>JAPSES010000249.1:10802137-10831052 GCA_029822895.1 Maxillicosta whitleyi
TATATATATGGAGAGGCTCTCTTTTTATTTCCTTTCTGACATTAATAATGATACACCTGTCCAGTCAGTAATGCGGAAGCAGGCTGAGTTTATCAACTTTTGGGACCTACACTTCAAAGAGACTAAAAAATAACCCTAATAATAATGAAAAATATAGAAAAAAAGAAACAAATATCAGTGCCATGGTTTTAACAAACTGTTAGGACTAATTTACCTGTATCAAAGATCTTGCCAGATCCTATTGTATTCTCAGGTCAGTGGCTTTTTATTAATGGATTTATGTCATTATTAACAATGAATTGACAAATTTTCCAGTGTGTGCTAGGTGTTTTTTCCCCCTTCTGAGAAACAACAATTAGTGAACTGAAGTACAAGGCTGATGCATGTGCACACGCCAAGGGTCAGACATCCCAAATGTTTAAAGCTTGTGGTGCATTCACCAGAGATGATGATGTAGTCGCTGTTTAGTTTTTCCATTTTAAGAAGAAAACATGACCAGGAGTTTATCAGCTCCAATAAGTTCATAATGAACAGGACAGTGTAGTGAATAGATATACAAACAATATATGTATTTAAACACTATAGTGGCATATAGCAATGCAATGTCTGATTGTTAGTTCTAATACGATTCCTAAATATTGAATACTAAATAGCTGTGGATATTGATCCAATAACAGTAATAAAATTAATGAGCAATATGCACCTTTGTGTCTAAAGCAGTGTCAGCTTGACTTTAAAGACTGCTTTCTACTTAATAAAACAAAATGCAAGAAATAAAAAATATACCTGTATATGATAAGCTTTGGATCAAAGTGACATCTGGATTTTTTCTGTGGGACCTTTTGAAGTCCCTTTCAAGAATACATGAAGTTGACATAACAAAAGGGGACTCACAGACAGCATTGGTAATGCTGACAGCAGTGAGGTAATAAATAATGTATTTTTTACCTCCTTATAAGCATGGTAAGACTTCTTTTAATGCAGTGTGGAACAGTTCTGAAGCCAATACTGAAAAATGCAGACTTTCCCCTCTGAAAGTACTTTTTATGTTTACATTCTTTAAGTTTTCAAAGAATCATTTGGATGAAACATTGTGTACAAATTGAGAAAAAAATATCCTGGAAGTTACACTTCTGATATTTATCATTAGTGTTAGATTATCGTAATACCAATTAAAACCTATGCTGAATTTACAGTGAATGTATTCTTACCTGACCATCTTGACCAACATGCACCTGGTGGATTTGAAGATTTCCCTGAAACAGAGAAAAGTCATGTCGAATTCAATGTGATATTATTGTATAAACACAGAATGATTCAGCTTCCATTGCATATTAATATAAATATATATAATATAAACTGTAAAATGTCATATTTTATCAGATTCTTTGCTCTTCTTTTTTTTTGTCTTAATGTGGAATTGACTGCAGAATATTAAGCCTTATCCTCCTCTAGAATCTAGACACAGTATAGTGGGACATCTGTCTGTTTGATTGCATTTAAACTAGAACAGATCGGGCCCCTGTAAACAAAATACGACACAGAGAGGCATTGGCAGGGATACCAGCGCACAGCAACAGTTTCTTCAAGATGGCATAACCACCAAGTAAACACCCACAGTGATACCAACAACACCACAATTGAGAGGGCATCTTATTGTACATATTAAGCCTGTCCAAGTTTCAGCTGTTTCTTCTCCTAATTGTATTTCATGTATACCTCACGTGCTGTGCTGCCATATGGCCAGAGAGCAGTGTAATCTCTGAAACAGCTCATTTCCTTTTCAAGCACGCTAGAACCAATGTCTTTGATGAGAGAGGCCCATTCCTAATGAAAACATATTCTGTGAGTGGCAGTTGGGAGATGTGGGATTTTGTTGCTAAGCTTTGAACTCCAAAAAACAAACAATATCATGGAATAGGAAGGAGAGAGGAGAAAAAAATCTGGGCTCAGCCACAAAGAACAGGAAAGGCTGTAGAGCTTTTCTGCCTGCAGTACACTCTGTTTCTCTCACTCAATTTCTTCCTCTGAGCGCTCTTTAGTGCAGCTCAATAGGAAATGAGAAAAACACTTGGTTAAGGTGTCAATTGCTTTTGCATAAATGTCAAGCTGTCATGCATATGTGGTACATATCATATACAGTATGTGATTACACATGTATGTGTGTACACAGACTGGCGCCTTCAAGTAAATCTCTGTCCCACATGCTCAAAAAATCATTAACTATGATGTTGATGCAGAAATTCCTATTCAGCAGTCAGTGTGGTTTTGAGTTAGATTCTGATTTCAACTGGCAGGCCAACTGTGTATGCATTCAGAAGTGCCTGGTGGGGGACATGGGATGTCTAGGTGCAAACATTCATAACCCCATATATAAGCAGGCGAACATGTATAAACACAAGGCTGATCTAAACATCTGCTTTGCTTCAGTGTAATGTTGCCAGGTGTTCTTCTACATTACTGAAATGGCTATCTGCATACATAAATAGAAAATACTAGTGTTCGGAGGAAACAACACCAGCAGCTTTCTTATTTTGATGATGAAATCAAATTTGAGAACAATTGTTTTCGGTATTGAATATTGTCAGTTACACCGTTAAAGTTTCGGTCTATGAAGCATCGGGAAATTGTGTCAAATATTTCTGTCATAGAACAGGAGAGAAGCCAGACAATATTCCAATTTTAACCAATTAGTTGATTAACAAAATACCCATTGATTAATTTAATAGCCAATACCTAATCAATTAATTGGTTGACTGCTACAGTTGTTAAAAAAAAAGTATATACTTTCCATTAAATGACTCTTCATCTGGGTCATTCAGAATAGGCTTGCTTTCAGTCAACACACTATCACAACACATTGGTCACATTGAGTAGCTGAGAAACAGGTGTAGTTACATTATTCTATTTTTCTTTCTATTTAACTTGTATTTTCACAACAACTGCTGCAGAATTAATACGTAGCCCCTTTGTCTACAAACATCCCTTCAACAGTCATCTTCAACAGTTCTACAGCGAAAAATAATCAATACATTTTTTTTTTTTAAAAAGCAAGATGAAAAGTACTATTTAGATTTAGGACAGCATTTTCAATTTACTAGCTCGACAACATGTCTTTTATCAGAGGGCAAATAAGGACACACTGAAAACAGAGCCAGCAGATATACTAGAGGAAATATGTATCCACTTGAGTTCACTTTGTAAGTTAAAGAAAGTAATAAACTAACCATAAGTGTACCAAATGACTAATGAATCCTTCAAAACAATACACTCATATTCCCACACTGCAGTAGCCAACGCTCTGTCTCCCCAGCAAGCCATCTCATTCTGAAGAACAAGTTCACTGCAGCAGTAAAATTCCATTCAGAGACTTGGGGCCTGATTTACTAAGATCACAAATAACAGGCACATTTGCTTGCTTGCACTAAAAAAATGCGTGTGGTATTGATTTGCATGTCAATGGTAATCAACTAAGATTGCCTTCGCAAATGACAACAGGTGTAAAGTCTTGGAAAATGTCCTATTTATATGAGGATTTTGCATGTGCTACTGGTTGTCATCATGGAGACAGTGCGCTGGAAAGACTGCTCTGGGATATGTCAGCACTAATGGCAAAAGTGCACAAGAATGATCCAGATGCAAGGAAACATAATGTAAAGAGGAGTTTTGTCACAGAAGGTATTGCATTACTTCTCCTTGTGACTGGCCCCAAATCATCCCTTAGTTCATCTAGAAGTTCTAAAATGGCATTGTCAGTTTGGCGTTATGTCTCAAATATTTTTCCTTCCATCATTCCAAAAATGTTGATGCGAGCAGAACAGATTGGTTCTCTGTGTTGCATTTGGTTGTGCCTATGGTGCCTCCTTGCCACAACAACTGAAGCCAGTTTTGCACAAAGCTGTGTCTTTTAAAACCTGTTTTTCAGAAGGGCTAAATATAGATGTAAAATCAGCCACTGCAATCTGTTTCAGGTTTGGCAAATCACATTTCACGTGCCAAATAAATATTTGCATCTACTCCTCCCTATAATTTTGCACAGTCTGGCAGGAACGCCTATGATGCATGTTCATCAAGGCAAACATGCTAAATGAGTTGCATGAATTATTTTGCCAATTGGAGAAACACAACCCTCAGTGCATCCTGTTAGTAGATAAGCTTCAAGGTGTTTTTGCGCACACAGTAAAGTTTGCACACGTTTTTAGATGTGCAAACCTTTAGTGAGTCAGGCCCTTAATCTCCCAAGTGAGGAGTTTGCTAAGAAATGTAATATATGAGGAAGCATGACTCCAAAAAGGAGTGGTTGATTTCTCCTCTTGTGTCTCCCTGTCTCCTCATAGAAAGACTTACCTCACTGTCCTGTGTGATCTGCACTTCCTCTCCTTGAGGGACCTGGGCAATGTGCAGCTGACCTTGAGGAATCTGAGAGACAGAGATCAAGAGGACAGTTAAAGGCTGAGGACAGCAGATGGTCAATAATTTGATCTAACTTCTTTATTTCGATACTTGGACGCAAATAAACTGGATTTTATGGTTTGAATTAAGCTGAAACTCAATGTACAGAATAAAATAAAGCCGGATAAGTAAACCTGATGTGTTGCTTTTTGTTTAGTAATTCAACCGAAATGGTGAGAGCAGTAAATCACTGGCAGCGAGTGTGCCTGGTTTCCTCTTGTATTTGTAGTAGCCATAAAACTCAGACTATGCTGCAGCTTCTAATGCCAACAGGCTAATGACTGCAAGGTGAACTTCTGACTATCATTCACTCCCACCCTCTCCCTCATCTGTTTACTTGTACACCTTGTAATGTTTCACTCTTCTTCCGCATTTCAAACCCAATGCATTTTGTTGTGTACTTTATTAGCTGCAGAAATTCACAACGCTGTAAATGGTCAGCTTTTAAGCACTCCAAAGTCATGACTTCCAGGGAGTAAACCAATGATCAGAGCTTAAACCTAATAACAGAATCAAACTACAATTAAAGTCTCCCACATAGAATTACTTTGCAAAAGGATGTATGTTTTAGTGAAATGGAAGTTATCACTATATCAACATGTTATTCCAATCAGTAATTTCCGATGAGAAATGTGCAGATTGTATTTTAAAATTACTGTTTCATTCTGGTTTCATTGTTCACTATATCACTGGATAATTTCCAGAAAAATGTTTTTATAGAACACTAAGTAGATGTGTTGAAGTTGAAGAGATAAAATCACTTCATTTTCTCCTACTTAAAAAATTTGTATGAAATGATCTCATAATTTGTTGTACATTCTTTGGTTATAGTCAAGGGCTAAAGACAACTGCTCCCAAATGAAGCCAATGTGCAAATATCTTATAATAAGTTATAATACCACATCGACCAATCTGAACAGTGTGTGTGTTAGACTGATAATTACTTCTTTTTTCTTTCTTTCTTCTTTACTACTTTTTTTTTTAAGCAGATACATGCTCTTCCACTAAAAGACAACATTTCTGCTGGCTTGTCTCATGAAATATCACTCACAGTGTGTATATGTGTCACACACTGTAATGTTTTTTAGCTCTGCTTGATTAATCCCCACAGAGGAACTGTAAAGTCTCTGACATGTATGAAACACTTAAGAAGCTAGAGGGAGTGACTGTTACTTTCTTGTCTTTGGGTATCGGAAAGACAAAATTTACTAGTCCAAATAACTTTGTATTTCTCAGCTCACCATAAAACACTACTGTGACCTTTGATAACAATAGCTCTCATTCGAACCCCAAGAATGGGCCACTCCTTTAGTGACGCAAGTGGTAAAACAATATTAATGTACACTGTGCATGCCATTGGGGTGGGTGGCTCTATCTGCCACAGTGTCTTAGAAACACTGATCTATGTGAACGTCATATGATTTCAACACAAAGTACACAGGATCCAGGATTCTTCAAGTCCTGTTACACAGATGCGCTTCAGAGATTACACAGAGGTCAATGAATAAAAATGTTTACTTGTGTATTGAAATACAAAGCAGACACTTACCACCTGAACTTGTCCGTCTTCACTTATACGATGGAACTGGACCTGCTGATTGGCAAGGGTGTAGTGCAATGTCTGCTGGGTGGCTGTCTCAATCTGGGCAGGTTCTGTCTCTGGTTAGAGGAATGCACAAAACAGTTAATACAAATTTTAAAAATTGTTTATACAGTATATACAGTGAAGACAGTGGACTTGATTCCTGTATGGATAAGGAACAAAATTGGGTCTCTAAAACACAGAAACACTAACACATTATCATGCAAAGGGCTTTAGCAATTTTGTTTGGCTAATTCCCAGGCCATCTGCTGGATGATGGCGTGTTTATACTTTATCAAATGCCTAAATACACAACAAGGACTCTCCAGCTAGCAATCCAAGCACACTCATGGTCTAGCAGCCAAACACAAACTTTAGGCCTTAGTCTAAACATCCAATATCAAAGCAGCCTGAAACCCATGCCCAGACCAGTCACCCAGCAAGGCTCCACAGACCCCCTATGACAAAACCAGACAGGTTTTCAGGTACAGGTACACTACAGCTGCAAAATACACACCTTCACATGTAAAGCACAAAAATGTGCAACTAGAACATTTGGGAGAAGTGACTCATAAGGCCCTCTGCCTAAGCTCTAAATGATATAAAACATACAACATATCTCACATATACTTCAACAGGTCTGTTTTGTGTTATGTGGCTTTGAAACGTAAAGCTGCCTCTGATCTTTCGTTACCACTGCTATGTACCACATTACATAAATAATCTATGTCTCTTTGGTTTTGCCAAATGAGAAAGCAAGAGCCTAACTGATAAAAAATGTTTTAAAGCAGAAGACCAGCCTTTATTACATTAACATATTATCTGATTAGCGTGTCTTTCTGCATGTGTTCATGCAACATGTGAACTAGCATTTCTCTTGTACACTCTGGGGTGTGTATTGCCTGAAAAGGCACAGCTTGACAATCCACCCCTAGTGTGTGCTCACAGGATATTTGGGTTTCCTCCGCAGTCTTACTTTCCCTGGTCAGAGGTGAGAGGTGATGGCTCACAGGGAGGGAAGGACAGCAGGCATTGTGTTCAGATTATAACCATCTGCACAAAGTCACACTGTACGCACATTGGAGTTCATTGAGGCTTAAAATAGCTTTCATAGCCAATAAAATAAGACCTCTGTTAGTTCATAGTGTGATTGTTGACTACTTGAATACAGCCCTTATCCCACCTAAAAGTAACTGAAATGGAAATGATTTGGCAAAGTATAATACAGTGACTGGACTACTGACCAACAAAAAAATGTTAGTTGCACTTGCATCATGGGAAAACAAAGTCTTTAGATTAATTTGTTTTATCACGCTTGCTATAATCATGCTGTACTCACAATAAAATATGACTGGTGAGGCCAAAAAGCTAAAGCTTGATTTGTTAAATGTTGTTGAAGATTTACAGTTTCAATGTGTTGTAGCTACAAGTACTGAAGACAATATATGATTAAAAAATACTGTTTGTTTACAAAAGCTACATGCTATATATGCGTGGAGAAAGGCATTCAAAATTAATACAAGAGGAAAACTGGACAACCTTAATTTTCCAGTGCAGACCTTTTTTCAGGGTTTTCAGTAAGCAAAATCTTTATTAATCTAATTTGTTCAATACACTGACAAGCCCTAGTAACACCCATACAAATTCTTTAGAGATAATACAGTCAAGAGGCTGGCATCTATTTGAGGACATCCTTGTAAACAGAAAGAAATCAATATCCATCCTTTTCATTTTAGTTAGACATTATCTCACATACAATAAAATTACCAGAAATATGAAAATCCATGGTGGTGTCAGTAACCTTTAAGCAAAGGAAACAGATTCCTACAACTGTCCACCTTGTTTGATTAGAAAACAGCTCTTGAAACATAGCAACATTATCAGTTGATGAAGAATTATGAAAGTGGAGCCAGGCAGGTATTAGTTTTCTCTGGCCATAAGAGATAAATTTTAATGTGCTAACTCCTAAAGCATTTCACAAGAAAAGTGCCAAAAGATTTCAAAGAATTACAAACTATGCTGTTTGGAGAATAGATAGATAGAAAACAGACCTCGCGGCTGAAGAAGTTGACATGAATTGGATTTTTAAAACCTAGTGTGGTGGTTAACTGTTTTAAAGACATGCATGTAAAAAAATATATATATTATACATCCTAATTCTTAGCCATTTCTTACCTGAGACTGAAGTGCGGGGTGTGCGCTTTGAGAAGCTCTTAACTGCCAGACTCTGGCCGCGTTGTTTGCGCCTCCAAGCAGTGCGACACTTTGAGTCAATGCTTTGCTTGATGCGATACCAGTCTGATTCTGTGATGCCAAATTTGTAAAATAAGTGACCTGTGGACACATAGAGACAAGTACATTTTTACTGAAATCTCTTGTCTTGACCTGTTGACCAAAAGGCAATTTCTCTTGCATATTATTTTAATGCTAACAAAAGTCACACTAAATCTAATTACTTATCTCACGCCTTGAAAATCACGATCAGCAACTTCTTAGGGACTATAGGAAATTGCATCCTGTATAATATACCAAGAAAACAAAACAATATCTGGTGCAAAATTCAATGCCAAAATATGGAGTCTTCCATTTATGTTTCCTTTCTCTTACTGGAAGAGTACATATTAGTAAAAACAGTATGTGTACAATAGCCTTGTCATGATGTTTTACACTCAATTTTTTTACAGTTTAAGCAGTCTTGCCTACATACTCTACAGCATGTTAAATTCTTGTAATATTGCCAGGACGTAGAAATCAGACATTTGTTTAGTGTAGCATAAATAATAGATGTATACAATCACATAAAGAATGTACTCTTCTATAAAATCCAAATTAAAACATCTGCCATGGTTCTCTTAGCCTCTCCTCCACACCCTTTGTTAACACAAGCATATGACTGTCCCACGTCCCTCCCTCAGCAGAGATATGTGGAAAAGCTTTTAAAGGAGTTGAACAGTTTGACAGCTCATTTCTACATAAATTAACTGTGCAGGTATAGCCTAGGGGTAGAAAATGAGACAGAAGGGGAGTTGAGAGTATATGTGGATAGTCAGTTGGCAAGTACAGCACCTGATGGGTCCTGTACAGGCAGGCAGGGCAGGTGCTCCTTCATTGCTTTTCTTTCTTTTTCTTTTTTTTTTTTTTTAAATGAAAACAGAATGAGTCACCCAAAGGTCAAATGACCCTGCTCTAGCCACTGAATACCTCTGGGTTAGGCTAAATACGCATTTAACTACAGAAGACACCCAATCTACTATGGGGGTTTGTAGTTTGATCCAAGTCATTCAAACTGTAGTATGTGTATAACAGGAGATATTTAATAAAACCTCCCAAATATCACCCAAAATGAACTTTGAAAGCTTATGCAATGCACTCAATGTGCAAGCACATAACTTTCAAATATATCTCTTTGTTTACCATAACAATCCTGACTCTGCTTAATCAGAAATCAAAGAGTTCTCTGAATTAAAAGGGACTCCATTAGAATCTTTTCACCAGATGCTTGTCATTTACAGCTGGGTATGTTATAAAATATGTTGCACATGAATGCGTGTGCAATGATGAATGCATGTTGTTGTAACCCGCCTTGGGACTACAGACTGCAGTGTATTTCTGTGGTTAATTCGATGCTGCTTTGTAATGGAATGGGGATGAAATGTGGGAAGGTCCCAGAGAGTTCATTTATTGCTGCAAGGGGGCAAAGTGTTCTACCTAGTCAGAGTGAAATTTAACAGTGCAAGTCAAATTATGCAGAAATCATGTAATAACTATGAGGTAAAGAGTGGCTGACACTACCTTGGCAGTTACTGGTAGGTCATATTGCCAGTTAAGTCATCACACACATTGCACACTAGCAAGTTCAAACAGCTCAGAACAACAAGATATGATGAGGGTGGGACAGAACACAGTCTCAACTCTTATACATAGTTATCATGATACTTTTGATTTCACTTCTAAGGCTTGAGGGATCTTTGAGTGGTGGCATCTGCTACATCAAACTCCTTTTTGTAAACAAAATCTTCCCAAACTTAGGAAGTGAAAATCAGGAAGAGAAGCAGGTGGCATGAAACCGAGAAATGTCAGGAAAAGATCAATGAAAACACACAATTAAGAAGACTCACAGCGAATGCCATAGATCATAAGGGGATCCAGCTGCTTTTTGCCATGTTTTCCCTGTCCAGAGAGGTTTGACATGGCTTGGATCTCTCGATGGAACAGGTAGTCCAAAAGCGTTAGTGCCATTTTCTCTGCTGTGCGACAGTTAGTGGTGATATGGAGCATATCAGCTGGTGACACCGGGCACCGAACTCGCATCTCTGGATTGTTTTCATCACCCAACCAAGTCCCCCCTGGGTAATCATCTGGAGGAAGGAAAAGAGTTATTTGAACAATGATGACAATTCTTCACTAAAACCCACAGCTTAGTACATCCATTGTATATTTCTTGAACTCATTCTCATGCTGACAAATGTTCCATTGATAGGCAGTGTCTGAGGTACTTATTGCAATACAACAGCGCACCCATGTGGCAGTAAAACAGAAGTGAACTTTGGATAACAAAACTATTGCCATTAAAGATTTAACATAGTCGGATATGTGGTTTGGCTTTTTGCTTTCAGTGTATGTTAGCCGTTAAGACATCCACACAAACAAAGCATGAGACACACTGCTCATGACACATGACGCCATAGACTTGATGCTGAGTAAGACACCGTGGTAACCCACAGTTACAAATAAATAATGTCTAGTTCCCCTTTGAAGATGACAAAGAGCTCCAGAGGTCTACTGAAAAAACACCATCTAAGTCACAACAAATATTATATCAGTATGGACTTAGTTTAAGCTGGCACAAATTCTCCCTCAGGCTCAGAACAACTGAGCTGAGCTCCTGGAAACATGAATGACTATTCAGGGCAAATATCAATACAGACAAGGAAGGAACCACAGACACAAAAAACATGAAATGTCAGCACAGTCTGCTTTTCATTTCATTACTGCAAACCATCTGAAAGTATTCTGTAAGCCGCGTTATTCATTATGAATACATTATATTATATTTAGTCATTAAAATAAATTGTACCCTGGTTAAACATAGGCATATATGTTAATCTTGAGAGCTCACAACCTGAGATGTAGGACATGACCTGACCACTGCACCAGAGATCAAAGTATTGAAAGTAATATTAACTGCATAAATACTGAAAAGGGGCATTTATTCCTGCTAAGAGAAGAGGTTTACAGTTTCATTTTCTCTGTCCTTCTGGAAAACATGCACCCCAAGATGTGTGTTATCACTGTGTTATTTATAAAGATAATTAACATTTTGAAGCCAAGAATACATTTGCATTTCTGGTTGTGTATGTAAGAATATGAGGAGCAATATGTGCTGTTTAAAGATGGCGTAGCAGTCCTTTAACTCAAACAGGACTGCTGAGAACAGTGCAGTATTTGTTATTTTCTATCCATTTCCAGGCTAAAAAAATAAAATGATATATGTGAGTTTTTGCCTTAATCAGCTGTGTAGTTTCATACCCTCTGAATTGAGTGTGATAAGCGTAACGTTTTGACCATTCTGTGCATTGCCAGATTGACCACCATTGGAAACAGAGTCACTGGCTTCTGAGCCGCTTTCCTGTTCCTCCTGGCTTTCCTCAGGGCCTGGAACCTTTACCAGGATTGTGTTCTGGCGTCTCCTGGTCACAGCACTGGAAGATATGTAAATATGTCCCATAAGCAAATTGAGAGTGACTACCTTATATGTGTTCTGTCCAGAACTACACAACTATACTATATACTGTAAACTAAAAACTGATGCAAAGGAATCATCTATACATAAGAAGAACAGTACTAACATTTCATAAGATGACACCTTTTGTCTATTCAAAACAAGACAATATGATCAATACCCACTTTGGCTGTACATGTGTACAACATAATAATAAATAATAATAATAATAATAATAATAATAAATCTTATGTCCTAAACTAGATGGTTTATTTATTTATTATTATTTATTCAAATCTGGTCTTAGCTTAGTTTATGTCATCTGTTGGGATAGATAAGCACATATCTGACATGCATATGGTGTAAATATGTACGACTCACTTGCTGAGCAGATTCTCCAGTGGAGTGTCTTCCTGGCTTGAGCCCTTCGGGTGCTCACTGCTCACTATTACATTTGTTTGGGGAACAACACTGAAGGACAAGATCAAAACACATCAGTTAAAAAGTAATAAAAACCACATTAACATGTACACATGAGGGCAATAAGTAAAGACAATGCTTGTTTGAAGCTTACCATCGCACTTTATTCCAGGTTTGTGTGGCCCCCTGAGGAGATCCTGCAACCATGGGGACTTGAATAGGACTCTTGGCACAGGGCACCATGCTGTCCAGTTTACGTCCAAGGGCCTTGCATGTGGCGTCCAGAGCCTGTAATTTTGATTCAATTCCCTCAAGACGTTGGTTGACTGATGCAGTGAATGAGATCAAAAAGTTCTGAAAAACAGACAATGAGATGCAATATGTATAATTTTGTTGCCATTTTTAATCATCATCATCATTGGTTATTATGATAATATATGTGCTTTGAGCAGCGTTTTTTAAAATGCAGCTGGTACCTTAATAAAAGATATGTCTTGGTTGCTGTTATTGTCTTGGATGCTGCTGAATTTTCTCTTTTTCTTCGGTCTCTCTTCACTGTCTTCATTATCCAGCATGTCTGACATGAATGAAACACAGAGATACAATCAAAGTATGACATAATAGTGTTATTATTACTACAGAGCATCCAAACTAAAGCAGTATTGATGCAGCAGTTAAAAGCAGTAACATCTTTTTGCTAATAATTAATTCCACATTAAGTATAGTACTATATGCAATTTCACAGCCTGAATCATAAAAACATCAAATTATTAAATCCTTAGAAAATGAGTGAAATGAATAAAAATGTTTTCGATACTTACCAGCCCATTTGTCTAAAGAGCCTAACCGTTACTGGTCAAAAATACATTATACACTACATATAGCAATCTTCACAAGACTTAGAAAATGGGTGACAAAAAAAAAACAAGCTTTTATATTTTTGCAAAGAATCCTACCTGTACGATCATCCTGGTGAAAGTCCTCAACTGTTATTTGTACAATTTGATCCAAATCTTGCTCTGACATTGTTCACAGCTGAAATGATGCCGACATTTTAATTAAGTAATGAAGACAGCAAAATATATAGAAAACTTAAATATATGAAACAATTATCAAGTAAGAATATCTTCAGGCTGTGTCTGTTGCTGCCTCTGCAAAACCATACTCTGACAGGGTTCCGAAGACAAATCATCACCCAGATTTGTACATGCTGGGGGCAGCAAAAAAATCAAAAATAATTCACAAATTTGGAAGCTCTTTTCATGCGTTGAAATCCAGAAACAGCTAAAATACTGCCCATTATCTATGAAAGAAATGCTTGCAAATCTGAGAAACTAAAGAAATATGGGTAGTTTAATCAGAGTTGTGGATTCACATGGCATGGAATACAGAAAGGTAGTGGATCATATTGCAAAGAACCTTTGTTTGGGTCTATGATTAATTTGCCTGTTTAGCATCCCAATGGAGTTGACCAAGGTCACATTATGATGGGTGTGGATAGAAATGCAAAGTTATTACACTTTTAGAGGGAGACAAAATAATGTGTGCATAGCACTATTTGTGAGGTTGTTAAGTCAGATGGTCTTCCATTACTGTTTTGTGTATGTATACATGTTACTGTTTCTTAATTGTGTTACATGCAGATTCTGCATATTGTACAACCGCAAATAAATGCAATTGTTATGGAACTTTTTTTAGTTTTCGGCATTTGATCTGAATGTATTTGCCCTCTCAGGAAGAGCTAAGATTCAACACTCAGTTAGCCCACAGTGTGACATTAGGGAACGGCACATTCACAACCATTACGCCCCAGTACTTTCTTTGTCAATATCGTCCTCTAATGATAAGAACTCAACCTGATATACATCAGTAGTAACCATGGTTAAATAATGTATCCATCGTTGACAGATTAGTATTAAGTTACTAATTCTGAAGTAACACGTTATCAACTGATGAGTAATGCTAAATTACGTTAGCGTTAACCGTGTTGGGAGTTGGATACGGTTTAGTTTGATGACTAGATAGCTGTTACAATCCTAAAAATATAACAAGAGTGGACAAATTTGGGCAGAATATCTTAAGCATTGGGTGAACTCTATAGTTGATGTTGCAGCTAAATGGGCGGTTTCTGTTAGCAATGTGAAAATGGGCAAAAATAAATGCATACGTCCAGTTTTAATACATTTAGTGGAAACGTGTGCGTGTACATTTGCAAAACGAATCCTGCCTAGTGTTTCGATACTACAGACGAATGATTTTTATTTAGCTAAGTAGCCCAACAAACATTAGCTAGCGTTAACTTTAGCTGGCGCTACAAAATCGGATTTGCAACCTTGCAGCTAAAGCAGGATCGCTGCAAAGAACTCGCTGTTTAAGCTAGCGTGGTGGTTAGCATGCTAGTCGGGCCTAATGGCCGCCAAAATGTAATACAAGAAACGTAAACGACAGAAAGAAATAACATTAAAAGATGATTTCAATATACGTTCTATCCCCATTTGCTGGCACACAACACATGTACCGTGTAAGATTGGGTTATATTACCGTGTGAATGATGAATTCTCGTGTTGTTTGTAGAGATTCCGATAACGGCGTCGTTCCTCGCGAGAGATGAGCGCCTGGCTCCGTGCGTTTGTCGTTGATTGATTGAGAGGACCGCTGGTTGTTCACAACAAGCAACCTCTGACGCAGGTCTGAACGGTAGAACCAGCACTGCAGTACTCTACTACTTTTAACTATTGCACATGCTACCTCAGTTTAACACAAAGAAAAGGTTAGAGGTTTAGAGCTGAATATTTAGGTCAACGTTTATAGCTGAAAGTGGCGGGGGTTCTGCATATCAAGTAGCTGGGTTGAAACAGCGAAGAAACAAACATGGGTAATATTCTTAATTAGTTACAGGGGTGACTTAAGTAAAGGACTGTTAAGAATGGCCAACATATATGCCACAGAGTGTCCACCTGTGGGGTAAAATACTGTAATGTTTTGACGGAGTTGCACCGCGCACTCCAATTGTGTTTCAGGGCTAAATGTAGAATCATTCTTTAATTTGGACTGACCAGACAATGATTAAGTTGATAATATTAAATGGAAGTGTGTTAACTAGCGCCACAAAAGCAGAGTCGACGGAGAAAAAGTATTCGAGCCAGCCAGGAGTCGAACCTAGAATCTTCTGATCCGTAGTCAGACGCGTTATCCATTGCGCCACTGGCCCGATACAGACTTGCTAAATACCAATATATTTATCAAATTATATCTATTAACGAATGAATCCTTAGTATTGAAGAATAGTTCATGATGTTCAAACACCTCAAACTGAAATATACCTTTGTACTGTTAAGTAACAGTTGGCATGGGTAATCTATCGAATCCAAGCGGCTTAGGCTGTTATCATATTCGCAATGATACAAACTCAAGCATGAATGTATATACTTAGTTTAGTTGGAATGTCGTGTTTGTATTTGTTTTCCCATTTTCTGTGACAATAAAGTGCATCTTGCCTGGGATATTAGAGTGTTTGCAGAATATCCTCTACGGAGGCACTAAATATATCGTGAAAATCATGGTATGGTTTTATAATGTGCATGTTTTCAGTGGATGTGGGGTTTACTACAATATGAAATAAGATCAGTGTTTGTCAGAGGAGAGGAAGATATTATGATGTAACTTTACTTAACGTTATCTGTTTGATGTAATGGATTACTTAGTAGGCCCGGCATCACTCCCCACAGTTAAGGATTATGGGAGGCGGTCTTGGGTCAGTGTTAGCTTCCTCTTCTCCTTGTTTAGATCGACGATCATCATGGAGTTCTATGCAATGAAAACTCTGCTTCTAACCTTTGCATTCGGTCTGATTTTGTATGTCAGTGCAGACCTACATGGTAAGTAAAAAAAAAAAAGTTCTATTTCTCTGCATAACAAAGTTTTTCAACATTACATGGTGATTGCGCAATCTGAATGAAATTCTACTTGCTTTGCACAATTGTATGCACCAATGAATTGAGTTAGTTTATAATTTGAAGTTATTTTAATTGGTATCCGTTTTTTTCTCACTTCAATTATGTTTACCTTTTACCTACAATTATGTTTACCTTTTACCTACTACCTGTTCGTGTTTACTGTGTCCAAGGGTGACGCCATGATCAAATCTATATCGTAAATCATCATATTTAACCCAACAAACAAACTGTAAAATCCCAATATGCTGTTAAGACAAAAAAGATCTCTCATTTGGAGGGAGATAAGTGTTGCCTTAATTAAAATGTGTATTATATTCACAAACTGTTCAATTATAGTCAAAAATCTGCAAAATCATGCAGCTCATTTCCAGTATGAATGGAGGATTGTGTTCCTTCCCCCTTTTTCTCAAACTCGATCACTTAAAAAATTAGTGTATTTCAATTAATTGAACACAAATACGAGTTAGAAGTTATAAATGAAACCAGATTAACTAGATTGATGATCATTTCATTTACATGTCCAGAAAATAATCATTTCAGCAAGAGGTATTGTGAGTTAATCATAGCAGCATAGGAGATGGAAAAAACAAAACTGGTTTGACATATCTGACTCTTTATGAAGGCTTTTCATTTTACCTAGCCTTATCTAATCCATCTGTAATAAAATGTTTGGAGGTTTGTGGAAATAAGTTGTTAGTATCTGTTACTGACATATAATAGGAATCTTTTTTTTTTTTTTTTTTTTGGAGTGTTTTCAGATATGCACTGCAAAATTGCTTTACTTTTCTGACTGAGTCATTATGTTCTGACAGCACCTGTGGTCCATACAAGGCTCGGGAACCTGAGAGGTGTGCATATGAGTGTAAAGGGGATAGATAGTGGAGTCCACGCCTTTCTGGGCGTACCTTTTGCTAAGCCACCTGTTGGACCAGCTCTGAGACTGGCTGCACCTCAGCCAGCGGAAGCATGGGAAGGAGTGAGAGAAGCCATCCAACTACCATTTATGTAAGGATCTCAGGGGGAAAATGTGTATGTTGCAGCCACAGAATAGACAAAAACACACAAATGATAAATAATATAGCAATACACCATACAAAAAGTATTTTAAAAAAACATAGAAGCATGTGAAAATGCAAAACAACATAGTGGCAAATAACATTATTGTTCATATGACATGTCATTTTACAGTGGAGAGATGACAGAGAGTAGAGGAGGAAGTGAGTCATCTCTTGCATAGTGTCTGTCTGTCTGTCTGTCTATTTGATGTCTAATACAGGATGGTGTTTGGTATTAGATCCTCATTAACCATATGCAAACTGGTGTAATAAAATCTGAAATGACTGGACTGTTTATTCCCTTTATGGGGAAATAATGTGGGATATTATCACTAAAAGCTCTTATCTTTCAGGTGCCTTCAAAATAAACAAGTTAGTGTCGACCTGCTTGACAAATTTGGCTTGAAAGCAGAAATCCAAGATGTTTCGGAAGACTGCCTTTACCTCAACATTTATACGCCTGCAAACAGAGCACCTGATGCCAGACTCCCAGTAAGATCCCAAACCTGCAGGTTTAGAGTGAAACAGTTTGAGAATCAGTTGCAGAGAGTAGTTATGGTTTAATATGCAGAATGTGAACGGAAATTTTAAAGATACTGAGGATGACTATACACATGTAGTTTGATAGTGTAACTAAAGGAAACCTGGTTAGCATAGCCACTGACAGCAGGTTACAGAATTGTTTGGTGAAGTGGGAGAGAAAAAAAAACAGGAAAACATAATCATCACCGTTTACCTTTCAGGTCATGGTGTGGATCCATGGGGGAGGTTTTACTATGGGGTGTGCCTCACTGTATGAAGGTTCTGCTCTGGCTGTTTATCAGGATGTGGTTGTGGTTGCAATCCAGTATCGTTTAGGACTTATGGGTTTTCTCAGGTAAGCATTTCAATTATTCAGTACATTTGTCAACAAAGATTGGCTTTTATTTACTAAAAGCGGCCTTTTTGACTGGACGGCTAAAACATGCACATACAATTCATGTGAATAAAGTCATACTGTATAATGTAACAATAACCAAAACAGAGATAATGAAATATACTGTAGTTACTGAGTCAGATTCCACATATTATTTATATGCACATAAAATATTAAACATGAAGAAAATCTCTAATATGTATCCATATATATTATATCCAGCACTGGAGATGACAGCATTTCAGGAAACTTTGGTCTGCTGGATCAGATAGAAGCTCTGAAGTGGGTCCAGCAGCATATTCACAACTTTGGTGGAAACCCAGATCTAGTCACCATATTTGGAGAGTCTGCTGGTGGAGTAAGCGTGTCTCTTCTGGTAAGGATTATGTTGCAAACACATAAACTTGTGCAAACTTGGAGTTTTATGGCAGTGTCACTTAGTGAATGTTGCAGCAAGATCCCGAAAGTTATTAATTTTTGGTGCTTGGATCAACAGCTTCTCTCACCACTATCGAAAGGTTTGTTCCACCATGCAATCGCTGAAAGTGGCACAGCTGCTCTGGATATGTTGGTGATGACTGATCCTGTTCCAAATGCAAAGGTTTTTGTTCATCAATGATTTCTGTTTAAAAAAAAATCATATATTTTAGTGCCCACATATTGGAGTATTGTAACACTGCTTCTTTAATGATAATTACCCCTTGTTGTTTGTCATCAGATAGTGGCAAATATGTCTGGCTGTAGCTTTGAAAGCACAGAGAGTTTTGGCGACTGCATGAGAAACCTTGACATGGATACTCTTCTGACTATCACAGAGGTAAAAAAAAACAACAAAAAACAACAAAATACAATCTACAATTGAATGTGTAAAATTGCTTTTTGTTCGTCTTTTGCAACGTGTGCACTTTCGTTACTTGTTTTGAAATTGTTTCTGTCTCTCCTTTTTCATTTTTTCACTCAAGGATATAAATTTGAGATATAGTATAAATGTTGACGGACACTTCCTGACAAAACCTGTGGATGAGCTTTTCCGTAATCATGAATTTATCACTGTGCCATTCATGACTGGGATTAATAGCGATGAAGGCGGCTATTTACTTTCTCATGTAAGATATGAATTATTGAATATTAAAAAAGTGTAAAAATAATAGTTTGTTTACAACCCCAGTTCCAAAAAATGAGACACTGTGTACAATATAAGTAAAAACAGAATGTAATGATACAAATCTCATCTCAACCCATGTTTTATAGACAGTCGAACATATGAAGCTTATCAAATGTTAAAACTGAGAAACTGTATTTTTTTTTTTTTTTTAGAAAATAAGGTTAATATTGAATTTCAACACACCTCCAAAAAATTGGAAGAGAGGGAATAAAAATCCTGAAAATTAATTTAAGTGATGCTAAAAAGAAACAGCTAAAGGAACATGTTCCAACTAATGAGATAAATGTGCCTCAAATTAAAAGAATATCTCAGAAGTAAAGCTGTAAAAAACTGGATCTACAAAGTGTGGAACAATTTCAGAATAATGCTCTGCAACTTAAAATTGTAAAGATCGGAAATATTTCAACATCTACAGAATAGAATTAAATACTGTTGAAAATCTGGACAAATCTCTGCACCCAAGGGACAAAGCTGAAAATCATTATTGGATGTCTGTCATTATTGCGCCCTAAGGTGGCACAATAAAACCAGGCATAATTCTGTAATAGAAACTAACGTGTGCTCAGGAACACTTTCAGAATTCATTGTCTGCCTGTGAATATGATCCACAGACACTGCTGTGGAAAACTGTTCTGGGATCAGACAAATTTAAATGGTTTCCGCCATACTTAAGAGGAGCACAATCATCTGACATGTTATTAGAGCTCAGATTGAAAGCCTGTATCGCTGATGGTGTGGGGTTGCATTAGTGCATTGGACACCAAGCATGTTTATTCTTCTTCCAAAACACCTGATTCAAATGATAAACCTATCATTAAGGTCTGCTGGAAGAGGGAAACATCTAAAACATGCAGGATAATAGATCTCCAGGACCAGGGTTGGTGGCCCCTGCTTTAGTGTCTATGGAATGGGACACTGGAAAGATGCAATCAATGTTGAAAGATATACACAGCAGAAAATTATACTCCCATCTAGATTATGTGTTATTTCAGGGAATACCATGGATATTTCCGTAACATCCTGAAACACATACAACCTCAAGAGCAAGGCTTCATCTGTGTCCTGACCTGGGCTGCCTACAGTTCAGACCAGGGATGTCAAACTCATTTTAATACAGGAGCCATATTCACCCCAATATGATCACCAATGGGCCGGTCCAGTAAAATAATAACAGTGAAAACAGTTAAATTATATTAAGGTAATGTTAATATCTACAACATTCCCTTAAAAATCTGAACAACTTGAAGAAAAATAAGTACAATTTTACTAATATTCTATCTCAGATTATCAGTTTATCATTTACGCATCTACATTAGAACTTAGATTACAATTACATAAATCATTTAGTAACAGGCAGAATATTGGTAAAAATGTTCTTGTCTTTTCTTTTTTACACTGAATCACATTGAATTGAAATTTAGCATTTTTCATTATTTCTAGCTTATTACAATTGTATTTTACTGATCTGATCCACTCGAGATCTAATTGATCTGTATGTGGAACCTTAATTGAAATGGGTTTTTTTTACACCACTGATTGTTAGTATCTTCAGTGTCATTTTTACATTTCACAAATTTATCCAATGGGCTAGATTTGGCCCCTGGGACACATGTTTGATACCTGTGGTTTAGATCTTTCACTAATTGACAAAAAATTGTGGAAATTGTGCTCCCATCAAATTTCATTTTTGTTTCTTAAAATTTCACATGTTCTCAGTTTAAACATTTTATATAATTTCTATGTTCTTTACATAAAACATGGCTTTATGAGATTTGCAAATCATTGCTGTTTTACTTTATATTGCACACTACATTGCTAACATTTTAGTTTTGTTATTGGGGTTGTAGTATAATTATATCTCACACCATGAGAAATGCAAATGTCTATGTCTAAAATATTAACCATGACTGGTAATTTCCTAGTACTTTGCTCCTCAAAACTGGACAGAGGGGATAGATCAGGAGACTGTGAGAAACATTGTGGCTATCTTCTTCCCTGGTGTAAGACTTGCAATATCTGATATATTATATTATCCTGCTTAATCATTCTACTACTCTAACACATCTGTTGCTTATTTTCTCAGCCCAAACTGGTAGATTATCTAAATTTTATCGTGAATGAATACACTGGAAATGGTGAAGATAGAGTGAAAAACAGAAAAGGATTTACTGACCTTCTTGGAGACGTAATATTCAATATTCCAGCTATTAAAACAGCAAATGTCCACAGAGGTACTCTTTAATTGTCAAGAATATGTCTACTATTAATCTAAAGTCCCTTAAATTGTTAAATACTTACCATTACACACTTTCATAACCATATCATTTCACATCCTTAATCCACCAGATGCAGGAGCCGCTGTGTACCTTTATGAGTATCGGTATATATCATCTATTTTGAAGGGACTTAGACCAAGTTTTGTTGGAAGTGACCACGGGGATGACATTTTTTCAGTATTTGGATATTGCTTCACAACTACCCATGCCACAATGTTAGGTAGGTGCAACAAAACAAAAACAAAAACAAAAAAAAAACAAGGATTTGAAGAAAAACACCTATCTGGATAGTTAAAGGTAACCAGACTGTCATTATTCTTAGGTAGTTGCCTTGAAGAGGATGAACAGATGAGCAAGATCGTGATGGCATACTGGGGGAACTTTGCTCGTACAGGGTAGGAAATGATCCTCGCTACAGCCAAAGTAATCTGCAATTACATAAAAAGGTTAAATAAGCTTTGTAATGTATGCTATGCACTGACTGTATCTAGATCTCCTAACGGGGGTGGCCTCGTCGAGTGGCCAAAGTATGGAACAGAAGAGGAATATTTGGAGATCGATACAAAGCAAGTGGTCCGCCAACACCTGAAGAAGGACCAGTTTGTCTTCATGACTCAGACACTGCCCAAGAAGATCCAAGAGCAACAGAAGACGGGCCACAGTGAATTGTAGAAGTCGACTCTCGTTAAATTAGCACTGTAATCACTACAGTCACACAAACCAGATCTACTCCACATCAGTTGGAGCCATTCATTTGTCTATATCGACAAGTGAGGTTGTAATGACGGTAGCACACATTAGCTTTAGATAGTCTTAGACTGGGTTTTAGTATAAAATGTAAATGTTTCGCAGCCAGATAGAGAAATTTTTGCTACTTTTGGATTGTACCATAATGAACTTTTGGGTCAGTTTTCATTCATGGAATTCAAGCTACATAGAACAATATATAACCTGCTATATTTATTACATTTATTACAAAGAGCCTTTGCATACTCAGCTCCTTATACATGGAACAAACTTTAAAAGGACCTAAGAATAACCAAACTTATTCCACTGAGTGATTTTAATTCTAGAATAAGCGCACTTGAGACAGCATCTCTGATTTGTAACTGTTTCAATGATTTTTTTTTTTTTTTTTTGTCTTATTTGATTTTATTGGACTTTTAATATTTTACATCAGACCCCTGTAAACTGGAATTTCTGAAATCTTGTGCTGCCTCTTGGCCAGAACACCCTTGCAAAAGAGATTTTTAATCTCAATGGGTTTCTTTTCCTGGTTAAATAAAGGTTAAATTAAAAAAAAAAAAAAAAAAACATTATTTACAGGATAAACAGGGAAGCTAACTTCAATCAATAAAAACTGTATGCGTTGTAATAATTAAGTCTACCCATTGTACCAACTTCAGTATAGTAAGATTTACAAAGTGGAAAGAATAAAGTAAATAAATAAATAAAGGTTTGTTGTGGAACTTTTGAAGTGAAATATATGATAATCTTGGCAAGACTAGTAATTAAGTAATTTTAATACTGATGGGATCTTTTCTAATGTAATCAAAGCATTAAATTTTTGTTTGATTATCTGAATTCTGCTTAAGAATGTCATTTGATGAACTTGCATAGTGCATTATGTGAAATGTTTACATTTAACTGAACCTGTGTACTCATCTTTTGGTTTTCAATATCCACTGGTTGATAAAAATCAGACTTTATATTGTAATTATTTTATGATCCAATTGAAATTCTTACAATAAACTTTATCAACAATGATGTGATAATGAGGTAGTGATACTTAATCACATTCGTAGCAATAGCTTTGTGTACAGATTAAAATAAACACATTCCACAAGAAAGTTCTGTTGGTTTTTTATTTTATTTTTGTTTTTTACTTTAATTACTGAGAAGAGCGCTTAAGCTGAAAAGCTCCCTGAAGTCTGATGTGAGCAGTTCAATAGATCAAACTTAGTGGTCTTCCATAAAATCAAGCCAATGGCATTAAAAGTAGTACAACACGTCTGAAGGCAAATCAGTTTGAAAGCGGGATACAGAGAACTTACAGATATAAGTTAAGGGGAAAAAAAAAACATACACTGAAGTTGAGAGGAAAATAAAAGTGTGAATAAATTAAGTTGATGCTTGAGTAGACTTTTTATTTATTTTTTGCAAATGTTAGTAAAGCTGTAGTCTGATTAAAAAAGTGCTGGCCAGTGGTTCTGAATGATTCACTTTGCTGCCCAGAAAAGTGCACTTGGAGTAGGAAAGCTAGTGGGCAATACCATCAGGCCGTAATGAGACATACAGACACTTACTTGGTACTTTGAGATGCACTTTGAACTGTTAGTTTGTATAATGTTGAGCTAGACTGGCTTGAAGTCAAAAATTATTTTTGGAAGCTGGAAGGAACAGCTGTGCAGATATAAAGCCAAGTAAACTTTATGTTAGCAATTTAAACAAACAACAAATGCAATATATTTCAAAGGAAGGACAAGTTTTCATTTCAGAAGCACATAAACTGTATAATTTTGATATAACGATTAAACCCAGCTTATGTATGGTTGGGTTATGCTATGCCACTGCAATACATCGTTCAACTTATATAATATAATGGGCGGGGCGGCAAGTATTCAATGTGTATGAGAATGGGCCAAGGTTTATCACTGAATAAGCTATCCATAATGGTTCAGTTTAAAGGGCAAAATCATATCAGTCTGCATAAAACTGGGTTACAGTGTTTGATAAGACAGCTATTTCCACACTTGTTAGAAAGTTCACTCAGCATTTCTACTGAGCAAATTTATAAAATAAAAAGTAGTCTCCTACAGTTTACACACAGAAGCAGTTTTGTCTTGTTTTCCACTGACTTGTGGCAAAAAGAGAATAACACCTGAGGTGATGTCGTCTTTTAAAAAGTCACGTCTCTAAAGCAACAAACTCAAAAGCAAGACATGCTGCTTTGTGAAATAAAACGAATCATGTTAAAACAAATTTTAAAAAAATGGTAATGAGTGTAATGCAATGCTATCTGAATAAAATGCAGCATGCAGTTTAATAAGTTGGGCACTGAAATCAGTATAATACTATATCGTAGAATACACTGGACACCTTTAACTTCTTCAAGCACTATCAAGTACAGACATGATTGTAGAATCAGAGGCACATACAGTTTGATCCATAATAAGTGGTATGAAACATCATTCTTTTTTTCTTCAGTAGGGAATAAATAAATAAATAAAACAAAAATCAAAGCTTCTTGTGACCTGATCATGCTGCACTGGAGGTCATACTGAGGTGAGGTGATAAATAGTGATACGAGGCCTTTCAAAGTGCTTGTATCAGAACAAGAGCAAAACCGAGTCAGAGCGATAAACTAGCTTAGTTAGACAATAAAACCCTTGTGTGTGGTTTACTGATACAGACACAGATAGAACCTGGAGAGTTAAGGTCATGAGCTAATGTGGTCGTACCATTATCAGCAGAGGAGGAGGTGATTCGTGTATATGTTATTATGCATTGTATTCTGGGAGGAGACTTAAAGCTTGGTGCATCAGGATGTCCAGGACTGCATGTTGCGGAGCATGGCCTCAAATCGCTCCATGTTTGGGGCATGAGCGTGGGCTAGGTGGTCCGTCAGGCGACTATACAGACTGAATGACTTCAACTCCAGCCAGATGAAACCAAAACGGTCCTCATCAAACAGCACAAAGAGCCCTGGGGTGCGCTCTGGACTTGTAAAGCCATGCCCAGCAATTAGGCCTGTCCCATAGAAGCTGAAATTGAAGAACATGAATTTATTAGTTAGAAAATATTTTGAATTGATATAGCTTTGACTTGTTAATTTTTTGCCCTCCATTGTTTCATTCATGTCAAAAAGTACAGAAATAAAACTTGAAAACTGCTGATCTGGAAATTCTAAGATTAACTAGACTTTCCTACATTCCCTAAAGGAAATGTAACCCATGTGCTCCCCTGTTGCTGGATTGCCGGACTTGTGTCTATGTGGAATAAATGTAAAGTCAAGTAATATGTGTGTGTCATTGACTTGATACGTTCAATCTGGGTATCAGTATTGCTCTCTCTCTCTATTTTTTTTTTTTTTTTAATTTTGTTTTAATTTAATTTTTTAATGTTATTTATTTATTGGATTTAATTATTTTTTATTTAAGATGCCTAATTAGGCTTCAAAAGAATTTGCCATTTCTGAAGCCAGTTTTGGCAACTGATTGGCTAACATAACATGCTGCCTGTGTTCTGTTTGTTAGATAATTTAGTTAGCTACAGGAATGGAGCTTAAGAGAGCGCACTCGTGACTACTGACTTACCAAATACTTCTGTAGTAGGTGAAGTCTGTTACAAGCATTTTACTCTTCATTTTAACACTATGTTCACACTGCTGGTTTTATTTAGATTTTTTAAATTGATATAGCCTTCACTTGTTAATTTTACTTACTTTCACTGAGTAAGTGTATTCATCAAATCAATGGATGGAAGGGCCAGAACTTTCTCCAGTTCAATGCAGACAAGACAGAAGTGATTGTTTTTGGCCCAATAAAATACAGGTCAAAGGTCAGTGTTCACCTTGACTCTATGTCATTGAACTCTACAAAGCAAACCAGAAATCTTGGTTTAATTATTGACTCAGACCTGAATTTTAACAATGGTTTAAAAGCTATTACTAAGTCTGCCTATTCCCACCTGAAAAACATCACCACAAGGCGTTTCTGTCCATACAAGACACAGAAAAACTTATTCGTGCATTCATTTTCAGGAGGTTAGATTAATTTAAAAGTGTCTAAACAAAAAATCTATCAGGCAGCTGCAGCTGATCCAGAATGCTGCTGCCAGAGTTCTGAGTAAATCTAAACTGGATCACATCACAGCGGGCCTCAGATCACTACACTGGCTTCCTGTGAGTCAAAGGATAGGGTTCAAAATCTCACTCCTGGTTTACAAAGCACTGAACGGCCTTGGACCCAAATCCATTCTAGACTTAATAGTTCCCTCCAGAGCCCTGAGGTCATCAAGAACAGGTTTAATGTGTGTTCCAAAATCAGAACCAAACAAAGTGAAGCATCATTTAGTTATTTTGCTCCTCACCTGTGGAACAAACTTCCTGAATGCCTGAGGTCAAACTGTCAGCTCATTCAAATCAGGTTGAAAACATTATTGTTTACTGCAGAATTCTCTAAAACTCCTACATAATGTCTTTTAAATGAACTTTAAAATCACATTTTATCACTGGTGATTTTAATGTATTTAATTTGAAGGGTTTTTTTTAATGTTTTTATATTTTTAAAATATATTTTAACTTTCTAATTTCATGCCTCTCTTGTGATGCTTTTATGTTTTATGTAAAGCACTTTGAATTGTCCTATACATAAAATGTGCTATACAAATAAACTTGCCTTGCCGTGCCTTTTTTGGCATGGTTGTTCACATCATAACTGAAATATAAGTGTGATTGGACTCATGTGCAACTAGTCTGCGACCCTAAAGTCACTTGCATGTGCAGAAGAAGACATGACGTCACATGTAACACACTGTGTTTACTAAGAAAATATAGATCTTGCCAGGTCTCGCCTCTTTCAGTGCAGAATTGTGACGTATTTCGATGATGTACAATTCGGCTGAGATGCAACATGACCACTCAGAATGAAGCAAAATATCAGTTATGATTCCAATTATGGATCACATATGAAAGTGGCTTAGGTCTGATATGAAAGAAATTGTAAAAATCACATTGGAGTCACATATGTGCAAAAAAAAAAAATCATTTTTTGGCTACTTTTACTTGCAGTGTGAATATAGTGGAAGCCAATGAAGCCACTGCACTAAAGTTTATACCAATAAAATCAAATATATACTATTGGTAAAAATTCTAAAACTTAACAAAAGGGTAAATACAATCAACCCTTCAATAAAATGGGATTTAATCTTTTTATCTTTCTACTGGCTGTGTTCCTGCTCACCATTTCCTGCAGGTGCGGGGGTACACCTCATTGCGAGCCATGACCCCCAGAGGCAGAACGAAAGGCTGGGGCTGAGCTTCAGGAGGATTACTGCTGCTGCTGGGGCCCGGCTGGCAGCTCTCTGAGCAGGCACCATGGTCTGCCTTCACCCCATCTGCTCCACTGGCACCACCACAAGCCCCCTCTGTGGTGTCTCTGACCGCAGCAGATGTGCCCTTGGCTTGCTGTTCCATCTCCCTCTGTACCTCCTCGTGTACACCCAGAACCAACCGAGACAGCTCCTCTATATTACGCTGTTGCTCCAAATCTGGGAGGACCACAGGTCGGCTCAGATCCACGTCCAAAGTGAGCTGTCCTGCTGGAACATTAGGGTCTCCCTGCAGATAGAAGCACAATTACAGTCTGCACATTGAGCTGTAGTGTGATGATTATAAAACATCTTCTAAGTTAAAAATATGATGATGTTAGTGTGTAGGAGTGGGTAGTTCAACACTTGATCACATCAGGAATATTGGCTGAATATTTTGTTGCTGGTGGAGAGCATGTTGACCTAGATGACATTAAAGAGATATTTTTTGCTGAAAAGGAAAGGAGCATTTCCACACAGAATCATTTAAAAGTGCAATGTGCAACTCTTGAATTCTGTATGTGAAATTTGTTATGGTGGCATCTTGTCATTTCTAAACCAGCAGTAGCAAGTCATGCACACTTTTATCAATTTAAACAAATAGAAGAGAACCACCGAGGCACTAAGGAGTGAGTATGTTTGCATAAAATATGTTCAAACCCACTCTTCTACATAACAACACAGGCTGTTATCATGGATAGAGTTGGGGAAGATTTTATTTTGTAAGGTATGTTATGATCTGTTCACACATACAAAATAGAAAAGCACAAACTAAACATCTTAATACACTCTGTATTATGGTTTAGACATGCACATTCTCTAGTGAAGATTATAGTCGAACTCCAATAATAGCTGCAGAACTGGGACTTACAGTGAGCTTAGTTGCTCTTGCAGAAGCCTCATGGAAACTCAGCATAACAATCTCCAAGCCATGACTCCCATAGGTGCCTTTGAAGAGCCCTGGCTGCAGAAGGGCAGATGGCATCGCAGGTGGCAGGTATATCCGCCGGTACGTCAAACAGTTACTATCATAATGAAACACAAGAAAGTGATTGGTTTAACTCAGTCTTTACCACAGTTATTACATGTAAACAGAACAGTCACAGAGTAATTTACACAATAAAAACAGCATTTGTTTGGATAACTAGTAGGGCTGGGAATTTTAACGCGTTAATCACGATTAGATTAAAGTAAATTGCGATCACGAATATTTTTTTAATCGCGATCAGAGTTTGCCAGCATTTTCCGCACTTCTACCATCCACATGCAGCTCCTCTGGTT
>JAPSES010000249.1:10831527-10842696 GCA_029822895.1 Maxillicosta whitleyi
ATGCAAAGTAAATCAAGATTAATCGCGATTAACTATGAAATTTATGAGATTAGTTGCGATCAAGAAAATTAATCTTTGGACAGCCCTAATAACTAGCCATTATTATCTAAGACAAAACACACAATCTCTTCTGAAGACCAGAGGGATGTAATGAAGAGAATCATACTCATATTGACTTGTATAAATGAACTTCATCAGGATGAGCTCCTGCATGTGCTCATGGAATATTTCTTCTAAAGTCCGGCCCCATTCTTCCTCCAACCAGGTCCTGAACTCCTACAGACACACACACATGCATGCTCCAATTACTGATAATGTTTTTTGAGATGAAACCTGATTTTAATCCACGGTCTCAAAGGGATTTGGAAAGATAATTGAAATAAATAAATCAGGTCATCAACAGATTTCATGTGCTAACAGTTGATTTGACCTACCTCTTGTCTGCCTCCTGGCATGCGGTGATGATCAGTCTGATTACATTTTGTGGAGAATTCATCCTTCTTCACAGTCTAAAAATAACATAATTAGACACATATTTGAAAAAGACCTAGTTATGTAGACCACTGACCTCAAATTAAAGTAGAATTACTGATCTGTATAAGAAATGGCCTTTGTAAGTCTTAAACGCTCATGTCTCTCAAACACTGTTGATCTGTTGCGTTACGGGTTCCTACCTGTATGTCTCCTTTGTGAGGACCCTTGTGTCCGTACATACACTCAACAGTGGCCTTTTGACTCTCCCACATGTGGATGCGGAACAGCGGTCGCCTTCTCATCGGATCCTCCACACGAGGGTCATGAGGTGGCAAATACATCCATCCAATAATGAACAGCCCATCCACCTGAAAAAAAAAAAAAAAAAAAACACATATTCATTCATTTCTCCAAAGTCATGAGTGGTTTCTGAGAAAAATATCTACTGTAAATATAAAATGTGTTCAGCTGTTCCTCATTTTCACAGTGTAAAAATTTCCGCACTTACCACAACATTGAGCAAGCCACCATAAGGGCCAATGTCAGGCTGCCATATGCCCAAGATATGTCTGTATGGGTGAAGCACTGTAACACAGGAGCACAACGTCACACCATGCTGTTTGGCTTCTGCAGAGCCACACAAGCAATTTAGTGCAAGCTACACCGCACATGGTTAAAAACACCACAGGAGACATTAGTACCAATACACTGAGCTTCAGTTTAATGTCTTTCAGAGAAGAGAAGTGACAAGATGGAAACAAAGAGCACGCAGACCATGTTAGACCATGTCTAAGCACAACACACTCAGCATACCGAATCACCTGGTCTCCCATCTCACTTTTATCATGAAGCAAACGCTGCAGAGGAAAGTTCCACATTTACCATTTGCAAGGAATGTAAATATCTAATACTGCTGGAACTGCTTTCAAATTCAATTCAAACACACACAACCCCTCATGCTGCAGCCTTCCAGATGGAGGCCCATGTACATACAGTGTGTGTACACGTCTTTATAGTCCATGTGCTCGTAGTCCGGAAGCAGCTTCATAAAGCGCCCAGACTTGACCCGTGGGTTGACACCTGTACAGCACAATACAGGCATGTGTAGGGCACCCACAGATCAAGGAGGGTTCAGTCGAAGGCAGTGCTCTAATGAATGCGGTGCTGTACCAACACAGTCTTTTCACAGAGACAACAACAACCTTTTATATGGTATACTTTGTGGCATCAGGTGTTTCAAAATGCTAATTATTCCCTACATCTTTGGCAATAAATGTTTCTTTTCTTCTTTCTGTTTATATGTAACAATCCACCTTGGAGTGCAATGTTTGTATATACTTTATATTATTTTTCTACATTCTATATTTCTATATTCTACACACAAATATTTTAGTAGTAAGATTATTACAGAATACTATTCTACGTTTATATTTATTTTTTATTTTCACTTATATTCTATTCATACTAGCACCTTAGTGTTACCTAATCACTTTACTACTGCTTTTCTTGTGGTGTTGTATTGCTGCTGGTACACAAATTTCCCCAAGGGACCTCCCAAAGGGATTAATAAAGTATATTCTATTCTATTCTATTCTAAACAAAGGATAAATATTTATATAATGATACCGCACACACATCAGACAAAATAATGATCTGGAAATATTGAATAAAATAAACAAGGTTTTTATTTTTTGGAGGGGAAAAAACATGGATAACATAAAAGCTTCATAATAAGGAGTCAGACTCACGTTTAACATAGAGATCTCTGCTGGATACTCCTCCAACTTCCATCTTCCGTAGATCCTCCTTCATTCCAAACTCTGCAGTTTAAAGCCACATGAGGGAAAAAACAATGAAGAGAACTCTTAACAACAACAACAAAAAAAAAAAAAATACAAAGAAATCTATACCTACATATGTATTTTATTTATCATTTGTTTTTATAATATGTGTTTCTTACATATGCTATTCTATTCAAAGACATGTTCTTAGTTTGGTGGTTTCACTGAACTGTGGAATTTGATGACAAATTGATTATGTTGAATAAATTAAATAATAAAATAGTAGTAATAGTAATAAAATAGTAAAAGTACTGTCTCCTTGCTTGTGTCAATGTGTCTTTAACTGTTTCCGCTGGTTAACCTGGAGTTATTTTTTCATTGTATACCATGTGTTTATTTTTATAGTTTATCCAATGTTTCATTTATGACTATAAGCAATATTTATTTATTTATATTTAAACTTGAATATCCCAGAGACCCGGGAAAGTATTTTTTTTCACAATAAATTATTGTCTTAGTTAGAATAGCATAATGCAACAGTTGTTATATATGTTTTTGTTTGTTTTTTTGTTTGTTTGTTATGAATGCCCTTTGCATTGCTCTATTTTCTTTCTTTTTTTTTTTTTTAATTTTAAGTATGGCTGTCAAACTCTTGTCCCCTATAGAGGACAAAAATGCTTTGCTGGATCTCAAGAGGATATAAGGTCAGTGGGATGGGCAGAACCATGGGGTGTCCAGATAAGGCCCTGGGCCCTGGGCCAGACTAGGGCCGAACCAGCATTCACATATTTATCTGCTTCACAAATGGCTGACATGGGCCTGTATAGCCTCTGACTCTGTGGGCCTTATTCTATTTTTACAGCTCTGACAAAAGCCTCTTGAATAGGTTCCTTGGTGGTTCCTGTGCAGATCGATGGAAATGCTTTTAAGGAGACACATTTCAGCGAAACCGCTTTGACTCAATCAGCTGAGGGGGATCTCACGTCCCCTGGTCAATCCATTTGTTATTCATTGGACTGAGTGCTTTACTGCAGCATTACGGTGGCCGGTAAAGCCCAAAATCAGGATTAAAACTATATCCGCAATCGCTGTATTTACCTTCTATGCAGCGCCGTTTCCAGATGGTTTCGGTATTAAGTATTTGTCTGAATTTCTTGCAGACGAGCGCGGCATTTGGTAGTGCCGTTCCGGGAAGCAAAGAGAATATTTCCACTAAAAGTTCGGGCGGTAACTCCGACAGTGACTGCGGGTGCGGAGGTCCGGTGCCAGTGCGGTCCAAGGAGCCTCCGGTGTTGACATGACCGCGGCCATATTCACCAGCGTCACCGGGCCCTGCAGAGCCAGCGCCGCTCTCCGGGCCTCCGCCGACGTCGCTTTGCCTCTGTCCCACGATCCGCTCCTCTTCCTCCTCATCCATGTCAGAATCGCTGCCCTGATCCTGCTGGTTCTGCCGCTGTCTCCTCCGGCACCTCCGCGACTGACCCACTCCGCAGAGCCTGGCACAAACAGCCATCCGTAGTCAACAAATAGGCAACATTACATCACTACAACACATCTATCAGCTGCAGTACAGATGAACTCCGCCTGTCCTTCGAGCATGGGCAGAGACATTCCTCCCCACGTCACATCGGTGCACGTACAGACGTACTGTACCTCTGTCTTTTCAGGGGGGGTTATCTGTCCTTCCTCATGCACTGTGCATCTTATCGCAGCTGTTGAAAAAAAAAAAAAAGACATTTGTTAATGGAGTCCAGACCTGAATGGATCTGTCTGGTTCCATTCTTAACTAATCCAGCAATGTGTTGCATTTAGGCATCAATATTTAATTTGTTCAACATAATTGTGCATGTATAAATATATATGGGATTTTATATATTATGTTCCTGGAAAATGAAAACATGTGCAAAATGCATTTGAAACTTATTAGAGTCTGGTTCAAATTCATATATTGAGGTATAGATCATACACCAAATATCACTATTGTTATTGTGTTATAAATGTATATCTTCATAAATAGACAGGATTCCTGTATATGAATGGTGCCACCTTACAGCAGAGGTGTTAAACATATGGTCCGTGGGCCAAAACTGGCCTTTCAAAGGGTCCAATCCAGTGCAAAAATGTGCTGAAAATTAGGGCTGCAGCTATTGATTGTTTTTGAAGTCAAGTATTCTCCCAAATATTTCAGTAATTAATCAAGGTATTGGATTTCATCATCAAGCTATCACTCACTATTATAGACTACAACAAATACATAGCCTATATGCGAACCAGCACTGCTGTGTTTCTCAGTTAGCAATCATGTTAAATGGGCTAATATTAGGCTACTATTGAATGGAAGGTGGGCATTTACGTTGAGCTGAATTCAGATGTGTACTTACCCACATTATACGAGATTCTCAGTTTTTTAAGTTTGAAATGATCCCAAACTTTGGACGTCTTTTGCTTTTGGTGGACATCTTCTCACTCTGTTCCATAGCACCAACTTTTTGACTCAGATTCATGCACATCCTTATTTACATTCTGTGTAGAACATGATCCAAAACAATTCGGGGATTTTTTTTTTGTACTCGAATTACTTAAGTACTTGTTGCAGCTCTATTGAAGATATTAACAAGGGTCCAGGGTGTTCAGGGGCCACATACAGCTCAATTTGATCTCCAGCTGAACAGACCAGTAAAGTAATAGAATAATAACCTATAAATAACCTATAAATAATGTCAACTCCAAATATTTGGTTTTGCTTTTAGTGTGAAAACTTGCTAAATTAGAATTACTTTGGGATCATGTTTACATATACATATGATCATTTCACAAAAAATGCAAACATCCAATGAAAAACCTGAATTGTCTTAAGAAAGGTAAGTGGAATTTCAGCAATGCTATGTCTGCTACTAAATGTTTTGTGCCTTTGTAGATCCACTGTGATCTGTGAGTTGTAATGCATGTATAAATATGTAACATGAGGCATATTATTGTTATATTATTATTAATATTATTGCCTAATATTGTTCCTAAGAAATTCTTCATGGTTATTCAGATTATGCATATATTTTGATACAAGGGTAGTTTGTAAAATAATGTAATTTTACTTTTTTGTACTAAAACAAAAGCTTAAAGTTGTCTTACTTCTATGTTTATGTGTTATTACCTTGACCCACTGGATATCATATTGGGCTGTTTGTGGCACCTGAACTAAAATGAGTTTGACACCCCTGTCTTACAGCCCTACAAACACTCACTGTGTAATAGAGTCATAATGATCCCCCCACAAACATTGGCTAATAGATAAAGTTACAGTTAAGCAACAGCCTGTAATTTAAGCATTGGTTGATAAATGTATTGTGAAGCAAAATTACAGTATCTTGTTTCAAATATTACAACAATGTGTAAGTCATTGTAAAGAGTGGACCACAATATACAAGTTATGTGCTGGCATGAAAAAACATTAAGTATAATGTAATTATTAATGGTATGCTGTATATTGTTATATATTGTGTAAAAAAAAAAAACAATTAGTGCAGTTAGATGTTCTTTGAGATGAAATATGGATCATAAATCAACTACTATTAAGTGAGAAGGATAATCATTTAACTACTGTATATCATGCAGTGGTGTTGTGGCATATAAAGTATACTTTATAAAAAAATTTTAAAAAAAAAAGAAAAGAATAACAATACTGAATGCACAGGATGAATCGTTCTTTTGCTGTAGTCTTGGTGCAGCCCTCTGCTCAGCCAGAGAGATGGTGACAGACTACCAAAGTACAGTTCATGGTTAAACAGCATGCTGTTCCCTCTGAACAGTGTTACTCCTCTGCTCCTCCTGCAGAGCTGGGTGGTGTTATGTATGTTACAAGGATGCTCCTGCAGGTCTTAGAAGAACCACAGGATCCAGAGGAGGCAGGCAGGACAGGTTTGAGGGTGGAGAGGTCTGGAAACTGGTTTAGATGCACAGAGAAGTGGTATAAGACCAGCAGATAGAGCCAGGATTTTGAGCTGCATGGGCCATTCATTCCTCAAATATTAGGGAGCAGAACAAAGACATGGGGATCCCACTAACATAGAGCAGCAGGAAGATTTGCTGCATTTACGATTTATTTATTTATTTATTTTTGAGTGATATGCTTTGCTCCAGGACACACCTCTCCTGTTTTGTTTTTTTATGTTTTTAATAGCATGTAATGTATGGGTACAATAAATCTACTGAGAAAATATGACTGTTAGTGGGTTCTAACCCTACTTAGATAAAGGTTTAGTGCAAGTCACGATTGGAACTACATAGTGATATTTTCCACCACGACAGTGCTATTCAAAATAACTTACTTGTTTACTTGATGTGGAACATATCAGTTCTCAACTAACTAACTAACTAACTAACTAACTAACTAACTAACTAACTAACTAACCCAGTTAAATAAAGGTTAAATAAAGAATAGAATAATTTATTATTTAAAATTTAAAATAATTTATTTACGGCGACGTGACGCGTTGCTACGGAGACGTTTGTGCATGAGAAAACCTTTGTCCAGTCGCCTGTCGGTCGAGGTTGAGCTACCAAGATTTGACCAATGGCCCTTCGGGCTGCTACCGAGATTTGCAGTCGGCTACCGAGATTCCACAAATGGCCGTTCGGGCTGCTACCGAGATTTGACCAATGGCCGTTCGGAGTTTCTACCGAGCTATGACCAATGGCTGTCGGAGTCGCTACCGAGATTCCACCAATGTCTGTGCCGGATCTACCGAGAATTGGCCTAGTTGTCAATGTCATGGCAGCCGAGTGAAGCGGGGCAGGTTTGAAGCCGGATTTCGCCGCGACTTTCACTCAATCGGCGATAAACGTATTTAGTATTTAGCTTCCATTTTATTAATTAAATGGTCACAATTAGTACTGGGGTGTATGCTATGTCATCCATAGCTACATTGCTAAGTAGGCCTACAGCACACCACAGGAATATCATAGCTTCACCATAGAAATACCACAGAGATTATATGTACTAGAACACCATATACAAATATTATAGATTACTGCAAATGCCCTATAGTTTATAGTTGGGTTTTTTTTTATAAGGGTTGGATTTATTAGGGTACCATGCCTTCATTTTGGCAGTATAAACATTTGTGGGTTTTTTTCTTAATGAAGGACTGTCTATAGACTTTATGTTTTATTGTGTGTGCATTATGGAGGCTAGTCCTTTGTAGGCCGAGGCCTAACGATGAATGAATTGAATCAGACATGAAGTAAAACTAAAAGTGAACTTTTATTTACATTATGTACATTAACATGAGAAAAGAATATTGTTGTTATATATTGTTGATAATAAATTAGCTTGAAGCTACAACACAGAAAACAGCAAGAATTGTGATGAACTCCGTTCTCCAACAAATCGAGAATATTTACCTCAGGTAAACTGCACGCTTTAAAAGCCCCGCTCATCTACAGGGGGCGTGGCGTAGCACATAGCAACGCGTGCAGCAAACATTATCTCCGGTGATACGTTCATATATTTGCATCGAAAGCTTATCGCCGATTGAGTGAAAGTCGCGGCGAAATCCGCATTCAAACCTGCCCCGCTTCACTCGGCCGCCATGACGTTGACAACTCGGCCAATTCTCGGTAGATCCGGCACAGCCATTGGTGGAATCTCGGTAGCGACTCCGACAGCGATTGGTCATATCTCGGTAGAAACTCCGAACGGCCATTGGTGGAATCTCGGTAGCGACTCCGACAGCGATTGGTCATATCTCGGTAGAAACTCCGAACGGCCATTGGTGGAATCTCGGTAGCCGACCGCAAATCTCGGTAGGAACCCCGAACGGCCATTGGTCAAATCTCGGTAGCTCAACCTCGACCGACAGGCGGCCGGACCTGCTGTTTCTCAAGGTTTAGTGCAAGTTATGATTGGAACTACATAGTGATATTTTTCACCAGGACAGTGCAATTCAAAATAACTTACTTGTTTACTTGATGTGGAACATATCAGTTCTCAACTAACTAACTAACTAACTGACTGACTGACTGACTGACTGACTGACTAACTAACTAACTAACCTACCTAGTTAAATAAAGGATAAATAAAGAAAAGAATAAAGAAAAATTAAATACGTTTTGTCTTGTGTTTAGTGCCTTTACACTTAATATGACATTTAATGGGGTTTGTTTGTTTTCCCTTTATTGATACAGATGGCATAAAGAAACATTTAGATGGAATTCCAGCAGTGAAAGAAAAACAACGAGCCAGCCAGGAGTCGAACCTAGAATCTTCTGATCCGTAGTCAGACGCGTTATCCATTGCGCCACTGGCCCGCGATGACGGTGGATATACTACAAGCCAAATTAAAGGTGTAATACCTTTATATCTTCTTGGTATTGTTCTGAATAATTTCTTCAACATTGAGCAATATGTTTATGTACTACTAAGTAATCCAAGAGTAAACATATCAAAGCACACATCTTCAAGCCCGTCTATTCTGAGTCCACTGAACACAAACCCTAACCCTTGAAGAAGGGTTGCCAGGTCTACAGAAATTACGTTTTTAATTCTTAATGTTAACTTTTGGCTGGTAACAACAAATATACTTGGATCTATAACAAACAATATTATTTACCATATAATTACGGAGCTTTAGTCGAGTGAAGTATCTTACGCTTTTATACTGGGGAAAAAGATGAACATTTTAATGGTGTCTAGAATCAGACTTGGCAACCGCGTCACACAGGAAGTATTCAGCGGCGGGAAATTCACAAACATTGTTGCGTTATGTGACACTTTGGATGCTTGTTCTCTTTTACACGGGTAAATGTAATAAAACGGGCCGTTTTTAGACGATTGATAAGCGCAGGTAAAGCTTTACCTTAATTTGTTTTTTGTTGGCACTGGTGATGATAAGTGTAAGCTTGCTAGAATTTGCAGCGAATTCTCGGAAACGGCTAACACATAACCTACCTAACATAGTTTATGTGTTTGTAACTGTGGTTGAAGGTTGATCATCATGGAGGCTCAAATGGATAAAATTGTGTCACTGTCAGATAGAGAGAATACTATCGAACTCCAGAAGTACCTTTCCTCCCTTACAGATGACCAGGTTATTTATCTCTTTCACTTATTCTGTCATATTTCTGCTTTTTATGTCAATTACCGCACACATTTTGGTCATAATCTGTATTAAAATGTCGTCTTATTTCTAATAAAATACTTCCCTCTCTATTAACTGTCTTTTTTCTTTCTTTTTTTTTTCTTTTTAGCTCATCACTGTGATTACTAATAAAGCATTGAATGGCAAGAAGGTTGGTGTCATGTTTAAGGGCATATTTAAAGGTAAGGATTCAGTGTCATTATGTTATAGTTGACATATATTTGTGTTAAACCTCTGAGCAATATCACAGCGATTAATCCCTTTTTCATGTAATATTGTGCTATAGAAGTGTTTATAAAATATTTTTCTATTTTGTTTAGGCTCCCCACCCACTTCTACTGATGGGGCAAAACGTAGACTTCTCCTTTACCAACACTGCATCCCTCTGTGTGAGTCTGGGGACCTACAGACTGAGGTAGCTTCAGATATCATTGGACTGCTGATGTTGGAGGTAAGGCATCTCAATATAATGCAAGTCTAAATAAATAGATAGATATTTTATTGATCCCAAGGGAAATTCCAGTATTCAGCAGCTTTGCATACATCACAAGAAGACAAAAAAGAACAAAATAGGTGGGTTAGTAACCACGTTGACATTAGTATATGCTCTAAAAAACTTGCTGAAGAACTTACTCTATAAACTTCCTGTACCATACTGTAAACAAAAGACTTCTAATTAAAAAAAAAAAAAAAAATCTGTAGAAAAACTAAATGTACAGTACAGAATTTACAAATTTCAGGGCACAGTGATTTAAAGGGAAACAGTGATTTAAAAAAAAAAAATCTTGGCTTTTTCTTTAGACTAAAATCATGTCTCTTTTGAATCTAGGAGGCTGGTTTCAGCTCCATTTCTGTCTGTGTTGGACTATGGTGATGTCTTGTACATGCATGCCTCCTCCTACAGTTTACAGTCACTGGACACTGTATCATAGAGCTCTGAGGTTCATCACCAATTTGAAATCTCTCACTCATCATTGTTTGCTATAGGCACATGTTGGATGGTCTTCCTTGTCGGCTGGCAGACTTATTCACCAACGTATTTTAATTTCTAAGTCTATTCTAGGTGTGCTCCCATCCTACCTTCTGACTTTCCTCAGTCGGAGAACCACAGACACTTAAAATCTTCATTCTCAGGATTTTTTTCTTTTTGTCTGTTCCCAAAGTTAGAACTAAACAGGGGAACAGGGCCTTCAGATTTGCATCTCCAGTCGCATGGAACAAACTACAAAAAGACCTGAAACTTACAGATTTGGTTTCACTGGACACCTTCAAGAGGATGTTATATGACTTAGAGGCAGAGACATCTGGCTGCAGATGTTTCATCTGACACACTTTATCTTAATTTTATGGTCATGTTTAGCAAAGTTGACTATGGGATGTTTGACTTGATTTTGTGTTTTATGTATTAAAAACGTATTTTTGTTTTTATTTATGAAAGCTTGTAACTTTAATGTACTGCTGTCCGTCTTGGCCAGGATACGCTTGGAAAATATATTTTTAATCTCAGTTAGGTTTTTCCGGTTGAGTAAAGGTAACGATAATAATAATAAAAGTGATTTGACAGGTAGGTACAGTCAAACTACATAAGATGCTTAGATATTCTATAGTCACATTGGATCACTCCTAATCTGATCATGACTGAGAATGATCTACAGACTGACCAGAACTTTGTTTGTAAAACGGTCTGTTCAGTCCAAATGCAGCAAGATTTAAGTGAAGATTTAGGCAGAGTTCACGCACTGTTTTGTCTTTGTTCATGATATTCTTATTATTTCATT
>JAPSES010000249.1:10877648-10894932 GCA_029822895.1 Maxillicosta whitleyi
CCCCCCCCCCCCCCCCCCCCCCCAAAAATACTGTACATTGTTCTTTATATTACCGCTTCTTCCCCCTTTTTTAAAATTCTTTATTAATCCTTTCTTTAGGACAGTGATAACTACTCACCATTTTCTTCCACCAAAGTTGAAGAAAGTCAAGTAAAGCTTTAAAAATGAAGTGATATTTAGTTTCTAAAGACATGGTGGTGTGACGTAGAGGTGCTCCATACATGATAAAATAGTGTGTGGATTAAAATAGATAGAGGTTATATATATATTTATATACTATATATACTTTATAAAGGCTTAAATCTCTAGGTACAAGGACAGCCACCAGTGCCGTCCGCACACATTCCTCAGTACAAAACCTTTAACGCAGCAACAAACTCACACCTGCTTTGTCTCATTTTCACTCCGTGGACCATTAAGTCTTGTACTGTACATCTGCAGGAAAAACAAAACTAAACACATAAAACACAGGATCCTGATCCCAGAAGTACGTTTTACCCAGTGACAAGCTCAGCCGTTGCAGATTTCTGATATGAAGTCAAAAGAACACAGGGTGCAGCTGTGGAACATGCAAATAAAGCAACGCAACCAGAGCAAATATAGAAGCATCTGGATGTGAAGTGTCTTTGAAGAGTCCCAGAAACATCGTCCGTCCAGACGCAAATGAAGGGGACGTTCTGCACAGGAGTCAAATATCCTTTAAAAGTGTCTGTTCGTGACCTTTGGGGAGGCTGAGGGGCTTGTGTACATACCGATCAATAACACAGACCTCCTAAAACCAACGCAGAAAAGGTCCGTTCAGCGACAAGTGGGGGCTTCGACGCGGGATCCGAACGCAACACGAGGATGGTCGGGTGGAATGGAAGCAAATCTGGCGCCAAACAATAGTTCGGTTTGAAGATGAGTGCGTTCGTGAAGCAGATGAGACCAGGTCCAAATGTCCGTTTTTTTTTTTGTTTTGTTTGTTTGTTTGTTTTTTAGTCCAGGCTAACGTTTACATTCCACATGCTTCAAATCAAGTCCAATCCTGCTCCTCGAATTCACAGAAACTCCTCGGCGGTTTCTCCTGCTTTGCCGTTGTGTCCTCGGTCTCCGTCTAGGAGCGCCCGCGTTCGGACCGAATGTGCAAATGTCTTCCGTAATGCAGAACCGTTCAAAAACAACTTAACAACAACAACAACAACAACAATAACACAATAGATACAGACATTATTTGCAGTCCCTGACACATTCTCCATCTCCCACGTACTGTAAGAAGTCACTTAAACTTTGCAGAGTTGAACTTTATGTGCCACAAAACTAATGGAAGAGATTCGCAAAAGACTGCATAAGGTAATAAAAATGTTCATATACGGTCACATCCAAAAGTAATGATAAAACGAAGATATTAATTGCACATACTCCGGTAAGAAACTAAGCCAACAGCCAGGGCAGTTGTGTCCCATTTAACTTCAAAGGTTGAGCATTTGTGACAGAAAATAAAGGACAGAGCCACTATTAACCCATAAAGACCCAGTGGAACCACAGTGTCACTCCACAAATGAACATTTATCCCTATTTACACCTTTATTAAGTGACTTATCACCATTTACGATGAATATTATCCTCTGTATTTTGTGCTTCTTCAATAAAAACCTGGTATTTTTCACTGATCATTCCCAAAGTGGGGTACATTTACCTCCAGGGGTATTTGAGAAAAGCCCAGGGGGGTAAAAAATATATTAAATAAATCATCATGTACTGAATATAAAAATAAATAATGAGAATTAATCCTGAAATATAATAATAGTTTATGTTGTTAATCATCTTGTTTAAGCTTTGGGAACATTTTAAGAATATTTCTGTTTTATTTATTCACAAAGAGTTTGAGTAGTGAAGTAATTATTTTTGATTAAAGGTTCATTTATTAATTAATGAACAATTTATTGATTTTTCTCATCAATGAACGAGGGCACTTTTCAGTTTATATTTACTTTAAAACACATCTTACTTTTTTCTATATTACAGTTAAATATATGTTTACAAACTTTTATATAAACAGACACCATTGGCACAGGGACACGATTTAGAGTTGTTGTTTTTTTTCTAAGTAAAAATGCTGAAGTAAGAGTTGGAGGTACTTGGGTAAAAAGTATATTTCAGAAGGTTCTCCATTGTAACAAGTTTGAGAACCACTGACGTTCATAAAAGATGAGATTAAAATTAATTGTCAATATATCAGAAGCGGAGAAAAATGTGAACATAAATGCAGTGTGTTCATCCACTGTCATTGGTCCGAGTCCATGGGTTTTAATGGTGAATCAATGTTGTAGAACACAGGTGTCAAACATGTGGTCCGGGGGCCAAATCCGGCCCACCACAGGGTTCAATCTGGTCCCTGGGATGAATTTCTGAAATTAAAATAAATAAAAAATTCCACTGAAGATATTAACAATCAAGGATGTTCATATAATTTTAGGTCAATTCAATCTAAAAATGATCAGACCAATAAAATACGATTAGAATAATCTATAAATCATGAAAACTGCTAATTTTTCTCTTTGGTTTAGTGTAAAAAAACAAAAATGTTTACATTTCCAGACTAATGTTTTTATTTTTAAAAAATGTGAATAACTTGATTCTCTTAATAGAAATATGTGGAGTTTTAATAATATTCTGACTTTTATTTAATATTTTGTGTATTTGTAGATCCACTGTGATCTGTAAGTTGTGATTCACGTGTATAAATGATAAACTAAGGCGTAATATTATTAACTTTGCACTTATTTTACCAAAGGATTTTCAGGTTGTTCGAGTACAATTCATAGATGTAAATATTTTCATTACAAAATTTTACATTTTTTCACTAAAAAGTTATTACCTTATTATTCATATTATTTCACTGGCCCCGCCCACTTTATACCATATTAGGCTGAATGTGACCCCTGAACTAAAATGAGTTTGACACCCCTGTTGTAGAAGATGATGGTGTTTCCATGGTAACTACGGAGCCTCTGAACATCCAAACAGATCATATCTGATGACCATGAAAGGATGACAAACCAATTATTATATATATTGATCAGATTAGTGGCTCAGAAGTTATTAAACATTTGATATTAGCAGCTGATTTTAGACACCAGTGGTTGTTTGGGTCTTTATGAGTTAAACCTGTAAACTGAGCTCTGAAAAAGCACAACATCAGCTCAGTGTTCATCATCTACCCTGTTCAGATGTGTATTGTACGGTTAATACAACACGTGAGGGTGAAGCTCAAACTGTCTTTTAAGCAACAGTTATTTATTGATCAATTTCTTACCAATTTAAAGTCTCCTCGATGAATCAATAAAGCACTGTGTTGTTACTGTAATTTTATCTGTCTCTGTTAAAAGCATCTCAGACTGTCAGAATAGACCATTTATGGTAGATCTTTGGCTTAAGTGGTAAAATAGATTTTATTATGATGTAAAGTTGGATTAAAAAAATATCTCACTCTGATTAGATTTGCTTTTACGCATCTATCAACAGTCAGGAAGTGTTACTTGACCGTTATTTTTGTTCCCTTCCCTTCATATCAAATAGTTTCCCTTCATTTCTCTGGTTTGGTTTTTACAGATTTTATACAAGCACATGATGAAAACTGAAATGATGCTCAAAACCTTGCGCGATAAGTGTTATGAGTTCAAATAATTTCAATGAAAAGCTCAGTCTCAAGTGTTTTTTTTAAAACACTTGTGATCTGTGGTGTAATCCTAAGATGTCAAGTGAAATGTCTCAGTTATGATATTAAAATGAAATATCAGATGTAATGAGTAAACCCCCAGAGACGGCCGTCAGGAAAAGTGTATCAGATGTACAGCTTTCGCAAATTAGAAAAGAAAGCAAAAAAATAAAATAAAATAAAATAAAAAATGTCACGTATTTCACGACTTTCTTTGATGCAGAGTTGATGGAGTGTTAAAATCTGAGGTGTGAGATGTGACGGGCTACAGCACCAAATGAATGAGAACACTGACCCACCGCCAGGAGCCCGATGTCTTTTAACGTCCAATGTTTGTCCTGGCTTTTGGATGAAACAGACAGCCGCTACATTTGCTGGATGGTTAAACCGTCATGCTATTGGTGATCTGAATGCGAAGTTTAACCCTGAACGTGACGCTGTTCGATGGAGACGCTGACTCTAAAAAAGCGACTTGTCCTTGAACGCAGAGATAGGATGTCCAGCCGTTCAGTCTGAGATCAACCACTGTGGCGGCGGCAACAACAAAAGCTGAATATTATGGTACGTCACACGGTAGCATCAGCAGAGGGAGCGCACAGAGGAGGTGGGACTGGTTGCCATAGTAACAGCTGGGGAATCAGAGTGGCTGTGACTGAGTCAGGTGAAAGGCGTGTGCCAAATGTGTTTGGGTTTGGTTCTGAGCGCCGTGTGTGTTCTGGGCCTGGGTCTGGGGATGAGGCTGCGGCTGCTGCAGGATGTTCACCACTCGGCTCAGCGTGTCTGTGGTGGCGAACGCCAGGTACTGACAGCACAACCAGTCCTCCAGGCTCACGCCACAGGCTGTGTCCAGGGAGCGCTCCGCAAACTTGATCATCATCAGAGTCCGCTTCAGGTCCAGCCAGTTCTGGAGGGTGGCCTCGCGTTGACTGGACGTGGCCCCTGACATGGGGCCTGTGGCGCTGCAGCCCAGCGCCTGGAACAGGTCCTCCCGGGGGCCCCAGAGCAGACACTGCAGACAGGCCCGAGCCTCAGACATGCGGATCCTTTCGGAGGGGTTGACAGTCAGCAGTAACCTGGCCAGCTGTTGGAGTCCCTGTGAGTACAGCGAGCGCACCGGCAGCGGCGGCAGGTCGGCCCAGGTATACTCGCGCTCCTTCAGCTCTGGTGTTTCCTCAAAGGGGTTGGGCCGGTGCAACATCTCATAAATCAGAATCCCGGTCTGGAACTCGTCACACTTGCGGTATTGAGTAGCTGTGACGATTTCAGGCGCCAGGCGTGACTGGTCGCGCAGCGTACCAGGGTCAGTGACCATGAGGGTGCTCTTCTGTTTTGCTTGGGAGAAGTTGCTGATAATGAGGCGGGCGGGGCAGGTGGCGTTGGCGGCGGCAGCACTGGCAGAAGGTGCACCAGAAGTGCTGCTGCTATTGCTGTTGTTGTTTGGCTCAAGGACGTCCACATTCCAGGGGTTGCCAGGTTGGCAGTGCACCAGCAGCAGATTTTCCAGTCGTAGGTCACAGTGGGTCACATGGTACGGTTTCATGTGCTCCAGGCCGGAGCACAGCTGGAGCAGCAGGAGGCAGACCTGACGCTCATACAGCTCTGGGTTCTGGGTATGTCGGGACGTGCCCTCTTGGACAAAGTCCGCCACCGTCTGGAAGGGAACCTCACGTGTGATCACCACCACTCGGCTCCTCAAGGACCCTACAGTGTTCATGTGACCTGTTGTTGGTGGCGTTTCATCTAATTTCCCATTGGTTGGAGATGCTTTAGAGTCTGTTGTTTTGGTTTCAGTCTTACTTTCTTTCTCCTTCTTCAGCTCATTGTCATCTTCCTCCTCATCTTCTTCCTCTTCATCATCATCTTCTTCTTCTTCTTCCTCCTCTTCCCAGGGCAGCAACCGAGCAGGGACATCAGCCACGAAGTGTCCGCAGTCCTGCTGGATGTTGAAGTGCAGAGCCAGGCTTTGTCTTACTGCCAGACTGTGGAAAAACTGCTGCTGGGTCTTCTTCACTTTACTCCGACAAATCTGGAGGAAAAAAAGAGGAGAGAACATGAATGTACGCTTTGACTTTCTGTGTAAAAACCTATCAGTTCATTTTTGATGAATCAGCAGGAACGGAATAGACGTACAACCAATCAGAGCAACAGAAGGAACGTGTGTAGAACAACAGTAGAATGAACATCAACCATATGTTTATTTTCAACAAAGTTTTTTTTTTTAGGGATAATACACTGCCCAGGTTGTTTGATACTGCAATAGCAGACTCAAAATACTGTTCCCATCTTGGCGGCCATCTTGGCTGTTAGTAGTAAAAGTGCCTCAGTGGAGTTCCTCTATCACTTATTGTAAGAACCTCGTCTCATATTGGGGCAGATGTATCTGCCACAGCAAATTAAACATTATCTCTCAGATTTGTCTGCTTCTGAGGATATCAAATCCCATGAAGAGACCAAATTGAACTAAACTGAGCTCTGCTGTCAGACTAGAGTTGATCTGAAATGGGTCTTGGTCTTCTCATGGGTTTTTTTTTTAACATGAGAGTATACCAAATGGTGTTTTTATACATGGATGTATTGTGATACAGTTTTTAAAATGCTCTTAAATGAAATAAAGCAAATTTAAAATATATTAATGCTCAACTGTAGTGGGATACGTTTTGAATAAAGCAAAAATCAGGACGATAATACCCATTTTAGGAGAGAATTCTCAAGAGAAGTCAGTACATAAATGTTTTCGGTGTCAAAACTCCCTCCACCGCTCAGTGTGTCAGAACTCTGAGCTCATACTGTTAATGATACATAAGCCCAGAGCAGACTCCATGTTGTCTGAGACAGTAGATGTAGAGAGAATGTGTGTGTGTACTGCTGCTAAACCACAGCGACAGCCTCTGCAGATCTCTGTCTTTGCTCACTTTGATCACAGAATGTAGGAGAGAAACCACGTCAAGAGCAGAATTAGTTTGTGCAGACTCTGTAAAAATACCAACGAGATATGGTTTAAAGCTGCAACAATGGTTACAATTATTTCATAGCCTTCATGGTTATATTGTTCTACTGCATTCACTTCATTAATCTCAAACTATCTCTGAAATAGACTTACAATTGTAGTAAGAAAAAAAAAAAAAAAATACAAATTCTCCAGCTTTTCTGGTTTGTGACAGTAAACTGAAAATATTTGGGTTGTGGAGTTGGAACACTTTACACAAAACACCAATGTTTTAGTTATTCAAGAAAAGAATAGACATATTGACAATGAAAATAACCATTAGTTGCAGTACGAGGAAACAAAACAAAATGAAATAAATAAAATCCTGCTATAATTGTGATTACTGAGAATAAATTAATGCCAAAATGATAAATTCACAAACACTGTCTGTACTTATTAAAAACACCAAATGTCAATATTTGTACTGCTGTTGACAACAGGTGCTAGCTGGTTTTACAAATAAATAGTGCTCCTATTGGTTTCAACAAGTGAAATTTAATTTAACAGAATTTATTCCCATATTCACAGGCTATTTCACAACCATACTGGCAAAAAGTTGTGTGAAATGTATTTATTTAACACCTTGATTCCAACTGTTCCAAGTCATTTCTCACCGGGGGGGCTGCAAGGTTAGCGATATTTTGTTCCTAATTCCAGTATAAATTGTTGGGTTGGAACCAGTGGAACTGAGTTGACTAATGTTACTTTCTTTGCAGCTCGGACGATTAACAAACACATTTATGGCAACATATTTTAAGAGCTACCATATCAAATTTAAAACCTTCCAAAGATTTTTTAAAAGACATTACTGTATTTTCCAGATTGTAAGACACTATTTTTTTTTCCACATTTCAACAAATCCTGCAGTCTACAAAGCAATGCGGCTAATTTATAGAATTTTTAAAAGGCTCTTAACAGTAAGTGCAAAAGTGAGACAGACAGGTGGAAGAGGAGGTGCATGAGGAAGATGCTATGCTGTTTTAAGATGAATTTGATACAAAATGTAGTTAAAACTGGGGTGAATGTTATATTGTTGGTATTTATTTTCATAATGTGCTTGACTTGACACATCCTCATCTTGGAAAACACACAAGGAAATGCTGCATTTAAGTTAAAAGTAATTGATCTGGCTGTCCAACAAGGAAATTGAGACTTTTCTGCTTTTTTTTTTTAAGAAGCTGCTTTACTGCCATGTTACTGCTGTTACAGACACTGTTCGGAAAAAAGCAGTTAAATAATCTTTCTGTTTATCATATTTCTGTCATGTTACAATGTGACTTGGTAACTTCATGACCTGCATTAATTTCAAAAAAGTAATAAAGTCTTGTTATGTCCTCTGACAACACAGTGAGGCAGAATTTCTGAGTATTTTTTATGAGTGAACTATAAAAGGTTAAAGAAAAATCAATTCGAAACCCACCTCTTACTCCTGATTTTCATATGCCATCTGAAACTACCTTTATGATAAGATAATCCCCTTAAAATCTTCACCAATCTGAGTAAAAATTGGCCAGTAACGCATGTGTGTTCTTACTGTTACTACAGAAACACACACATACTTGCAGCTACAACCTCTATCCTCTAACTTTACTGTTTTTATAATGTTGACTTTAACTTTGGTGGTCTCAGGTATGATTTATGGACATTTAAACAGATTGTGAAGCAACCCGACAGTGCGCTGCTGCCTTCCCTTTTCCTCTGTACTTCTTCAGGAATGTGTGCGACCACTGGATATTTGTTTAAACATGTTTAACTATGGGGTTACTGCTCCTTCATATCATTCCTAAGCTTAACAACTCGGTCTGATACCTGTAAACATTTGTTCACCGCTCATATCGACACGTTATACTGCGGGCTGTAATACAAAGCAATAGCGTTTGACATTTTGTTCCGGTTATCATCCTGACGGGTACAATAGTTTACAGCACAATAACTGCTCCACATAATTCCTCTTAGAGTGGAGTACTCACATATACATGCAAAAGGTGCATTTGGAATGATTAGCACTGCATTAAAAACATCACAGTACATCTAATTTGCAGGAGGTTCAGATCCAATTAGACGGGGGCACAACAGGGCTGCATTAAAATATAGTGTTGCCACAGTCTAATTAGGAAGTTGGGGCCTGTTTATGTTTTTGGTGTTTCTACTGTTATTTATGGATGAGCAACATAAAAAAACAAGACTTTCTTTTGAGCGTTTTCCTAATAGGAAGGCGAGGCTTTGAAGTGCCGGGGAGCGCAGAGAGTTTCATATCCTGTGAATAATGCAGCCTTCATCCATATCTGCTTTGTATTTAGAGTCAGAACTCTTCCGGCAAGTAATCCCCCCAACCCCACGGAGCCTCTCTGACACGGGCGCTTTTTTGTACAAGGTCAGACCCGTAGGGCTGACGAGGTTTAAGTGCCAATCTTTCAGCGCAAACACCTTCTTCTACTTCAGTAAAAATGGATTGGGAGGAGATTGTACAACCTCAAAACAAGCAGGAAGATTTCAAAAAATCTACTGCAAAGACAGAAAATACCCAAGTTCACATTAATATATAAATATTTCACGATGCAATAAGAAATAAAAACAAGAACCCAAAACATACAAACTAAAAAGTATTACTGTAACTCTTTTAAATCTGCAAATTCCTTGTTAGTTATTCTTTCAGATAAAGTTTATTCAGGGTAAAGCTAAAACACATGAACATAAAAAGTAACAGTGTGGAAAGTGGGACAAACTAGCTTTAATTAGTGTGTTAAGGTATGGAGATATAAAATACAGATAGACTGATGAACTGGTTCCGACGCTTCAGTATTGTCAGAAAATGGCTTCTCATCTGGAATGACGGACTTTAAGGAACATTTAATAATAAAGGAAACCACTCACAAGTTTTTGCTAGCTTGATGCATTGATGTTACATAGTTTTGTGACTTATTTTCAGATAATTATTTTTGGTTCAACAGTGATTTGTTTTCCAGGTTTTTATTGGAGGTGAGACTATCTTTTTATTGGCTTATAAAAAGTCAGTATCATCCTACGAAAATAAATAGGAATCATAAAACCCAGCGGCAGAGCATTTATTAACAGACCCAGGCGTCTCACCTTGATGGCGTAGTTGACCAGTGGGTCCTTGGCGTAGGAGGCGGTGTAGTACACAGCATCCCCCGCCTCACAGCAGGGTTTCCCAGTGGTCAGCCGAAAGTGGGACCAGCTGTCAGTGCCAAATCTCAAGTGATCCTTCTGGCCAGCCATGAAACGGTCCTCGCATTTGGCAGCGAGCTTCCTGAGAGTGTCCGTGTGGAGCCCTCGGATCCTCCCGACCACCTCATCCCAGCTGTCCAAACCCCTGTAAAGTGCTGCTCTCTGGGTCTTGGAGCTGCTTGGAGCTCCTCTGCCCGTGGTCCGACCTCTTCCGATCAGACACTCTGTGCTCGGGTAGCCCCTCCTCTCTCTGCTGGAGGTGGCGCTCGGCACAGCAGCTTGAGGAGCGAGACAGGATGTGCTGTTCGCCGGGCGGCTCTTGCTGTTGGTCGTTGCGGCAGATGGTCTCTCCAGGGAGTCGCCACTCTCTTGGTCATGGACTTTGTGCGGCTCTGAGCTCAGAGAGGAGCTCTGACTCGCCGTCTCCCAGGTGGAATCAAGATCATAGAGAGGGTTGGCCACGCTCAGATTTGTCCCCCCGGGCTTGGCCTCAGCTCGAGGTCGTAGCGCCCCCTGGACTGGCTCTTTGGCTGCCAGGCTTGGCTCTGTAACGGAGCGAGGTACGTTCTTCTTGGGTAGTGGGGGTGGTGTGGCTTTCATGGCTGGTTGGTCAGCGGGGCCGTCCAGGTCGATGGACGCCAGAGTATCGTTGGACGCTTTCATGTTCCGTGGCTGTTTCAGTGGGATCATGTTGGCTCTGGATTGACCTGCCAAAAATGGGAAACATCACATTTATTATCTGGAAAAACAACAGATAAAGTAGAAAATCCTAAAAATTCTAAATCACCATGTCGGACTGGGAGAAGCATGTAAACACAACACACTTTGACACTTTAAACAACAGGTGCATTGACTCTTCTCATCCAAACCACATACGTCTGCTTAATCGAGTAACACAGACCTGAAAATGTTAACTGTTTCCAACAACAAGGGTAATTTATTTACATACAGCCCAAACCAACAAACTGAAATCGCTTTCTCTGGAGTAAGCATTTCCTATAGTAGACAAAAAGTTTAAAATTCATTACCACAGGGTCAGAAGCTGTTTGTTCCCCTCCAGTCAGCTACACCTTTTATTGCAATTTACCCCTTGATTGCATTAGGTTGGCACTAATCCCACAAGAGGTGGGAGGTTTATCAAATTTGGCTCTTCCAGGAGAGATGTGGGGTGAGTCTACTCCATAATGTGATTGAAAATGTGAGAACTGCACGAAACAGCACGATGACTTAGGAATAAATACATGTGAAATGCATTCACCTCTCGCTCTAAACAATGGTGTTGCATGACAGGTTTGGATTTTGCTTCAACACTGTGATGAAAGGTATAAATAAAACCTGATATATAAATTATAGATGGAATATAGTTTTGATAACCAATAATGTATAACCACATGCAACTATGAACTATTCTGTTTTCTATAGGTCAGGATGAATAATTTATATACAGAGGCATATGAACATCAGAGACATGTCCATACTGTGATTGGTATGCGTTCATTCACCTTATTGTGTGGTTCCGAAACCTGTTAGAGGTCTGTGTACATACGCATAGAAGTGCAGTGACATCCTGTAGGGTTTTTTCTATTTTATGAACTATGCACAAAACATATGTTTGTCCATATACTTCATGAAGCCACAACGACAAGAATCACGGGAGCTTTTCAGCACCTAGAGAGTAGATAATAAACTAACAAACAGCTAATGTCACCAGGCTCAGTGTAGGAAATAATGTCGACTGATGTTAATGTTCTTATCAAACATTAAGTTGAGAGCAACAGAAGTAAACATTTATGAGACACAACACGAGCCACGATTAATGAAGTACTTTATATGCAGGAAACACAGCGGGTTAGAAAAACACAGAAGGGAAAACACAGGGTTTTAGATGAAGTCCAGAGAGCTAATAGTGTTAAAGTTCAGCAAATATAATGTTTGAAGTGAGAGTATTTGCCCTGTTTTTATAACATTCTATTCACACAGGAGTTAGAAACTGCACCGCCTGGGGAAAAAAAAACAAAAAACAGAAAGCTATCCACCTGGAGGAAAAAGCCTTCTGTTGAATAATTACTGCTGTGATTAATATGTTTAAGCTGTAAATAGAGAGCATAAAGGTTGGACTGTGTTTCAATGGAAAAAGGTCATGTAATCTAATGATTCTGGTCCAGATGTGCCCGTCATTGGGTGAGAAGAGAGGAAGATGAAGTGATTACCCATCATACCTAGTACCAACAGTAGAAGCCTGTGGGTGCAGTGTTATAATTATCAATGTTATATGTCCATAACATGACAAATGGAATTAGTAACATCATCGATCATCGAATCAATATTGCAATACATGACATAATGAAAGTTAAAATATAAATAAGGTTAAGACTAAATCATTTTGTTTTGGTCCAGTTGTGTATAAAACATTATTAATAAACTATGTCAGTGTTTCCCGCAGAAACTTCCTTAGTCAAGGCGGTGAGTCGTCGGGCCGGGGGGAAGGGGCTGTTCCACGGATAGCGTAGCGTCATGGTGCGACGTTGCACAAAAACTTATCCCCAAAGTATGTGAACTGCCCCACATATTTACAAGGTAGGGATACAAGGTTTGGAATCTTAACTGGAAGGTTGATATTATACACATCCCGATATAGCATCTCCGATCTGATATATTAAACATACACGTGTGGCACTTTGCGATACAATACGATTCACACCCAAATCATGATACAGAGTGATTAAGCACATTGTGATTCAACAAATATATTCTGGTTAAAAAAAATGCAATGTACTTCAATGAGATTATTTATTTATCAAATAAGACCATGAGTTTTTACAAAGATTGTTTTGTGTAGTTTAATAAGATGTGTCTCACATACATTCAGTGAAAAAGTTAGGACTTTGTTTCCAAAGTGTTTTTTCTGTATGTTTCTAACACTCAACATCTTGCTGCCCTGTTGAATGAATCTGTGTGTTACTTCTAAGCAAGGGACGTGCAAATTGAGTTAAAACAAAAACAAAAAAAAAAAACGCTATTAACGCATCACATGGGACCTTTTTATTATGTGAATAACATGCGGGGGCAAATCTTATGGGGAGAAGCCATTGCCAGACGTAAGTGATGGGTGATGGAGTTAAGTAAATGAGCCACATATTAAGTGAAAAGTACATTTTCATGCTTGTTTGTGCAGCTGTAAGTTTTACACTCCACCATTGTCCTAACAGGGTTCCTACAGGTTTCTACAAATTCAATTTAAGGCTTTTTAAGAGTTTTTTTAAAGACTACTTAGAACATTATTTAAAGCCTATTTTACGGTCATACTAGCAAAAATTCATGACTCCAAAAATTTGTGTTTATTTACTCCAGTGTCTTAATTCCCACCATTCTGAGTCATCTCTCACTGGTGGCTGCAAAGTTGGCAATACTTAGATACGTAGAACTGAGTAAACCAATGTTACTTTGTTTGCAGCTTGGACATTTCACAGAGACATTTAAACACAATGCAGCAAGTTTAAGACCTACCATATCAAGTGTAATACATTTAAAGACTTTTTAAGGTGTTACATGCAGATTTGTAAATTCAAGACTTTTAAGGCCCCATTGGAACCATGCCTAGAGATGTGACCCAGCACTGGTCAATAATGTGTCGTCTTAGACTTGAGTCTGCTGTACAGGGTCAGTGACCAGTCCATCACAGCCCAGGTAATCGGACAATACTACGAGCTTTTGTCACTACTGGTGAAGGAGGTAACAATTAGCTGACCATACCTGACTGACGGAGCAGGGATGGAACCGCTAGCATGATATGGGATCTTTGACATAGCTAACAATGAAAATTCACAACAGGTACCCTAAAGTAACATTCACCGGATGCGCTTTTTCATACTTGGAAAATGGCTCACAACTTCACAGCACTAAACCCTACACACTGGCCCCCTTCACAGCTACTTGTTACTCCCACATGCCGTTTGGAGCTGCCTGCTGGCTTCCTGTCCCTCATGAGTTTAAGAGGCTGACACGAGGTTGAGAGCCGCGGCACGTGAGCGAAGAAGTGGCCCTGAGGAGAATTCAAGCCAAAGAGCGGGACAGCTGGGCACAAGTCGTCCCTCTAACCATCCAGCTGCCTGACTCAATCTGCACTGGGGCTTAAAGAGGCGGCGGGATGAGCAAATTTATCAGCGGCTTGAAGTGACCTTATTTCTCTAGTTGGTGGCGGGAGGGATGTGAAGGCCGAGGGGTTGATTGTTCTCTTGGGTTGAGGACCGCAGAAAGAGATAGGTCAGAGACAAGTATTGGATAAGAAAAAGAGAGCTAAAGCCCATTGCCATTTGTGTGATGGGAAAGAAATAGCTCAGTAGTTTGAACTGAGTGGATGTGTGAAGGAGCAGCTTTTCACCCACCAGGAACCATCACTGTCTTCTGGAAAATGACAGTGAAGGACTGATGACACCTTTCAAAGTTATACTCTCCAGCAAAATCCTGCTCCCATCTCCAAAAAATAAGGAACAGTCTCTTTACAGGGTACAAACATACCAACAACTGGGAGAAAAACAAGCCTTAAACCGGTAAATTAAATAACGATTCCTGGTTAGAGTGGTATGAGTAACTCCTCACATGCATGTCACACTACCATCAGCTTAAGAAAGCAGAGGACGCCTTGAGAATTTACAGTCGGGATCGAGTAAATGAGTCTTGTAAATCCTCTGGAAGCACTATATTTAATGTGTTCTTCTACCAATCTGCAGTAATCCAAGAAAACGACCGTTCCCTCTTGTCCAGTGAGATCTTCTACTGCTGCAATGTGGCTGTGACTTCATGTATTACATAAGTGTTTGTTATCATTCCAAACTGAATTTTGGTGTTATCTCTTTTTATAACTATTACACTTTATAAACTAATAAAAAAGTACATATAAGTGACGAGCATGAATGACTTGTTTGAATAAAAATGTTGTTTTATTTCTGTTTGTTCTAAATTTGCTGCCTTTAATTTACAGAAAAAGAATAATAATATTGTGAATGAATCTATGATAAATAAAAAATTATGTTATTTGGTTTATTTACACTAACTATTCCGATAAAAAAAAAAAAAAAAACATGTTTTTTTTTATGTTTGTATATACACAGATGAAGGAACTTGTTGCCATAGTGCAGTAATTATCCTTCAGCCTGACACAACAAGAGAAGATGGAGGTGGTGGAAAGAAATGCACAACACAGACATAAAATTAAAGCAAAACATGAAGTTGTTCAAGTGAAAGAAAGAGATAAAGACGCAATGAGACGAGCTGTGATGATGGAGAAACGAACGACAGACACATAAAGAGGAAAAACAAGAACAACGAGCCTACCTCAATTCTTCAAATGCTTCAAAGTTTTTAGGTAAATGTGACCAAGTGTCTGAACAGGGAGATAAAGCGAAACGCCGTTCTCTGCGTCCATCCCTGTGAGTCTGCACAGAGCTGCCGATGCCAACAGGCAGGCTCAGCGTTCCCACCAGCACTGGAGATTTCTCAGTAAGTGAGGCAGCGAGTGCTCTGCCTCCCACTGCCTGATGCTCTGATTAAAACCCAAGTATGTGTATACTGTATATAGAGTGAGAGAGAGACACTTACGCTGGCAAAGTGAGTATGTACTCTGCTGAAATGTGTGAAAACAAGAGTTACCGTAGCTAAGAGAGGAGGGAGAATCATCCTGATAGTTAAAATATGAAGTCGACAAAGCCGGGACTGGCGTTTGAAGCTCATATCAGTGTGGGTATTCATCCTGAAGGCCTGAAAACACTCCCCCGAAAAAAAAAAAAAAAAAAACTAACTTGATGGTGTATTTGAAGGCAGAAAAAACACACAAACACTCGCTTCCTGTTCCTCATTATCAGCCCGCAGAAGCCAACTTCAGCTGCGGGCGGACCGTAGTGTGTTATCCTGGGAGCTTTTAGCACATTCATAATATATCCATCATCCACAGAGGTTGTGTGTGCAGTGAGATCCACAAATACACAAACACAGCGGCTTGTAAACGACACTGATTAGTGCTACAGTGATACACAAACACAGGCCTTGGATGAAGCTTTTTTTTTTTTTTTTTTTTAATTTTACAGGAAACCAGGGCCCACGCCACATTTAAACCTCGCACAACCACACAAACAAACGTGTCAACGAACAACAAAGCACCTCCGTAGTGCAAACCCACACTTTGCATCCTACCATTCTGTATTTCTGTTCTCTTCCTCTCACATACCACTTGATCACAGTGAGATTCTTTCCCACATAGAGCGAGCTTCATGTATTAAATCCAAGGCTATGTTTGAGAACAGCGCCTACCACTCTCTTATTCCTCTGTGTGTGTCAAATCTGAAAATAACTGTTCCTAACGCGCTGTTACTGTTAATCCATGATAGACTGAGCTGTTGACAATGATGAAATATCCACTGACAGACAGATAGTCACAAATCTGAATTAAAACGAGGACAGTGCTGCTCTATGATTTCAGAGGAATATATGTTTTTAATGTGGATATTTTTTTCCCTTTAGTGTTTATGGTTACATTTAAAATCCTCACAAGCTCCTAACACAACATTTTAGGGCCCTAACGCTAATTTCAAACATTTCCATGTGTTTTGTGTATTTCCCGCTTTTAATAATATGAAAAACACCCACAAACTCCTGCCTTGTTGTATAACTTTTTCAAGCTTTTCTTACTAACACAATAATGACCGGTCAAAAAGGAGCCATTTTCTTTTTGTCCATGTGTAAGAACAGAAGCATAAGCAAATAGACAGCAGGGTGTGGGTGTTTTTCTATTTATTTTTTTGTCCAAATTATTGTTAACCAGCACCTGCGAGATAATTTTAGGTCCCTGGTATCTACAGCACAGATGTCAAACATATAGTCCGTGGGCTAAAACTGGCTCATCAAAGGGTCCAGCCAGTGGGATCAATATATAAAATTAAAAAAAAAAGACAAAAATAAACATATTAGTAATCAATGTTGTCAAAATCTTTTTAGTTCAGGTTCAAAATTCAGACCAATGTGATCTAAAGTGGATCTGACCAGTAAAATCCTATCATCATAACCTACAAATAATAAGAACTATTTCTATTTGTTTTAGTCTGAAAAGTAAAATTCCATAAAAAAAATAAATAAATCTGCATTTACAAACTCTCCTCATCACAAATGTGAATAATGTGAACAAATGCACTGCCCAGCCAAAAAAAAAAAAAAAAAAGTCACACATGTAATATTTAACTGCACCATTTTCAGTTCTGATTCCAGGACACATTCACTGTCACATCTTTTTTTTAACCACATAATTCTTACATAGTGCCACAATAAGGTTTATAATATTTATATTTTTTGATTATTGATGATGCAGAATCGAACCGCTGCATCCAGTCTTCATCACATCCTAAATTAGAGTCTGGACT
>JAPSES010000249.1:10896523-10915968 GCA_029822895.1 Maxillicosta whitleyi
AACAGAAACAGGGAAAGAAACAGGGAATAAACTGTGGAAATAAACGAAAAATAAAAAACAGAAACAGGGAAAGAAACGGAATAAACTGTGGAAATAAACTAAAAATAACTCCTGAAATATATAAAATAACATATAACATCAAATACTAACTCAGTTCCCTCTTCTTTCCTTCCCTGTTCTGCCTGCATGACGTTGTGCATCAATACATTGTTCTGTTTTTAGTAACGGCACATGTAGTAAATGACAAGCAGGTACAATAATTCTACTCATATGCTGCGGTTAAATCCATAAATGATTTCTTAATGAACTAGTATTAAAGGCAAAACACTCATCTAGTACAAAAGACAGCAAATTATAGAGGAGCATCTATAACATAAATGTATGAGTAAAACATCTATTCAGAGGCCCTTCACATAAATACCTTTATGTGTGCTACATGTTTCAATGTCAGGATCTGACTTGTTCAGACAACACGAGGCTGCCCCAGTGCATTTCAAAGACTCTCAGTAACTTTCCTGTGAGAAATGAACAATCACTGATCCAAAACACAACCTCTATAATCACACAAACCTCCCCTCCCAACTGAGTCAACATGACCTCTCATGCCCCCGATGGTCACAGGTATTTGCAGATTAAAGAACGGAGCCTGGGTTCTGGCTTACCCGCTGTACTGGCTCACACAGCTTCCCATCTGGAAATGTTGGAGACGTGTCAGAGGTTTACATTCTGTGCTGGATCCAGGGAAGAACAAAGTTAATCTTTTTCCTGGAAGTAGCTTTCCTTCTTCTTGCTCTGTCTCTCCCTTGGTGAATGTTCTTACCTGTCTAAGGTACTGTGTCCCTGCCAGCGCTGAAGAGCACGCCCACTGTTAGCCAATAAAACGGCTTCCAGTCAAAAAAAGCCCCAGATGATTTAACCCTTTTTTTGCCATTCAAAACAAAACACCAGTAGAATGACCTGTGGATCTGGTCATGGTATGTAATCAATAACTTACTAGTCTGTAACACTAAAAACACTCCTAACTAGAGTAAAACATATATACACAGTACGCCACATTATCCACTGAAACATTGTCAGGACTTGTGGAGAAAAAAAAAGACTATAAAAATGTGATTATATTTCTGATCAACAGTCAACAGGTGAGACAACATAAAAATAAACAACAGTGTAACGTTCGTCTGACCGACACACCTACTGTCATTTAGTTACTAATTGATAAGATCACAATGCCTGTTGTAAACACCAGGGGGAAAGAGGAATGTTGGCCAAAGTCAGGTGGTAGAAAGACAGAAAAAGAGAAAAAGAGCAAAGCTGAAGTGCTACTTAGTCTTTAGGTAATGTAGTCAGAAATGTGCTTTTGTTTTGTCGTATAATTAACACTTAATCAAGAGCTTAGAAATGGTGTAAAACAGGGGTGTCAAACACATGAGCCAAAACCACCCCCCCCAACATTCCAATATTGAGATGAATTTAGGAAGTGCAAAATAATATTAACAGTCAAGAGTGTAGAAGTGGTTTTAATTCAGGTTCCAAACACTGAGCAATGTCATCTCCAGTAAAAATAACAACATAATAACCTATAAATAATGTCAATTACATATTTTCTTCTTGACTTAATGTGATAAAATATTACAGTATTTATATTTGCATTTAAAAACTATCCTTTCACAATAAAATGAGGATAACTTGAACAAATATGAACATATAATTTTACCAATTTTCTGCCTGTTATTGAATGTTTTTCTGTATTTGTAATTCCACTGTGATCTGTAAGTTACAATGATTGTTGAAGTGTTTGTGTAACATTGTTGTACACTGATAAGTTGAAGCACAACATTGTTAAAAACGGACTTATTTTTCTTATCAAATTTCAGGGTAATCACATCTTATTTGTGAAAGGATAGTTTGTAAATGTAAATACTTTCATTATTTAATATGTTTTTTGTTTTTTTTTTGCACTAAAGACAAACAGAAAAAGTTGTTGTTATATTTATGCTATTATTTTACTGTTTTGGCCCACTTGAGGTTCAATTGAGCTGAAACTGGAATCTGAAATAAATAGAGTTTGACACTCCTGGTTTAAAACATGTAAACACTAATGTCATTGTTTCATGCCATCATCTTCTCTGTACTGTCTGTAACAATATCACTTTGGCCAAACAAACAAACAAACTGCCAGATATAGCACACTGACACAAATCGTGCATGAGCGTGACATTAGCTTGGCATGGCATATAAATAGCAAGTCAAGTGTACACTTATTAGTTGTTGTCTTAGTTGTTTGGAGTGAAAAGCAAGACAGAAACCTCTGCGACAAAGGGGAAAATAGGACTAAAGCTTGAAGTGGAGAAGGAAAAAAAAAAAAAAACAACAGGAAAAGCTTGAAAAGAGACAGAATTGGGCCGAGCTCTTGACAGGATGGAGGAGTGAAATATTTAAGAGTTCATAGAGCTCCGGGCTCAAAGGAGAAAGAATGTGGAAGGAAGGCATGGAAGAGAAATAAAAAAATTACATGAAGTAGAAAAAGTGATGTTGGAGTGCCAGGCACCTTGAAAGGAAGCTACGAGCCTTAGAAGATATTCCTAAAATATCAGTGTGCCAGAGAGAGGGTGAAAGAGTAATGGGAATGATATTAGACTATTATTTCATCAGCCATGTGGACAACTCTGTAATGCCTTTTGAGGAACTACACAAACCTGAAAGGCCACATTTCCATTCCTACCTCCAACTCCAAAATACAATTAGTGGAGTTGATCACAGACTGGATGTAGCAATCACAATCTACACAACACCATTATACCTAAAGTCCTTGTAGGTTGAAAGTAATTAGATTGAGTTAGATTTAGTTTCATACTCAATTTGGATGCAGTTCCTGTTGAATTTCATGCATAACACAGGGATCAAATATTTAGCTCACGAACTATGTTGTACCACTGGGCTTAAAGCTGCAAGAGCTGAAAAAAGTAAGAAAAAATACCAGAAATACCTTCAGTTCTCTCCTTCTGGTTACAATAAAAACATAACACTAAACAAAAAAAAAGATGACCTGATGTAATTTCATGTTGTGTTTCAAAAAATGAAGCCAAGCCAATCTGGTCGTCACAGGATACAATTCCCAAGGACTAGATGTAGAAGTTTCATGTCTTCTCATTACAATATCCTGGTTAATTTTTTAATTAACTATCCAATTTTGATATGTAATGAGTCAATAACATACATAGTAGACAATGTGTTTAAAGGGCCCCTGGCATGACATTTTCATTTTTTGAGGTTTTTAATCATAAATATGAGTTCCCACAGCCTGCCTATGTCCCCAAAGTGATAAGAAACTGACCAGCATTTCTCTTGCTCCTGGGTGTGTGTGTGTGTGTGTGTGTGTGTGTGTGTGTGTGTCAACAGAGCTCAAAGAGCACTATCAAACAGGCTGTTTTGGCAGATCAGTTTTATACATCACTAACTCCACCTTTTTCAGTTTTATACGTCACTAACTCCACCCTCACAATTTTCAACCCCCACCCCCGATTTCAACCAACAAACAACTAAGAACAAACAGCACAGACCAGGACACCATAGAAGCCAGAAAAACGCACAGAAACTGTTCTGTACCGGAGTGTACAAAGGACAACAAAAGCCTTTTTTTTCTCCCTACATCTGAGCCACAGAAAAGCGTGTGGTTGGTATTTATTTATGCAGGAATGTGCCCAAACAACTCCAAAACATGTGGTCTATTTTCCACCTAGAGTTCGTCACTAATGGTTACACATCGCCCTTCACCCCCTCAAAATTGCAATGTTTACATTCTCCAAATGGATCGACCCAAGGTCACGTGACTTCAGACCGGCCAAAATAACAGCGGATCATCCAGCCTAGCGGACGCCTGGGAATCAAAAAAGCGTACAAAAACAAGTTTTTTTTGTCATCATCAGTCAAAATTGCACGAGAAAAAGCAAGAGGAGCTGCTCGTGTTTATATTAAGGGGCAAATCTAAAAAACTAGGTCACGATGAATACTCGGCAATTTCTGTGAGGTGCTCGATCAATTACCGTGAGGAATTTAGCGCACTGTTGTCACCAAAAGTTGGTTCAGCTGTTGAAAATTATCAGATTGATAATAGTCTTTCTATAGGAATTAATACAAAGGCTTTCTAAATTCATGACATTTTGAATTTACTACCCTATACATCTCTTTAAGTCTATTTTTATTTAAGTCTATTTTCGCAGTAATTTCAGTTGTCATATATTGTGTCCTTGTTCGAGTCGTAACAATAGGTTTGCAGCTAACAGCCTAGTTGATGTAACATCGACGCTAGCTCAAAGCATGTGAGTGAAATTTAAGTGACACAAGTGTTGTGCAACTCTTTACAATTATAAACTAACACTGTTTGTAATTTTGCGTTATCAATATCTTATTCTTGAAATGAGAGAAGTGATGCTCATTTGGAAATGTATTTCATGATCTGCTTTCACTATTGGCATTGGTGTGTAACTGTAAGCATTGATATGTGCTTTTCTACTGGAGTTTGGAATTAGAAATATTATGAAAACATGTCAATATTTCTTCAGGTGCGGATGTGAAAGATTCATTTTGTAAACAGAAGCACATGGAATTAGGCAAGCCTTGGCCACGCCCACAAAAATCAGCTTGTTTTATGCTACACTAACACTAGACCTTCCTGGTGGAGCCTGTAATTCTACAACAAGGTGGAATTTTGTGGAAAAAAAAAACTCTGTTGATACAGTATTAGAGTGATCAGAAAATTATTAAAAAGGATGCTGCAAATTCCATGTCAGATACCCTTTTTATCCCTTTTAATTAATATTACTGCTTACAATAAAAATAAAAGTGCAAAGACTCATTAGCTAAAAACAGTTTGGATATGTTTTATGAATTACAGCGCTCACTGCAGGACACTTACCCTGAAAAATGAAACAGAGGGCAACAGCAGACAAACGAACTTATGCAAGATTACAGCAATTAGACCGATAAGCAGACAGGCTCGTGTTTGGATGAGGAATTGAGAAGCGATGGAGAAATGCAGTCTAAGGCAATGATTAATGAAGTACAGTCATTATCTAATGCACAAACATACAGCCTGTGGATCAAAACCAGCCCACCAAAGGGTCCAGTCTGGCCCATGGGATGAATTAGTGAAATGTATAAAATTACACTGAAGATATTAACAATCAAAGATGTCAAAATCATTTTAATTCAGGTTCTACATACAGACCAGTATGACCAGTAAAACACTATCATAATGTCCTATAAATAATGAAAAATAAATTGGAAAACCACACATTTATAGTTTTTTGTTTTGTTTTGTTTTTCAGAAAGTCTGATATATAAATAAGTGCATTTTTTTACCAATATTCTGTCTGTTACTATATGTTTTGTGTATCTGTAGATCTACTGTGATCTGTAAGTTGTAACGCACATGTAAATGATAAACTGAGACATAATACTGTTAAAACTGCACTTATTTTTCAGGTTGTTATTTCAGGTTGTTCATGTTATTCAGATTTTAAAGGATACTTTATAAATGTAAATACTGTAATGTAGTTTTACTTTTCACTTTTTTCATAATAATAATAATAATTGTTATATAAAAAAATATTATTTTACTGGCTCAGCCCATTTGAGATCATATTGGATTGAATGTAGCCACCGGACTAAAATGACTTTGGCACCCCTGGTCTAATGTCTGTTGGATAGCTAATAATTTGAGTTCTCCTTCCTAGAGGGCGAACCACTGTGCACAGAGCAAACTGCTCAGGTAATGGATGGCATTGGGGAAGAGACCGAGTAGACTGCAGAGTTCATGTGGTTGGACAGGGAGGCATGCCAAATGAAGTTCAAACAACTCTCTAATTTGTGATGAGGGATATGCGTGATAGGAGGAGAGGAACTCCTGGCACTGGTGGAAGAGCAGCTGGCAAAGGTTGAGGATTCTCATTCAAGCTCAGTCCCTGTGTGCAGCGGCAAAACAGGCAATGGAAGCAACATGACTCATTAGACAGGCAAGACGCAATAAAGACAGAGTGTGTGTTCATTGATTTGAAAGACTATTAAGAATTCCATTAAGGGCCTTTGAAAACAGACGTACAAAAAACAGACATTAATTTTTCTACAAGGTTTTACTGGCATAAATCCAACAGGCCTCAGATCTTAAACATAATGTAGAACACTATTTTATCCTCAATTTCCCTGACAAGTGCCAAAGCGAAATATCCACACTACCTTTTTCTATTTTTATCTGTAATAGGGATGTGGAGTCCTGCAGCTTTGACATATTCTCATTTTTGTGATGAAAAACCGAACTCACACTCCGTATTCTACTCCCCTCTGTAGTGGCTACTTATCCTCTTTAACGGGTCACTAAGGGGCTGTTATTGTGAGACCCATTTTGTGTGTGGTGCTCAATTTGTTCATGAGTGAAGTTTTTTCAATGACCTCAGCTCTTAACAGGCTTAACATAAGAAACCATGCAAACTGAATGCATATAAACAGGTTCAAGTTCTCACAGTTGGATGTCATGGCAATTGAACCCAAGCAAAACAAATGACCTAAAACAAACACCGCAAATTGTACTATTACTGATAGATTAATCAGTCAGTGGCTTTTGTTATGATGGTTTCAAATGATTAAAAAGATGTTGGTCAAATACCTGATGAGGTCGCCTCCAGCAGTGCTTGGTGATGGTGTCCGTCCTGGGCTCAGAGGTCTGGATTCTTTATTCTCTCCAGGACTCAGTAGTGTAGTTTCTCTGCATTCCTCTATGCGCAGTTCACCATCTCCATCACCAGAAGCACCGCTAGTGTCTGGTTTGTAGGTAAAGATGATGGTAGGTTTCTGGGTTGGATCCTCAGGTTTGGCCTCTGTAAACCAATGATGCTGTTGGACCGGGGGAGGTGGAAGAATGTGAATGACTGTTCCGTCAAGCCCGACCAGCTTGCCTTTCTCCTTCTCCCTTTCCAGCTTCTCCCTCTGTTCATCCTCGTCTTTCCGCCGACGAAAGAAGCTCTTGAAAGAAATCCAACGTTTGGGTTTTGAACTTTCCGTAGAAACCCGTCTACCCTCTCCACCTGGACTTGTATCACCCTCGGTGGGTCGTAGAGGTGAACTGGAGGCAGAACTCTTGGTCCAATTCCCAAAATGTCTCTGGAGGATATTTGAAGCGTGGTAAGGTGAAGATGTTGATCTGGGAGGAGGGAAGGGAGCATTAGGTTCTGACCGCGGGCTGGAGAGTGAGACCGCAGCTGATGCACTTTGCGATTTAGAGAGAACTTTTGAGGGTGTTTCCTTCTTGGGTTTGGTAAGACAGACATCAGCTGTCGAAAAAAGAGACTTGGGTCGGGTAAGAGTCTCTTTCATGGCATCAGGTGGTAGGGAATATAAGTCCTCGGAACTGAAAGTTTTAGACTGTGCTGAGGGTGATTCTGGTGGAGACTGGGGGGGCTGGATGGACGCCACAATCTGTGAAAGCACTGCACTGGCCTCCTCTCTGTGACTTCCGACTGACCCAGATAAAGTTATGCATGTATCATCATCTTTATTGCATGTACTATCTCCAGTTGTTTTAAATGTGTTTGTAACAGGACTGGCAGTTTTAGGAGGGTTTGTGATTATGGCAGATGTATTTGTTGATGTGGTCAGAGAGAGGACACCAACTGTGGAACTAGTCACAGTGGTTGTCACAGTACTAGAGTCTGTGATGGATCTAGACATTAAATGTGGTGCTTTTGATAGCACCTCTGGATGTGCTTTTGTATCTTCAAGAGAAGCTCTCTCTGATGTACCTCTACCAGACATGGTTTTCTCAGTTGAGGAAGACTGGACACTCTCAGAGGATCCAATCTCTTCATAGGTATGACTGGCCACCCTGTTACCAATCCCTTTGGGCTGTGGTAGTTCTCCACTGAGTCCCAGAAAGCTCTTGTACACAGCTAGGTTATCATAAGCACTTGGATTGATTACAATAGGTACCTTCACAGCATTTTTGGAGCTGCGGGCATAGGCTGGCTCATCTCTGATGATAATAGGGAAAGGAGGCATCCCTGCATTATTGAAACTATTGAACTTGATCTCTGATAAGTTAGGAGACTTCACTGGTACAGTTCGAGAGAAAGACACCCCCGCTATGGGAGAAGTAGGAGCTGACTTGTGACTGCAGTGTTGAGAGGGGACCGAGGGGCCAGAAATACTTCCAACCCCAAGATCCACTTTAGGTATTTTTTGCCGAGGACTTGTGCTTGATGTCCACACTTCTTGGTAACGTATGCTCCCTGTTTTCTTTCGGGGAGGGCCTGATGGTGCAATAGAAGTGGGTGATGCTGGTGAAACAGGAAAAGATGGAGAATTAGGTAAAGCTGGAGAAAGGGGCTGGCCCACAGGACTCCTACAGAATGATGCAGGACTGGATGGCATTGATGGATTTTGAGTTTTTGGAGTTGAACTGGAAGTTTGTTCGTCTTTGCTGGCCATAGATGCTGACACATCAACTACAGTATAAGGCTTACAGATCAGTGATTTTTCCAGATTTACTACACGATAAGGTTTAGCTTGCTCCTCTGTGGGACTAAAACTGATTGTGACTGGTTGACCAGGGAGAGCCTGGGGCATTGATGCACCTTCACGGCCATCCTGATCTTCTAACCTAATAGCCAGGACAGCTTTGTGTGTTTCAGTCATTTTTAGTGGACTTAGTGCTCTGTGGACTGGCTCCTTTTTTGGGGAAGTACACGGAAGAGGTGCCTTTGAAGTTGTGGGTGAATGTAATCCATTGCGAAAGGGACAGGGAGCACTGCTCCCACTGCTGGAGGTTGTACGCGAATCTTCTGGCAGTGATGATGAAGAGTCAGGAGAGGTAGTGGACTCTGAATTTGAGAGAAAACCACTGCCTTGCATGTCATGAGGCCCATACGGAAGAAGAGCTCCATTTGAGTCCATAGATGGATACCCATTCAAGATCTCATCATAGCTGTCATCATAGTCCACAGCACAGATGCGCTGTAGTGAGCGGTTGCGAAGTGGTACGGTATTCCATTTCTTCCCTGCAGCAAATGGCACTGGAGACAATGTGGCAGCACGGAAATTTGCAAATCGTGGTTGACCTCGCATGCGGATCTCCATAGCTAGTAACTCCTCATCACTTTCATCCCAGCTCTCATGTTCATCATCATCATCCCTTTCAGTCTCCTCATCATCATCCTCATCTTCCTCATCATCTTCACCTTCACTGGAAAAGTCGGGGTAGCAAAAGCGACCACCTTCTGTGCTGATAATTTCAGTACTATCACTAAGAGATACCCGTTTCTGAGCACTGCTAGTACCACCACCCCCAGAGCTGCTGCTTCCCATGGCCAGACAGCTTGAAGCAGGGAGGCCTCTTTCCAAGGACCGTCTGTATGAATTACTGATACGTCCCCAAAACAAGTCTTTGGAGCCACAAAGGGGCAGAGGGCTAGGGCCTGGCCCCAACCCTGCAATCTCCTTTAGAACATCAGTCAGTCCACTGTTGTTATTACCACTAGGTGTCCTTGGGCTCAGTTGTCCATATCCCTCAATCTCCTCACTACCATCCTCTCCTTCGTTGTTATTGCTGGGCCCAACAGGCCTTTTACGGTTGAGTCCATTGCGGTTCCAGACTGTGAAGGCTGATGTTTTGCCCTGTTCAACTACATTTGTTGGTTGTTGTGGGTTGCCATCTGAATCCAGTCCTGCGGAGGAGGAGGGCAGCATCATAGTAGGCTTGACAGCAATCGTTGGCTTCTTAGCCACTGGTGGACGGAAATGTCCCGAACGAGCAGAAGCACTGCCAGGCCTCTGTGGATTGTGGGTAAGGTTAGGGTTGGCTCTGGACCCAGCAGGTGGTGGATTCTGCTGCTGGGTTGTAGGAGGCCTCTGCTCAGATAGAGGTTTCCCTCCACCACTCTGAGTCAGACAGTGCAGACTCTTGGGTTTGAAGCAGTTCTTGCATTCACCTGGTTTCCACACGTGTTCGGTGAAAGTGCTGCAGGCGGACATGGCTGCTGATCCAGTGAGGCAGCCTACTGGGTCAGTCGACTGAAAACCCCTCCATGAAACTACAGGTTACAGGAACGGACTGTGGCACAACAGTGATGACCACCTCTTCAAATGTGGGGAATCGCTGGATCTGAAAAAGAACACAAGACAAAGGGTCATGAATGAAATGCAGTACTTGTATTATTTATTATTATTTTATTCTACTAACATTCATTTATTTATCACAGCCCCACAGTAATTAGATATGTAATGAACTGCTCTGTTTTATCTGCACAAGACTAAACTACTACGCAAAACAATGTAGATTAGATCACACGTGGATGCTTATCAAACACATACACAAACATGCAGATAAAATCAAGTACATTCAAGCAGGAGGAAGGACGCAGCAAAATAACATGCCTTGTGTGAGACAAACAAAACCTACTAAAGGCAGTGCTGCATTCTCTCCATTAGGTGGCAAACTTTGTCTATTTAGCAGCTTTTGATTTTCACTATGGGCTTTTAACTCCACTCCAAAACCACAACTGGACTAGACTGTTAGAGTCAAAAAGCAGCAATAGAAAAGGATTAAAGGAGATTATTTCCAATGGGCTGTCCTATTTTGTTGGTGGCAGTTACAGCCAAGCTTAGGTGAGATAAAATTACTGATATCATCCTATGAACTTGAGTGGAAAAAAGGAAGTTGATATGCTTCAGATGAGTTGACAAATGGCAGATAGGCTCATAGATTTACAGTGCATTTGTTTATTGAAGAATGGAATCTGGTACTAGAACATAACAGTAATAATTCTTTTTTTAATTTTTTTTTTTTTTTACATTTTTAATGAATGTTATGTTATTGTGAAACAACAGTAACACCATCTATCTCTTAGACACACACATTAGACACAACACACTACAGAACAAAATGTTTAAATACAATAAAACATCAAATATTTTAACATTTACACACACACCTTTGTCAAAATCGGTGTGATTTTCTCAGGTTATCAACACCCTGCATATCAGACATCCTGTTTTCTTGGCTGAACAGGTCTCTGTTTGCAGCAGACAACCAGAATCTTGCTAAAAAAAATTGCTAAATAATTTCACAATTGAATAGCACACTTATTTTTTTCCTCCTTATTGGGCAGATCAGGCACTGTAAAAGTCCAGAAATCAGTACCAATAAAATGTATAATAACCAGACCACATTTTCAAAAAAATAAGTTTCCAATACCAGATGAAATCCACAGATACCAAGCAGTGTATGTGCCAACCAACCAATTAAAATCAAACAATTTCATGAACACCTGTTTATTATCACACTGACATCTGTGCTGCATAACCTTGTGCAGTTCTCACATTATTTCTAGAGCTGGTGTTTGAACTACTGTCATACATTTTCAAGGCAACACAATGAGGGTAAAATATAAAACGCTATAATCCTTGAATCTGGATAAGAATTAGTAAGGTCATAATTGAATGGAATACAGAGCAGTTCACAGAAAGCAATCAAAAACAAAAGGCTGGGTTGAAAAAGTTAATGTCAGCTCTGTTTGATTAAGTACTGTTATACAATGCTTGTCCCTTTTATCATGGTATTCACACAAATATTAAACAAATGCCCTCCTTAAAAGGTCAACAGTGACATAAAATGGTTTAATGCTGCTGGCCTGTGAGTCCTCACCCTCTGCGATAGCTTTTATTCTGCTCAGATTCATCAAAATAATGTCTCACTTCTGATTATTTTGTCCTTTTATGGGCACACCAAACCTGCATTTCCCCCAATGAACGCACGCCTATGACTCATGGTATTGACAAGGATGAGTGACTCAGCCTGCTCATCCATTTAACAAGGTCATGGGTGCCAGATCCTGTACGGAAGGATGTTACCAAGACAACACCCTGGATCTACCCAGGTCCAGACACAATAAGGCAGGAACTCCTGATTGAAAGTTTGCAGACCAGGTCGTGATGGGTGAGGAAGATTTACACAGTGCAGGCTGTATCCTAACAGGAAACAAAAGCTGTAATTCAAACAATATAACTCAAAACCTGCCAGCAACATGACACGTAAGCGCTGTTTTTCTGTTACAGTCTCGCACAACTCCATGAGTGACCTAAAAGACGGTCTGAACTGAGGAACAGACAGAGTTTTGAGATAGAAATGTCAACCCAATGTCTGAAGCAGGGGTGTCAAACATCCAGCCCGCAGGCCAAAACAGCCCCCCAAAGAGTCCAATCTGGTCTGCGGGATTAATTAGCAAAATGCAAAAATTAAACTAAAGATATTAACAGTCAAGGGTTCCAATTTTGTTTTAGCTCAGGGTCACGTTCAGACCAATTGTGATCTGAAGGAAAATAAACAAAAGTAAAATAGCATAACAATGTAGACATAAAGACTGAACATTTTCTTCTTAGTTAAATATGGGGGGGGGATTATAATATTATATTATGCCCATAAACAATGACAACTCCGATTTTTTTCTTTGTTTTACTCCAAAAAAATAACATTACACTGTGAAAATATTTACATAAAAAAATCTTCTATTACATTCTAACAATAAAATGTGAATAACTTAAACCAGTAAAAACCTGAAATTATATAAAATTAAGTGCAATTTTAAGCAAAACCTGCACAGATTTTTCTTAAGTAATTTCTCTCTCTCTCTCTCTTTTTTTTTTTTTTTAGATTATTCACATATTTTTGTGAAAGGATAGTTTGTGAATGTAAGTAATTTCTGAATTTCATGTTATTTTTTGCACTAAAACTAAGAGAAAAATTTGGAGTCGTCAATATTTGTAGGCTATTACGTTATTACTGGTCCGGCCCATTTCAGATCATAATGTGCCAATGAATGTGGCCCATGAAAGAAAATGACACCCCTGGTCTAAACCAATTTTTCAAGTCCAGGACAAGAACAAATTTACGACTTTATTTGTCGCAGCTGTAAAGCAGCTGTTGCATAAATACTTTCCAAACAGAAAAAATGACACCAAAGGAAGACATAAAACAAGAGGTATTAAGTTGTATCTTTCGCAATTTTTTGCACAAATGTTGAATCATTTATCTGAGCTGGACACCAACCAGGCTGTCTTTTACATCTGCTGTTTCGTTCCTGACAGAAGCCAGAAAATGGGAAAAGAGGGAACAGTTTTCTTTTGAAATCAAGATAAAGCCATCTTATTGTTTATTTTTCTTCAAGGCAGAAAGATGGAATTATGAAAACGAAATCCCTGAGGTGCATTCTAATAAGATCATTCACTTTGCCAGTCCTCCATGTTCCTAATCATGCTATTGGAAATCAAGAAACATACCATACACTCTACACACACTTTCCCACCAACAAAAACCCTCACTGTGGTTATGACAGCATATTTTGCCATTTTCTCAGCATCATTAAAATTCTGTTCATTACATTTCCCTTCTCTCCACAGTGGGAGAGGGTACGGCGCTGCTTCTACAGCATTTACTTTCTTAATAAGCTGGGGGCAAATACTAGTACCATGTCATTACGGACAAGACCCCACAACATCTAATGTAGGATGACAGTTATGCCTCAGGGACACCAACAATCCCATCTGCACAACAATCCCTTCCTCAATCACACAGTCCAGTATTTTGCGTTCACAAAGCTCACAGGGCAGGGCATATCATTGAAATAAGATAACTGTGGCCTGCACACAAAAAGAAGGGGGGAAACCTTTGTGGGGAAAAAAAAAAAAAGAACCACTCTTTTTTTGTGTACTCGGTTATTTGAGCAGGAGCATGAAAATGGTTCTATCTGTGGTTAGATTGTGTATTTTAAGTGTTTCTACTCGTGGCTATGAGCCAAATAATGTGCTGCTATTTTTGTGTTACTTTTATTACATAACAGATATTACACAACTCAATCGAAACGTGAAGAATTACATTACAGTAAATAGATTTCAACACTAAACCCTTCAGAACAGCGCATATCTACTGGACTGAGGATACAATGGCTGTATAAATATTAAAAAGATGGGGGGGGGGGGAGCAAATGATAACCCAGTCATATCCTATCAGAAACATTAAAAGGTCTCATTTTTTTAATAATCTTTTTACTTTACAAATCTAAACATTGTGGTTTTACACTGTGTCACATACATTCATCAGTTCCACCGCTCTCAGAAACACTGAATCTATGTTGCAGGGTTTTCTTTAGGTTTTCTACTGCCTTGATTCCAATATTTGTTCATTATTTAAGCATGTGTGGGGAAAAGCCAAGGGAATTGTGATGTTTTTCATTTTCCATCATTGTGGACCATTTGTGCTGGAGCAGATAATTCAGAAATAATATCCAAATAGTGAATTTTACAATTTGGTATCCAGAAATAGAAGGTGTGGGTTCTGCAGTTAGAACCCTGTATTTTATTGAAATGTTCTTAGTGAAATATACAAACAGACAAAGCCGGCCTAATTTGTCTCCATCAGTGCCATACTCCTGTTTGTATCTACTTAGTTTTTCTCCTCATGCTTGTTTTTGTTTACCACTGGCTGCCGTTTCATGCATATTTGATGAGACCGATGCATTAGTGTTGATAATTTAAACAGATCCCTGACGTACGAGGACTGATGGCTGTCGAATGTAAAGTGGCAACACTTTCTCATCGAAGACGTAACTGTATATTGCAAGATGAGATGTATTTCTGCTGAGAAAGCCAAAAAAGAACCCAAAACAAACCTGTTTTTGATATAATAACCCTCAACTTTAAACTGAGCTTTGATCAATATCCACATGATTGATGATGATTTCTTTCGGCTTTTTCCTTTTCGGGGTCGCCACAGCGAATCACCTTCGCATGTATTGAAAATTGCATGTTTGTTTGGCAGAGGTTTTTTATGTCGGACGCCCTTCCTGACACAACTTGGGACCGGCACAATGAGGTTTGCGCCACCTTGTGGCTATTGGGATGTATAGGGTAAAGAACCTTTCCAAAGGGATCACCTGGGTCTCGAACCAGCTAGCTTCCGCCTCAAAGTCAGTGGCATTAACCACTGAGCTACCCTCGAAAAAATCCACATGTAAATTAAATAAAGCAAAATGCATGATGAAAAAATGCCAAATGAAGAAAATAATATAATAATTTGTGATAAATCACTTAATAAAGGTTAAATATAGAGGAAAAAATGTATTTTGGAAGTAAAAAAAAAATGTTTATATAGCACCTTTCACAGACAAGGAGGTGATAAAGTGCTTCACAAAGGGTCGATAAAATACAAATACAATAAAATACAAATAAAAGCACAGATAAAAATAAAACCATAAAACAGCACTGGGCCTTTATGAGTTAAGGAAGCATTATGGAAACAAAAGTTACAGACGACGAGGAAGATTGGGTGTTAATTGCATAAGAAATATTGTAATTTTACTCACATGTTAAAATCTATTTCAGTGAAACTGGGGGGGAGAGAGAGAGAGAGAGAGAGAGAGAGAGAGAGAGAGAGAGAGAGACTTCTACTGTATGTTTGATCTCATCCCATGACGCTCATTACATAATCTGAAACAAGTCACTACAAAAGCTAACAGCTGAATCTTGCACTTCTTATTCCTGCTGTTAACCCAAGCTCTGTTTACCTCTGCTTTCTCTCTTATATAATCGTTTTTGCAGTGTTACAAAGCTTCTCCTCTCGCTCCTTGTTTCTTCCTACTCTACACTCATTCTGTTCAAGTTGTGCTTTGTTGCTTGCCTCCTTCCCTCTGGCTCAAAATTTCCTTGTCTCACTCCATCACATTGTCCCAACCCACTCATTTTTTTTTTTAATATAAATTCAGGCTGTTTTCCTTCAAGATTTTTCTCACTTTGTGTGCTCCTGTGAGATATGCAAATCTGCCACCCTTCTTGTCCCTTCATGCTCCAACCAGTTCTATACTTCAGGGTAAAACTGCAATACTTTTTCAGCTGACAACACAAAAAGACACAAAACTAATTAGTGACCTCAGAAATTAGCCAAAATGCATGACTACCTACTAACACTAGCTATATACTGTATAATACAATATACAGCAAAAATAAACTCAAATTTAGAGAGAAATTTAAAGAATTTTAATTAGCACAAAAAGAGCTAATGTGATAACCAGGGATGCAACTTGTGGTTTAATTCATTAATCATTAGTTGGTTGATCTTATCGATTAATTAACAATGAAGTGATAAGTGCTGATTTTTCTGTGAACCTGAATTTCTCTGTCAATAGGTACTTTCAGAATAAAACCTAAATATTGTTTATATACTTCATGAAAAAAGCATGTCATATTCCTTAATGACTGATTTATTGTACCATTGGATACAGAACAGGCAATGACATTTATGTATTTAGAGGAGAACTAAATAAATTCTGCAGAGAAATTAAATAAAATACATGGATCTGAAGAAGGTCAGTTTAGAAGGAAGGTTCATGTGGGGGGTGAATCTCAAGAAGAGGAGAGAATGCTGTGTCTCCCCCAATTAATTGATAGTTAATTAATTCTTTACATGCCTAGTGATAAGGCATAATAAAGCAAAAAAGGTGAAAAAAAATATTATTTTATTTTGAGGGTATGACCATTTTTGAGTGCATTTACTGTTGTGTTACAACAATAAAATACATTAGACAGAAAAAATGTGGCCTATGGTAAGCACTATACTTATTCATATACTATTATATATAATATATTATAATAAATATGAATAATCAAGTTGTCATTCAGGAGAGGACTGGGTCAAATACAGTTGAAAGTCAAATTATTAGTCAAAAATAGAGGGTGTAGAAAAAGTACTCTGGGGCACCAATGATTTTGTAATAATTCAATCATATATCAACTGTAAGTCATATCCTCCTGACTATCCAGCAAAGTGAAAGTTTTAGCTTTTTTTTTTAAACAACTGTCTTGATCAGAAACTGCATAATGTAACAGTTTTTTCTGATGTATTTTTTAAAATAACTTTTATTTGTATTTTTATGGAATGTCCTTTGTAGTGGACAGCATTTTTAAAGTAAAACCATTAAACTTTTGTTCACTGCAAAGGACAAAAATGTACTGCTGCATGTCAGGAGGATGTGTTTATATTCCCAAGACTCCTACAGGTAGAATGTTAGCTGAATATACAGAAAAACACCATTTACACAGAATCAGAGGAGCAAAATGTGAATTTATGTTTCCATCCACTACTTGTTAAATGTATTTCCATCATCATCGTTATAATCATCATCATCATCATCAGGAAGTGACAATCCAGACATTTGTGACCCCTAGAATTTAAGTAAATGCATTTATTTACTCCAACAGCTTGATTCCCACCATTCAGAGTCATTTATTACTGGGGGGGCTGCAATTTTAGAGATAATTGTTTCCTAATTTCAGTATAACTTGTCAGGTTAGAACAGATGGAACTGAGTTGCCTGACATTACTTTCTTTGCTGTTTGAACATTTAACAAACGCATTTAAACACAATACACTGAAGACGTTTATGGCAACATAACTTAAAATATCCTATATCAAATTTAATACTTTTAAAAAGACTTTTTCAGGTATAAAATGCAGTTGTAAATTCTAGTCTTTTAAGACGTTTTAAGACCCTGGGGAAGCCTGTAAAGGCACACAGTAAAGTTGGGGACTGTTATATCACAAAACAGACAAAGCTGAAGAAAAAGTGACTTTTTCAGGAAAGATGTGAACAACTGCACACATCTCCACTACCATCTGTCAAACCCAATGGGTGAATTAATGTTGTAGAAGATGACGGTGTTTCCATGTTCACTACAGACCCTCTATATGTTCAAATGGGAATATCTGATGACCATGAAAAGATGAAAAGCTGTATTTTACACCAATTATTGACATGTGTTGATAGAATTAATGAATTAGAAATTATTAAACATTGATGACTTCAGATGTTTCTATTACATTTCTCATACACATGGATCAACATGATAGTTATTACAATTGTGAATTTTTTAAAATAATAATTCAAGTGATGGCTGTCTTTTATCCTGCCTTAAACTGTTTTTGTGAGAGTAACCATCTGCGTCTGTCAGAGCCTGATTTAGACAGACCACACAAGATCTAACCCACTACTTGAGCACAATTTAGGCTGCTGGCATACTAATGTGGATAGCTAAAAACAAACAAAAAAAATCATATGCATACACACATTCATTCCTACATGCACACTTCAATCACACATTCCCACTAAAATGCTAAATATCCACCGATACCACAAGTGGCTTCTCTTAAATGACAACAATCTGTAACGACAACCCAGTCGTACAGATGACAAACACCGCACGAACCAACAAAGCTTCCCCTCGATACAAAGAAAGGCAGTTGTAATATGGGTGGAAGGGTGACTTTCAATTGTTTTTTATGCGCGCTGGTACCAAACAAGACCCAGTGTTGGCCCAGGATCGGTGTCTGTGACTGTCTGCTGCTGATTTGATAGCAGCAGCTCTGTCTGGTTCTGTGCCAGGGAAGATATCACACAACACCTGCTACTTGGTGCCACTAACACCAAGACACAAAGCCCATGGGTCTGCTAAGTGACACCCAGATTTGTACTTGGATAAGAATAGCATCCATGGGGTGACTGTGGGATAAAACTTTATTTACTGAAACTGCTCCAGTGAGACTAATGCATAAAACATTTTCCCACTATGTGAGACTTTAGAAAAATGAAGAAATGTCCTGATGTTTTATTTCAGGATGTTGCAGACCAGCCCTGATTTTAAGAAAAAAGGAGAATGCAATCATTGTGCAACAGGGACCAGATTAGAGACATAAAAACTCTGAGAAACAAACTTTTAACTTTAGCCTCGGAAACACAGCACGAAAGAAATACGAATGAGAAAATAATTAATTCAAAACAAAAGAAAATAAACCTAATTAAAAAAAATCTCCCATGTTATGAAAAATGTATGATCTTACTGACCTTTTATCTGGCTACATGAACTGAAGACAAAACGTACTCGAATAACTTCTTTACTAAAAAGGCTGTATGTGCCACTTGTGACTGAAAACATACATTTTGCAATTTAGGCATTTTTCAAGATTTTCAGAAAACAAAACCTTGATTAATCAAATAAATTTCATATATTGATATATAATCTATTGTGTGTGTGTGTGTGTGTGTGTGTGTGTGTGTACAGTATATATAGGGGTGGGTATTGCCAACAACCTCGCAATATGATACACATCCCGATGCAGGGGTCACGATACAATACGTATTGCAATATGTGCATTAAGTTACATGGTATTCAACACAATATGCATCCCGATACTTTAGGTCTATATATTTTTTTAATAGTTTTTACTTTTTTAACATTTACAGAAAACAGACACATGTATACCCAAATGTTATTTTTTTTTATTTTGCTGCAGAGCAACAATTCCACTGTAGTGCATGTAAAACACTGCATTAAGAACTTGGCTGTAGTGCACA
>JAPSES010000249.1:10931720-10948379 GCA_029822895.1 Maxillicosta whitleyi
AGGGATGTCAGGGATTTGAAACGTCTAAGTGTGTGCAGAAACAGCCTCCCCCTACACACACACACACACACACAGATATATATATATATATATATATAGGCTGAACAAAAGGTGTTTATTTCAATTATCCTGGAAAGGGGAGCTAAATTGGGATGTACTAGGGGACAAAGCAAAACCCAGACTATGTATTGCACAATTTGCCTCAAGTCTGAAAGAAGCACAGATAAAATGGCGTCAATTTTCAAAGACCTGAAAAGTTTCCAAAAAATGATGCCCAAAGCATTCCTCTTATAAGAATATAAAGAAGTGTGATAAAAACACTGCTGATAACTGCTATTTGTACAGGGGTAAACTCAAATTATCCTTTGGACATACAGATTTGACGCACTAAATGAAAACAGTTGAACATTTGATCGGGTCAAAAATGCAACAGTGAAAACTGAAGGTCACAAAAACCAGAGGATACACAACTACCCTGTTTGGTTTAAAACCACAAACACATGAGCACACACTGTTATCTGTTATGAAGGTGCTAAGTGGGAAAAGGAAGAGCAGTGTTCCCCTATCACATGTTAAACAGAAGATTATCTGACACTTGGACATGAAGTTAAAAAGCACAAACAAGCTGAAGATTGCCCCGTCAGCCATATGGAAGCTCATCTTAATAAACATTTACCTGGCCAAAAACCCACGGTGCATTCATGATGCCAACAGAGTATCAACCCATTCTAAAGCTGTCAAATCCCAATTCTGACTAAAAGCTGAGTCAACAGATATTACCACCCACCTCCTAATATCCATGTCTGCAGGCATGACATTATGGTTTCACTCACTTTTAACTGTAGTCTGCTCAGGTAACAAACCAGCGCTATATAAGGAATTGTTAGTGTGGAGCACAGCTAGTGGATCTAAACTATTAGAGCCAAGAGTTTGGAGGTGGGGAGTCTGTTTACACTGAAAGCCTTTTTATTTTTTGTTTTAAGAGGGCCCACTTGCTAAACATGACTCAGGCTTTAATGTATAATCCAACACCAATACTGGCTGCCAGTGAGCCCAGGATGGGGGGAGGTGAACAGGATATGTTTGTGTGAGCATGTGGGTGTGAATGCTGTCCACATGGCCATATTTGGGTCAATAAATTCAGCCTCCCTGAACCTTTCATCATTTTAAGATGCTTATGATAGTTATGAGTCTTACAGGAAAGCCAACATTATATTAAAATGTTTGGACTCTGTGTGTGGAGAGGACAAGGGCAAGGACAGGCATATACAAAGAGTGCGATAGTGTGACGAAAGGGGAGGACATGAGGAACAGAGTGTCAGCAATTCCAAATTGAGTTCCGGATAATATCCCTAAAATACCCCACATGCCTACTGTCCAGTAAATAACCTGGACAGAAGGAGAAAAGAGCAGTCAATATGAGTGGAAGCAGGCTTGCTCTCCTATTGCTTCCCTTTGCTTCTGGTTTTAACATGACCACTTCCTTCCTCTGACTTTAACTGACATTATTCCTACGTAGGCAGATAGTTAAACAGCTCCATGTGTTTGGTCACAGCAGTTATGAAATGATAACTAACACAGATATAGAGCTGAACACTGTTTGATTACCCTCCAATAGTTACACTTTCACTCTGAGTTTTACCAGTGTAATAATTCCTCTCCATTTATGAGTTGTTACTATGATGTCATAACGGATAGCGTTTGGATAATGTTTGGAAATGTGATCATCAAAAAGAGTCTGATTTAACCAGCCAAGCTTATTCACAGTGAAAGAATTTAAAGGGTGATGAGCTACAAGAAAGGTTTGCACGCTTCAGCTCAAGCTAAAAGAAAGAGATCGCTTTGGGAGATGGATGAAAACTCAATCAAAAGACTTGACGTGGCATTTGTCCCCAACTCTGAAAATGACTTAACCATTGTTTACTCGGAATATGGCGTAAAAAAAAAAAAAAAAAAAAAAAGCAGTAACATGTTAACTTATCTTTACCTGTTTTTATTTAGTTTTTTATTTTTACTTGTGCATTTATATCTTTGATTTTGTAAAATAAAAAAAATAAAAAAGTAACATGTTAACTTACTGCATCATGATCTTTTTTTTTTTTTTTTTTTTACAAAACCAGATATAATGCAGAAGTAAAAATAAAAAAGAGCTAAATAAAAACAGGTCAAGATAGAGATAAGAGGTAAAGAAAATTAGCAGCATCTAGAAGACGATACTGCTGAAGGCCACGTTTGATAATACATGAAAAGATGACATGTCTTTGCTTCATAGTTGTGGTGAGGCAACTGTAAGCAAATCCAATACTTTTCAAATTATACTGACAGGGATAGATACAGAGCATTCCTCAACTTTCACAAAACATTCTGGTGGCCGCATAAAACACAGATGTTTCCCCTTCTCAGCCAAGATTACACTTATTTCACTGGATGCAATGGTTCATGCACCATGTCTTCAGGGCAAGACCCCGTTCCCCAGACAACTAAGAACTGACAAGCTGTCCTTCAAAACATGATATTATGCGAAAAATAAATAAATCGGCAGAAACGACTAAACCAAATACACTCTGATATATAAAACACACCACCACAAAACAATAAAAAAAACACCTCAGTCAGGTCGACTAACCCAACACAAACCACGGCATCGCCATGGATTATGTCATGGCTTAAATATCTCAAAGAAAATCCAGTTTGGGTGATGACTTTGACAAGAGGCTGAGTGGATAATATTTGTGAAAGAATGGCATGTGAGGCAAATGACTGGAATGTAGTGTTATCTTATAGGACATTAACAATGATGTCGTCATGGTGCGTGTTGAAGCCAGGCTAGAAAAACATCCAATCTATTCCAAGAGCTGAGGACTTGCATCACATTAAAGTGGCATCACACACTATATTTAAGTATGATTCTCTGGAAGTGGACTCTGATGTCTCCTGAATACTATGCACTCAACAAGACACTCTTTTGTGCAGTAAGTCTCACAAACTGAGGTTCTTGTCTGATTTTTGGAGGCATGAGTCTTCACCAGCCTATTAAAGTCCAATAATTTGAAATGAAACCAGTGTATCGCATGAATTTGACAATAAATTACCATTTTTAGTACTCAGGCAAATCATTTTATACTTTTACCAACACTGTGCGTCCGAACTACAGCTGGGCAGGGGTGTAACAGCACAGCAAAATGTCAGTTCTGTATGTTTTCGGTACAAAGATCTTTCGGTTTTATACATTTTTGATACGTTTTAATGTGAAGGAAAGTTAATATTTTATTTGTAAATTCATTATATAGTTCAAGTCATATAAAATCATGTTGATTCTAGATTTTACACCGATCAGATGGCCAATATTTCACAATTTTTGCAGTCCTAAACTCTTCATTCACCAATCTGATCAACAACGTCATTGTCATTTTGAATTGTTTTTTTTTTTTTTACTTTATTATAATATTTGAAACACTAAACAAACATGACATTTGCTGAGATTACAGCTGGCTTGTGATCTGTCTTGTTAGTTTAAATGTGCTTTTATGTCTTTGTGGTGTTTGTGTTTTGAGCTCTGTCACTATGTGACAGACAATAAAGTTTTTTGAAATTTGAATACTCCACCACGCCAGCATCGATTGCTAACAAACACGTTGGCGGTATGGAACTTATGCAACATGAATGAGAGTGATTGGAAAAAAAACTGTCTGGAACCTGTGTAACTTTTCAATACATCAGGGAGGAAAATCACAACAAATTTAACTAGGCCGTTAGCAAAAGATATAATCTGTGATTGGGGATCAGCCCCAAAAATCCTGATCGTGTAAAGTCTAGTTAATTCTACTAAAATTATTTTCTTTTTATATTATTCTTGTTGATTTAAGAATACATTTTGTGAAATATGGCTTGATGTTGACATTGGTTGGAACAGTGTAAATGAGTTACTGTGTCAGTCATGGATTTTACATGGATCAAGCCACACAGTTTTAGTATCATATTATTGTTTGTTGATTAGCAAAATGCCAAGTTGAATTGGATTAAAGTTTATGTCCATTCTTTTACATTGGAGCCCTGAGAAGTTCTCGTCCTTCCAAATGACACACACACACTCTTCAAATGTCTCACCTGGCTTCTGTGCCTCTATTATACTCACATTTGTCATGTTTACCCCGCCTTATCGGTGATCCAACCTCAAAACAAAGTGTTTTTATTTTGTTTTTTGTGGCAGCGCTGAGAATTCAGCATCAGCGCAGCCGCAGAATAAGTTCTACTTGCACCCACCCTCTCCTTCCCAAGTGTTTGCGTTCTTCACATAGGCTACATGTATGTGTTCGGTACACCTCTGTATTGTATTAAAGGTTACAAGTAAATGCACCGTTACACACCTACAGCTGGGTAATAAGAACAATTACATTTCTATATCTTATAACTTTTTTAATCACGTTACTGTATGCTATGCTAGGTTTATGGCAACAAAATTTTACAGTGATAACTACCTGTACATATTTAATTTGATTATATTGTTAAAATAAACCACAACAGCTATGAAGAAGATGTTTGGTGTTTTATTAAGGGGTATGAGTGTTGAGGGGAAAACTTTACCAGTTACATTTCTTTGAATATATACAGAAGTTATTTGACTCTTGTGGTGATTTTAAACATAGTCCCATTTCAAACAACAGTGTAAACATAAAAAAATAAACAAAAACAGTAAGTTCACTGGATTACTGACTGAAGGCATCATGAATATTCACATGATGATGCTTGAATTGAGAAACATCCACTCCTCCACTTACACAGTGTGAGTTTAATTAGCAGATTATTTACTTTTTAGGCAGAACATAGAGATCGTGTCACTGAAACAATAGCAGCGCTGTCAAAACTTTCCAACTCTGCAAACATTCACTTTGCATGGCCCATTTACTCTTGTAATTATAGCATTTTACAGAGAGCATTGCATGTAGGCGTTACACTAACTTATGGGCTTGTAGTATCCCAGGTCCCTAGGCTATTGACTTTAATTTATGCTGCATAGAGATACTTGTTCTGGTTCAGTTTGCACTAACTTTCAGAATTTTTGCAGCATTTTGTTTTGCTGCTGGTGGAGTAATGATAAAAGAATTACCACAAGTCCATCGGTTGCAGTGAGTTTGATTTACATACACAGATCCTTAAGAGTTTTGGTGGTGTGAAAATATTATTGATTCATCATAATACAAAGTAAGCTGCCACAGTCTTTGTAAATAACAGACTGTGGAGTTGTATGTACATGAAAATGTGACAAGTGATTATGTCACATAAATAATGTTAATATTGTAATGTCTTGCCAAAATTATACATATATATATATATATATATATATATATGCAGGATTGATATTCAGATAACAACAAAGATAATGACACACAGCCTAAACCTCCAGAAACCACAGAAAACTGTTTAAATGTTCTAAGTGGTAAGAAAACAGTGATTCAGATCACCATCTGTGATTCTATCTCAAAAGACTGGGATCCTTTTACCAGCCTTACTCATACTTGTTTTATTTGACATAAACAGTAGATTTACAGTGTTGAACATCATACGATTCCCCACGTCTCCCTTTTTTGTCTGCCCATACAGAAGGCCCACTGCTCAGCTCCCAGGACAGGCAGCTGGCTCTACATCAGACGCATTTTGGGACAAATGGGGAACTCCAGATTGTCATGGTGAGGGCAGCCACCCGTGGCACTGCTCAGCAGGATTCCGGTTGCTGATGGTTGGCACTAATTACAGATCAGCAATCTCACTAAGCTACAAAATTCAGTTTGGACAATACAGCACAGAATGAAAACAGTGACCACTAAAACTGTCTACACTTAAATCCAGATAAACATAATCTAAACTTAATAGGATGAATTAAAGACATCACTCAGGATCAAGCAAACCCTCCCAGGGGAGAGGACTATTAACTTGGACACCATTGCTGTTATATTGCTACCCCAAAGCTTTATGTATGACATGTAGTGTATTAAATTCACCCTACAGGAACATACTACTGTGACAGCTCCACTTTTTCTGAATCACAGTCTTATTTTACAATTCTGACATTTGCTCATTTTTAGTAAAGTGTTTCATCAAACTTTAAAATTTACTGTAGAGTACTGAAGTCTGAAAACCTCATGAATACTTTAAGACAGTGCCCTTGTTGTTATATTCCCAGTCTGCAGGTAGGTTTCACTTAAGAAATGATACATATTAAATGTGACACTTTAAACAAAAATAAACACTGGTGGTGTGTGTAGGTAGCTCACTTAGCAGCATCTTAACAACTGCGGTTTCTTAACTGTGGTCATGACGTGAACATACAAATACACAATGTCGACAGACTCACTATGAAAGCTAAAACCTAGGAATGAGAACAAGTGGGCTGTTGCACAGAGCAGCATGTTTGAACTGACTGAAAGAATGGCATCAGGTGTCAACCAAAGAAACTCAGTAAACCAAAAAGAGTGCTGAATATAATTCCCCTTACAGTCCCTTTGAAATGTGCACCCCAAAGGAATGCTCAACCAAAACACTGGAAACCTCTTCATAGCAATGAAATACACAAAAACATGACACTTTTCTCTCTGCTTTGTGTTGGCTGAAAGTTAAGCCCTCATATCACAGAATAACAACTATCTTTTGCTAAGGATATGACTGTATTGACATAATAAATTACATAATTATGTGCAGGGTTAAAGGTTCTGTATGTAAGATTCACATGTGCTTGTGTGCTGATGTGAAGTTTATGTTGGCGTCAGTTTTGTGCTGGGAGCCGATTGTTTATTGATGTTAGCTAAATCCATTACTAAACCAACAACTGTATCAGTTTCCTACATCCAGTAAAAGTGTGCGCGCTCACTTCCATGTAGAGGATTTGGGTCTGTTTTTCCCAGGAAAGTCCTTCCGCGCACCTGAGTGTTCCAGTGCCCCTCTGCTGCTCTATAGGGCCAATAATAGTGTTCAACACAAGCTATCTTTAGCTTAGAAAACATACACTGTGAAGATGCACACCGTAATGTATTTTCCCACAGAGTAAAACTGAAACCAAAGTCCTGCAGTCACAGGCGCTGCCATGTTGCTCATGTGACACAATTTGGATCCTGCACATTAGAGACAAATTCATCCTTCCAACACCAGAATTATTTCATCTTTAACACATAAAGACCCAAACAGCCACGGGCAACCAAAATCATCTACTCATTTATAATGTTTAACACCTGTTGATCCACTAATCCTATCAATACATGTAAATAATTGGTGTTAAATGCAGTTTGTTGTCTTTTCATAGTCACCAGACATGACCCATTTGGACGTTCAGAGGCTCTGCAACTTTGATAAAAAACCCATGGAGTTTGATCAATGACAGTGGATGAAAACACTTGTTTAACATTCATTTATTGATATCTTTGCTGAAAAAATCCCTTTTTCTTCAATTTTCTTTTTTTTTTTTTAAATATAATAACTGTAAACTTTTATGAACATGATCAGTGAATTAAATGTTGGAAAATAGCAGATTTTCACTGAAAAAAAAAAACCCAAAAAGTGGATAATATTTTTAAAATGTTGATAATTCACTGAAAAGTTAAGGAGAGAGAAAAGGTTCATTTGGGAACTGCCACAAAAGTAGTACTGGGTCTTTATGGGTTAAGGATTCAGAACTGCTACTGGTTATAACCCTTTTTTTTTTATCTCAATAAAAGACCAAAATCAACTTTGGGGGAAAAAAAAAATAGGTTGGACATAGTTTGAAGTTTTATTTTGGCCAAAGTCTCACAGAACAATTTGGAGCCAGTCACCAGAGGAGGTTCAGATGTTCTGGCTTCAATTTCTGTTGGCTATCTTTGCGTCTGTAAAGTCTAAAGCCATATCATTTTAATAACTGTATTGGTCTCCTACACCCGAGGTAATGACCTGACTCCCACATAGAAGAATCCAATCAACTTTTCCGGTGGAAATCCTAATGCTTACTAGTGTTTCATGTTTGTTTTTCAGTGCCTCTGTTCCCCTTTATAGTGGGGGACAGTGTCCAACACAAGCTATCTTTGGCATAAAAAAAAAAAAACACACACACAAACTTTCTCTTCCTACTATGTAAAAATGAATCAGCCATTTTGTTAGTGACACAATCCAGAGCCTGCACAACAGATGTCATGTTCCCACCTACTGCCCATCTGATTTCTGGTTCCTTCCCAGCTGTGCATGTGATGGGTTTATGACTGTGGTTGGTGATTACAGCTGTTAGATCAGAAAGCTGGCAATCTGAACACTAATATCACAAAATATGAACATAATTACCTATCAAACATACTGTGAGGTAATGCGAGTCTTTAATCCCATGGAACAACATGAAGGAGCAAAACTGATGACCTATACCGCAGCTAAACACTTGGGGGGGAAATCAAGATGTTTGGCTTCATTTTCTGAGTGCAATCACATTGTCAATCTTCATATACAGTCCATGAGAGAGATAGACACAGCTAAACTCCACAGAACAAGCAACTTCCAGCTTCAACACAAATCTTGAAGAGTGAATTTTTCAGAAAAATTTGTTTAGTTAGATTTTTCATCAATACAGTTGTAGGGGAAAAAAAATGATTAGACCATCAAACATCATCAAAAGCAATGGTTCAAGCATTAACTCCTGTGTCTATCACAAAAAAGAAAACATGGAATGCCTAAAAACACTGTTTTGTTAGTACAATGCCATAGCTATTAATGTAAAAACTTAAGTGATGTTGGTAATCAAGAAAACATGGAAAATAGATATGAACTCTTAAATTAAACCCTGAGCTATTTTTGTCACCATTATATATGTTCAAACAAATGTACCTTTAGTTGTACCAGGCATTAAAATGAGCAAGAAACTAAAGAAAACAAGGGTGGTCTCAATTTTTTCCATAGCTGTAGGATCTGAACCCTGGAAAACTATTCGTATCATATTTGCAACACCAGGTTATGAGACCTCTGTCTTATCAACAAGACCTTAAAAACCTGATACATGTTTTCTAACCTCTGATGGATTGTTATCCCACTGCAGAGAGTGATGGGGCTTTTTTTTTTTTTTTTAATATGAACACTATCATTAAAATATTCACACTCTTTTTGCAGGAAATTTTGTTAATTTCAAAAAGTTCAGTTTAGAAGAACATTTGTATTATTCACTTTTTAAAATAAGTACTTCATGTATTGAAACAATGCATAGTTACTTGATAATTCATTCATCATAGTGCACATAAATTGTGTTAAAAATGTGTGTATAAAATTTTATACTGCAGATAAACAAGGTGCTTCATAGAAATACCCAACGTATCAAATGTGATACAAATATATATCACAAAATTATTATGCAACAATTTTTTGTTTGCACTTGGTTAAAAGGTCTAATAAAATTCCAAAAACATTCAAAATCTGTGGCTAGTTTTTGATGGACCAGGTTTTACAGGGTTAAGCACTCAAGTCGATATAACACCCACTGACTACATGCACGTCAACGTAGTGCAAGTATTCTGGCCTCAATAAATCATAAGCAGTGAAAAATATGTCCTTATCCCCAAACCTGGATATTAAGTCTCATCTTGAGTGCTCTTTCCACCTGAAAGAAACAACTTTGCTATTCTGGCACTAAAAAATACAAACATAGATGGGGGGTTTCCTCAGATCTTTGCTGAGTCCTTATCACATGTCTGTGCAGGTGTTCTACTCCAGTTCTGGAGGGGAGAAATATGCCCACTCAGGGGAGAAAGATGCATTCCAGAGTAAATACACTCCTGTGTTTATTCTCCATTTCTGCATCTTCTTTTCCTCAGCAAAGAAAACAATTAAAAAGTGACTCCTCCTTCAAGTGAATTAACAGTGCCCGAGAAGACTCAAGGGAGAAGGGAATGAACATCACATTTTCACTTTGATCTTAGAATATGCTGTCCCACTCCTGAGTCCAGACACATGAAATTAACTGAACACTGTGGTGCTGTGGTCTTGTTCGCCAGCCTAATGTTCATTGGCTAGTCTGGGCACAGCCACTGTTCCTGTCAGTCAACAGCCCTCTGGATCATAGCCCCTCAACTCCTCCTCCATCTATGGCCCAGATCTCATGGCTAAATGCCAATATCTGGGCAGGACACCCACCTGCTCTCAGAGTCACACACGCGTCCACACAGAAGCTTCACAAACCAGCACTCGGCTCGAACAACAAATCCATATACTTGCTCCTCCCATCCAAATGAGGACGTCCATTTCGTCTTTTCTGCATGTCCTCTTTCACACCATTCTCAGACAGATATGTCACACTAGGCTCATCCCCCTAAGGATGACCAGACAGGAGCCCCCACCTCCTGTCCAGCCCGATATAGCAACAGCACGGGCTGGGGTGTAGGTCAGGGTCTAAAGGAATGGGAGTGTTTGTTTTTTTTTTGGTCATTTCAATCATCATGTGATCCATCATGTCACCCATCAACTCACAAGCAGTTACACAACGAAGGGGTGTTACCATTATAGAGATGCTACATGTGCTAATTTTGCTAATGAGCTCACAGTGAGAATAGGCTATGCATGTGCTTGTGTGTGTGTGTGTGTGTGTGTGTGTGTGTGTGTGTGTGTGTGTGTGTGTGTGTGTGTGTGTGTGTGTCAGAGACTAAAAGAAGGGTCTATGAGTTAAACAGGTAATTGGAGATGAGCCCTCACTCAGCTGGGCGACTTGAAAACGAGGTGAGTCTGCAAATTTAATTTGAGCAGCACCAACAAGATTATTTGTGGAAAATAGTCTTGCTGTGTCAGGCAAGGTCAGGCTGGAGATGTTTGTTTACAAGTGGTGAATGCTGGGATGCATTTTCACCCTGAATGTTGTGTAATGTCATTACCACCTTGGAATGCTTCATGCTACTTGATAAATGCTATAAGGTTTGACTCTACTTCTGTTTGCCAGTAGATTTATTGCTCCACTGGTGCGGCTTTTCCTTTGGTCCCAGTCCATATTCAATACAATGCAAGTCTACTTCTTCATTACTCTTGCAGAATTAAAGATACATCATCCACGGTCAGAGCCTCTTATTGAGCTAGAAGTCCAAAAATTCTGAACTTGTGAAATCTATTGGTGGGCGCCAATATGCTGTGCTCACTCTGCAGTTAAGACCCTCTATATCCAACTTTATGGTTGGTGATCTTATTTTGATTTGTTTTTAAGTGAAAGCAAAGAGACCGTGTCAATGAATAAATTCATTACAGCTCTGTGCAAACCTCTGTAGTTCAAGAAAATGGACAGAATAATTGTAATCCTTGTACACAGAGTTGCATTAGAAGTTGGACTGACATTACTAGACTGCTGAGGTTCTTTTAGTGTGTTTAGTCTGACGGCACAAAAAGTCCTCTGTCCACTGTCCTCCACAAGAGTTTCTGTAGCATACTCTGCTACTGCCAAGTGACAAAAAAATAACAACAACAGACACTGGCTTCTGACTTCCAGCACTAGTTGATGTAATTAATAATGTGAAAAATGCTCCAATTTTCACTTGTATTTAAGCTTTTATTTTTATTTGCATCCTATTCTTAACCTTTACTCCTAAAATCAAACACTGATAATATGTTAGTGGGTTCCTACAGGTTTCTACAAGGTAAATTTAAGACCTTTTAAGACTGATTACAACGGAATTTAATGACCATTTCACAGCCATACTGGCAAAAATTTGTGACTCCTCCCATCTTTTGGGGTAGAATCCCAAATATACAAACTGAATCACATTTTTTAATCAACACTTATACAATGTGAGTTACAACCAAACTATAAGTTTTGCTCTAGTTTGGTTTGTTGTATCTGATTCTGCATTTTGCCTCATTTCAGACAAACATTAATACAAGTCTACATTTTCCTGTAGATAAAGCACATCTGTGACAGCTGCACTATTTTCATTCATGACCTAAAGTGTTCATCATTTCTCCCACAAGAGTTTGCAATCTAAATCTTTCTTGCATAAGTATTAAACATCTGAGTAAATCAGAGTCACTGCACATCAGAGTTCAGAGTCAGACCGACAGTTGAGGGATGGACTTATCATGAACAACACATTGCATAAACTCTGCATGTTAATGTGGACTAAACCTGAACACTTCAGTATAGACGAATGCTTAAGTATGACTATAAAATAACTGAAATAAATTCAGCCCTGTGATTTTTACACCTATGTGTAACACAATCTGTAAAATAACATACTTACAGTGACATATGGTCCACTTAAAATGAATGTTTGCAGAGTAGGAAAGCTTTGACAGACAAGTAAATCATATGCACTTACAACCCTATTAATCCTATTATATAGTGGTTATAACTAATCTGCATTTTACAAGAACTGAGAAGAGTTGAGATTTATAAGGTTTCCATATGGTCTTTCAGTCTACAACAGTAAATTTTATGAATTCACACTGCTGTTTTTGGTGATTTGCCTACTTCACTGTCTTCATCAAACTCAAATACATATGTACAGTTGCGAGAAAAATTCTTAGACCATCAAAAGTTATGAAAAACAACGGTTATGCAATCGAGTACGAACTCCTGTGTGTATCATGTGACTAAAAACAGACAAATGAAAACATGGAATGCCTAAAAGCATCATTTTGACAGTACAATGTCATAGCCATTGATGTAAGAACTGAAGGGATTTTAGTATTATCAAAAAAAAAACATGGAAAATTATTATATTTGTCGAAACAAATGTACCTTTAGTTGAACCAGGCATTAAAATTAACAAGAACTTCAAGAAAAAAAGGACACTTTTTTTTTTTTTTGTATATGATGACAATTTCCAGAGTATGAACCAAATTTATTAATATTATTGTGCTTTGCATGATTTCAGTTTGACATATATAATGTAGAGAATGCTTAAATAGTGAAGTGACAACATACTTCTCAGTTTGGCAGTTTCTCGTGCATCACTGAATATGGCATAAGAAAAAGACTGACTTTAACACAGAAATACACAAGGGTTTCATTGGAAGAAGAGGAGATAAGAAATTAAAATTCGCATTGGGATGGAAACAAGTGAATCATGATGACCTACTTTAACATTCAGAACAGTGGAAGAATGCTTTATACATTTGCAGTGTCAGGAGGAACCATTAATAAGTGTGGATTTGTACAGAAGCACCACACCCACCGCCTCCATCCATCTCATCTGTAATTTATGAGAATTTGGTTTTCCATTGAGCTTCATCAACATGCAAATATGTGACTGTATAGATTAATATGATTGTAGGCTGTTAAGAATGCATCAACAACTTTAAGAACAACAATCTCCTAAAAACACTTTTAGAACAGAAAAAGTGTATCAACACATACACACACACATAGAGTCATAGGACCTGCCTCCCAAATCCTCCCATGCTTCCTCTTGGAAAAGTCAGTTCTTCATATTAAGGTGAGAGATAGTATTCAGGCTATGTAAGTTGCCCCCATCAGGGTTTGTAATCTCCAACAGCAGGCAGAGCTCAGGTTCGCCATGGTAAACAACTCCAACAGCAGCAAGGTATGTCCAAGAGATTTCAGCACAACACGTAGCAAGTTATTTTAAGATGCAGAGTGAGTCTACGAGAGTTAGTGAGGTCAAAACTTGGCCAAAAGCAAGTACCCCTCAGTGCTCTCACACATTTGACGAACTACAATTATTTTGGCCTCATCATTGCCACAACCAATCACAGAGGCCTAGCCCCAACTCAAACAAATACTTGTGTAGATACATCATCACACATTCTGCAAAGGAAGATTAGTCTTCCATATATGGAGTATAATACAGTATCAAGGCAATAAAACCCTGGAGAACATCTAACACTGTTTAATCTAAATCCCTTTTTTTCCAAAGATATAATCCTACTTTTAAACAAAGAATTAACTGAAACACAAAAAACTAAGAAATTGCCTAAGAACCCTAGACTGTCAACTGAGGCTTTTCTCTGGTCAGACGCTGTGAAGTTTCCTGTATTCAGTCTGCAACACTTTTTTGTGAAATAAACTTCAGTCAGGGTCTTTGACAGTAAGACTATGAGTCGAGACAAATCCCTTAGAGCAGCCATCAAAGCCAAACCGGAGAAATACTGTTGGTGCAGAGCATATTTTTCACCTGTTCCCGTCATGTGTGTATGCACTAGGTGTGCTCACGTGTTGGGTGGGCTCACATGCAAGTGAACACATGTCAGGTCCTTCCTAACGTGAACAGTGAATTTTATTTGTATTGCACAGTTGTTTGCTTTACTACCGTACCTACGTATCTATCCACAGCCAGATGTAATCAACAGAAATGCAGAACTGTGGGATGGAGCCTGAAGGCATTTTGCTTCAAAATGAAACTAGAAACTAGATTCATCCAGGGATTTTGATCTCTCAGCACATACTATTATGTCTTTATTGGCCATCTCCCTTTTCAGCCTCAGGCTGAGTCGTGTTGATTCTCAGATTATGGAATGTCTTATAAGAGCTGGCAATGCAGTTTAAAAAAAAATTTAAAAAATCTTGAGGAAAAACTACTTTAATCAGTTTAATCAGTCATTAATACTCTTGAAAATATAAAAAGCATGATTTATCTTATATTAATTCCCTATTCAACAGTTTAGAATTTCCTAATAACTTCAGAAGATGTGGGGGCGCACGAGGGGGGTGGGGCATGTCAAGCAGACCAAGCATTGCGATCTACATTTTTGTTCTGTCCAACCAGGAATTCAGCCAAACCATTAACTCAGTATGATAAAACCTAAGATATCAGCTACAAATGAGGCATCTGAAAGTATTAAATTAAATATGTTCAATCGAATGCTACAAAAACTACTCATCACGTTTTATATTAACAGCCCTTGGAAACCTTGAAAACAGTTGGAGGACTTCAGCCACAACATCACTTATTATTATGCATTGTCTGGCGCTCAGTTAGTGAGAGCCTGAGAAATAACAGAACAGAGTAAGCTTGGAATGCAACACAGCTGGAAGGGAGCCTTGGAGAAATCTTACAAAGACTTCGGTCTCAGGGTCACAGAGTGTACGTGAGGCCAGAGAGGAGAGGGTGTGAATGTTTGCACAAATTACAAATTAGTCCATTCTTCGATCATGAATTCAAGTTCAGAAAGTGAAAGTCAGTGACCCGTAAGTACGTTCAACCTGAGAAAGAGCAGGTATTTACTCGTCATACTGCCGTGTAATTACTGCACATCTGAGTTTTCGCTCCTGTCGAAACAAATGGTTAATGTGACGACTGACAAGACCCTCATCAATCAGCTATTAAACAGACATTAATGAGACATCATAAGGCTTTTTACAAGCAGACAGACAGGTGAGAGGTCTGGAAGACGTCAACAGTGAAAAGGCCTTACATCATCACTGGAACGGATTCAGCCTTTGTTTTATGGACCCCACAGGAAGATGATGATAGTAGGAGTAGTCTATCCCACACCCACCATTCAGCTCAAAAGCAGAACATTTGACACCATTAAATCACTGGGTGAGAGCTTCAGCCCGTTAAGTCAGTTTGCAATATACTGAATAGCTGAACTTTGCTTGCCCTGTGAGGAGGAGACACACACTTAAATCACAAGCTTTGGTGAAAGGACAAAGCCTGACAACAGGGAGCAGCAGTATTGAGCTTTCAGTCCAAGTAAAGTCATTAAGGACATTGCCTAAGCTAAAAGTCCTGTATGTATCTGCACAGCAAGAAGCTCAGAGGCTTATGAAAGTCCTAGATACATTTTAAGACTGAGACTGTACTCTGCATAAACTGTCTTGTAAACATATTCAGTGCTGAGCTATCGTCACTACGTGATGTGTATAATATCTCCACTTCAGGAAGATGTGTATTTTAATTTATTCATCTCTTTCCATACACACCATTTCTAAATTTAAAAAGAGAAAATGCTCATTAGACTTGAATTTTCAATGTCAACACCTTGGCAAGTAGCTTATCAGCAAAGCAATTGCCTTGAATATTTCAGATAAGCACTAATGTTTACAAGTCAACATTCTTTTAAAGGTCACACACAAATGGTATAGGAGCTGTTTAAAATGTATGGACCCCATTAAAGAAGTGACAAAGTACGACCACACTGCAGACCATCGGCAAACCATGTTATGAGTGAAAAACTAATTTACAATTGTGTATTCTTTGGGTTGTGTGGGAATAGTTTGCACAACATTCTCCACTTTGTTAGATCAGATATGGAAATATCAAGAGCATAACTTATAACTGTAACAATTTCATATTTAATACAAGACTATAAATCAAATTCATCTGTCTGACATAATACTTTCATGGGAAAATAATGTTCCATGTTTGTTTAAAGGCCTTACTTATGTTTTGTTTTGTTTGGATGTCTCCTTTGAGATACTTCATCATCAACTGAAACAATAATATGGAAACTTTCTCTTTGTTTTGAACACTTAACTACACACAAATGGCATTTAATGTCAGAAACAAAGATCTTTTTAAAACAGCTTCCAAATAGAAGATTTTTAGACACTTTGGTTTGTGTAAAACAGAGATACTTCATGTAAATATAGACCGTGTTTGTTAACAAACTCACAGGTAGCTCCCACGTGTGTATTAATAGTTCTTTCTAAAAGTTTGTTTAGTATGATATTTAATTATAAAATCCACAAGTGTGTGGATTTAGTACAGAACAAGTTTTATG
>JAPSES010000249.1:10990957-11007297 GCA_029822895.1 Maxillicosta whitleyi
ATGAAATAATGGTACTAATATAAGGAATGATGAAGTAATGGTACTAATGTAATGATGAAGCAATGGTACTAATGTAAGGAATGATGAAGTAATGGCACTAATGTAATGATAAAGTAATGGTACTAATGTAAGGAATGATGAAGTAATGTTTTTCTTCTATAAACAGCATGTGTTCAAAAGACTGTTTTCTTTGCATCACAAACCAATGTCCACAAAAAGTCACACCTCCTAATCACTCGGTCCTACTTTCTCTCATTTCCTATCAGTGCGCTGTCGTCCTGCTGACTGCTGCGCACTAGTCAACAACTTTTCAAGTGATTACAATGTGTGACTTTGTATTGTATATATGTAAATAAATCAGTCTTTTGAACACATGCTGTTTTTATGAGAAAAACATTTTATTTTACTGACCCCTGCAAACTTGCCAGAACTACTTTCATTTCGACCAAAACCGGGCCAGAACTGAGCTCACAGGACACTGTAAGTCAGTGTGGATGTACTACACTGATGAGGGGATGGAATACAGATTCAAGTCAAAAATACACAACTATCCCTTTATGTCTTTTCTTTATCGTAGACATTTCATGTGTCTGTTTTCTGCAGGAGTCCTTTAAGATGTTCAGACCTTTCTCATGTGGTACTAATCATGCATGTGCTGTGATGCAGCTGATAACATAACTCACATCATGCCCGGTCCATGTCTACGCAGCATACAGTATGTGTGCGTAAGGCCTGTCATGTCAGCTGGTGCATACGTGACAGCTGACATCGGGGGTTTGAGTCACCGACAGCTTGTACCGTCACTGATGCCATCACTCACACCACAAGGTCTTCGTCAAACTTACTCATTGACGGGAATCTAGATGCCATTTTTAACCATTTTTCTGCCACCCTTCAGCTCTCCATGAATATCTGCTTCATCGATATCCCATAATATCATACAAATCAGAGCGGTCTCCATTTACTGACACTGAGCAGCTCCATTGGAACCACTGGGGGTCATGTCCTCTGACGAAGAACCCCTCAGTGGACTACATGGGACCTCCTCCATCTTCTTTTTTTTTGTTTTTTTTTTTGTTTTTGACGTATTTCCACCATCTGCTGTGAGCATGGCAACAGTCATTTGAAGGTTAAAGAGCTCCTAGTCATATATTTAGGCAGCTTTCATTCTCAATTAGCAGTTCATGCACTGAAGGTCTCTGCGAGTATTTGCCTCCTCTATAGGGAAAAAATCCACTCTTCAAGACGTATACAAGGTTATAAAAGTCCTTCTGACTGATTTCAACGGTTATATTGCAAGACAGGTCTGTTACTGAACTCTTTGTAATCTCCTCCCATATGTGTCATCTATAGTCTCTTCACTAAGTGCTTAATTACATTTTTTTTTTTTTTTTTCAGAACAGCTTTTGAAAAGACTCAAACAACAAGACTGGTGAAGAAGGTCAGAAAGTGTACAGCCAGCGAAATGAAAGAGTTCATATTACAAAAAGACACATATATGGGTGCTACTATGAAACTGGGTTTATTTTGGTACCTGGCACTTTGGCTTCTTAGACACAATAATAAAAGTGAAGTTAAGACATATTTCCTCCCAGCGTGTACCTAATGTTAACCTCAGATAAATGCAATGCTTGAATGAATTTTTAATCAAATATTGGGGTCAAAAATAACACCAAAAGTGGGACATGAAAATCTACCTATAGGTGTCAGTGCATTTGATCTGAAAACATGGCTTATACAGCTGTAAATAAAGACACTGTTAAATTTGTTGATCGTAGTGGTTTTTCTAATGTGGGTTTTTCAAGAATCTCAGTCTCCTTCCAACTTGCACGTGTAACCCATCGTGTCCACTCACGTTACACACGGAACCTGCCCAGTTAAACACATATAAATAGTGAGTCATTTTTGTCAAACACTCTATATATATATATCAAACACACTATATATATATATAGAATTATTATTAACACACTATTGGAGAAGAAGCGTGTATATCAAATCATTGCTACCAAATAATTGGTGTATTGAAAATATGAAAAATAATAACTTTTGCCGTAACTATTCAATGTTTAATTGTTGTTTTGTTTGTTTTTTCATTTCCAGTGCAATCAGAGCATAACAGAATCAGTCATCACTATCTTTGAAAAGTTTGCCTGAATAGAATGGAAATATCAAGAATACCACTAATAACACAAAAAATATGCCAGTGAATGTGACATTAGACCTCTAGAATCTTCATATAAACAATAAAAAAAAAAAGTCTTCGATAAAAAGCCAATCTAGGGCCATCATAGAAGATCTTAAACGGCCCGGCCCTTGCATGCCTACTGGACTTTGTCTGTAATCGCCCTGCTAGTTCTGTAATATCCACCAGAGTAGCTTCTTTTTTACAAGTGTAATCAACCTTTTTGCCACACAACCTATAGACAATCTGCTTTTTTTCAATGCCACTACACACTGGAATACAGTAACAGATGACATGAGCAATTTCAGTTCCATAAATGCCTTCAAATTCTAACTAAAAACCAACTGAAAACCACTCAAATCTGCAATCACTGACTTAAAGCAACACTATGGATTTTATTCGGGCCTTCAAACGATATTTTCAGGGTCATTTTGGTGGTACAATAACTCACAATAGGTTCAATTACACTTTCGTCATCACTCCAGAGCGTCTCCGCTGCTACTATGCAACTTCTGGTTTTGGGCTGTAACCCCTACACAAAAAGAACTACACAATGTGAAGGCTGTTCGGCATACGTTACATCCACCTTCAGAAGATGAGGCAGGTAAACGAAGTTACAAGTGAAAGAAAACTACAAATAGGCTAAAGGTCATGGCTGAAGCAGTAAGAAAAGCAAAGAGGTGTCATCGAAAGAGACAAGAAAAGAAGTCATGGGAGTGATCAAATGAAAGGCTGGACTAGACTGAATATAGGCCCAGCTTTCACAGGCTGGTCTGATCTGAAACAGGAGGACGGATGCCCCACCCATGGAGACCTGGACCTGCTACAATTGGGCTATAATAAGTAAACATTCTTCTGTATCTGTAAATCCTGAGTCATAGCCTAAATATCATGAATCTGAATGTCTGAATGTCTTTCCTCACAGTGAACAATTCTGAAGTGTACTCTACCATAAATCTTTAGCATTTTCGGAAATTTGTCGCGACATGCATCGTGGGAAGTGAAGCTCCACATAGCTGCATTATGGCTGCAGTGGCAACAAACACGGAAACAGCTTCATTGGCTCTTCCTACTGCAGATGTGCGGAGCTCCGCCTCCCACAATGCATGTTACGACAAATTTCTGGAAATGCTTCAGTGACCTACTGGCTCCGTGAACAAATGGACAAATATGAAGGCACTGAGATAGATTCATGCCACTGGTGCCACCATGGCTTTGTGCCATGGGTGCTGCAGATTCATGCCATTTTGACCTGGGGTGGTTGCATAGAATGCATGTCAGAGCCTTCATTTGCACCCGCTGTCTCTTCTGCACTGAAAGGATTTAACCCTTCAAAACTGTTCATTTCTTAAACCTTCACAGTTTGTTTCAGGTCGTATTTAACCCAAATGCAGAATTCCCTCATAGTAAGTGTCTAAATCAAATGTTGAACTACAGATTTATTTATAATGTCTAAATAGACTATCCCACATGAATAAATATATGTAATAAATAAATATAATGTTTCAGAGCAGGAAGAGAATTTGAGAATGAGAGAACTCATTTTTGATTAAAAACATCTACTATCAGACAGTATCATGTCCTGTTTTACATAACACATAAAAACAAACAAAAAACCCCATTATGATTTATATATAAAATTGACCTTAACCAGCCTCAGTGTCCAAAAATCTGTAGCACGTGTACAAAAGTATAAGTATTTTAAAATCTTATCAAATTTCAGGATAAAATAATGATGTTTAGGGTATTATTATTTATTTTTTTTTACTACTGTTGAATGTCAAAACAGGTCAAATTTGACCTGACTGGTATGTAAGGGTTAAAAATGCGTGACATTTCCACTACACAAACATATTACTGCAACCATAAAGATGTCAAACTTGGGAGACACTAAGATCCCTGAGCTGTTGTCACTTCGGGCACAGGATCCATGCTAATTTGTGAAACGGTGAAAGACTCTGGAGACTCATGCTCAGGGTATTTCTGACATGACACTATACAGTGCACCACCGCCCCTTTGATTCCGGAACACAGGTCCACTGTGTAAAAGTTAAGCCTGTCACCTGTTACTCCTTGGTCTTGGCTGTGGAAATCAGACAATGGTGGAAAATACATTGGGTCACCATCTCTTTTTTCAGGGATCTCTATGTGAATGATCATGATGATGATGATGATTATTTATGTTATTTGTGCTGTTGTGTAACTAGTATTATTTATGTTAGTTGTGCTGTAGTTGTTCATAACATTCTGTTCACGTTTTCCTAGCAGGTGTAATTTACTTCATCTCATCCTAGTGTCTTTCTTTGTCTGGTTTGCGCAGTTCTGGTTCTGGACATTGTTCACATTGTAATTATTAATATGGTTGTTGTTGTTGGTGCTGTTGCTATTCTACTGTGAGGATCTTCTTCCCCCCCCCCCATCTCTATACCTGTCAGGTCCGGCATCGAAATGTGGTTAAAACAAAGAAAACTCATAATAAAGACAGTAAAATATCAAGGGCAAACTCATGTACTCCATGAAGTTTCCCTTGGCAAAGCATATTTGCTCAGCTTCAACAAGCAGCCAGACTACCATTCTGCTGTTATGATGCTGGACAAAAAAAAAAAAAAAATGATGATGATGGTGTTAATAACAGTGCTCTATTACTGTTAGTATTGGGTTATAATATAAAGGTACCAGTTCAGATGAAGAACAGTTTCTGATCAGTAGATGGTTTTGGTCGCAGCAGCCCTTTGGTTCTATATGGGTTAAAAGGTGAAAACTCAATTCACAACTTCCTGTCTTAAAATCTTCTTGAATCTTCATCTTGTTGATGATAATGATGATGATACCATTCAGTCAGATTTCGAAAAACCTCATCAGTTCATTAGATTTCTGTATAAATGGACATGGTATGTATTTATTCATTTAATCTACACAACACACTCTGTAGAATTAGTCCTTTTGTCATAAATCTTTGGTGGTTTTAAGAGGATTTCAGGACTTGTAAGGTGACGTTATTATTTAAGGTCAGATTTTACCTGATGAATTTAGTAACAAGCCTAAACAACTTAGACTGAAGATAACTTGAGTGTATATATTATCACATAATTGTCCGTTCATGTCCATTATGCATCTGAAAACTTATACTACATCTTCGTCTACCCATCGACCAATTGGTGAAAATATCTCGATTTTATTTTCTCATGAAGGTTAAGCGAATGTTTGCACCTTGTGCTAAAGTGGATATTATTAGCTGATGTTTCACTTTTCTCGGTACGTGTTTGTGTAACTGCCAACATAGCTGGATGCTGCATTTGTATTTTTTGATGCTTATTTCATTCTGATCTGTTGGCTGTCAGTTTCTACTGTTGGTGCTAATTTGCAGTTTCTAATAGTTCTAATTTTGGATTCATTAATTGTTTGGTATTGCAGCGATTGCATTTTGACAGCCAATTCAAACTGTACTCAACATACTACAAATGTAAAGTACAGCATTTAGTACAAGTAGTACAGTTAGTACAAACTGCTGTGCTGGTAATTTTGCAAGAAGTGTGTGCTGTTTTTCAGTGGGAGGGAATCTACATCTGCAATATGCACATATGGAACACAATCAAATTAAAGAATATACACAGCACGTTCATGTACTAAAAGTTCATACACCACAACCAATGACAACAGGCTGTTATCTGCCTTCCCACAAATGGTAATATATGTAATGGAGCATAAAATCATGCTATTATTATATCCTTAATTGCTGCATGGCTAATGTAGCCCCCAAATACCACTGATTACTTAATTTATATTCATCCACACTAGGTAGAGCAGTAACAAGAGTTGTGCTTCAATATGAAATACTAATTCTGTATATGTTTTTGAACTCAATAGAATATTTAGAGGTATCTAAAATATCTAAAAGAATATGTATTTATTTAAGTCTTATTTAACCATATGGGTCCCATTGAGATGGGGGATCTCTTTTTCAAGTGAGAATTAAGACCCAATCCCAATTCACTCCTTACCCCTACCCCTTAAAACAAAGCTGCAAGGGTTATGAAATACAACAACACTTCCCGACCTGTTCGACACCATGATAAACAGATGCGAAAACTTTGTTTCTGTAAATATTCTCCACACCGTCTGCAGCTGTAACCATCTCTGTTCCATGAGCTTTGGTCGTCTGTTTACGTCTATCAACTATAAATTGCACAAATGTGATCTGTATCACACTGAAACGGAATTAAATGGCCGATCAAAGGGGGTAAGGGGTGAATTGGGATTCAGCCATAGATTCAGATTCAGAATTTGTTGTCATTTCAGTGCAGTTAAATGCAAATTAATTAAGTTACTCAGGTCCCGGGTGTCTGCAAATCCAGATTCAAGAAACTCAAATAGGAAAACGAGAATTGCAATAGGCCTACCCCACCCCCTTAAAAAATTACCATAAATAGCTAGCTAGCGTATTTCCATAAAATGCACAGTAATTAAAATGCCAATATTAAGAATGTCAATACAAGATCATTAAAAGTGCATTAAAAGCTGAAGTTCATTTGTCTGATGGCCTCTGGATAAAAGCTGTTCCTCATTCTGCTGGTCCGTGCTGGTATGTGCCTCAGCCTCCCACCTGATGGGAGGAGTCTAAACAGTCCATGTGCAGGGTGGGAGGAATGGTTCATGATGCTGAGGGCTTTTTTCCTGAACCTGCTGATGTAAGGCTCCTTGATGTGGGGCAGACCACAGCCACAGACGTCACCACCCGCTGCAGTGCCGTCCTCTCTCACTGTGCAGCTGCTGGACCACACAGTCACATTGGAGGTGAGGATGCTCTCCACTGTGCACCAGCCAGGACGGAGGAGCACAGGCCTGGTCTGCTTAGGCGCCTGAAAATATAAGTGTTGGTGGGCCTTTTTTAGTAGACTTGAGGTGTTGTGTGTCCAGATGAGAGTATTGGAGATGTGGACTGCCAGATATTTAAAGCAGGTGACCATCTCAGCTGGACCTCCATTGATATAAACAGGAGTGGGGGCACAAGGTTTCCCACGAAAATCCACAAACATCTCCTTTGTTCTCTTTATGTTGATGCACAGGTTATTTATTTTGCACCAAACCGTCATTTGGATCACCTCCCATCTGTAGTTGGACTCATTGTTGTTGGTGATGAACCGTCCATGAATTTCACTATGAAATTTGATACGTAGTAAACAACGCAGAGGATACAGAAGGGGGCTTAACACACAACCCTGGAGTGAACCAGTGTTGAGGCAGATGAAGGAGAATGGGATGCTGTGGATCTTCAGTGTTTGTGACTGGGCCAAGACAGCAGCAACACGGTCACATAATCACAGTTTTCAAGAATAAAAGCATTTGCAAACACAGAAAAAACACATACATTCAAACATTTACAAACCAACAGCCTTAATTCAAGAGATTTAAATACATGAAGTATGTCTAACTTCATTACAGCTGTACAGAAGGACAGGGTCAAGAAATAAGCACTGACAAAATTTTGAAAGTATTTGCTCTTCTGATTATTATTCGAATCCAAGTTTTTACATCAAAGTATCGTTTAAAACAATGATTCTCAACTGATCTGGCTTCAGGATGCACTATCACCCCTCAATGACAAGATGAGACCTAAACTGATAAAAGTTAATCTTCTCAAATGTATTTAATGAAAAGATGATGTGTTTTGAACCTCAGATAATACAGAATACCACAGGAGACAAGTTTAATGATAAACCAAAATGACCAACAGGCTGTGACATGTTCCTGTTAGCAGTAAATTAAGGACCGTACTACTTAAGTACTGGACTATAAGCCACTACTTTTTTCTCGCTTTGAACCATGCAGCTTAAACGATGCAGCTCCAGTATAGATATATTTTTACAGCCTCCAGGGCACACTCTAAAGAGGAAGCACAAAAGTAAGACAAACAGGTAAATGGACTGCACTTATATAGAGCTATATCTAATATCAAGATTAACCTTGGTACTTACATAGCCTCACACACACACCAGTAGGCTAATGCTAATGTACCATGCAAGGTACTGTCATGCCCTACTGGGAGCAATTTATGGTTCAGTGTCAGGGACACTTTGACATGTGGACAGTGGGAGCCAGGATTTGAACTACCATCCCTTTGGCCATTGGACAACCTGCTCTACCAACTGAGCCACAGCTGCCCCCCCAGGTGGAAGAGGTGATGAAGAGGAAGACGCTGGTTTTCAGCTGAACTCATTCCCATATCCTCATCATGGAAAACACAAACAAATGCATATGTACAAACACTGAAGAAGAGGAGTTCAATGGTTTCAGTGGCTCGATCACTTTTCTGTTTTTTTAAGCAGCTGTTTTACTGCCGTGTTACAGACACTGTTTGGAAAAAAGCAGTGAAGGCATGTAAATAAATATGTAAATAATCTTACTGTTTACTATCTTTCTGTGTAAATATCTCATGTCACACCGTGGACACTTTTGGTTTATAGTCAGATGCGACTTATAGTTAGATGCGGCTAATATTCAAGTGCATCTTATTGTCCAGAAAATACAGTACATTTAAACCCAAATGAAAAAGTGCATTCAGTCACTTATTCAAGCATTAAACACGGGGAGTTTTTTGTCCTCAGTGTAGGTACAACTCTGATGTAGTTGTTGCCGTGCCTAAGTCTCACCATGATTTAATTGAGAAGGTTCTAGGTCTTCTTTTATGCTGTGAAATGTCTTGTATTAATTAGCATTACAGCACATTACCACCACCTACTGTTGGGGAGTGTGAATGCACAGTGATCCATAAAAAATGTAGCACAGGAATGGATACTTATAGGGATGCACCGATACGGTCCGATACTGAGTGTGTATACTAATACATATAATACTCATAAAAGACAAAATGCAAACTTTTTTCAGAGTTTACAGAAGTAATAATTCATTTAGTCTTTAAGGTCTTTCCTGGTTGCTAATGTTGCACAGGAATGTACAGTATTCCATGTTTTTAGTCATTTAGTTGAATACCGCTGGAAGTAGCGTGATAACGAGGAAGTAGCCATTGTGTCCGGAGGCTCTGCGAGGGTGACATTGAGCAGATTCTGTGGAGCTCTGAGGCGATATGGACTTACAACCTTAGTGAAGTGCCAGAGCAAGAGGAAAGCAGAAGAAATCCTCTTTCTCCTCTTCCCTAACACGGGACTCAGCTGGCAGTAGTACAAGGCTAGGATAAATGGAAGTACATCAGAGTGGAGGGATGAGATTATCCTGGTTGGGATTTGGATTGGGACTTTGAGGAAATGCTGAAGGTAGGAATACAGACGAAGTTCTCACCTAAGCTACTGCAGCTGGTAGAGAGCAGTCAGCTGAAAGATGAGAGAAAAGCCTGAGATACGGAAGCTTCCAATCTGTTTCTCCGAAGCCGGTGCTGAGAACGGACAAAAGCCTTAAACTTTAAGTGTGGATGGATGGATGAAGACTCCAGTGTGGGTGTGTGTGTGTGTGTGATCGAATGCCATGAGTATTAGAGGAGCCTTATTCGGTTCATTCCATTCAGTACGTTGATGTGCTACATTTACATGCTAGGCATACTTATAGTGTAATAAGAATGATTATTTGTGCACTATTAGCCATTTTGTTGGTACCATTAGTTAGAATTCCCCTGTTGATACATGCAATTAGATGCACTTCAACAGTTTAAAGCATGTGTCTTGGAATATTTTATAGACCAATTAGGCTGTCCTCTCAACTTTCTGAGGTTTGAGTAAACAGAGTCTCCAGAGCTCAGTAGCGTTCAAACCTCCTCCTATGACCTTGTGACATTGCTGCTTGTGCTTCATAGATTAGCAAATGGAAAGCATGACGTTATTAAAAAAGGCATTGTGACTGCAGCGCTGTGCCGAGCGTTGGCGCCGTCCTCTGCTACATTAGCAGCCTCTCACAGAAAGTGTATCATTAAATTTTCACAGCTCTTCAGCTTTTGTCTTTGGCATGACATATCCATTCAAGTTATTGTCATTTGAAGTAACAAACACTGTGGTGGGGCAGGATATACATTTTATTTTTGCTGCCTTTAAGTGACTAAGTGAGATGTGAGTTGCTTTGGCAGCGAATTCCACATGAAAACCACACGTCAGCTGTTTTCAGGATAGATTTGAATATTATTTGTTTTATGTCCCCTTTACTTTTCACAATGTATGTCTTCCATCTGCTGTTAGTCTTACATCACCCTGGTACTCTGGTCAACACAACAATGTATTCAAAGTTTCCTCTTTTTTTTCCTGCAGACTTTGCATAGAGCTACTGGATTTATTTATTTTTTTTTTATAAAGTATGGACTAAAGATGCAGATCTTCAAATCGCACCTACACTGACATCCCTTTGGTCTTTCTTTCGAGGTCTCTTGCCTGTTCGAGTTGTAATCACCAGCTTTGGGTTAAGCTGCTATTGGGTTTGATGCTGTCAGGTTGGACTTAACGCTGTGTTCTGAACTTTTGCAGAGTAGAACGTGTCTTTTCTTCTCTGCAATATGAAGCAGCTGTACACCTCTAGTGCTGTTTAAAAAATTACCCATAAAGACCTAAGCATCCACCATCCATCCATCTAACCTGTTTAAAAGCTATTTATCCACTAATCCTATCAATACATGTAAATAATTGGTGTAAAATACAGTTTATCATTTATTCATGGTCATCAGATATGACCAATTTGGAGGTTCAGAGGCTCTCTAGTTACCATGGAAACACTGTCATCTTCTACAACATTGATTCACCAGTACAACCCACATACTCTTAAAAATGACAGTGGGTGGAGATGCTTGTTTTATGCTCACTTAATGATAAATTTTGTTCAAAAAATGTCACTTTTTTCTGAAGTTTCCTTTGTGTCTAATATAATAACCCTCAGTTTTTAACCTTTTAGGAACATCTATATGATGAGTGAATTAAATATGAACAAAATACATGATTTTCACTGAAATAATGTACAACACACAGGATAATATTGCAATAAATGGTGATAAATCACTTCAGAAAGGGTAAATTTAGCGTAAAAGAAATCATATGGGAACTGCCTCAAAAGTAACACTGGGTCTTTATGGGTTAAATCTGTGCCCAACAGTCGGATCGTTCATTGAATTTATAATCACTATGTCTTCCTCTTTTTCACATGCTCTCCTTTAGATTTCATACATTATTACAGCACATTTGATTCATGCTCATGATGTCCCATTTTGACGCATAAATAGCCCCAAAGCATCATTTTCAGATGCATAGAGTACGCCAGTGAATGTCTAGACAATTACAACCATAAATGTAGGCTGGGACTAAGGAAAAGGGTTTGATGAAACATCTAAAACAAAAGATGCAAAGGCAGAGGGAAATGAAATGAATTTAATGGACTTGCACTTATGCAGGGCGTTTCTAGCTTCATGGAACTCAAAGAGCTTTACCCTGCGTCACATTCACCCACCAGCGCCACAGGGTTCAGGATCTTGCTCTAGGACATCCCGATTCAGAATACTTCATTAATCCTAAAGGAAAATAAGTGGGTTACAGTTCCTCCATGCAACTACAAGAAAATACTTGATTAGAACACGTGTAACAGACTCAAACGTGTCAGCTACATTAAAATAACTAAATGGTCTTTATGTGAGGCAGAGATGAAACATAGAAGACGGGGTCTCCATCCATCGGTGTTTATTTTTCTGTAACACAGACCGGGCAAACAATTTACACACATGGGGAATGGGGGAAATCTGGCATTCCTACAAAACAATATACCCGTTAGCGCCCACTTATCTAGCTAACGGACGCGAATTTGCGTGTTTGATAACAGTATTGGAAATGAAATCATTACAGAATATCTTTCCATCAAAACTAGCAAAATAACTTAGAGAAAAGTACAGTAAATAAATCGTATTAATCAGTTTCATTCCCAGAGGAATCACACACAACTTACACCTTCCCAGGCTTCCAAAGTGTGAGGAAGTCCTCAGGTGTGTTACACTAATTATCGCCCCATCAGAAAAACGCCACCCAGTACTTAACAGATTGACATAGCACAGAAAACCTTTTTATTCCTGACACTACTACGCACGCAACGTGTAAAATATGTACTAGACAAATATTATCCGTACGATAAATACAAGAAATATATCATACTTTCCGGGCTATTAGACGTACCTGAATATTAGCCACACTTGCTCTGATTCGTTGCGAGCTAGCAACTTTTACCTACATTTGCTACACTCGTGCTACTTATTGCTTATTAACCATGTTATTAACACACTGTTTAATACATTTTAAGACGACATGTGGTTAAATATTGTGTTTTCAGAATAACTGTAGTTAAGTCATGTAACATAGATAGTTATTTACTCTCATTATAGAGACATCAACGAGCGACGCAGCAGAGGCTGATCACATGACCAGACACTGCGACGCAGGAACACAGTGGGAAGATCTGTTCATGTCAGACCACAGTTATGACACAAACAGGCATTTACCCAACCCATCAACAACCAATTCATTTCCAGCTTTACTAGCTACAGGAAGCGGCTAACCAGAAGTTCTAACACAAAGTAACAACAATGGCGTCCCACATGTAACCATGCAGAATAGGGTCAATAAGCCGCAGGGTTCAAAGTGAAAAAAAAGTAGTAGCTTATAGTCCGGAAAGTACGGTATGTGAATTCCAGCTTCCTTCTGTGAGGAGGTGCAGATTTGGGAAGTATGTAAAACATTATTGTGTTTAACTATGTGGTTCTAAGGAGGATTTGTACGGTCTGATGGCCATGAGTAAGAATGACGTCCTGTGTTGTTCAGTGGTATATTTCTGGTGGTACACGCCACCTTCGTCGATGACCTGTTGTCTCAACTGAACCACAGCTGCTTAAATAACATAAATTGGGACAGAAACCCCTCACAACTTTTAATGCAGCACCATAACCTTGCCAGCTGCCCGATACCAAGGACACATGACTAAACCGCACTATGTAATGACCTGGGAATGAGAACAAGCTCATTATAGGACGAAGTCTCATGAAGTTGTAGTGGTTATTGCTTCTGCTTCAGTCGCAGAACCTTCTGGATTTGATTCTCAGTTGACCCTTGAGTTTACCTGTTCTTTCCCTCAGTTTCGACCATCATTAAAACCACATACATATTGGTTAATTCTCTTGTCGGTGTCTTTGACCACAGTACTGATATAGATCTGGAGTCGGTCCCTGAACACCGTCAATACAGAGTCACAGCTCCCAATATGTGCTCTGTGGTCATACTAATTGTTATTGTATAGATAATTAATAAAGTGAGTTAACCTAAGCTTTAAGTTTTTTTCTTAACCTGTTAAACCCTGATCTAATTGTAAATAGTCGGAATCATTTCAATGTAACACAAAACAATAGCAATAACAATATCATATTAAACCAAATTATGAAGAGTTAAGGTCAGACGAAGTTCGTAATCATCATCTAATAGTGTGAACTTTATTTTTGTTTTCTTTGGTTTATTCAGTAAATTTTATTGGTAGAGAAATAACACATTTGTACTGTAGGATCAGCTTAGTATTAGTATTAGTATTAGTAGTATATATATAGTAGTAGTAGTATTAGTGTAGTCTTAAAAGTCTTAAAAGTATGGAATATTGAAACACTGTTTTCCAGACCTTGACAACTGGTATTTGGTGTGAAAGTATTGAAACAAGTTTCTCTCATGGTTGGATTTTAGAATTTGCTCAAGGGCACATAATCTTGTAAGAAAAGAAATGCAAAAGGAAAGTATATAAAAACCTGATATGATTTCAGTAAGTGGTCGGTACTGGAATGATTCTAATGAAACTAGTTTGTGTGTTGTCCATGCACTTTTGTGATTTTCCTATGATTATGTCAGTTACATGTGATTTAATGTAAATTATGCATTCATTTATTCATTCATTTATGAAAATGAACTTTGGTACTACACACAACAGGTACAATCTCAATCAAAAAAGCAGGTACATAAAGTCAGAATCAGAATCTCTTCATTGTCATTATGCAAAGTAATAGTATAATAGTAGTAGTAGTAGTAGTAGTAGTAGTAGTAGTTGAGGTAGAGCTTTCCAGTTTAGCGCAAGAATACAAGGCAAAACAACAAATAGCAGTAAGAAGGCACACATTATTTACATTAGAAAAAAATCTAAATAATGGTATTGCAAGTAGGAGTGTTTGTAAAAAAAAAAACACATACAGTAGTGCAAAATAAACTGAGAAGTAGTGCAAGTGACATTGGGAACTGTGCAAATGAAATGACAAAATAAATACTGTGGGATAAATAGTGTGAAAAAATAAAATAATGGTTAAAGGATATGATGAGATCATTGCAGTGAACTTCAGTATTGATGTTGTGTTGGGTTATCTATCATGCTGATAGCTTTGGGAAAGAAACTATCCTTCAGTCTGTTTGTCTGAGTTTCATGTGACCTGTAGCGCCGGCCTGAGGACAGCAGCTCAAACAGGTGGTTACTGGGGTGAGAGGAGTCCTTAATGTCAAGGTTTTAGGGGGTAAAAAATAGCAGATTTTTGAAAAGTCTAGAGTTTTTATTTGAATAAAGAACAAACACGCTGACTGATCTCTGACTGTTTAGCTGGTTTTTGATATTTGCCCACTGAAGTGCTTATTGTTTGAGTTAGGTTGTATTGTCCAAAAATTGGTTTTGTTGCCCTTTTATTTTCCCCTTTTTGGTTATGTGGAAGTGAGTTGTGTAGCATTACCATGGCAACACAGATGAAACTGTGCAACTAGAGGCAGCCACGTTCAAGAGGGTGTGACTGATTCATGTCCTGACCAACAATAGATTCATTTGTTTCTTTTCTTATTTGTTAGATATTCCCTGTAGAAAATCCATTGATTTCAGATGTTGCAAATATTCCAACAGCACGCTTCTCAAACCTCAGCAGATTGGTTATAGAATAGAATAGAATAGAACAGAATAGAATATAACAGAATCTATATTGTATTTGTGTGTGTGTGTGTTGGGATTCAGACAAAATCTGGACAGAGCTGACTGCTGTAGTTTTGCATATTTATGTATTTTTGAACAGACTAGCAAAAATGGCAAGTTGATAGGACTGATATTTTGGGAGATATTAGTAATTTTGGAATACAATAGTCTTACAATCATGTTGCTATGGCCAGAACAATTTGACAGTGACTGCTGGACAGATACGGTACTGCATGCATGTGTACACAACAGCATAAAAACTATCACATGTAGAACACTTGGACCCTCTGGTCACTGCACGAGTACAGTGGTTCCTTTTTTAACATCACTAATTTATGGTGACTGGAGACATGTTTCTGTTTTGGAGGTGTCGTAGTGGGGCCAGGCAGGTGGAGAAATGTTTGCATTTTCTGTTCGGTCTGGTTTTCTGATTTTGACTGTGTTCGGGCGGGCTGAAGCGTAGTAACGCATGAGGTCACATGATCGGGTCAATTAAGGTATGCCTCACATATTATATCCTGCATTTTATCTGAGCTTGATTTTTATTAGAAAAAGTATGTGGTGTTTTAATTCTAATGAAATATATATTGAATCAGTAAAAAATGTATTTTATTAGTAATTTTTTTTTTTTATCAATTACTAGAAATTTCTGGGGAAAAAAACACTGCTCTGGTAGATCTTTATTGTACTATCACAGAAACAATGAAAACCAGTTTAGCAGCAAGAACATGTTTAAAAAATATCACACAAAATACTGAAAATACAGGAATGTGCAAAAAGGATCAAACATCATTATCACACACAACACAATTCTTTAACAGCTTTAGATAAGGGTCAGAGGGTAAATACAGTATGTTGTGTGTATGTATATGTACATGTGTGTGAAATAACTACCTCTTTGTCCTTGCAGTGTATTTTATTTTACTGTATTTTTATATTTATTGTATTTATTGTTTCCTAGGTTTTTCAATTCAGTTTTATTTGTAGAGCCCTATATCACAATAAGGGTGCCTCTCAGGGCTTTAGAGGGTTAAACAACAGTCAAATAAGAACAGGGGTCAAATATACAGAAGATGAATAAGATTAATGTCCTGTTCATCCCTCGTCCTTAGACCCTCCTTCTTGGCAGGAAAAATTCCAAAAACCCAGTGGGAAAAGAGAAACCTGAGGAGAACCACAGTGAAGGACAGATCCACTCCCATGGACGGACAGA
>JAPSES010000249.1:11038432-11063450 GCA_029822895.1 Maxillicosta whitleyi
TATTGACCCTTTGTAAAGCACTTTGTGACCTCCCTTGTCTGTGAAAGGTGCTATATAAATAAACGTTACTTACTTACATACTACTTATAATTACTAGACATTTCAGGCAACCCCATTTGAAATCCACCCCACAAGGGGTTGCAACCCCAACACTGATTTACTATATAGGTTTTTATGTTATTATTTTACTGGCTCGGCCCACTTGATATCGTAGCGGACTATAAATGGCCTCTGAACTAAGATGAGTTTGACTCTCCTGCTGTAATATGACAAACACAACTGTAGGTTCTATGTTTTTCAGTCTTGAAACTGTGACGCAGGCCAAAGAGTGCCAACAAAATGAAGAATTTTCTGTGGCAGAGCTTGAGAAGTTAGTGGATGAATGTAACTGAGCCAGAAATAGTGGCCTGAAATACTTGAAAATAGCAGAGTCCAACCTGTTCATAAAGGCAGATCTGGATCATCACTGAGATAAAGACGACCACAGGAGAAGAAGGATGCATTCCACGGAGGAAATTAAACAGGAAGGGATGGTACATGGTGCAAAGGAGATACGTGATGGTATATTTGTGGCTGCCACGGAACAACGTAATTCACAACACTGTAGTAGATTTATTCTACATTCTGAATTCTGTTTTTAATATCAGTAATACAGAGAAAACCCTGTGCACTGTCTGTTTGCTGCAGAAAAAAAACAAAACACTGAGAAATGTGAAACGTAATGTATAAACCTTAACATTTCGTGTAGGGTTTTTAAGTTTCTTTTTTTTTTTTTTTTAATAGCTTGTGATTTTGATGGTTTGGTCATGTTGCGTCAGTGATTCTTTTTCATAATAATCTCAGGACAAACGGTGCAGGTGAAATCATGGACTGTTTTCAGAGTTTATCTGTATTAACGTCTTGGCCCTGTGTCACCTGATCTCTGTTCTCAGTATCGCCTCCTCCTGGACGAACTGTCACCGCCATGTCAGACACAACTGACTCGGGGTGTTTTCATACTGGTTATACTGGGTTTTTACATCCCTACTTAGCTTTAAATCACAGGCAGGTTGTGACTGAGTTTTCTTACACTTATATCCTACATCATTGTCTCTAACGTTTATATGAACCAGTAGAGATTAGAAGTTTTGAACATTTTGTGTAAAATCTGTTGTATAAGACAGAAATACAACCTGGGATTTGGATGTTGAAAGTATGTAAACTTTGACTTTTTTTTAACACCATTGTCAGTCATGTTAGTTATGGACCACCACATTTACGTATAACTGCTGCCCGCCCTTGTTTTTTGGATAACTCTCACTGTATATCCAAGTAAGAAAGTTCACTTAATTCTATCATTGTGAATGCAAATGTTCCATGTACAGGTACCGTACCTGAGTCCAGCTGAGATGGTGGTCCTACGTGTGGACAGTCTGGATACCTGTGGGGAATGTTGCAGTGTGAAAGCATTCTGTACCTGAGACAGGAAGTGACCTAATCACCACCCCACCAACAGAAGGGACCTAATCACCACAAGACCGTAGATGATGCTAAAGTACTCAACTCAACCAGTGTTGAAGTATGGTTGACTAAGTATGTTGACTGAGCTGGTCTGTGATATCATTTGCTTGGTCCACTGAACCCACTTGACCAGGTCTATGGTCCTCCTCCTTTCTGGAATGTCCCTTTGTGGGACTAATTACAGAATACCTTATGTTATATATCAGGCACAATGACTTTTCTTTGCCTCAAAAAAGTTATACAGATAACAGATATAAAAGTTTTGCCTGTGAACAGAACAGTTGCTCGGTTGATGACTTAAGGGTTTGTCACTTCTGCATTTGTTGGCTAGCTACAGAATTTCTACCACACTGCCATCTACTGTTTCAGCCCCGTAACTGTGCTTGTGAATGCAACATCTATGGTGTGATGTGATGTATCCAAGTACAGCACGGATCCAGGTACCCAGCCTGAAAATGGCCTTAGACATGTTTTGTTTGTTATTGGTCTTAAGTGTTTGTATGGTTAGTACTAAACTGACAGATACAAACCATCATAAATGACACTGCATGACTCATTTAACCCATAAAGATCCAACAAGCTACTGACAAACATAAGTATCTCCTGATCTAAACTGTTTAATACTTGTTGATCCACTAATCCTATCAATACATGTAAATAATTGGTGTAAAATACAGTTTGTTGTCTTTTCATGATCATCAGATATGACCCAGTTGGACGTTCAGAGGCTCCGTAGTTACCATGGAAACACCATAATCTTCTACAACATTGATTCACCAGTAAAACCAATGGAATTGGATCAATGACAGTGGATTGAAACACTTGATTTTATGTTCAGTTATAGATCTGGATATATATTTTTGTTAAAAACATAACTTCTTCAGTTTTCTCTGTTTTCATTATAATAACCCCCAATTTTTATCTGAGATTTCATGAACATCTATATGATCAGTGACTTCAAAATAGGAAAAGACCTGATTTTGTCTGAAAAATGGCAAAATGTAGAGCTTAATATTACAACAAATGGTGATAAATCACTTAGGAAACATTAGATATAGCAAAAAAAAAAAAAAAAAAAAAATCCGAAATGTAACAAAGGTAGGACTGGGTCTTTTTGTGTTATACACTCTCCCTACCAACATTTTTTCTTTGAAATGGAAACTTCTACAAATATTCAATTAGGTCGGGTGCAGAAGTAACTATAATTATGCCTTTCTTGCTCTAACTTAGCACTGCACCACTTTAGTAAATTTTTAATGTTAAGCACTGGCACAAAGCGTCGGCAAATCTGGCCCTTAATATAAATATAGATGACATGATGTGTCACACTGCATGGGAACCACCATCTTCCTTGCTGAACCAGGGTAGATGAGTAGAGTCATATTTGATGGCACTTGAACATGACTCGGTATTTGGGTCCTTCTATGAATCTGGTCCCTAAAAACAGGACAGAAGGGCTAAAAATTCAAACCAGAAGTAGATTAATGTTATGAGCAAATTTGGAAGCACTATTTATTAAATAAAAGAGAAACAATTTTTCAGTTAAAACACATTTCTATATTTTTTAACATTATTTTCTGATACAAAAATCACTGTGTAACACGATAAAAAAGGACACATGCTTATGTGGTATTATTTTTGAAAATATCTTTTTATTCTCTCACAGGTACCTTTTGGGAATTTTCGAAGGCAGTGTTTCACAAAAATGACCACTGTTGCAAAATTACTCACAATTTATGTGTGTTTAAATGGGCATATAAGACAAGTGGACACTATGGGTTACACACTAAATCTGGAATGAGACTGTCGATTCATGAAAAACCTGCACGTCTGGATAAGAAAAACCACTATGGTTGTGAAATTTAACTTAGTGTCTTTATTTATAATGGACTAGATTTCTATAGCGCTTTTCAAGGAACCCAAAGTGATCCATTATTCATTTGCCCTCACATTCACACTCTAGTGGTGGCAAACTACATTTGTAGCCACAGCTGCCCTGGGGCAGGCTGACGGAAGTGTGGCTGACAATTCGCGCCAAATGATCTATGAACACCATCGAATATTTATATGCATACATACACAAGTGTGAGTGACACTGGAGGCAAGGAGGGTGAAGTGTCTTCACAACGTACTGAGTAGAGAGCAGAAGTCAAACCGACAACCCTTTGTTTATTGGATGACTCACTCTACCTCCTGTGCCATGGCCGCCCCATAGCACTGTATAAAACCATTTTAACAGAGCTGCCAACTTTTAAAAAAACCTTGGAGTGAGATTCTGTAGGACCTGACAATTACCAATTTTTCCCTCGTCCGTCTGTCCCTTAAATATGTCCGGATGTGTCTGTAAAGAGGAGGATGAAAGGCAACCTATTTAACTTTGTAGAAAGGCCATTTATTAAAGTTACAAAAATTCACTGGCATTGGTCTGCTGGCGGCTCCATTCCAAACATGGCTGATGCATTTGCACACTCCGTTGCTAAGGGCCCGCCCACCCATGCGGCATCTATCTATGAATGGGACTGAATGGGGGTAGGAAATGCAGTGAATACTAGGGTAGGTTAGGTAGGTTGTTGTGGAGTTTACAAAAGAATGAATGCCAGCCAAACGTCTCTACCCAGATTGGTTTTTTTTAAGCGTAAGAAATGGATTGCAGTGTGAGAGTGCATGCGAAGTCAGGCAAAATCGTGTGTCACACGTCAAAAGCGTGTGAGTTGGCAGCTCTGTTTTAAGCCCTGATTTCCAGATCAAATGCACTCACACCTAGGTAGCTTTTCATGTCCCAGTTTTGGTCATATTTTTGGCTCCAATATTTTATTAAAAATTCATTAATTTTGGGATGGCTCAGAGCAAGAGTATAATTTTTTTTGCATTTATCTGGGGTCATCATTAGATACACCCTGAAGGGATATACGTCTAAATTTCTCTTTTATTACTGGGTCTGAAAAAATACTGGCAAAGTGCCAGATACCAAAATGAACCTAGTTTTGAAGAAGCAACTATTTAACAACAGCCCTAAAACAGAACCATCCGGTAGTTGCAGAAGCCTCATTTCCTCTCAGACCCAATTAAATACAATATGTTGGAAGGTGAATGTGGTATTTTCTTCTGTGACACCAAGATTACTCACATTGCTCTTAGCGTCCCAATTTATGATTCATGCTAATAATCCAGCCCCTCTGCGTCTTCAACATGAATGTATCAAACATGCCTAACATCACTGATCCAAACAGACAATGCACTGTCCATATTTATTGTCTTGGGAAATGTTACAAATTGTTGCAAAACTGTTCCAAATACCAAATATACAGGAAGTCACACGGCAAGTCCTTGATTTCCTTAAGAACTTGCATAGTTTGCAGCAAACATCAAAGTCAACTGAATGCACTCCACCAGCTCAATGATTCACTTACTCTATGCATCATCTTGGGGCTAAAAGATAATGGATATCCTAAACAGTCATGACAGAATCCCTCCATTCTTTGTCATGCTGTGAATAATGTGCCAGTGTTTGGTCCATCAGCTGTGCAAAAGCTAAATGGTGCTGCAAGCTTCGGTTTGATAATGAATACTGACTGTCAGACGTGTCTTAGAAAGTTTTGCTGACTGCTCATTACTTCAATCCCAATTAAAAGGGAGAACTGTGGTCACTGATTGTCAAAAACAATGTGGCAGACATGGCATACGCCTGTTGAAGTAGGAGACTATATCAGGTTATTGTTCTCATAATAATGCACATGTGCGGACCCTAGCAATCCTATAATATTCTGTGTGGATTTCGGACTGCTGAGATAATGGAAAACAGTAATGTTTGCACAAAAACATTGAAAGTCTAATGATACTGCAAATTTTGGCGCATTTTATAAACAATAGTGTGGAGGAAACATAATCCTGTCAACTAGTACTCAATTAACAAAAAAGAATTGGGGAAAAAGGCTGGTAATTAAAACTAAACTGTATGAGCTACAGTCCTTTTGCAATTTGACTGCTTATATGTATGGATATGTGTATATTTTCTTCATTTAATCATTTAACTTTTAGCAGTAAGTGTATACTGTTACAAATACAATTTCAAGTTGGAAGTGTCTTGGCAGAATCTGTCAAGCAAAATTAATTAACTTTCACATTAGTCTCCTTTTCTACTAAACAAACCATCATCATCATTATCATTGTCCTGAGTTTCATGCTGTGTGTTAGTCAAAGGATAGACTTCAGTAAAAGAGGAAGATGAGCTGGTTATATACAATCAAATTAAACCAAGTCACAAAGGAAAATCAAACTATTCCGTCAGATAAATTCCCGTCTCATTAGACTATAATGTCCTGTATGGATTTGTGAGATTCTATGCTATTCTATGAGTTCCCCTTCTTTGTAGAAGCCAGCTGTACTTATAAAAGTGACTACATTAGTGGAGTATACTGTACAGTCTAAGATGCAGCACATTAGGGCATGGTTACTTACATATTCAGTAAAGATCTCGTCTATGAAGTGCAGATTAGTCAAGCTTTTAACCCAATATAATATCATGAAATCGTGTAATTATACATGCCACTTTTAATTGGTGTGTTATCTGTACGCATTGCATGTGTATGTTCACGCTGGACCAAATACCATGCATTGTGGGTTAAACTGGGCATACACTGTGTGATTTTCAGTCCAAATTTGACACGATTTCATCCCCTATGACCCTTTTCAAATCGGGCGAATCTTGACTTTGTCACGCGTCGTGATCATGCAGTGTGCAGAGGGTCACGACTGCTTACGGCACCCGCATGGACAGAAATCAAATGATTGCTGGACTTTCTGACATGTTAGAATTGGTTTTCCCAATCATGCGATATTATGTCACTGCGCCATGACAACCTGATGTCAACTACAGTAAAAGACCTACACTTTGCAAGAAATTGGAGCGACAGCCTGTCTTTGAAGGTACTAACTTTCCTGAGGTGCATGTCCTTTTGGATGAGTGGAGAAACTTTCTGGAGTAGCACTTTATAACCTTCCACGGTCATACGTAAAAGGTCCTGAAATCCCCTCATATCATCTATATCAATAAAAAAAGCTAAGAGATACTAACTCAGAAAAAGTTGTACTGTTAGTTTTAGCCTAGTTGTTACAGTCCATTCTGTCCACATTGTTACAGCCACATGTGTGTCCAAATACCATGGGTCTTCTTTTTGTGTCTGTATATCAGGGTTCCCACTCTTTTTCACTGATAAAATTTCAAAACTTTTCCATTAACTTTTTCTTGAAGTCTTTTTCTCCTTGAGTTCACGCTACGCATGTAAAATCTTTGCATGGTCTTAAAGCTAAAGATGAAATCTAAACCCTTTCCACTCTACTGAATTTGGCATTAAACCACATAGCCTACCTCACAATGTATTTTCATGGCACAACCAAATCATTGCATTGAAACTATATTCAAATTGATTTAACATCTCAAACGACAGATTAACATTCTTACATAAGCAACTGATGAACACAAACACTTTATTAGTGAACCCCACTGCCCTCTTTATGCTGGAGGACCTTCCCCTCCCCCTTCCCTCACTCAATGACCAAAGACAGACAGCGCAGCAGCCTACTTTCGGATCCTGTCAGTTGGATGGCCGTGACTAGAGCAGCCGGCCAGCACATATTTCGTAAAATAATAAATTATCTTGACAGGATGATGTCGTTGCGTGAACAGCCTATTAAAATTCCATGACTTTTCCAAAACTTTAATTGAATTTATCTTGAATTTAACTTATCCAGGCCTGGAAAATGACTTTTTGAATTTCCATGACTTTTCCAGGATTTCCATGACCGTGGGAACCCTGGTATATAGAATTGCCAAGTTTGTCAACAAAGCCTCATCTTGGCTCCTGGTTTTCAAGGACCAGAATAAAATAGTGTCAGTGTGTGGACTATTAGCTGTTGTGTACGTTCATTTGTGCACTGAAGCCGCACATGATTGTAGATGTATGTGCACCTCACCCACAAGTTTTGATTGACGTCGTGCATGAGTCAGTTGCACCATGTGGGCAGGGGTTAAATTAGAAATGATCTAAAATTGCACGGGTTTAGGGTTAGGGGTTAGAGATAATTGAACCGGACATCTTGGTGGAAATAGAGATATGATCAATTGGTGCTGAATAACATGCGAAAGGATGAAAATGTGTACATATAACAGATGCCATAACAAAAGTTGTGACACAATGCAATTTCAGGAGATCCATCTAAAGAGGGGTAGTGACAGGAATATTTTGAGATCTAAGAATCCGGACAGAATGACTGGATTCTGGAATCAGAAGACTTTACTTGCAGAAATGAGTCAGGTACATACAGCAGGATGCAGCAGTTGACTGAATAACACCAGGATTTTTAAGTTCATATGAAAAAACATGGATCATACGCACATTGGTCCCAGTGTCCAAACATAATGACATTGATCAAGTTCACCATTGGCCCATGTATCCATGGGTTCAGTGACCGTTTCTGTACTGTTCTTCCACCTACCCTATGGCTTGATCTCCCCAAGGACAACAGGACGGTCTGGCCCTGAACTGAAAACAGGAAACATGCTAGATAGAGACGACGTGGTAGACATGTCCTGGGTGTTTTCTTACAGGACATGTCACCATGACCCACCCATGGCTCTGGACACCTGGTATTTATAGAGAATAGTCTGTGTGTCTGCCATTACATGCTTAAATTTGTACATCTGATATGTTTTAGATGATATAGTTTCAGTTTTTCTGCTCTCTTCTGTTCTTTTTTTTCTTTTTTTTTACTATAGCATCATGCCAAACTGCTTTCATCACAGTCAATTTGAAGTGACTCAGGCATAAATGTTTACTAATCGTAGTGAACATTTTACTTGGACTGATTTTATTTTGATGAAACAGCCATAACACCAAATGTTAATGGCAGTATGAGGAAATGCAGGCTAAGTGAAGTCAATTTAGACTAAAATGATTAAAAAAAAAAAAAAAAAAAAAAAATTACACGTCTTTCACTCAAAAATCCATATATTGTTTCTTAATGAGATTCTGCAGAGGTAGGGAAAAACTTGTTTCCTATATTCAGGCACAGTCCATGTAAGATAGTATTTGATGTTGTGTTCAAGTGCTTCCTGTAAACCTCTGCTCTTTAATGAGAGATAGGACTGGTATGCATTCATGTATAAATGTTGGTAAAGAGGACACGACTCCACTAACAGGTAAACAAAACCGGCTGTACACTGAATAAAGTTACAGACTTGAATGTACAGACCGAACATTTGATATAGAGTAAATACACAACTCATCAAACTACACATAAAAGGTCTAGCTGTTTGTCTAGTCCTGTTTCTTCAATTTTGTGTTCATTTTAAAGCCTGGTTCAACTGAAGGTACTTTTAAAAAAAAAAAAAAATACAATGGTACCAACAAAAATAGCTCATTATAGTTTAATTTCAGAACTGATATCTGTCCATTTTCCATGTTTTCTTGATAAAAACCAAAATCCCTTCAGGTCTTACATCAATATCTATGTCACTGACAAAAAAAAAGCTTTTATTTTTATTCCATGTTTTCTTTTCTGTCTGTTTTAGTCACATGATACACACAGGAGTTAATACTGGATTGTTTTTGATATTTTTTCACGACTGTAGATGTGATCTCTAGATATATACACTTCCTAATACAGTATATCCACAGTTAAAGAAACAGATATTATTTTCCCCCATGGAGATCACCTTGAGTGCAGTAATCAGTGAAGTGTTCAGCTTTTGCAATTTATATCTATGCTGATAAATACTGACTTGCGTGTTGGTGCCAAAGCATATAAAATCAAGGGTCTATTTAATCAAAGTCCTGCCATATTAGTCTTCTCCTAGCCTTAGTCCTGTCTCAGTTGAAGAATGGCTGGTCCTGCTTAGGGTCATCCTGCAAGGCCTCTCATAAATTCCACCAGCGTTACCTGTCTTCTGGCACTTGCTTGATAACACTCATTATTGCTCAATGACCTGGAGGCAAAGCTTCACTTTGGGCCTCATCACCTTCCGGACAAAGCTGGGATGCTCTCCTCCTTGCAGCTCACCTCTGCTTTTAAAAGCCATAAACTCATGCCTGACAAGTTAGCCAGGAGACAAGAATCACAAGTGGGGATTATTTGATATTGTAAAGTGAATTACGCTGTCCACCATCCTCCAGAGGTACGGAAGCCTTCTGAAGGACCAATGGGATGTTTCGGAGATGTGTGCAGTTTATGAGGCTCCTCAATCACAAGCAGGAAGACTGTTTGAATCTGATTTTAACCTGGGGCGACAATTAAAGTTTGAAGTCCCCGTCAGTGCTGAGATGAAGTAATAAAAAAGGACAGAAAAGACACACAAAAGAAGAAAAAAAAAATCATTGTTGCACTTCCACCCGCAGTGATCATTCCGATGTAAAATGATAAACTGTTGGTCCAGGGAGCCGATCAACATGGTCTACACCATCAAGACTTGGAGTATTAATGAAAAAGGAATGAACCAAAACCATAGGCTTTAAATGGTGCTTCAGCGTCTGCGTTGGATGAAGCACCCTTCCTTACCGTAAACACTTTTAAAACACTCACACCGGAATATATACATGCTCAACCGAGAAGAGAAGCCATTTCGACGGCCAAATAGAGCGAGAGGGCCCTAGGAGGCTATTCACACTAGTGCTGATAGTTGTTAAAACCCTATGTGCTTCACTTCAAATGGGCTTAGAACAGCTTGCGGATGTGAACAGGGCAATGGAGCAACACCATAATACACTCTGGGATGTTCACCTCAGGCAAACACTCTGTGATGCTAAGCACCTCTCTCAAAGCTGCCAAAGAAAGTCCATTGATTTTTTTTTTTTTGTTTGTGAACTTCCATTTGGGAATTTGAAAAAGAAACAGAACTACCAAAGCACTCACACTGTTAGCATTTCCCAAAAGTCGATGGTTGGGGAAGAAAAATCGATCAATTAGCATGTTTTTTTTTTGCTTCTAACAGACAAGGAAAAATACAGACTCTCAAGATTATGTAAAAACTGGGTCAAACTATGAAGTAGCCATGGATTAGCATTAACTGACATTTAACATTTGTGAGTCTGGACTTGCATTGTCAAGACTTGGCAGGTAATTACATTAAAATAACAGGTTACAATGAAGTTATCGTGATACTGTCAGATTCCATTACACTTCCATAACTTTACTATTTTTTTTTCTCAAACAAATATTTCTCTTCCAAAGTAATTCTTCAAACCATTTGTGTCGTTGCGGTGACATTGCTTTTAGCGCTCTCTAATCTCACTGTCACTGTTGCTATTTTAACAAATTGAGAACACTTTTCTTCAGTCGAGCAGCTTGGCTGTCATCATAGACACATTTTCAACAACAGCACATCTACATGGCAGTCATGATAGTCATTTGGCTAGATAAAATAGACTATCAAAGCAAAAGCACCATTATATACTCAAAGTTAGAGTTTGTGTTGAATCTGAAGAGTCTGAGCTGAGTTAACACATAAGAACACAGAGCTATTTTTTTTTTTTTGGCAGTTTCTAAGTGAAAGTTTCTCTCTATTTAACCTTTCTTAAATGATTTATCATAATTTATTATAATATTATCGTCTGGATTTGTCATGTTTCACTATAAATAGTGTTTTTTCCTATATTTAAATTACTAGATTTAGAAAAGTGAAGAAAAAACAATTGCAAACAAACTGAAATAACAGGTTGTGACTGAGTTTTCTTCCATGCACATAAATACAATGTATACCCTACCTGTTTTATTTCAACCCACAGGTCCCACTTTTGTGGAATTATTTTACCCGCCCACAAATAAATGTATATTTTTTGAGCCACCTATGTGTACCTCACTGATCCAAGCATCACTAGTATGCAAGTACATCTGCAGGCACCGAAGTACGTGTTCAACTGCATGTTCAATACATAAAGTCCGACATCAGATCAACTGTTTCCTTATTCTAATTAGCTGAATTATTTTTGACATGATGTGAAATCTTAATGGATGAGGTTTTATGTTATGTTTTACAATCTCGTTGAGTTGCCATAAATCCTCTACCATGTACCAGTCCTTATCTATGGTCCTGAAACTTAAATATTCCATCTCCCACATCACAGGCATGGCCATCGCAGAAAATTAAATGTTTCAGTTATTTTTAGTTTGCATTTAAGAGGAACGTTCAACTGTTTGACATGTAATAGAGCTTACCATTAACTTAAAAAGATTAGGCCTGTGGATTGGGTCCGATACCTGATACCACTTATGGCAGAATAACATTCATAGTTGAGTTAGTTGCGGAGGAATAATGTCAGCAATGTGGAGATTTTTCAAAACAACGGTGACAAAAGTAACGTCTACTGGAAGTAACATTGAAGACAGATGGATATGGACGGAGCGTTCTGTGTACCCAGACAGAGAATACCACCAGGAACCATGGAGGTAGAGGATCTGTTCAAAGAGCGACTGTGAGTTAGTGAAAAACTACTGACATGTTTATACCAAGTACCCAGGGCAGGACCGGTTTATGTCCTACTTACAATACTATGGGGGTAAGGAGCGGTGCGGACCACTGCCCACAAAAGTGAAAATGAAACTTAAAACTCATTTGTCTTTTCTTTTCCTCTTGAAGCTTCAGTTTTAAACCTTACCATCGGAAACACTACGACATTAGTATCACATTAGTGTTACCTCTGACATCTCCATGTTTGTTATTACTGACTTTCTTTTTCTTCTTCTACAAAAATTTTACTTTTATTCATGGTATTTCTCCAGTATGGTTAATTAAGAGCGGCACCCCCTGGTGGATTGATGGAGAAACGCTCATTCCAACACATTAAATGTCAGTAGCAGCACTTTATTACAGACGAATGACAACAACAATAAAGCACATTTTCAAAAGGAACTGTAATGGGATTACTAAGTACTCATGTCAGTACTCGGTATCAGCAAGTACTCAAGTGTCAGTACTTGTACTTGGTCTGGAAAAAAGTGGTATCGGTGCATCCCTAGTAGTATGACATGACCGCTAACACCAACCTACAGCTTATACAGTATAAAATCATTCACAGTACGCACATCACACAAAACAAAATGTTTAAAATGGGGCTGACCAACACAGATATTTGTTCATATTACACGTTAGGAAGCACAGACAACTACTTTCATGCTATCTGGCTTTGCCAACTAGCACACACCCTGTGGATAAAGGTCAATGAAACACTATCCACCATCCTGAGCTGCAGAATCCCAGCATCAGCACCACTTTGTCTTCTTGGCGATACATCCAACCAGTGTGCACCTCCCATCCAGACTCAAAAATCCTCTACTCATTTCTCTGGCTGTCACTAAGAAAGTGATCCCCCAAAACTGGAAATCCAAGAACTCATGTCACATCACTCACTGGACCAACCTGATCACAGAATCCATCTGAATGGAAAAGAATAACACTGCCCAGCAGAAGCATATGTCAGCCTCTGAGGATCAATGAAATCCATTCAGAATTTAACCGACAGCCCAAAACTACATATCACCAGAACAGAACACACGCACACAACACACACACACAACAACAACAACAATTTCCCTATTTCAACTTCCACTCCTCATTACTGACAGAATAATTACATATGCACACGCATACGCACACACCACACTCATGTCAACACATCTGACCACGAACAAGGACAGCATTCATTTTACAATTTTGAGGTAGATTTTGATTAGAGTCAAATAAAAACACGGTTTTACAACGCTGTCAGTGCAAAACAGACAACAGCAGTGGCGTACTCCTATGTAAACAGAAAATAAACGTGTCATGTCCTTTGTCTGCTCTGTCTTTCCTCTATTTCACCTCTGACCCACTTTCCTACTCAGTCTGATGCAGCCCACCTGAGCAGCCACACCTGTGGCTCATCAGGCTGGGCCTATATAGTCTCCTCTCTGCAGTCTCCTCTCTGCCAGGTCGTTTTTGACATTGAAGACCTTTCAGTTTTTACCTCTGCCTGTCTCTGTGGTTTTTGTCCTGTTTTAACCTGTTTCTACTTGCTCCCTACTTTGACCCGTGCTCCGTCTGACCTTGTCTACTGCCTTCCTCCCCTGTACCTCACCTGCCTTTTGTCCTCGACCATCCCTGCCGCCTCATCTCCACTGGATATCACGGTACTCAACCCCTGCACCAGACCGGACAATCCCCTCAGCTTAACCCCTGGACACACGGTGTCTTTAAACTGACATTAAAGACTGTTGAACTTTTACTCTGGCTGTGATCTGCTTTTGGACCCTGTCACTGATCATTTCAAAACGTACATAAATGCAGTTCTAAACCACGCTTCTCATTTTAATGGACACCTTGTCCAGTATACGTTAGGTTTTTAACTCAATACACTTCATGAATTAACTTAATTGACTCAGTGAATTAACACTAAACATTAGAAATGAACTCTGATGGATATATTCAGATATCCCTTTACAAAATATGTATTTTTACAGTGATCTTAAATCAACTTACTGAACACTTTACTCACAAAACAAAATCATGTGCTCACTTACCTCTAGCTTGTAGCGTGGGAGCCTCACCCCTCTCCTGGACGTAGCATGCACACCAGTCTTTATCTCCCGTCTGCATGGATAACAAACAATATCTAACACTGAGAATGTCTTAAATAGGATTTTGATCAACTATGTCTGCTCACTCAAGCTGACCGACAAAATCGGTCGACTCCCAGTGCAGAAGAGATGAGAAACACGACCTCAACTGACAACAAATCAACGAAAAGTCTTTAATCACGAACGTCTGTCAGTTGGTTCAGCTCTGAATGCCTAACTCTGTACTCTTCTTCTTTGATTGGCGTCCAGCACTTGACTTAACATCTGCATTACCACCACAACGAACTGGAGTTTGGTACAGTTGATTAGCAGGAAGGATACACACACACACACACACACACAAAATATATATGTGTGTGTGTGTGTGGTGAAAATTCATGCTGGGAAACGAGTAATTTGCTCCATCTAGACGCTAAATAAGTAACACTAGCATGCAAGGCAATTCAGTTGTTTTTGGAGTGTTTGTGTACTCAAAGGTGTCGATAGACTGGATAAAAAGTAACATGTAAAATTACAAATCTAAAGCTGCTGATCTGAAAACATGACGCAATCAGACAAACTCGGACATCATTTCTTAACAGCAGAGCCATAAAAGCAAAGCATTTTTATTAAATTAATTGCTCATACACACTAAAGGCATTTGTGTCTTTGAGACACTTCTCTAGATACAGGCAATCTTTCAACACTTCTCAAGCTGTTATCACACTGATTTATGAGGACTCCTGTGAGAGGCATCAAGGATTTTGATGGAAAGTAATATTCTTCTAATGCAACACTGATGAAAGTAATACATAAATATTCTTGTCTTGTTTTGCTGGTTCTTTTGAGGATCTGAAGAAATTAAAGTGCCATAATTGCTTATGTTGGAAAAAGCTGATTTGGAGCCTAAACTTTGTCATGGATTTGCTCGTCTTGAACTGACACTGAAAATGAGTTTGTGTATCTATTTCTCTAAAGATGAGAGCATGTTTGATTCGTAGGGAGTCAGCATCCTGCACTTTAAAGACAGAGATTAGAAACCATACTGAATTTTACATCACAGGCAGTATAAAGTTAGCCTCGTGTCCATTGGATTAAAAGTGCAACATGACATACATGGTACTTAACACACAAACAACAGATGAAAACTGTGGGATAGATAGACTCCATATTATGAAAAATACGTACAGGTTAGAGGGCAGATAAATCTGGTCTAAAGCACATACGTCCATATGACTTCCAATAGAGGTCAGACATACATCACACGTTCCATGTCACTGATGCGCATCTCGATGTTCTTTTTTTTTTAACCTCACTGGAACATTTGTCCCTGAACACAAGTCAATCAAAGCAATGCATTCATTTTATATTATCCATAAAAGGTCACATTTAGCCCATCATTCAGGACAAGAATGCAGGCATGCGTGTGACTTTGATGACATTATCATCACCAGTCATGGGTCCATATGCCTATCCCCGATGGCGCGTTCACATGCTACACAGCAGTGTTTATGCCTAGCCAAGCCCTGGGGACCAGTGCATACTGTACATGACCTGTGCAACCAGCCATATGTGACCCTGCACATCATTCAGTCACATGTAATGAGAGAAATACAATGACCTGTCCACACGCGGGCTTGCAGATGTGAAAGCCAGGCTCTATGTCATGGTTATCCTCACACACTTCAGTGAAGCTGAGGAACTCGATGCATGTGTGGGTGGCTGTGGTTTATCTGTTCTGGTGTCTGGGTGCGGCCGGTGGAGTTTATAGTTTTTGAAAAGGAGATTTTTTTTTTTTTTTTAAGGATTGTATAATCATTCATTGCTCTATGTTTTTTATATTTACAAAAAAAAAAAAAAAACACGTCTGCAGGCAACACCAAACACACAGAGAAAGCACTGTTAACTTTGACTCCATAAACAGAAAAACTGAAAATCACAGGCAGCTTTAACTGTAATATGCTGCATCATCATCATTATATGTTGCAGCTTCCACCAAGTGTCTCCCAAACCAAACAAGATAAAGGTTGGCAAGCACAATGTGTATATTTTATTTTCTCAGGAGCTGATGGAGAATAACACCACGAGTGAAAAAGAAATAACTGAGGTCCATTAAGCAGACAGTATGTAGAGCAAGTTACACCTAATTTATCTATTTGTTGTGTAAGAATGCATGTGTCGGGTAATACATTAGTCTGAACGCCTTGAAAAAACACATACAGTTTAAAACAGCTTCATTTACACCATTGCACTTAAATTAATTCAAGCGTTAATTCTCGTCTTTAGATTTAAGCAGTGGATTATTTTCATTAAAGGTCCCACGAAGAATGTAAAAAATGTCCTTCACACGCCAGAAATCATGCTGCTCAAACATTCGCTGCTATGTCACATTTGAACAGACAGTCAACATCACAATTAATGCATGAATTCGAGGGAGGATGTTATGACGCATCGCACTTCCAGCTGCATGCAGAGGCTTTTCCACTCAGTCGTTTTATAATTTCTGAAAGGTTGGAGAAGCAGTGGTGGCTGGACTGAAGGCAGCGTTTGTTTGAGGTGATCTTTAGTTTTGAACATGCAAACCCAAGGCACACTTCAAAACAATCAAAATGCTTTTATTATCTCAGTATATGATGATAATAAGGGGAAAAAGTCTAATTCTGCAGAAAAGCTATGAAATCAGAATAAGTTGCAGTAACGTATTTTGTACTTTGACACATGTGATATCGACTCAGGTAAATATACACATCATGTTTAATTGCTGTTTGCAATTATGCAATGCATTATAAGCGTTCTGTGTGTATGTTCACGCTGCGTTAAATACCACGCACTGAGGGTCACGGTTATGATTAGGGGTTAGGACTTTGAAGTGATAATCTTGGCGTGAAATGACATCCGATCAAATGGCATTGAATAACACATGAAAGGGCCTCGGCAAATGCCATAAAAATGGGTGTGGCAAACAACATGATTTCATGAGACCAGTGTCACTGTCGGTGTTCCCTTAATCAATTTAGACCCAAGATAGAACTAAACAGACATTTTTCTCAGACGGTATGGCCAGGAAAACATTTGCCGCGTATATTTGTACATTCAGTTGTATGGATGTATATTAAAAAATATCGCTGATGTTGGATAAAGGGATGTTGTAGATTTCCAGTTATTTTGCAAATGCTAATCATTAGCATGTCTATGGAATTTCTCATTCAAGTTAGCCTCGAGCTAGCCATTTAATTTCTATTAATTTATTGTATAATGCCATGTAAATGTACTAAGGCAATAAACATAACACATATTCTGTACATATGTTTTTTTGTTTTGTTTTTTTGGGCCAACCACCATCCCCCCTCGTCGAAGGTCAACTTTATTTTTAATTCAATTCATATACAGACAATGATTACTCCAGACTGACCCACATCCACCCTATTACTAATATTTAGATTGGTTACAAAGGACAAAAAGGAGTAAGTAAATAAAAATAATCACTTAAATCAGTCTTGTGAACTATGACAGAAACAGAAAATTAGGCAAAATGAAACAAATTACAGAGGGACGTGGACAGACAGGGTGATGGATAGACTGTATATAGGATTTTACAGTGAGTGTTAAGTGAAATTTTTAGAGAGAAGTTTGATAGCTTTTCTTGGAAAACCTATCCATTGACACACACACACACACACAAGCAGGGTCAGAAAATCTTAATATATATATATATATAATTTTTTTGGCCTCGATGCCTGTAGTTGATGAATCCAAAAAGCTTCCCACTGGTTTCATAACCACACTTACCAAACCGTGTATCCACTTCTACATCATATTTCAACAGAGTCAAAGTCACATTTAATAGATGAATTCGAGGCTGGACGTCAATGATGCATCCCAGCTGAAGTTTGGACGCAGAGCCTTTGCAGCTCAGTCATTCTCCGAGTTTGTTCTGAGCATCTTGGCAAATAACACATAAAGAGTCGTCCTCCATAGCTGAAAGGGCTTCAAGATTGCTAGTGTTCAAGCAGGCAGAACCATTGGAATTGGTTTTGTGCCAAATGGACACAAGCAGAAATCTGAGTAACCTCAGTCAGGTTGCCCTGGGGAGGGTGAATGATTTTTAAAAACCTGAAACCAGAGATAAACCAAGGTCTGATTTATATCCCAGATACAACCGTGTATATCATTTTTCTTTTCCTGTGTGTGTCATTGAAGAAGGAAGGTAGGTTGTCATCATTAGTTATTGTTTGATATTTGGATTATTACCAGTGACATGTACACTGCTCAACAAAGGTTTACATTGTGTGTGTTTATTTGAAGAATTTAAGGATCATAATGTGATTTAATTATGTCACGCAATAATCATTTAAATGGGAAATGCTTGTGTAGTGTGAAAAACATGAACTTGGTTTCACCCTGAGCACTGACAAAAGAAACGAGTCATCTTTAATTTACTGTTGCACCCCATCTATGGTGGAAATGGAGAATGTGCACATTATCACCTTTATCTGTAATCTCATGAGTCAAAGAGAATTATGTTACGCATTCACTGTACCAAAATGCACTGACAATGAACACAGAGCTTGCAGCTTTAATGTCCCATTTCTTTGCCAATTGCATACTATCCCGGGCCATTCCTCGTGCCAGTGGCATCATGAAAGTGAAACTGGAAAAGATGTATTGAGTGCAAAGAAAATGGGCTCTACGCTCAGAAGAATATCCACGAAAGAGCGATGAAATGAGTTCAGAGCAAGAGGGTATTCGACAAAACTGTAATACTGAGTGACATGTCTAAGTTATATATCTAGTAAAGCTTCACACCTTGCCCCCTGTCATTTTTCTTCCTAATCAATAATTAAAATGTTACAAATAATTTATCCAAGATTTCTGGACTCTGTTTCACCTATTCCTAATCTTTTAATAACGCTTTCTTTTTCATAAATTGAGTTTATTTTAGATTCATTTTCTGTATTTCAAAGGGGTTATACCAGCATTTTTTTTAAAGCAATTCCTAGTAATTGATAAAATAATAATAATTTAAAAAAAAGTACTACATCGGTCAAACCTAAATCAAATGTAACCAGGTTCATTATAATGAATGTGTAAGTTAGAGATGAAAGCTGCACTAATTAAGTATTTACTGACCAGAAACTTACTTGTGCATTGAAAGCTGAGTTCTGGTCCAGTTCTGGTCCAAACAAAAGTAGTTCTGGCGAGTTTTGCAGGGGGCCACTAAAATAAAATGTTTTTCTTCTAAAAACAGCATGTGTTCAAAAGAGTGATTTATTTACATCACACCTCGTAATCACTAGCCAACAACTTTTTTTCAGCAGTGAAACAGGTAGATTAGTGTCATCTTGCGGCAGCGCGCAGAGATACAAAGAGAGAGAAAGTAGGGCCAAGTAATTATGAGATGTGATGTAACCCATTGTGTCCACTTGCATTACATACAGAACCTACCCATTTAAAGGGATAGTTCAGGATTTTTGAAATGAATCTGTATGACATCCTCGTCATCAGTGTAGTACATCCACACTGACTTACCCCTGACAGTGGCCTGTGAGCGAAAGTAGTTCCGGCAAGTTTGCGGGGGTCACTAAAATAAAATGTCTTTCTTCTAAAAACAGCATGTGTTCAAAAGAGTGATTTATTTGCATCACAAACCAATGTCCACTAAAAGTCACATCTCGTAATCACTTGGACCTACTTTCTCTTTCTTCGTATCCCTCCGCGCTGCCACAACATGACACTAGTCTACCTGTTTCACTGCTGAAAAAAGTTGTTGACTAGTGCGCAGCAGTCAGCAGCATGACAGCGCACTGATAGGAAATGAGAGAAAGTAGGACCAAGTGATTATGAGGTGTGACTATTTATGGACTCAGTTGTGATTGTTACCTTGACATTATTACCATGCGACATTATGATATATGTGTCATAGGTTTTTCGTGTTTGCAGCACTATTGAGGAATATTTATTTTTGTATGAAAATTTACTTGCATAAGATTTTGTCACATTCTATTCTAGTCCTTTGGCAAGAAAACTAAGTGTACGATGTCAATTCTAGTCTGTTTATAAGAAAATGTCGTGGTTTTTTTTTCCCAGTTTAAGACTATTGAATGATTTCAGTTCTTGTCCATTTTCTGATATTACAACTAGTTTACTTAAGTTACCTGTAAGCAATGGTTACCTGTGTTATGCTTTGAAGTAAAACTGTTACCATCACTAATTTAAACACAAAGGTCATGTATGAGAACCACAATGGAATGATTAAAATAATGGTTTCATTAAACCAAACTTGAAAATGGGAGCATTGTTTTTTTCAATTTGATAATTGTTTTAACTTCAGTATTGAAACTTCTAAAATTGTCACAGGAGATGGGCTTTAAGTAACGGGCTAGTGCATTTTGCAAGCTACCAGCCCGGGTGGCTAGTGCAGAAAACGTTAAGATCTAACCTGTATGTATGTATGTATGTATATATATATGTATATATATATATACACACTTTTTTATTTTTTTTTATCAGAATGTGCTTAATTGCTCTGTATTGTGACTTGGGTGTGTATTGTATCACAACATTGGGTATATCGGATCAGAGCTGCTGTTTCAGGATGCGTGTCATATTGACTTTACAACGAACATTCCCAACCCTAGTCTTTCTGGGTTAAATGGCAACTGCAGCCACAACTAAGGTGACTTTGTCCATAATAAACAAAGGCGGTGGATTTAGTGCAGATGTCAACAAAGAGGCGTTTGTTGATGTGGTGATTTCCTCTGAATATGCACATGGCATCAGGCCTGGTCAGTTCACTGCATGTACCCTGACAGCTATGGTTGGACGATTACAGAAGGGTTTCTGTTCTTCCTACCCAGATGGCACACACAGGCTTCCACTGTGTTTTCTGGCCAAAGCATTCCAAAAAAAACAAAAAAAAAAAAAACACACCAAAACATTTATTATTTGTGAACTGACCATCGATTCATAGATATCATTAGTAACTCCTCAGTGCCATGTTGGGCATTGACTTTGAAGTGTGATTGACAGGTTCATTAACTGGATGACTTGAGAGAATAGCAAATTGCCAGAGGAGCTAAAGTGTTGAGCATGTAAACCAAGAACTATGTCAGATGAAGTCTTTGTCTGCACGCAGCGTTGGAGATCACTGACAAGGTCACTTTGATCAGAAAAAGAGTAATATGTCTATCAAGTATAAGAAACCCACACACTGTAAAAGACCAATTTTATCAGATGTTTTTCTGTCTTTAGTCTAACAGTTTGTAGCTTCATTACTTCAGGTTTTATTATAAGATAAAGGGTCTAATCTGGCCCATATGATGAATTTATGAAATGCAAAAAATTCTAATGAATCTCATGATGGTCAGATCAGTAAAATACTATCATAATAATCTATAAATAATGACAACTCCAAATTTTTGTCTTTATTGTATGTAAAAAAGGAAAATTACGTGAAAATATTTATATAGTTACAAAGTATCCTTTCACAAACAATGGAAACTAGAATGGCACTCAGTAGAGCCCAGACCCCACCTCCAGGGGGTGGCGGGGGGGGAGGGGTTGGCACTTAGTCCCTCATTTATTTGGACAGCATTTTAAGATTCTGAAGATCATGGACTATATGAGAAAACATGAGTCGCCATCTGGTGGACATTTGTTATTATTACCACAACAACAACAATTAAAAGTAATACACAATCCTTTAAAAAAATCCTGGATCCAGACAGTGATCTGGATCACCTCCAAAATTTAATCATCTGTTCCTTGCCTCAGAGCGAACATTTCCTGAAAATTTCATTATGTTTGGTCAATAATTAACTGAGATACTGAGAAACACAATTTTTGGCCCCATTAACCCCAATGTTAATGAAAATTTCAAAGTGATCCAGAATCCAGGATTTCTTCTGGATCACCCCCAAAAGTTAATCATTTCTTCCTTGTGCCATTGCCAACAAATCCTGAAAACTTCATCAAAATCCGTGCATAACTTTTTGAGTTATGTTGCTAACAGTCAAACGCCAGCAAAAACACAACCTCCTTGCCGGAGGTAATAATCTTTACAAATATGAACATCCTCAAATGTCTTAAGAGAGCATTTCTTTCTAATATTGTGTCTGTTACTAAATATTTACATTTGTACACTGTGAGTTCTAACAAACGTGCAAAAATAGAAGCTGAGGCCGTGTTTGAATTATGTGGAGCCAGAGGGAGCTGGGCTCCCATAGAGTGAGGACACGTCAAACATCTGCGGGGTTCCTCAAATGTCCAATTATATTATGGTCAGAGATAAAGCTCATTTTCCATTCCTGTGAAAACATCACAGGGAAAAGATGTGAAATGAAAATGTAGGATAATGAGGAACATTGGTAGATCAGTTCTTAGGGAAGTCCCAATCCGATGTAAAGATTGTATCAGCTGCCGATCTAACATTTTTTAGTCACATGATCGGGCTGGTTCTCAGTGTGGTTCTTCTCAAACTGAATGTTTACAAAAACACACTGAGGCTACAGAACTGGTGTAACAGGCACTTGACATCTTTAATGTAAAGTTTATTTTCATCAACACAATTTAAAGGTACTTCCTGTTTTCACACTTCAAAATAAAAGCACTGCTGTATATGACTTAGTGTTTTATTAATATTAGTTAATATTTATGAGCTTTGTTAAAACTCTCTTACTATTAACAATCAGGTGAAATATCTGAAAAATAAATAATGCATGCTTTTAATATTGATTGTCTGGTTTTCTATAAGCTCAAATAAATTTGTCTAAACAGGAAGTCCAAGGCTTCAGTGAAGCTGAATGTAAAGCCTACAGAATAAAAGTCTGAGTTTTTTCCAGATTTTTTATTTGTTAAGTCTAAGTTACTGGATTATTTATTTTTTTATATAATTTTCACTCTGAATGTTGTGATTTTATTTTCTTTCAGTATTAAGTCTATTTGACAATTTGCAGACCCTAAATGTTTTGGTTTATAAATGCATGTTCCTGTGCCACCTGTCGCTGCAGGAGAGTGCATATTGTTAGTATTAATATATTCAGGCTACTTGTGCAACTGTTTTGTTTTTTTTTTGGAAGACACGTACACAGTTAGAGAAAAAAAATATAATTTGAACCCTGAGCTGAAGCATAATATTGTGAAAATCACGCTTATTTTTCTTAGATTTAGTTTGTTCAGGTTCTTTATGTTGTTCACATTTTGTAAAGGATAGTTTCTAGATGGAAACATTTTTGATGGAATTTTACTTTCAGTTCACATTTAAAAAAAAAAAAAAAAAAAAAGTTACATATAACATATATAATTCTGGTATTTTGAATGTTTGGGCCCCCTTCAGATAGATGTGGCCCCAGAACTAAACTGAAGATGATGCCCCTGTATTAGATCATATGTATCAAGTACAAATGATAAAAATGTGTTAAAGTTCAGGAACTGATGTATGATTTACAAAAGTGATGCCAAAGCCATTTTAGTATTTTACACTATGATAAACACAGAAAAAACAGGTTTTTGGCTCGTTTTGTCCATTGTGTTTCAAACTAAAGCCCCTGGTCCAGGTCACGGGGGCAGCAGACTAAACAAAGCCCAGCCCTCCACCTCTTCCAGTTCCTCCAGGACGACACCGAGGCCAGAAAAGACACATAATCCCATATAATCCATCCTGTCCTGGGTCTGCCCGGCTTCTCCTCTCCACAACACCTCACCATGCAGATGTCCAGGAGGTATCCTGACAAGATGCCCAGACCACCCCCCATCGCTCCTCTGTATGTGGAGGTGCAGCACTAATCTGAGCCACTGCTCTTCAGTGTTATTTTTATTGTGCGTGCTCACAAATTTGGAGCAATTACACCATTTTATAAACTCAGGTTGAATTAGGCCACAAGTTTCACAGTGATCACCTCATGCATCCCCCACTTTTATTGTCTGTGAGATCACCACCCCCTGAAAGGGAAGCAAGAGGTATTGTGTGTGGTTCGGTTTGTTTCTTTTTTTCATTGTTAACACTCTAGCAGCAAAACGACTAGGTGAGTTCTTACCAAATTTGCCAGTGACCCAGAATGGATAATTACATTTTGGGAAAAATGGGTCAAATTTAGAGTTTTTAAAATCTTCCTGTTTACTTATAATGGGTAAAATGTGTGAGGGGTGGGATTCACTGTGCCTGGCACCGATTGTTTTCTTTGAGATGCTGTGCAGACCACAGATATTAACCCTTAAAGACCCAGTGCTACATTATAGGTCACACATCTTTGGTAGGAAGACGTTTGTTATTGTTACATTGGAAATCTGTCAAATGTCCTTCCATCAAGTGTCACAGGACAGACAGATGAGGACTACCATTACGTCATGTTTTAAGAGTCTTTATTTGGGGTTTGGTGAAAAGGGAGAGTCTGTGTGTGTGTGTGTGTGTGGGGGGGGGGGGGCATGCACACAAGAGGCAGAGGAACTGGGCAGCAGACCCGGTGTTGATGGTACAGATTAAGGTTAAGTCAGAAAGTCATAGTGGTTAAAACAGAAGGCAGGTCCAGTTTACCGGGGCTGGAGATCAGAGCAGTATTAGAACCATCCTGAGTCAGAAAACAGAGGTTTCACACAGACAGGTTATGGGTGCAGGCTTTGCAGACGATCTGACAAAGTTGGTCTGAAAACAGGACTTTAAATACAGAGGGTGATGAGCAGGAAAAGCAGTGTGATTGGCTGCAGGATCAGGTGGGACAGATTAGAGCAGAGTGGCAGGTGAAAACAGTCACAGCTCGTTACCAGGCAACGTGAGCTCATGACACAAAGACACCATGTTTGTTCTTAAACTTGAAAAATTAAATTCACTTTGAGAGGTTGTACTGACAAATTTTTCCACAAATGACATTTATTTTCTATTTCACAAACTTAGCGGTACTGCCTGATTGAATGTGTGCCTGTTGCTGGGGGGGGGGGG
>JAPSES010000249.1:11247050-11263404 GCA_029822895.1 Maxillicosta whitleyi
TGTGACTTTTTCATTAACAGAGGAGTTTGTAAAAGCAAAAGTAACCCTAACCTTCTGAACATAGGACCTTCTGAACAAAGGGACGGACCCCCCAAAAAGCACCACAGACAGACTTCAGCTGATCCAGAACTCTGCAGCGAGGTTACCAACCAAAACCAAGAGGAGAGAACACATTACCGCAGTGTTGGTTTCCCTGCACTGGCTACCGCTAACCTACAGAACTCATTTTCAGATACTACTCCTCACTTATGTGTCACGACTGATATCAAAGACGTGAACCCAAATGCAGAGTCAGAGTTTATTTTTACAAACAGAAAAGGCAGAGGTACAAGCTGGGGCAGGCAGAGACGGAGGTCCAAAACCAAACCAAAGTCAAAAAGTCCAAAAATCTGAAATTCAATTTTTACCGGCAGAAGTACAGGTGAGGAGCAGACTGAGGTAGAATTACTACTTCAGAACAGGGTCGATACCGGGTAGACAGTCCATGAAAACAGAGGTACAGACGGGGGGCAGGTAGAAACAGGATCCAGAACATGAAAACGGGTCAAGACCGACAGAAACATAGACTAAAGAAACACTTATACAAGACGTACAACTGACGGGAAACTACGAGACGAACCAACAATGAGACAAAGACCAGACAGAGTTTATATACAAGAGGGGGAGGAGAGACAACAAGAAACAGGTGAAATACATGAGGGATAATTGGGGACAGAGACAGGTGGGGAGAAACGGGGAACAGGAAGTAAAGATGAATACACGACACAGGAGGGAATACTACAAAATAAAACAGGAAGACGAAGACTAACGACATTATGCCCAGTTTCCATGACATCTGACCAGCTCGACTCGTTACTCCGACATGGCGCTTTACTGAAAACTCGCTCGTTGCGTGGACTGCATTTTCTCATCTGGATTTTTACGTCCGCCACCAAAGACTGAATCTAAGTTCCGTCTTTGGTGTAGTTTTCATTCATTCATGTTTCACTATTCACTGTCTACTTCTGCATCTGATTGTTATAAATCGGTCACAGAGAAAACTGTCTGACCAATCAGTGTCTGCAGTGTCGTGACGTCACATTTTGGTGTCGGTCCCAACATTTTGGAACCTCAGGCGGTACTAAAAAACTAGTATCAGGTCCCAAATTCCAGGTCCTTTTACGTAATGGAAAAGCGAAAGAGCCGTGTAGAGTTGAGTAGAGTACCATGGAGTAGAAACACTGCATTATAAAGCTTTAAATGGAACAGGACACAGTTACAAACAAACTCACTGATCATTTAAGTACAAACTAGAACACTAAGGTCATCCAACGAAGGGTTACTACTGACTCCCAAAAATATTATAAAGAAAATGGGGGATGCAGCCTTTGCTAACTATGCACCAAAGTTATGGAATACAATTCCAAAAAAACATTAGAGAACATTAAACATACTTAAAACTAAAATAAAAACATTTTTATTTTCATCAGCCTTTGAAAGGAGATAAAAATGGGGTCACAATTCCAAACCATGAATGTGCTCTGTTTTTATCTTACTTTATTCTATTTTACTCTACTTTATTGACATATCCTCCTGACACCCGACAATACATTTTTGTCCTCTGTAGTGGACAAAAGTTTCATGGTTTTACTTTAAAAAATACTATCCACTGCAAAGGACATTCCATATAAATATAAATAAACAAATAAAAATTATTTCTAAAAATATATCGGAAAAAACTGTTACATCATGCAGTTTCTGATTAAGACAGTTTAATGCAAAAAAAAGCTAAAAATTTTCACTTTGCTGCGTGTCAGGAGGATATTATAATTTATGTATAATTACTTACTATTGCATCTTTATTTCACCCCTGTCTTGTCTTATGCAAATCTGTGTAAATGTCATTTTATTTTTTGTACTTTTATAATTTTATGTGTAATCAAATCTTAATGTATTTTATATTTCAGGTGCTATACAAATAAAGTTTATTATTATTATTATGACACATACAATAAGGACACTCATATATTATGGTATATGTGATGCAATAATAAGTGGTTTTTCCGACCTTGACATCAGAACAGAGGAATGATGTCAGTACGTTTGAATAAGAAACAGATTAACCTCTCCTTTGTGAATATGGGCTTCATTTCTAACACTTGTCCACAGGTTCCACCGGTCCCATGTGAATACCGCTGCCTTCACATGCCCTTTTCAGATACATACAGTCCAGTAAATGTAGATCAAAACCGATCATACGCTTCATGATTTTCTGTGCACTCTGGTTAAACCCATATGGATAGATCAAACATTGTTTCTCATCCCGCTTTCTAAAACATATAGCTCAAATATATATCCTTGTTGACACCTGTCGAACCATTCAACTGGAGACTGAACATAATTTATTTTAATACTCATATGTATATGTGAACAACCTAGAGGTATTTTAATGTGGATGGGGTTGAAATTAACTAATGTTATTCATGCTAGTTCATTCCTACCAAGCAGAAGGTTTAATGAAAAGTAGTTATTTTTACTAATTCTAACAGTTTCAGAAATATGTACACAGCAAATATGACAGTGTTAATTTAACACCGTAAAGTGTCTATGTGTCCACACTGTGCAGTGTAAAATGTACACTTTTAAAAGTGTACACAGCAAATATGGGAGTGTTATATAGTCAATGTTAAATAGTCAGTGTCAGTGTTAAATAGTTAGTGTTGAATAGTCAGTGTCAGAGTTAAATAGTCAGTGTTAAATAGTCAGTGTTGAATAGTCAGTGTTAAATAGAGAGTGTTGGTGTTGTATTTACACCACATTGATTTAAAACAACACTGTGTGTGGTGTTTTTGTTAAAATTATGTTGTTAAATCATGGTGTTGAAAGTGTTGATTTTACACCGCATTGTGTGGACACATATAGACACTTTATGGTGTTATATTAACACTGTCATATTTGCTGTGTATGGTCCCTATTAAATAAACCAATAAAATTAATTAAAAAATAATAATATTGTTGGATAAGCAGGAGTTCACTATGATCTGACTTAAAGATCTTTTCTGTATTTGACTGTAATTTTTTTTGGAATTCAAGTTTTTATTGAATTTTTCAAAGTCTGTACGTAAATGCAGCCCTATCACCCTTTATGTAATTATGTAATCCCAAATCCAGTCCCAAAGGGTCACCCCCTCCCATCTGTCATCATTTAATTTACTACACATACTGTACGTTCATAGTGTGTAGTTTCAGTCCCTGCACAGACCCACTCTTTCATCTGTGGAGTTTCTGATGTCTTCAAATGACTCCACTTAAATTACTGAAAAGTTACATTTGACAAAATGTAGAACTGCTGGATTTTAGGAAAAAAAAAAAAAAAAAAAAGATGTATTTACCCAAAATTAAGAACTGACAAGGTGAGATACAATTAAATAGCCACTGTTTTTTTTTTTGTTTTGTTTTTTGTTTTGTGCAAATTGCAGCTGCATGGCTCACTACCACAAACTATGGTTATATTCAGTATTCAACAAAAGATATCCATAAATAATACAACAAAAGGAAGATAAAGCCACCACATTACCCTTTCAGCGCTGGTGTCTTTGTTGTTAAATCTAATCCATTTGTCCCATTTTCTATCAAACTCATCTTTTTTTAATCTTAAGTTATAAGTCGTTTTTGTTTTTTTCTTTTTTTTTGCCTTCACCCATACCTCCTGTACTGTATCCAACCATAGTTTGTATCTAGGTGGGTCTGTACCAAGCCAGATTCTTATGGTTTTCCTGCCAGGTGTGAGAAGAATTCTGACTAAAGTTAATTATCTTCAAACTGTACTTATATTTCCCAAACATAAGGTGGAACAGTTCTTGGTAATCATATAGCATCTTATTTATTACAGTTTATTGTCCCAAAATGGTTCTATTTTGGGTGCAACACCAGAAGACATGTGCAGGGTTTGCATTTATTTGACCACACTACCTCTGACATGTTTGTTCTTTTAATAATTGCTTACTTTTTACATTTGTTGTAATAAGGAAACATTGCACATGTATTTTCTCCTGTAACACGGTCTGTTAGTTGAACTGCAAAAAATGTAAATTGCAAGTACTGACCCATATGTGAGATCTGAATGCGGAGGTTTATAGTTGAATTGTCAGTTAAAACATAATATGTAATTAATAGATGTGAGATTTGCAATCCCGTTTTTCAGTGTGATTATTCATTTAAATGACATAAATTCTAATGACATAAATCTCCGCTCATATCTTCAAAGAGTGTGGACAGATGAATTAACTGAGCACTCGCTATTATTCTGAAGTGGTAAAAGATATTCTAATTTATAGATGTTATACATGTCTAATAGATGGGCAAATAAACCTTTAAGAAGCGCAGTCAATGTTTTATTTAAATGGTATGAAGAGGTCAAGGCAAACTCATATTTCTGCTTCATAATGAGGACCAAAAAGGTCTGAGTAACACTTGATTTGCAATTTGAATGAGTTTTCCAGCTCAACTGATATCTAGGGCACTAGAAGAGTCTTTTTGATGTAATTTTGTAGAACAACAAAATGTACATAAGGTCAGAAGAGGGTGAATCACTTCTTCAGACTGTAACATATCGGAACCTCTATTGTGTTGGCCTACTAATGCATCCAAACACAGAGGATAAAAGTCCTTCCTGAATTATTTATACAGTTTCCAATTCATACCATTTAGATTCACTCAAATAGACAGGGGGGGGGGGGAAAGGCCAGGGAGAAAACTAATACTGCTCTGTCATCCTTTAAGAGCAACTGCTGAATAAACTATACTAAACCATACTTTTAGTTAGAACCCAGGGTCAAGGATCTCGTCTCCAAAATGAAGCCAACGGGGAAGAGTCTGAAAGTTTTAATACCCCTGATGGCCATGGGGGTGACTCTAAAAAACCCTGGCTCCCATAGATTTACACTTAAATTCAGTCTAAACCACCAGGAAGGATAAAAGGCTCTAATATCTGCTGTGACGAGTCTATATCACAGTTCACTACAGAATAATGTGCATTTAGCTGCACTATGGCTGTGGTTCATAGTTTACGATGACACGCCTGTAAAATGTCTTTATTAATGCTTTAGGATGTTTATTATCTATCAAGACAGTAATCCAGCATATAGCATTAGCTATATATACCATATGACACTCCCCTTTTGTCCAAATATAGTCAGTTCCAGCTCTAAAGAACTAACGTAGAGGCAATAATATCAGAAACTACTGGCTTCAAAACGGCTGCTCAGAAACCAGTAGTAATAATAATCCCATTTTCTCCATCAGGTACTTACATACAGTGAGCATAAACGTAAAACAGATGGGTGTAATGTGTGAGTCAGCTGTAACTGCATACATGTTCTACTATCTGTGCAGAGGGCGGCTGTGGCTCAGTTGGTAGAGTGGGTTGTCCAATGGCTAAAGGGTTGGCGGTTTAAATCCTGGCTCCCACTGTCCACACAATGAAGTGCATGGTTCATTAGCATAGTAGTCGCCTACTGGCGTGAGTGTGTGAATGTGAGGCTTTGTAAAGCTCTTTGAGTACCAAGGCGTAGAACAGAACTATAGAAGTGCAGAACATTTAGAAAACTAATTTATTTGTAGCCAATGTTTCAAGAGTTAATCCAACATTTGTACCTCGTGCGCTTAGTTCCTTTATCAAATACCATCACACAGTGGTGACACTAGTGTATGGGCACTGTTTAAAGACATTCAAATTATGATATTACACTAGGGGTTCCTCTGGGCTCTTTCCTTTGACCTCTGTGTTTGTTAAGATGGCAAGTATGATTGGCATTACGGCAGTGTTTTCCAACTTTGAGGATGCAACCCCACTTAGCGTCACCTGGAAATAAAATGGGGCACCTGAAATTTCTAGTAATTGATTAAAAAAAATGCTAATAAAAATATTTTTAATGATTCAATATATTTTTCATGATAACTAAAACACCACACACAAATAAAATGCAGGATATAATATCTGAGAGGGTATATCTTGATTGACCCGATCATGTGACCACATGCTTAATTACGGTTCAACCTCCCTGGACACAGTCGCAGTCAGAAAACAGGACTGAACACAAAATGGGAAGATTTCTTGGCCCATCTGGTCCCACTACGACACCCCCAAGAGAAAATGTCTCTGTTTTGAATATCTGGGATCACCAGATATTTGTGATGTTAAAATGGAGTCAAAAGCCAAAACTGGTTGGAAACTATTACTTTGTGTGAACATAATATGTTTCTATCTGTGCAGGGCTTTGTCTGTTTATTAGTTAATAATTAAAATTGCCTATATATAAAATGACTTATTAATATTTAGACCATTCCTTGTGAGAATATCAAAATAGTAAACATGTCAGTAGAATCAATTTATCCTTTATTATTTTCAATGTAAAACATATTTTGATTAACTACATATTAAGTACCTCTTATCTAAAGCTACGTCTGGACGGACATCACAACCTACCTAACTGTCGTAGCCCAAACACGCACAAAGCTGGTTTAATTATGTAACTTTTAACCAGTGGTTTTATATTTGATATTGAAACTTAAGTTCAACTGGGTTGTAGTTAAAATAAATTACCTGTAAATTCCAAAGAACATTTAGCATCAAAACATGCTTTTTTTGTGATTTGCTAAATAGCTTGTTTTTTTGTTTTTTTTTCCCATGAATACACTATGATGAGAAGCTTATTTCCACATGGTTTTCCAACACTAGCCCACCACTCTGGACACCATTAGCTGTGAATTGCTGTAACAAATTTGCCAACTTCATTTCATGCATCATGGTAAATCATGAAACCGCATCGGTAATAACCATTATTCGCTATAACAGCCTTGAGAATAATTGGCTTGGAAGTTGTAAAAAAAAAAAAAAAAAAAAGAGTTGTGAAGTTCTCATTTGGTGATGGGCAGTATCAGTGTTTCCTGACTGTGGGTGGAGGAGTATTCATGGGCAGTGTGAGTCACTCTTGGATGCAAGTCACCCACTGTATGACAAGCTTTTACTGCAGCCGAGTGGGGTGAAAATGAGTCCTGCTTCAGCTGCACTGACACGTGGTGTGAGTGGGTGTAGATGTGTGTGTACCTGTGTTAGATTGAAAGAGATGGAAGTCAGCTAATAATTACTTCATTAACCAATCAATTGGCAAAACGCCAGTGTTTCAAAGTATAACAGACAGCACTGAATGTAATTGTAACAACTGTCATTAAGACTTCACTAACAAAAGCAGGTTCGTACTTGAATTTAAGTCTCTACATGAAGCTGTACAGAAAATGTGTTTTTGGGCAGAAATAATATCATTACGCCAATATTTTCAGGCTAAACATTCATTTATGTGTTCTGAGATGCAAAGGTTTTTACCAAATAACATGATTCAGCGGGGGTTATCTGTCCGCCAGGCGGCTCCGAGGTTTGGTTGTGGTTGACGTGATTGACAGACTGTGCAAAAAGGTATCAGAAGACAGGGTACAACAGCTGCGAGCACCATTTGAACGAAAATATTTGTCCAAAAAGGCCTTCATGTTTTTGAAGCAGCAGTAACGCTGTGTTTTAGGTGTGTTTTCTGATTGACACTTGAAAGAAATAAAAGATGAATGAAAAGTAAAAAATAATAAGTGATGCCAGGTACAACAAACCCCGCCCCTCACATGTATTGTAGTTTATTTTGGCATCGATCCAGCTGATGTCATCATGTCTATGTGTGTGATGATGTCAACATATCAATTACCTCTATATATGTGCCAAGTTTGAAGTAAATTGGAATATGTATATGTATTGTAGTTTATTTTGTCATCAATCCAGCTGATGTCATCATGTTTATGTGTGTGTGATGATGTCAACATATCAATTACTTCTATGTACGTGCCAAGTTTGAAGTAAATTGAAAGAAAATGTATGTTTTTATAGACATTTGAAATTTTGCTCATTATAAGTAAATCATGAATTAATGAATGAATTCATGAATTAAGTTCAAGTGGTATTTACTAAGTGGGCAGGAGAACCAGGCACACTGTCAATCAGAAGGAAGCTACCAATAGAAACCCACCCCTCCTGCTCGTGTAGACCCCGCCCATCATGTTCAGCAAAGTAAACGTTTTTGCTTCACAAAACATTTTCACACACAAAGGTTTTCCACTTGCAAATGACTTTGAAGTTAAGTACTGCAAACAAAACAAAATTTAGAGTCGGTTTGACAAACCTTTGTATTTGCAAACCTTTAAAATTACAAAATATTTTGGCAAAAACAGAAGCTTCAGATTTGAAATGAAAGAAAATGACAAACCTTAATATTTTTTGAACCTTCATTTTCGTTGTCAAATCTAGATTTTTGTTTGTCTTTTATTGCCTTTGCTTGCATAACAAAGACACAAAACTGTCTTTACAGACTTTAAGAGCTTTCATTCAAATAAGAATTACAACCATTTTAATCATAATCGCTTCATTTTCAGACTCAAAAGTAATCGGACTCCGAGCCAACATCATCACCATCAACCTCATGTCCAGATGTGTCCTGTTCCCTGGTTATTCTACAACAAATGAAGCAGACAGAAGCTCTAGAGTTGATTCCAAATGTTGAATTTGCATTTGCTGTAGCCGTTCGCTGGGATTCACATTTTGAGATACAAACAGGTGTGTATGAAATGAAAATAAAGCAAGTGAAAACATGTGGCAAAAGCAACCATTTTGACACATTAAAAAGATTAAATCCACTGATGAACAGCAAGAAAAGAGCAAGAAAAACCCTTTTGCAACATCCGACCAAGTCCAGCACACACTGGAGGAGGAGGAGGAGGAAGGTGTGTCATTGTCCGAGTCGACAATAACGCAACGCCTTCATGAATGTAAAATAGAGGCAAAGTTACAGGATCTGTACTTATGGACCTGACTGTACACACACAAACACATATAATCAGACTGGGGTCCAAAATGTAGGGGAGAAAAAAGAATTCGGACCCACACACAGTAAACCCAAGCTCTTTCTGAGGTAAATGAACACACATGAAGCGATTGGTGATAATACAGTAATTAAAACATAATTATGAAAAGCACTTAATTTCTGCAATTAGATGTCATTAAATATGGCATATCGAGCGTTCACTGGAGTCTGCTTAAATACATACTTTTTGCTTCCACCATACGATAACAGCTCTGCATAGCAACAAGCAACACATAACCCATCCCAGTTGCACCTGTATTTCAATATGCAGCGGTATTAGTCAACTCTACCTAAGTGCTGCAGAAGAATTAGAAATGAAACAGTAGGAGGAGATCTGCCCACATGTCAGGGTAATTTGATTTATCTTTTATTATTTTTCCGTCGTCCAGTGTTATCTCGCTTTTTTTTTTTTTTTTTTTTCTGAAATGGGAAATGTGATAAATATTGATGTCTTACACAGGAAATGCGGGCAGGCGTGTGTTTGATGCAGGCCTTGGCTGATCTATCACGTGTTATTTTTTTTTCTTTCAGAGTGTTTTTTTGTGTGTAAGCTGACCCTCTTCCAAAACCTTGGCTCTCAGATGAGGTTTGCCTGCCTAAAAGCTCTTTCGGAGGATTGTTAGCAAACACTCTCTCCTTCCCAGTCCCTGTTCGTCCTCTCGTCTCTGGCTCTGTCTTTCATTCCTATGTTTTTTTTCCCCCCTTTTGTAATGTGCCTCCTATTCTCTCTCTCTCTCCCTCTTTCTTCAGCGTTCCAACATCTCATACTCTCTTTTCTACCAATCTCCCTTTACTCTTCTCCCTGAAGGGTTCATAGAGACAAGAGAGAGAAATGAACAAGGAATTAATGACAACGCACCAGTAAAGATAAAAGCAGAGAAGCTCATCTACCATGCAGAGAGGACCAAAATAGCAATGTCAACTTTGCCTCAAGATAAACCTTCAGACTAACGGAGTGAAAAAAAAAAAAAAAAAAAAAAAAAAACGCTTTATAAATAGACCTGACATTTTCATCAATTTGTGATTCGCAATATATAATAAATAATCTGAAGTCACAATTTTAGATCCACATCAAAATCAGCCATTTTCTAATTCACGTCTGATCTCTATTGGAATAAAACAGAAAGCTAAAGTAAGCCATTATAAGCCAAATGACATGATGTCTGTATGTGTGCAGACGACCATTCAAAGAACACACATACCTCGCCAGATCACACCTACATAATCACACATACAAACACACACCAGCCCCCCCCTCCCCTGATATAAACACACTCATGCATTTTACATTAAGCCATCTCCAATAACAGCCCCCAACTTTCCGAATTTGGCTCCTTATTATAACAAAGTGCTGTATATCCCCTGTCAGTTTTCACAAATAGCCACAACCAATGCTATCACTGTCAGGTAGACCATGCAAAGTTGTCTCTAAGGGATAGGAGCTGAAAATAACAGCAGATCAATAGCAAGTACCAAGTGGAGCATTTTTCCCTCCAGACTCTGACAGCATGAGCAACACTGCTGGTGTCGGCACACATTTCTGTTCCCTACCTCTTCCCTACAGTCGCTCACACTCCCCAGCACAGCCCATCCTCATTTTCTCCCTCTCTCCATGTCCTAAATAGCTTGCTGTGCTTCATTTAACTACTCCCCTGTCCTATAATGTATCGGCTTGGACCTGTCAATATGTTATGAGAGGTAAATCTGGTCGGAAGTGCCAGAAAAGAAGACAGATATATAGAGAGAGAGGGGAAGAGAGAGAGCGAGAGCGCGAGCGAGAGAGAGAGAGGGGTGGGGGGGGGGGACAGGAGAGATATGCTTACCAGAGCTGTAACGCAAAGTCAAGAAATTGCTTGCTTCCTTCCACGGTGGCTCCTCATTAAATCCAAGATACTGGGGAAAGGATTGAAGATTCCATCGAGATGCTGACCCGAGAGGAGGAAAATGAGATTCTTTAATAGGAGGATTTTGGAGTGTTGTTAAAAAATGTGGTAAATATGCATAAGGAGAAGGATGTGATATCCAGGTCCAGAGCACTTCATGAGTCCTTCCCGAGCTGCATGCCACATGTGTACACACACCGGCACATGCAGCTCATACGGCAAACCACACATATACAGACACACGCACACACACGCGGGGAGGGTGTATCCTCTCCTAGTCTCAGCCAGGCTGAAAGACTGAGAGAAAAGCGAAGGAGGGATGGTGACGGAGAGAAACAGAGACACGCTGAAAGGGAGGGCGATGTGGAGGGAGGCGAGGTGGAGGGAGGAGCCGCAGTATGTGATGGGAGACAGGGAGAAGGGAGGGAGGAGGTGCTCCATCCCTCCTTATTTCTCCCACAATCTGAACTGCAGAAATGTAATAGTGGGAGTTAATGAAATTATTTTTTACCATATCTCCATCTGAAAAGACTGCAGGTGATGTTGAGCGGCGAAACACCAGGATGAAAGCGACGGAAGCACTTCAGATCAGATCGTCTTGTTTGTGTATCCGAACACTGAGTAATGTCCCCTGCTCTTGCACAAAGACAAACAGATAAACAAGCTGGAAAGATGGCTGAGAAAGATGAGAAAGGGAGGAGGTTGAGGTACCGGGCAGATAGCCAGCATCAGAACACACCCTGCGTAGGATCCTGTATCAGCTGGGTACATATCAACTAACTTTGCAAACAGCTATCACATCGCCTTATCTGACTGTGGTATCCACCGACTCTCACTAGTGTCTCCCTTTTATCACTTTCTCACAGATATACAAACTTATTAGCCGTCCACACACCACAACACTCACATTTATGAAAAACACACATAGTATTTTATGAGTATTTTAACACATCTAGTGCTGCAATAATTAATCATATGCTTGTCCGATCTTAAATGAACCGACTACTACACATTATATTTTCCTCATTTTCAATATATTCTAAAATCACTGATATATTAATCAACAATAGGAGTAATAGTATCATGCAGACATTATGTCATGTATGTAAAATCATGATGTAAATATCTTTACATTTTATACTTTTAAGAAGGTTTATTTCTACCTGCCTTTTCTTTTGCACTGGTGTGATGTATATTGCACATATAAACTGTTAAATTCCCCCATGGTGGGATCAATAAAATCTTATCTTTTATCTTGTCTTGTCTTATCTTACCCTAAAGAGAACTATTTCTCTAAAAAATTGTATTTGTATGTAATTTTAGCAGTTTTTATGGTTGAACAAATACAAGAACAAATACATGATAAAAGATAATACACAGTGTATTGATCTATATCATACCAGTGCCACTCACACTGGTGAATGAATGCACAGGTCACGCTTGATCCAGATCTCAATGTGTTTTTATTTGTATAAAGAAAAAGGCTAAATAAAAAATAAAATGCTGTACCAATGTTCGGTGGTGGTTGGAGGGGACGTAGGAGCTAATTGTCAGCCAGGCTTCCGTCAGACTGGTCACAAATGTAGTTTACCACCACCACAGTGTGAATGTGAGAGTGAATGAATAATGGATCGTATATGTAAAACATTTTGGGTGACTAGAAAAGCGCTACAAAAATCAAATCCATTATTATCATCATTATTAAAATACAACCTTTAGCGAAACAATTAAAATATTTTAATTGCATAAATCTAACAGATCTACATGAGTAAACCATCACCTACAATATATACCAACCATGAGCTGCCCAGTTTCAACTATGTTTAAAAAAAGTTAAAATTATCATTCTGTCGTTGTATATACAATGGCAGCATTTTTTTTTTTTCTCCTTGCGGCTGCTTCATGTAGCTTTGAACAGAACATGTTGACAGATTTCACTGCTCTTTATAACAGCACGCTTTACTCAGGGAAACTATATCCACTATTTTTGGTGGTGACAGTGTAACAAAGACTTACAAGACAGCTAACACAAAGCTAAATTGGACCCGATGTATTTATCCCTGTGTCTTTGCCCTTACAACAGCCTGTCCTGCTCTATTGTCCATCTGAACACATGCGTGTGTCCACCAACACACCCTTAGAAAAGAACAGCAGGCAACCCCTGGCTGACATGACTCAGTCTACATAATCCCACACTGATGATTCATGCTCTAAATCAGCGTACACTTTGAGGCAGGGGTTAAGAGTATGGGTGGCAAAAGAAGTCAGGACACCCCACTGAGCCCAGCTTACAGACAGGATTAAGAGTCGGCGGTGGATGGATGGGAGGCAAGTGGGTAGAGCTCTCAGGATATTTTTCTGCTCAGTGGAGGCATGGCTATCAACAGAAACCCTTCTACTGGTCATGACTCCTGGTTGATCTTTGACAATAAGGACAGCTGCTGTCCTTTCAGCGGGGGGTCACCTCAAATGTGAAAGCTGCCAGGAGAGGAAGTCCAATACCAACTTTATTTTTACCTTATATTAGACAGGTATGGTCTTATTATCTGTCTTTTACCAATAGAAAATATATATATATATGGCTCCAGAAAATATGTCATACACCGTTTTCATGCATGACTACAGCTCCTTACTTACCAGTTAAATCCAACTAGAAGAGCTTCAACTAAAACTGACCTGTGGCTCTTTTGTGTTCTAATACAGTGGTACCATGATTTACGAGATGAATTCGTTCCGTGACCGACCTCGTAATCCAATGTCACATTAATTTTCCCCATTAAAATTAACTGAAATGCCTTTAATCTGTTCCAGACCCCAAAAACACCGCAATTTCTCAGCTAATGTATAGATAACATGTACCAACCGAAGCTCAATGTATTGTCCTTGTAGTAGCTAATAAAACGAAACGTGTTGGATGACAGCTAGTAAGTATTCGGTGTCAGATCCTCCATTTCTTTACTCACCACGGTGTCTTGAGTACTAATAGGCTCCTCCTCTCAACCCCATTTTTATATATCCTAGCGGAGGTACATGTGGCTCTTTCATCCCTCTGCTGCAGCTCCCTGTGGTTTTAGAAAATTAATAATGTCAGTTTGATTTAAAGGTATTTTGTTTTCTTTTAATGTAATTCTAAATATGGACCAGAATGAAAAGTATTAAATTATATTAGATTAGTTTAGATGACTTTATTAGTACCCAAATGTAGATTTGGTTTACAGTCAAGTGATCTCTGCTCATACAAAACACCCCAACATGTGGACACAACATACAACATAACATACAAGTATTTCACACTGAATATAAAACAATACCAAAAGTAGAGCATTCTATTTAAGAGACATGGTATCACATAGTTAAATTACACTAAAATGTGCCATCACAGTCTATGTTTAGAAGCTATGTTGTTAATTTGTCTAATAGCAGAGGGGACAAAGCTTCCTCTGAAACGCTTTGTTTTACAGGCAGGTTGGTTGTATCTATGACCAGAGGGCAGGAGCTGGAATACCTTATGTAGTGGGTGGAAGCCATCTTGTAAAATAGAATTTGTTATCCTCTGCAAGTATGTGCATAACAAGCTGTGGAGTGACTTTATGGAATGAACTACAGCAGGAGATAAAGATAAATAAAATAAACAAACATAAATATATCTAAAAATAGGTATAAAAAATATTTCTAAATAGGTATATGGAAGATGAGCGAAACAAATAGTATTGTCCCAAATACCATTTGTGATTTATTTTTGGAATTGAGAGTAATTATGATTTCAAACATTTGCACATTTGTGAATGGACTAAAGTGAGGACAAATGTGAAGAATAGATGGTCTGGGGTTGTAGGTGTGAAGCTGTGGAATAAACCTGATGATGCATGCAAGTTATTTACTCATTTTGCAAGTAAAAAAAATAATTAAAAAAAATACAAACAAAAATCCCTTGCTTTTAAAATGATTAGTGAATATTGAATTGAGATGGTAGATGTTTTTATTGTTGATTCATTTGTTTTAATGGGGTGAATGTCTGATGCTGTACACATTTAGTTTTGCTTTTAGCCAATTCCTTATTTGTTTTTGATGTTTATTATGATTATTGCACATATTGTATGTATTGTAAGTGCAATGATTGGTGTACAAACCAAAATAAATTCAGTCAGTCATTCATAAATGTGAAGATTGTGGCGATATTAGGTATTACAGGTATGATCTTCTGCTGTCGCTGTCCAGAGGGAAGGTGCTGAAATGTTTGTGTGTGACTGGAAGAGATGTACTGTAAGGAAGTTAGATAGTTAGGAAAAAGCAATTTGGTAAAACAACTACACAAACACAACAGAGATGCTTCCACTGTGAGGGAACCACGTGAAGTGAACAAGTGAGACATGGAACGCTGGGCAGATGTTGAGCCAACTACCTGAAGCTCACTCGTAACTCGGATTCTGACTCGCAACTCAAAGCAAAACATCGACAAAACACTGGCTCCCAACTTCCTAAATTGACGTACTCGTGACCCAAAGTACCACTGTACTGAAGCACCTTAGAGTTTGACTCTCTGGACGCCTTATGAGGAAACATTTAATGGGATGAGTTCATGAGAACAGGAATTATTCAGTACCGGAGATTGAAAACTCTGGTTCTAAATGCACTAGTTATCACTCAACCTTAAGTGCAACATAACAAACAATGCACACACGCCTAAAGGAGAATGAAATATATAGTTGAAACAAAATATTCTTATGAACCTAGGGGTTTTGACGTCTTATCTGCAGACCCAAATAATTTTTTCTCTGTATTTAACCTTCCTAAAATGATTAATCAGCATTTATTGTAATACTATCTTCATTATTTTTGCAACATTTTCAGTGAAAATCATGAATTTTCCTATATTTAATTCACTGATCATGAAGATGTTAATTAAAGGCCAGATTAAAGTTCAGCCAATCAATCAAATTTTATTTATGTAGCAAGACATCATCCAATCCAATCCACTTTTGTTGTTTTTGTATTTGTTTGTTTTGCTGCACTGAGTATAAATGAGCATAAATAAAATAATAATTAAATAAAAAACATGTTCAAAAACATACAATCAACAACATAGTAAATATATAGAATAAAAAAAGACAGTCACAGGACCACACACATCATAACAAAAGTTATCTGATGACCCTTTACATTCAGAGCTGGTCTAAACCAGACTCTTAAGACAATTTATAGAAACCCAACAGAGTGCTTCAGGAGCAAAAAGTTGATGACAGTGGTGAGGAAAAACTTCATTTTAAACCTATAATGCCAAATGTATCATATTTGATACACAGGTATTGAAGCCCTCTACATGATCAGTGTGATTTTTTTTTTTCTTGAAAAACCTGATGTATACAATTAGCTACATTCAATAAACAGATAATCCACCAGGGGGAGGAATTCATTCACCAGAGGTCTTTCCAGTGACACTACAACACTGATTAACACCATTACTTCATCATTACATTAGTACCATTACTTCATCATTACATTAGTACCATTACTTCATCATTACATTAGTAC
>JAPSES010000249.1:11295924-11308634 GCA_029822895.1 Maxillicosta whitleyi
AGACCCAAACAGGAGCAACATTACCCCAAGAAATGATTTTTGCACAATATGGCCTTTAACTCTTTTGTGGTCGTTGTGGATGAAGCTCTTTATTTTGTCAGATGGTAAAGCTGACCATTCTTCTTCCAAAAACACCTTCAGTTCCTTTAAGGTTTTGGCTTTTCTTACATGAACTGCATGTTTCAGACCTCCTCAAAGTGGCTCAATGATATTGAGGTCAGGTGACTGTGATGGCCACTCCTACACCTTCAGCTGTAGCTCATGACAGGTGGACTTGGCCTCGTGTTTTGGGTCACTGTCACGTTGGAACATCCCAGACCGTCCCATGTGCATTCTGTCAGGGTGTGTCAACTTATGAGCACAACTGTATGTGTGCATTTGTTCGCTGCCGCTCTGTCTATTTTAACGGTATACCAAGGGAATATGTCAATGCAGACAAACAATGAGGTGTCTTGTCAGTTGTGACCTTTGCCAAAAATTGGGATACAATGTGAAAATCAACAAACGTGATGTGCTCTGTCACATACAGGGTTAAGGAAACCTCTGACAAACTGCAACAGATGGACATCTGCCTGGCATCTGACACCCTGCAAAGACAGAATTTAATATCAGCAGCAAGAACCAAAGAAAACAGGATGCTGACAAGTGTAGCACAGACCTCATCCGTCTATCTGCAGTGTGGAACAGCTTCACTGCAGCTGCACAGGACTCAGTTCAATACGTAAGGAAACATTTACATTTAGTCAATCGTATATTCAAGCTGGGGTAATGAGGCTGTGTTGGTAAGAGGGCGACTCCGGCTGCGATATTTCCTCACATACTCTATTTTTATTGGTGTCATCATGTAAACAGAACACCCTGTGTGAATATAACTGTCAAAGAAGCGGTATCAGGACATCTACCCTCACATTCCCTGGCTTCCGATCAACTGTGCAACAAACTGGCAGACACATTTTCAGGCCATGCCAATGAATGATAAAAAAGAACAGCAGAACATAATGGGTGATTCTTGTAGCCGATATAGAGTCAACATCAGGCATCCATTGTACTCTGCATCTAATCTGCATTTGTACTGCAGCAGCCACTGCAGCCTGCAATGTAATGTCAACCTTAGTCAGCACATTGTATCAAAAATCTGAATATGTTTGGGTGCTCCGGTTTCTTTCCAGGTAGAGCATGAATCATGACTGATTCAGAACCACAGTGGACAGACAGGGTGTGAATCCTGCTCTGACCCCTTTGCTGAATACAATATCCTCCTTCTCTCCCCCGCTCTTCCCATCTCCCAGCATCACATAAACAAACTGCATCCTAACAATATATTAGAATCACTTAAAATATGCACAAAAAAAAAGTCCCTCTAATGATCCAAACTTCCTTGAAATTAATCGCAAACACAATATATAATGTGTACCCTACCACATAACTGTATGTATTCAACATGCACTCTCCATTTTCATGCCAGTGACATCAATTTGGTTCTATATCTCAGTTGTCAGAACAAAAGCACATTCTATTAGCAAACAATTAGAATTTGTATTATATATTTAAGACATAATCACCACCATTTTACACTCTGCCCTCCTGTGAGTCTGTTCAAGAACACAGAACAGTGGATTAAAATACAAGTGCTTTCATTTCTAGAACCTGTGGCCCCAGAAGGATCTGAACTAATCTCAGTGATGTCAGTGACATGCTCAGATAATCAAACATGTAGCATGTTGTGTATGCAAAATAAAGTCTGCCTGCCAGATGATGTTCTAGTGTTTGCAGTAATATCCAGTCTAGCCTAGTTTTTGACTAAACCACAAGGGGAACAGTGTCTTCTGCAACAAGCTGCAAAAATAAAAGCACAGTCACAAACTCAAGATGCTCCAACTGTACTGCAGATGTGACAGGTTGATAAATACATAAACAAATTCATGAATGATGATTTTACTAAACCATTAATTCAGTAATAGCTCCAATTCTACATAAACAGTGTTAAGTAATAATCTGTTTGCAGCAGTGAGAGAGAGGCCTCTATCTGTCCTTGAAGTTTGTTTCATGTGACTTTTCTGATCTGATCAAAAGTGATTTTTATTTCCACAGCTGCAATGAAATACAAAATGTTCTCTCTCTCTCTGTCTCTCTGGCATCATGAAAGTTGGAACTAAGTTAATGTTATCTGCTACTTCCATAACAATTTTTAACATTATAACATAGATTTCAGTGATACTGATAGAGAAAGACAATAAAATAATGTAATCTTTAAAAATGGATAGTATATGCTATATACGTATATATATCAGTGTTCAAATATCTGCAATAAGAAGTTGTTATCACAGCTAGAGATTGATGTACCTCATCCATGGTACAAAGATGCTACAGCAAGGGGAAGCCTGGACGACAGGTCAGTTTGGGGATGGTTTCATCATCACCCCCAAATATTGATATTGGGTACCACGCCCCAAAGACAGGAAGAATGAACACAAGGACAGCTGACGTGAGAGAGAATCATGAAGTCCTGGGGGAACACAACTACCTCCTGCTTGCCAAGGCCAAAGAACAAAATACCAGACAGTCTCTACTGGAAGATGTGGACACCACACAGCTAACTGTCCCTACCACTACCATCACTGAGACCAATCAGCTGATGTACGCAGCGGCAACAGTCATCCCAGAGATGCTTGGCTACAAGATGAACAGCATGAGTAGTAGCCAGAAGGTGGCCCCATGGAGGAGGCTAGAGGAGGCAAAGATCGTGGTGGCACGGAGAGAAGTCAGTTTTCTAACAGATGTAAGCAGAGGTGTGAATCTGAGGAAAGAACTGCCCAAGAAATATAATAAACTGTCAACAGCTGAAGCACTGGAGACTAAAGAGATACACTAGAGAGGTACAAGCCAGGACAATAAACCAGGTGTTTTCCACCAACCCAGCTAAGGTCTACTCTCAATGGAAGGGTAACAAGGTGACCACAGACCCACCTAGGTCTGAGACTGAGCAATAATGGAAGAGTATCTGGGAGAAAGAGGCAACACATAACACTAATGCCCAATGGCTGACAGACTTACAGGCAGAGCACAGCCAACTCCCATTAGAAGACCCAGTAGTCATCACACTAGCAGACATCCAAACAAGAGTGTACAAAATGAAGAGCTGGACAGCACCAGGAGCCCGAAATGATTCATACCTATTGACTCAAAAAGCTGACTACACTCCATGAACACCTAGCAGCACAGATGAATCAGCTGCTAATATTGGGAAACCACCCAGAATGGTTAACCCAGGGACAGACAGTCCTCATAATGAAAGACCCCCAGAAGGGAACAATACCATCCACTTACCGGCCTATAACCTGCCTCAGCACCACATGGAAGCTCCCATCAGGCATCATAGCGGCTAAGATGAGTAGGCACATGGAGCAATACATGAGCAGAGCACAGAAAGGAATAGGCAGCAATACCAGAGGAACCAAACACCAGCTACTGGTTGACAGGGAAATTGCCAGAGATTGTAAAACGAGGAACACCAACCTGTGCACTGCCTGGATTGACTACAAGAAAGCCTATGACTCAATGCCACACACAGGGATACTGGATGATGTCTAAATCTGTAGAACATCAACAGGACACTAAGAGAGTTCATCCAGAACTCCATGAGGCTGTGGAAGACAACTCTGGAGGCCAACTCAAAGCCAACTGCACCGGTAGCATCAGATGTGGCATATATCAAGGAGATGCTCTGTCCCCAAGCTGTTCTGCATAGGCCTACACCCCCTCAGCCAGATCATCTCAAAGAGTGGCTTTGGATACCAGTTCTGAAGGAGAACATCCATTAGCCACCTCCTCTATACGGATGACATCAACCTGTATGCCAAGAATGAGCATGACATTGATTCCCTGATTCACCTCACTCAGATCTACAGCAAAGACATTGGGATGTCATTTGGACTAGATAAATGTGAGCGGATGATATCTAGAAGAGGAAAGGTGATCACAAATGAAGGGGTTGACCTACCTGAAGGGAACATTGCAGATGTGCAGGAAAGTTACAATTACCTGGGGATCCCACAGGCAAATGGTAATTATGAGGAGGCAGCTCGGAAGTCAGCCACAGCCAAAAACCTACAGAGGATAAAGCAGGTCCTGAACAGTGAGCTGAACGGCAAAAATAAGATCCAGGACATTAACACCTGTGCCCTGCCAGTGATCAGATACTCTGCTGGGATAATATCCTGGCCACTGGAAGAGATACAAGCCACTGATATCAACACAAGGAAGCTCCTTACCATGCATGGAGGGTTTCACCCCAAATCCAGTGTCCTGAGGCTGTACACAAAGCGAAAGGAAGGGGGGGCCGTGGACTAGTAAGTGTCAGAACTACTGTCCAGGAGGAAACGGCGAACCTCCAGGAATATATCAAGAAAATGGCCCCCAATGACCAACTGCTAAGTGAATGCCCCCTGCAACAAAAGCTTAGTAAACGAATGAGGAACCAGAGGGGGGGCTATCATGGAAGGACAAGCCCTTGCATGGCATGTACCATCAGCAATTACAGGAAGTTGCTGATATGGAGAAAACATACGAGTGGCTGGAAAAGGCTGGACTGAAGGACAGCACAGAGGCACTACTGATGGCAGCACAAGAACAGGCCCTGAACACCTGAGCAATAGAGCCCGAGGTCTACCACATCAGACTAGACCCAGGTGTAGGCTGTGTAGAGGAGACAGTCCAGCACATCACAGCAGGGAGTAAGATGGTGCAGGTAAGGCATACATGGAACAGCATGACCAGGTAGAGAACATAGTGTACAGGAACATCTGTACAGAGTATGGATTGGAGGTCCCAGGGTCCAGATGGGAGACACCCCCAAAGGTGACAGAGAACAAACAGGCCAAGATCCTGTGGAACTTCTAGATCCTGACTGACAAGACGGAGATGTCCAATCATCCTGACATAGTGGTGGTGGATAAACATCGGAAGAATGTGGTGGTGATAGATGCAGCAATCCCCAATGATAGAACATCAGAAAGAAGGAACACGGGAAGCTTGAGAAATTCCAAGGGCTGAAAGAGGAAATAGAGAGAATGTGGAGTGTGAAGGCAACATTGGTACCAGTGATGGGGGCACTAGGGGTAGTGACCCCCAAGCTGGGAGAATGGCTCCAGCAGGAAGAACATCAGAGATCTGATGTTTTAACCTGTTCAAAATGCTACGACTTACGATACAACAGAGAGACCATGCCACTGGCATGTGACGCTCTGGTCTGAGCCGTGGTGAAATTACTCATCTGCGTGGTCATCGCAGTACAAACAGTCGCTGCACTGCTTATTTGGAAACCAGAGTTGGACACACCTGATATTGACTGATGACACTTTCAGTTTCTGAGTATCTGTATTCAGTGACAGAAGAAACGTGTTCAGTTGATCACAATTTATTCTCAGTTCATTCCCAAACTAATTCATTTAATATATTTCCAAATATAATATTTATCTGACCCATGCATTTTTAATGGTGGTAAGTAAACACTACTGATGCAACTGTGCAGGTATCCCATGGTTCAGTCCATACCGTGGTTTTTGGACCTCAGACCCAAAATTGTACTTTTTTGTTATGTATATATATATATATATATATATATATATATACACATATATATTCCCCTTGAGACCCTAAACTACCATATTAACTGAAATTCATGTGAATGAAGGAAAAACACCAAATTGCATTTGTGTGCATTTTCTATGACAAAAGTGATATTTTCTTGCACGCTCCAACAGTGCTGACTAGAAATGCTGTTTATTGGAAGTAATCCGAGGGATGGTGGAGGAGCTGGGTTCATGCTGTGGACTGTGTGAGACTGATATGGACTGAGAGAGAACATCACAAGTCCCTGGGCTGAGGTTTCTCTGTCAGCCAGCGATCCCTGCAGCTCGCCCTAGGGCCTGTTGGCAAAGAAAGTTCCCAGAGCTTTCCACCTGCAATGTCACGTTGATTACACAGCGGGAAGAGCAGAAAGGAGGTTACTGATCACGTTTGCTGTCATTCGCTGGCTGTCTTTCACTCTCTCATCTCTCTCAGACTCTCTCTGTCTTTTCTGAGCCTATTGAGAACAGAACTCCCCAACAGAAAACAAGTGAGAAAGGGTCAATCCTCTCGATTCCAGCTGCCCACAGGGCTTAACACATCTGTGAGAACCTGCCAGGGTGGGATGAAATAAGGGAGGTTGCCATGACAACAGCTCTGCCACTTTGCCACCTGCATATGTCCTAAGTGATGGGAGTATGAAACCACCATCAGGGTCTTTTCTCACCTTCCTGCCTGGGAGAAATTGTCCCACTAGAGCCCACTAATGGGTTGGTGGAGGTCATTTCATGAAATTTTCCTGACACTAGCAGCAATATCCAAGCGATGTTAAGTCATAAGGTGTTATTTTTGCCCCGTTTATCAAATCAACATTTCTACTGACCTTAACACTTTTAATGGCCTTCTCCATTTGCAGTAGACTTACAACCTCCTAAACAACTCAGCAGCACTGCATTGACGTGAACGGAACATGAAAAAGTTGGCTCCATCATTAAGGTTTCTTGTTATCCAGGTTCAATAGAAAAAGAACCAGTGAGCTTCTATAGTACTTGCAAGCAGACAGTTGTCTTTTCTCCTCAGGCTGACACACCGGTAAGCTTCTGTATGAGAGCTGAAAAGAAAGCCTGGCAGTACCCTGCTTGGCTGATCTAAGAACAGTCTCTTGTGATGTGTGTTTCTTCTTCTAATTGGTCCAACCCCCATACTCAGTCTCTCAGTGACTTGACTTCTTCTACCATAGGGGAACCAGTGGATGGGCTACAACAAGCCTGTGTGTGTGTGTGTGTGTGGGGGGGGGGTTGTTGCAGGGGACGGACTGAGGAACATCCAGAGGGCATAATTACCAGCAAATCTGTGCACACCTGCTATCACGGTATTGATGGGTTTTGTGGACTGGTATTTGTTATCGGGTGGCAAGGGTTGGTGCACTCTCATTAACACTTCTCACCTCTGGAGCAGAAAGCAGTGGAAGTAAACAAGTGAAAAGAAGGAAAAGGAGTTTGTTGTTTTCACACATGCACACTAGATGCATTCATGCATGCGCGGGAAAACAATCACAGGATGCCTACGTGCACACACACGCTGTCTCACCAGTATATAAATGCACATGCACGCAGAGGATCATGCATTCTGCAAATAAACATGTTCCTCCAACTACATGAGTGTAAATATACACATCTAATTAACATTTAAAGAAGGAAATCTCTGTGAAGAAACAACGCATATACATATATATACATATATATATGTGTGTGTGTGTGTGTACTCTGAGAATTTTGCTCCTTCAGATAGTAAAAATAGAACAGAATAGAATAGAACAGCGTTTATTACAACTGTGTGTACATTGAAATTAGATGTACTACTATATAATCAGTGCAACAATATTAATAAAACAAAATACTTAAGAAAACAAGAATAAAGCACATGTAGAGTTACAAAATCTACTAATGAGATAAGAAAATTACAAATTTTACATAACTAAGATAAGAGTAGAACTAAGCAGAATAAGAAACAAAAAATTAGAATTATATGAATAGATACAATATTTACAATACTAACAGTATGTGACAGTGTGTATATCTGTGAAATAAATATTGCAAAACAAAAGATTATTGCATGAGGTTTTGCATATAATTTTCATTTTGCAGGATTATTTTACATTACTGGAAGTGACTGTATGAGGATACATTGAGGGAACTGATTGAACACCATAATTATTATTTGTTGCAGTTTAGTATGGTGACAGTTCTTAACAACAACAATAATAATAATAATAATAATAATTTATTCATCAAGCACTTTCAGGAAGTTAAAATGAAACAAAAGCACCACGTTCAACATAACATTAATACCTCATATAACACACACTATTCAATGCACACATCATTATTCACATAATATTGATGTGATTGAAAGCTGTGATTGAATTCTGAGTGGTATTAATCAGCCTCAGATGCAAACATCTGCTGTCCATTAGTTTCATTTTTGTCATTCAGTATCAGGTTGAAAAAAAACCTTCAAGCTGAAAATGAAATGTCTTAAAAGTGTTAAAAGTGTGAAAATGAAGTCGGTCTTTTTTCAGTGGAATAAGAGGGAAAAATGACATCAAAATACATGTAGAGATGTGTTAATTTTATTTTTTCAGGTTCTGATGACCACAGCTGCCAGTGAAATGTCATTAAGTTATCCCTTATTCTATCTCAGCTAGTTTTCGCAATGTGACTTTATTACAAATCAAAGTCACTTCCAAGTCTACAAATCACTTTACGACCATGGTTGGTTGTTTGAATCAAATATAATAATTACACCCTGTACTCTTAAGCTTGTCTTTCAAAAGTGTCATATGATTGGTTTACTGAGCGCCTGTTAGCCCCGCCTTCATATTTCGATTTAAGCCCCATGATTCCAAATGGATTTCCCATGGCCTGGTTGGGTTACCTAGCAACAGATACAGATAAACCATTGGGCCACGTTGCCATGGTGTCAAATTTCATATGCAGAAACAGACAAGTTATTCAACTGAAAATACCAGCGGAATTTACCAAGAAAGAAAGTAAGGGAATTAACTGCATCAAAGGATCTAGAAACTGTGGTTCCACACAGGTCAACATGCTAGTTTTAAATATTTGGCTATATATGAGCTATATGAACAGTAGCATCTTACACATTCTTACAACATGGCATCAAGCTATAACATAAAGTACAGCAAATAATCATCACTTATAATTATATATATATATATATATATATATATAAATCCTCATTTAGCAGGCCTATGAACTGATACTCATACATTTGATGTCTGGGTTGCCCATACCTGGTGGGTAGACTCTACGCTATGTTGTGTGGTGTATGTGTCTGTTTACTCTACCTGACCCCGTGCAAAAGCACAAAAAAAACCCAAAAACAAACCAACAAACCCAGTCAGCAGTTGCATCTATTCTGTATATTTCCTGTACACCTTGTATCTGCAGATGCTATATGTTATGTTTATGTCCTCTATTGTAAGTCGCTTTGGATAAAAGTGTCTGTTCAATGTAATGTAATGTAATCATATGAACATGCACTAAGGCAGTGGTACCGGTCCATGGGTCAGTTGGTTCCGAGCCACACAGAAAGAATGCTTAACTTAGATGATTTTTCAAGATTTTTTAAAATAAAACACCGTTCAGAATCAGGAATAATATGTCTATGACTCACTCTTGATGTATGTCAAGATGCTGCTTAAGCTGCTAACACATAACACATTTCCGTTAAAAAGAAACCACCAAGCTAGCAAAATGAACAAAACACAAACGTCTTTGGAGAGCCCACAACTTCAAAGAAAAATAAAGCATTTAACAGACAATATGAGGAGTTGTACTTAAACTATGGTTTTATTGCGACAGGTTATTCCCACCCACCATGGCCACTCTGCAGCAGACTGTACATAAGCAGCACGTCGTCTCCCATCAGCCCTAGATCTGATCGTCTCATTGTAGAGAAACAAACTCAGGGTTTCCACTGATTCAGCGTTATGATGAGTTGTATTTTTCATGCAGTTTATATTTGTTTCTGCGGTGTATCTTGTGTTGAAGGCACGGTTAACTTTTACCGTTACAACCAGAGTGTGGGGCTGAGAAGCTGTTACTCATGTTATGATGTTAGGAGGACGCTGCTAATAAAGTTAATAATAAACATATTCATGTTTATAGTTGTATATAGAAAATACCAGTTTTTTGCCGGTTGTATCTTTTTATTTTGCTGTATTTATCTGCCACAACTTATGACCAACCAATGTAAAAATATAGTCTGACATTAATCCGGTTGGTGGTGTTTAAAAGGTCGGGGACCGCTGCATTAAGGCCACGAAACCAAACAGTTATTCAGTTAAAGCTATATCGTATTATGTGGCATTTTTACACTTTTTTCCTAATAAGTGTTTTAAACTAAAATGTAAAAGAAACCCACCCGGTTTTGAAACTCAAACATATTTAATTGTCACATATTTCTGATAAAAGTCCGACTGATCATTTTATTTGGTCTGAATAAAATAATGGGCGGAGCCTGGCTGAGCCTCCTGTCAGTCATCAGATACAGGTACTCTGAATCACTCTGATCCTCCTGTTTTGACCGCAGTCTCCTGTCCTGGGCTGTGAATGGATAGGACTCAAAGGCATGGTGTGGAAGGGGAAAAACGGATTTATTAACAAAAACAACAATGAAGGGGAACAAACTGTAAAACCTGACAGCAGCAGCCAGAGTCCAGTGAATGAAGGATGGAGATACAGTCCAGGAGTCGGGTGTTTTTGACTCCACGGACACCACCCACAGCTCAGTGTTTATGACCGCTGGACTCCCTGTACATATACATGGTGTAGGATGATAAATGTATGGACGATGAAACCTCAAATGTCTACGGACAGTGGCGGGGTCCGCCCACTCCGCACAAACGATGAGCGAAAACAACGATCCAGTGCTGCATAGACCACACCCTTAAGTATAAGGTCTCCAAATGAAACAGGAGCCGCCACTGTGCAGCAGGTGGGTCATGTGACTGGATAACTTAGTGGTTTACTCTGCAGACTTTGGTGCGGATGGTTGCAAGTTCGAATCCCATCCCGTAGGTTCTTTACGCTATACATGGTTATACCTTGTAAGGTATAAGTCGCTTTTGGATAAAAGCGTCAGCCAAATAATAAATGTAAAATGTAAATGTGTCTGGATGCTGAGGGAGGGGCCTCGAAAGTGGGCGGAGCTTTGGAGGTAGGCGCGTTGTTCACATTCAAATATTTACTAAGTGCTGTGTGAAATGCCAGATCTGTGGGTGTAGCTTTAAAGAGTGACTGTAAAAGTCTTTATTTTTAACCTAGCATCATGTTTTGAACTATACCTTCATATTCTTTCCTGATATTTGACACATACATACTATATATTTGACAACAGCTGACAACATGTGTCTGTTTACGTTTTCCCTCAACCTTTGTTTTATCCATTGGGTTCAGGCATCACTGGTAATGAGTCTCTGTCATTTTTGGATATTTCCACATGATATGACAAGCTTGGATTAGGTCTGACAAGATGTGATAGTGATTTAAAGAAGTGTGTCACACCAGCAATTAGTTTAGCACTATTCTCCAGTGGGAACGCGTACACAGGAGCATCACACTCAGTGGATGCAATTAACATCTTGTGACTTGATGCACCATCATACATTTTTAATAAACCCATAACAAACATGAGCATTGTTGTTGTCAAGTAGAGCTAAGTGCAGGGATAGGGTTGTTCTTAAATATATTAGTAAACCATAAGTTTACAGGCGTTTGGAAGTCTTGGTTTGCACTTTGTAACTGGGGTTTAGTTGGATGTGCCTTCATGGCTGAAAAACTGACATTTAACAAACATATGGTTTGTTTGTGAGACTGAGCTATAATTACTGAGAAAACATGAATATTGCATGTCATCAGTAAATAAATGACAGTATATTAATATATTAACCCATAAAGACCCAAACATCCACTAGAGACCAAAACTAACTACTGTTTAATATCTGTTGATCCACTAATTCTATCGATACATGTAAATAATTGATGTAAAATACAGTTTTTCATATTTTCATGGTCATCAGATATGACCCATTTGGATGCTCAGAGGTTCTGTAGTTACCATAGAAACACTGTCATCTTCTACAACATTGATTCACCAGTAAAACCCATGGAGTTGGATCAATGACAGTGGATGGACATACTTGTTTTTACATTCAATTATTGATACTTTTGTGGAAAAAGAGTTTTTTTTTGTCTGTTTCTGATTAATAATCTTTGAAATTACTCTACGTTTTAATGAACATCTATATGATCAGTAAATTAAATATAGGAAAATACACAATTCATACTGAAAAATGGAAAACACAGAGGATAGTGTTAAAATAAATGGTGATAAATCACTTAAGAAGGTTAAATAAAAGGTGAAAATGTATTTGGGAACAATCACAAAATTACCACTGGGTTTTTATAGGTTAATAATGTCAAAATGATTATTCTTCAAATGATATTCTCACTAATTACTGAAGTTACTCTGAGGGCATAATTTGAAAGAAATGTCAGCCAATGATATTACTGTACTGACAGAATAATAAACAGAGTAAAGAATGACCCGCAGTTAGACATGGGATGGTCACTGTGCATACAGAGCAGTCCGTATTTGTGCACTAATGAAATTTCTGTCTACAGGTTTCATTACGGCGCCACACGACTGATACAAATGGCAGCGTGGGGACATCCCCGACCCTGCCTGATCCTATCTCGGTGTTATCAGCCTCCTTGGCGTATTTCTGGGTGAAGGACACTGCAAAAGGCTGCAGATAGTCATTGATCTGACGCCTTTGACTCGAAAATGCAATTAGAGGCCAGCCATGACTTTGTGGGTGGTTATCACAAGACATGTCGTTGCACATTGAGATGTCTAAATCTGGACATACACTGTAATCATTATTTTCTAATTAGTATAACTTGATTTCTGAGACTTAATGTCTTTACAGGATCATTTACAATGAGGTGGTTCTTGAGGAATCCTGCGTGTCACTGTTGTTTAAGATCATTGTCTTTCTCTGCTTTGATTTCATTTTAATGTAGTTACTGTGGAGGACCCAGTAAAAATGGAAG
>JAPSES010000249.1:11325295-11351342 GCA_029822895.1 Maxillicosta whitleyi
AAGTAATGGTACTAATGTAATGATGAAGTAATGGTACTAATGTAATGTAATGATGAAGTAATGGTACTAATGTAAGGAATGATGTTCAAAGGGATCATGTGGATGTGAACAGCTGTCTGGATCATCACTTATGTTGATTTAATGTTATAAAATTGATGTTCTGTCAGTGAATACAGATTATCAGAAAATGTCATCATTCAATATCAGATGTGTCCACCTCTGACTTCCAAACAAGCAGTGCAGCGACGATACATGGGAATAAGGATGTTTTCACAGTGTACTCGAGTCCGTACCATACTTGCATACATTCCCACCTTTCCCACAGATGTTGCGTTCACACACCAGTACTCAAGTACAAATGGGTGTTACAGGGTCGAAACAGTAGGGGGCGGTGTGGAAGGAATCTTGTTGCTGACAGAAGAACTCAAACCCTTACCTGTCTGTTAGCCTGTTTGAGGCAAAGACAACAGGAGTGACCTTGGCTGTCCTTGATACGTATATCACTGAGTGGTTCAGTTGATAAGACGAGTCTGTGCCGCGCACATCCGAGGCTTTCTCAGGAGATAACAGCGTCTATGGTCTGGTGGTGATTAACCCACTTCCGTTGTCTGAGTGGTGATGAGGTCACTTCTAGACATTCGGGCATGGATCGCATTAACGTGGCAACGTACCGTGCTGAAGTACAGGCAGTCCAGACCCAGGACTACCTTCTCAACTGGATTTGGGAAGGGTACTTGAGCATGGAACGGTCACATTCAGATGAGTTCGAGACTTCGAGGGTCCAACGAACTCAGATATGGACGGTGAGGGACTTTGTTCAGATCTGCGTGTAACATGCCTATGACACGTTCCCTCTGTTGTATCTTAAGTCGTTGGCGTTTTGAGCTAGCAAAAAAACATTTGAGCGTTTACTTTTTATCACTATTGACCACACCTTAAGTTACTGGTCAAGTGTGACTTTGTACAAGAGTTTTGACTCAATGTCCGACATTAAGGGATTAGTCCAAACACTGATGAATGAAAGATGTACAGCTGTTAACTGTGTTACTCGTCTCGTTTGCAACTTCCACAAAATAGGCACCTGAGCAAATGATTTTCTAGAAACTACACCACATATTTTAGTGTTTCCCGCAGTACTTTCTAGCCAAAGTGGCCACCTTATCGAACTTGTCCCACCGCCTTGCCAACGTTCCAGGAAAAAAATATATAAAAAATTCTGTCTAAGTGAAAAACAAAACAAAACAAAACAAAAAAGTAATGTATTGTCAAGTGCAGGCACTAAGACAGTGTTGATGAGACTAAATTGTGACACCTAGTGATTAGATATATTACTACGCCGGGTCAAACTACGCTATTGGTACACTATCCATGCAGCACCACAATGCCCCCCCCCCCACCCCCCGGCCATGACAACTCATCACCTTGACTAATCAATTTTCTGTGGAAAATACTGTTTGGATGGACCGTGTGTTTTTAGTGGTGTTAAGTATATTTTATTGTTCCTTTGTGTTCTGAAACCAATTATGTTAACTTCACTGACCTTGATTTTCTACATGACAATAAAAACTGTTTAAAAATTTCACCAATGTAATAAAGTCTTGTTATGTCCTCCAATAACGCACTAATGTTACATTTTTAGAATTTCAGAGTATTTCTGTGAGTGCACAATAAAGGGTGAAGAAAAGCAGAAACTTTAAATCAAATAAGAAATGCAAAGCTTAAGAACGTTTTCCTACAGCAAGACTGATATGAGTCTCATTTTAACTCTGTAAAAATGCTATAAGTGGACTATTCCATCAGCATGCCTATTATAACATATGATTAAAGTCATTTCAAGACAATAAAATAGAGGCAAAGGCACCAAGATCCTGTGAAAATATTGCATTTTCTCAGTGTTAAGTGCAGTGAGAAGACACACATGTAAAGTGACGTGTAATCGTAGTTTGTGCAGGCACAAAAGCACAATGTATATCATCAAGTCAGAGTGTTCGATAGTGAATGAATAACAGATATTTAAAAATATGTATGAAAAAATAGAAACAGAAAGAATGGATGAAGTAATTTTTAACCCATAAGACAGAAGTATTTTGTGGTGATGTCCAAATGAGTTTTTTTTTTTCTACCTTTAACCATTACTAATAATATAATCACCATTTATTAAAATCTGTTATATTTTTTCAGTGAAAATCAGGTATTTTCCTATATTTAATTTACTGAACTTGTAGGTGTTAGTAAAAGCTCAGGTTTTTATATCAAAACAGAAAAAAAAATGGGAATCATGACTTTTCAGCAAAATATATCATTAATTCTACTAAAATCAAACATCTACAAATACTGTTCTTTGTCAAAATACATAAACCAATTGTTGCAGAAGACAATGTTGTTTCCATTTTCACAACAGAGACTATGAATGCATCTGAGTCTGATCCTGAAAAACTGCATTTAACCTGAATTATTTCATTGTATTGAAAAGAATAGTGGTTCATATATTCTTAAACATTTTAGATCAGTAGATGATTTTAGTTCTTTAAGGGTTAACATAATAATACTTGTTGATCCATTAATTCTATTAGCACATGCAAATAACTGGTGTAAAATACTTTTCATGGTCATCAGATATGACCCATTTGGATGTTCAGAGGCTCTGTAGTTACCATGGAAACACTATCATCTTCTACATCATTAATTCACCAGTAAAATCCATTGAGTTGGATCAATGACAGTGGATTGAGACACTTAGTTTATTTTCAGTTAATGATAGACTGTTGAAAAAGTCACTTTTTAAAAGTTTCCTCTTTCTGATATAATGACCCTGAACTTTTATGAAAACCTGCAATTAAATATAGGAAAATCCATGATTTTCACTAAAACCATGCAAAACACAGAGATAATATTACAATAAACTGTAATTAATCACTTGATAAAAGCTAAATAGTATGGGAGTAGTACTGGGTCTTTATGGGTTGAAGATGTACTCGTTTTTGTATTTTATCACCATTTATTATAATTTTGTCCTCTATGTTTTGCACTTTTCACTGTAAATTGTGTATTTTCTTATTTTCATTTCCTTTATTTAACATAGATGGTCATGAAAACCCAAAGTTAATTATTAGGTTATTATATCCAAACAAATAAAAGAGTTTTTCCATAAAGATATAAATAACTGAGTGTAAAACCAAGTGTTTTCATCCACTGTCATTGATCCAACTCCATGGGTTATACTGGTGAATCAATGTTGTAGAAGATGACAGTGTTTCCATGGCAACTACAGACCCCTTGAATGTCCAAATGGATCATATCTGATGACCATGAAAAGATGACAAACTGTGTTTTACACCAATTATTTACATGGATTGATTGAATTAGTGGATCGACAGGTATTAAACAGTTTAGATCAGTAGATGCTGTTGGTCACCAGTGAATCATTGGGTCTCTAAGGGTTAAAACTGAGCTCCAGCTCCATGTATATAGCAGAAACATAAGCCAAATGCTAAATTATTCACTGGCAGGCTGCAATAATGGCTAGCTCTATTACAGACAGCAGTCAAAAGTCATGTTTTCTCCAGAGACGCTCATAGCACATTGGCACACATTTCATAGAGCTGAACTCTGACCTGCACAGAAGCCGACCTGGGTGAAAAAAAGTTGAGGACAAAGACAGAGAGAAAATCAGGCTTCTTCAGCTAATTGTGCTACCTCCACCAGCGCTCGCTGGCACAGTGGGTTCCCTCCTGTGCCCCTCTTGACTGATGTGTTGAGAATTAGTTTCTGTCACTTAAAGACTCACCAGGGCGAAACCCCGCAGACTTTTTACCATGCCAAGACAGGGGGGCGCCCGGTGGTATTTGCACAACAGGAACGAGGTCACTTTCAGTGTGACTGCTACTTCAGTGAACACTGACAAGTACTGTAGACAGCAGAGTCCAGAAATATTACAGAATACAATACATGAATGTGATGCATTCAAAACAACTGGAGTTAGAAAAACAGGTAGGTTTATTCAAAGGAAAAATAGGCTACATTTTTTGCTTGTACTAAAACTTGGAAGCAATGGTCGAGCGAGGAGAGAGCTAGCACCAATAGTGAGGAAAAGCCAAGGAATGTAAAAATAGGACAATATTGTGTTGTTTTGGCAGCAGATTTTCGCTAAAGCACAAATAAACTAGTCCACAACATCGCAAAACACTATGGAAATGTTCAGAGTCAGAATACTTTAGTAATCCCAGAGGAAACTGTGTGGTTACTGTTACAGTTGCATGCAAGTATAATAAAAGTAACAGGAATGAAATTAGAATATTACACACACACACACACACCTAGCTTTACTTAGAGCTATAACATATATATATATATGCCTAAATATACATATTAAAACACTATTAACATAATTAGAACAAGTTGTGTAATACATACTACACAAGTAAGAGAAATACACTAGAATAAGTGTCCAAAATGTTATTGTGTGTTTAATATTTATGTGGTTAAAAGGAGGCATGATTAAGCCTTTAACAGGGAAATACAACTGAAGTAAGTACTTTCTATTTAAGTTTATGAACTAAATAGATAATAGAGGCAGAAATACACCAGCACACACTGACAGAGAGTTGGAAGTGATGATACAGAGGACTATTTACCACATACACACACACACACACACACACACACCGATTTACATTTTGAAAATTTTTGACCCTCACGTATTTGGGCATTGATCTAGTTGATGTCATCATGTCTATGTGTGTGCTGATGTCAACATATCACCTACATCTATATATGTGACAATTTTGAAGTAAATTGAAATAAAATTAATGTTTTTGTAGAAACATTGTTATTGCATTAATCTATTTTTATCAGTATTAATGGTCAATAAAACAGTCAATAAAATGCATTCATGAGGCCTAAAGTTTGGTCATTATTTATTGGATTGTTGGAGAGTTTTGACTTAAAAAAATGTAATCACACAATTAAAATTTATGATGAAACTGTACCAGAGTGGTATAGAAATAGTGCACATCTCATGCATTAAGCTGCTTTAAAACCTAAGACACAGAACAGTTGTGAAAAATGGAACTGGAAAAGGTTTGGACTTTGGAAAGTACATGGATTTTAACTAGTTCAAACTATTTCACCATAGTCACCATTTTCTTCTTGCAGTTTCTCACTGCAGTGTCACTTTACTGGAAAAATTATATTCAGTATGATTTTTTTTTCCTTTTCCCAAACATGACAAAGTAATGACAATGGGTACGACTGTTTATCATCAAAGTACATGTTCAGAGTGAAGCTAAGATGGATTTGGAAGTGAATGTTATCTAAATAGTTTTACTGCACATCACTAGGACTGGGAAATGCTAATACAGGCTTTACATGCATTAACACAAGACAGTTTTTTCCTACCACTGAGGACGAGACAAGGATCCTTGATGTCGAATTACACAAAAAAAAATCGTCTTCAGTGCAGGGGGAAAAAAAGTGGGTTATTTCTGCTCTGTGCTGCACAGGAATGAGGAGATCACAGGATTTATTCAGTATTAATAGTCCTTTTTTTTGCAACAGTGCTCAGATCTACAGCTGTGCCACGTGAACCCAGCCCATGACCTCCCCTTAAACTGTTTTCAATTAGTTAAATGACACAAATGTAATGGATTTTATTTCACAGAATATTTTTCTGTCTGTAAAACTAGTTGAACAGAAAATTCTTAAAGGGATAGTTGTGCATTTTTGACATGAATCTGTATTGAATCAGTGTAGTACATCCACACTGACTTACCGCCGTCAGTGTCCTGTGAGCCCGGTTCTGGTCAGGTTTGGGTCGAAATGAAAGTAGTTCCGGCAAGTTTTGCGAGGGTCACTAAAATAAAAGGTTTTTCTTTTCAAAACAGCATGTGTTCAAAAGAGTGATTTATTTACATCACAAACCAATGTCCATAAATAGTCACACCTCCTAATCACTTGGCCCTACTTTCTCTCATTTCCTATCAGTGCGCTGTCATGCTGCTGACTGCTGCGCATTAGTCAACAACTTTTTTCAGCAGTTGAACAGGTAGATTAGTGTCATCTTGCGGCAGATCCAATTTTTTTAACGAATTTTCTAATTTTTTTCTGCTTTACTTATAATGGGCAACATTTCGAACGTCTATTAACATTTTTTTTTCAATTTACTTCAAACTTGGGACATATATACAAGCAATTGATGACATCAGCAGGGGGTGGGGTTTGTTGTGCCACTTGTTGTGAAAGGATAGTTTGTAATTCTAAACATTTTTTCTAAAATAATTTTTCCTTTTTTGCACTAAAATGATTATTTTATGGGCTATTACACTATTATTTTACTGTTCCAGCCCATTTGAGATTAAAGCTGTATGTGACCCCTGAACTGTGACCCCCATGACCTACAGCATCTACAAAAACATTTAAAAATGCCCCCAAATGGGTTGTTTACCGATGAGTATGTGATTTATTTTTCTACTTCTATCAAACCGTTCAGTGAGCCGTCGTGGCCTATGGATCATCTTCCATAGGAATATTTCATTACATGACACAGGTACCCACTTAGAACCACTGTGAATGGATTTGCAGTGGTCCTTTGTTCTAAAGTGGAGTCAAACCATGCCAAAAAATGCCCCCCCACAGTAAAATAGAGCCAACACATCGTCTCACCACATATACTAGAACAGGGGGTTGAACTCATGTTGGTTCAGGGGCCACATACAGCTCAATATGACTTGAAGTGAGTCAGATCATTGAAATAATAACATGATAATATATAAATGATATCAATTCCACAATTATATGTGTAATTTCTATGTTTTAGCATGAAAAAAGTAAAAATTTTATGTTTGTACATCTACACACTATCATTTAAAAACATGAACAACTATGAACAGAAAAAAATTTCTTAAGAAAAAAGTGACAATTTTTACAATTTATGCCATTATTTGGCCTCAGTTCCTCATTTTTACACGTTCATTATAAAGTACAGATCACAGTGGATCTACAAATACACAAAATATTTAATAACAGGTAGAATATTGGTACAATTACATTTAATTCTCTTGAGAAGTTTCAGGTTGTTCACATTTTTGTAAAAGGCTAGTCAGTAAATTTGAACATTTTTGTGTAATTTTACTTTTTTTTTTTTAAAAAACAAAGAGGGAAAAAATGGTTTTCATTATAGTTTATTATGGTAGTGTTTTGCTGGTCTGACCCACTTTACATTGAAGAAACCTACAATTATTTTAACATCTTTGATTAGTAAGTAAGTAAGTAAGTTCAATTTATATAGCACATTTAAAACAGTTAGGACTGGCCAAAGTGCTGTACAGTATCAAACTATAAGACTAGAATTAAAAGTAAATGGAATAATAGGAAAAAAAAAACAAAAAAAAAACTAAAAGCAATACATTTTCAATCAGCAAAGATAAAATACATAAAATACAAAAGGCATTTCAACAGACAGGTGCAATAAAAAAACAAGATAAAGGGTAGGGATAAAAAGAGATGATTTAAGAGGGAAAGGCCAAATGTGTACAAATGTGTTTTCAGTCTGATTGTTCATATCTTCAGTTTAATTTTTGTATTTCACTAATTCATCCCACGGGTGGGATTGGACCCTTTGGCGGGCCGGTTTTGGCCCCGGGGCTGCATATTTAGGGCAGCTGTGGCTCAGTTGGTAGAGCAGGATGTCCAATGAACAAGGGGTTGCTGGTTCAAACCCTGGCTCTGACTGTCCAAGTGTCCTTGAGCAAGGCATTGTTCCTCCCAGTAGGGTCTGTGCAGTGCCTTGCATGGCAGCAGCCACCTACTGTTAATTTCATTATACATGTCGTATGTGTAATGACAATAAAGGCATTCTGTTCTACATTTGACACCCCTGTAGTAGAAGGAACGGTGAAGAGTAACCTGTTTGGTCATGCAATGTATTCAAGCACTTCTATTATCGAACAAGGGAAACTGAAAACATAGACCTGGGCACCGTGCGGCAGCAGCAGCCAGTCCACAGTGGAATCCAACCAACGCTGCGTCCATTGGACTGACTAACATGTCACTTTTTCCACATGAAGAGCCTTCTTTCAAAGTCACTCAGACCTTTTCCTCTTGCTACCTCGATCCAAAATCAGAATCGAGTGGGCTCCTCGATATGGTATCACATGCCAAGGAGCATGATGGGATGTTAATTACTCAAATGTACCGTGCAGTACTCCTGTGTGGAAGCATCTGCGTTCATGTTCATCATTCATTTCCTCAGGTTTTCCTTTTTACTCATCACTCACTGGTGTATCTGTCTAGTATCCTTCTGCTGATGTACATATATATAAGTTGGTGGGTTGTGGATTTGATACATATACTTCTGTGGTGTTCCTTCTGATTGAATCCATCTTTTAATATCATTACTATATCATCAGTATTGTACAAAAAAAAACCCTAATAAAACAGGTAGTAGTGAGAAAGAATATGATTACTAAAGTAAAAAACCCAGTGAACATAACTCAGCAGGGGCTCGTTTCTGCGCTGGCTCGTTAAATCCTTAACCCCAACACGACGCACAAAGCATCCATATAACGCGTTACAGGGCTGATTTTAACGAGGACGTCAGAGGGTCTGCGTTGGAATGAGGATATATTCTTGTAGCTTCGTTTCACTCCAGTTCTGTAAAGTATTTCCTTTGATATATTATTTATATTTGAAAAAGAAGATTTTTAACAGAAGTTTGATAATACCTTTGATGGTATCAGATTTTTCCCCCTGGACATTTTGCACTGAGAAAAACAAATTTATCGTGTGAGGACTGAATTTTATTCTCCGCGTCAATGTATGGATATATATGTATTACCACAGGACATAATACGACAGAGGACAGAGTGGGTGTGGCTTTGAGTGAGTGGTATGGGGGCGGAGCCAGTGAACGAGTGTATGTGATGAGTGATTGGATGAGGGAACAAAAGCATGGAAGCTTCGAGCGCAGGCCTGGGTGGGGCTGCCACAGGTGCAGATCATGGTGGTAGTTGGAAATATACAAACAAGAACTTTGAAGACCGAAGTGGAGATGGGTTAAAGTTAAACCAAAAAAAATAAAAATTGAAACGGAGCAGAGTTAAGAGTTTCTATACATTCTTTTTATCCTGTTGCTCAGTGTGGTTACGGTCCACAGTAACTGTTTAGAGTTCTGTTCATAAAGTCACCAGTGCAGAATAACTCGGGTCATCCTTACACATCCAGCCCAACGCTACAAAATGTGTGAATATAATAATTCTTCATTCTAACCATAATGCTGCAGATTCATTCATTTTGGTCAGAAAAAATGAATATTACAATTATTATAAACTTTCTTTCAGCTTTTCCCTTCACGGGTCGCCACAGCGAATCAGATTTGCATATTGATTTGGCACAGGTTTTTACATTAGATGTCCTTCCTGACACAACCCTCTGTATTTATCTGGGTTGGGACCAACACAATGAGAGACTGCCCCCTTGTGGCTACACATATTGGGATGTTTAGCATAAAGGACCATAAAGGAACCGTCAATCTTCCGCACCAAAGCCAGTGGCATAAACCACTAAACTACACAGTTGCTGAATATTAAAATTATTACGAATATTGAAAAAAAAAAAAAAAGAAAGATTTTAACTCAATTCTGAAAATTTGTTTGATAATAGCGGTGGATCGAGAAAAAATAGAAGGGGTGGTGCAGGCAATTGGAGGGATTGGAGTTCCGGTAGGGGTTCTATAGGGTGGAGTCAATTAAAATCAACATTATGAATGCTTCAAATCACATTAAACTGTATTTTTTCAAATATTAATAAATGGAATCCTTTTGGAATCAAAGCAGAGAGTTGGCTTTAATAATGTTGTCCTCAGTTATGACGAATTCCATTGCATTCCAAATAATGTAAATTTAGAACACCATATAGACTCTTGTCATAAATGTATCTGGTTGAACAGAAGCAGGAATGGAGGTGTTCAGTCATTCATTCATTCTTTAATAGTTGCGTTGACATCTACCCAGGAATGGATTTTGCTTTCGTTAAAAGTCGCGACACCATTGTTAGCTCGTTATTTTCGATAAGGGGTGTACTAAAGATTAATTAATGCAGAAACGAGCCCCTGTCTACAACCAAATCCATTTTGTCTCAGCCACTGTAGGTTGGGAAAACAACTATTGAATCTAAAACAATATATTACAGTTTTTAGAAGTCACTATTGACGACCATTCAATCAACTTAAAATCTGATCGGTTAAGACAACAAGTTCATTTCCATTTATTTGAAGCTATAGATCCTGTACTGTTGATTCCAAAGACCTCGAGATAGATTTCTTTTTATTCCAGCTACACATAATGGATGAAAAATTATTGGACAAACTCTGTAATATACACATACACTACTGGAAGGTCTGGTACCAAGAGAAAAACTATGAAATAAAGATTATTGGAAATAATTTAATACATCTTCATGGAACAAATCAATAGGACAAAAAAGTCGGTCAGTGATTCTTATTCTTCAGGTTAGCAGAGAAGTGTATTCTATTATACACTATTCTATTGTACAACGTAGTGGAATAAATTAAAAGTTGATTAGAAGTTTATATGAACACTCATCTGAGATCATTAAATACAGTGGTGCATTAATAATACAACCGAAAGCTGCACCACTTGTCATATTTAACTGATGTCTATTTAAAATAAAGGCTGTGAGGTAAAGACGTCTCATGTTGCTTGTTGTTTTCCTTGTATTTTTGGTTGGATGCACAAAGAGTCGACCTGTCCCCTGTGATTTTGGTGCTAGTTGAGTGTTTTTTGTTTAAAAAAAAAAAAAAGGAAAAAATGAATGATGTTGTATAAAAAACCCTTTTGGTAAATACATTCTGACATCAAACGTTTAACTTAAGTGACTGTTGATCCTCAGTAACTTCCGGAATTTCCATAAAGCTATCAATCAACCAATACAACTGGATTTATATAGAGTCAAATCGCGGGAAAATTCATCTCATGACACTTCACATTTAGAGCTGGTCTAAACTAGAGTCTTAAGCCAATTCACAGACACCATCAGAATCCTCCAGGAGCAAACCTTTGGTGATGTTGGGGAGGAAAAACGTCCTTTTAATTTGCAGTTAATGGAGATGGGTAGCTGGTAGTATAAAGTTTTCAATATAGTCTGAAGAGAGAACACCCTGAAGCATTATTTTAACTGGGAAACAGCAACAAAACACTTAACCTCTATATATCTATTTACTGTGGCGATTGGATGATGGTACCACATACAATTAATTTATTTTTCGTGACTTTTCAAAAGGTAGCTTCTCATTTGCTTATCATCTGGAAACATGGCTGATGTTCCAAGGACAAACTGTGGTCCTCTGAAGGGTAACATAAGTTTGGCTACTATATTTTTTTTTAACTCGGTGCTGCTATTTGCTTCTTAATAAATTAAAATTCTTAGTCATAAATGCTTAGAAAACCAAGCACTCATCAGAAAACAAAAGACTAATCAGCAACAACAAGTGGAAATACCTGTGAGGGAGTCCACCCGGGGCCACGCATTGTTGTTATGAAAGTCAAATCTTTAAATGATAATAGAACACACTCCCATTCTGGTAAATGAGATGCAGTAAAGGCATTGTCTTAAATTAATTTCATCTGAATCTGCGTTATGTTGGAGATTACATAAGTTAACAGGTCTCCCTGAAGTACGTTTTCAAGCCTTATCAGGTGCAAACAAAGGTAACAGGAGAGTGAGGGAGATGCCAGTCAAACAGTGGGTACACCCCCCAACAAAAGCAAAATAAGTAAAGTCACCTGTGAGGCTTTTCCATGAATGTATAATACTTCTAAACTCTTATTGTGTGCTCTGCTTTTTTGGAAACCAATTTGCATGGACTACATCAACAGAGTAAGAATTTAAACAAGCTTAGGGGCAGGTGTTATGGTAAGATGTGGGGTCTGGTGTGGAAACAGTGCAGAATGTGGTGGGGTGGGATGAGATAGAGGCGCTCTATCAAAGGAAAAGCATGAATAGCTGCAGTGACCCACCCTTGCAAAAGGTCGGGGAGCTTAGAGATGGCAGAAATGAGGTTTCTGCCCCTGTGTCTTTTTGGTTGAAATGAAGATTGTACTCTCCTTAAGTCCTTTCATGTCCAGTGTAGTAAAACTACAGGCCAGTAGAGATTGAGATGTTAAAATCCACTAGTTCAAGGTGCCTCAGATAAAATAGTTCTTTTTTACTTCCACCAATTCTTACCCATGAGTTCATAAATCATGGTGCAAAAAAAGGTCTAAAGTACCTTTGAACAGTGTCTTTCAGTCAAAGCATATACAGCAGTTAAAATATTAGCTTTTTTTTTTTAGCCACCAGAGAGATTATACAAACATGTATCCTACCTAAACATGGTATGATTAATGTATACATAAGTAGAACTTTTGACAACAGCTCATGATAAGCTAACAATACAAACCTTTTCACCATTATAGCATGAAAGGTAAAGTAAATACAGGGCTAAAGGTGACCTAATTAATACAGTATTACTATCAAGAAGCAGTGACAGCTCTCTAGCCACAGAATGGGCTCTGGGAATAACAACAAATCCCTGAGCATTTTTTTTTCTCACTGAAGTGGGTTGTGAATAGAGCAGGGGACTTACTGTAAAGATAAATGTGTTTTACCATAGTTGATCATGGCATCAAACCCACAGGCAGATCAAAATATACTGTATGTATATAAAATAAATACAGACAGAAAAATAAGAGGCAGAAAAACAGTCATGTCTTTGGAGCAGCCTTCCTGCATCACACCTTCAGAAACTCTGAAGGATGCTTCTTCCACTGAATAAACACCACATGGGATTCTTTAGGCAGTACATACATTAGAGGATGGATGTTATAAGTGATTATTAATAACATTTAATTAAGCCAGTGACAAGATCAAAATTAGTTTTGGGCCTCTGACTCCAAAGCCTTTCCAACCTGGTGGTTTATTTCCACAGTGTAACAGCTGCAAATCTGAAACAAAATGGAAATATCAGCTCAGCCTCTCCTGGAATATATCAGCTTCTGGCCATGGAGGAGCCAACGGCTCAGAGAGGAGTATTCACAGTCTCATATTCTTCTCAGAGCAACTCAGAGGATATGGGGAGAAACCCCCCTGAGCATAAACACATTGCATAATAGGCACTTTCTTCAAAATGCTAACAGCCCCAGAAAAGGTCTTACCATTTCAGAGATTTGATGCATACGAACAGGGTTGAAATCCAGAAGAAGGAAAACAACACTTAATCTATATTTGATAGAGTGGCTGTTGCTGACAAGACATAAAAGGCAGAGCCCGTTAGGACCAACCAATTTATGTTTGTCATTAAAATAAGAAAGGAAGCAGAGAGGGTTCTGAAAAAAATATTCCATGGTTATAAAAATACATAATAAAATTGTAAAATAGAAGACTTATTTACACATGCCATGAGTGTTTGTGTGAAATGATCATTTTTGGCTATTATAGAAACTCCAAATAAAAACCAATGATGAAGTGACATGAAAAGCCAGTTTTACACATTGGATAAGGAAAATAACACAAGCACAAGTGCTTTATCTTAGGAAGAGTTCAGAAATCAATATTGGGGGGAATAAGCCTTATTTTCAATCACAGCTTTCACGCATGTGGGCCTTCTCGTCATCAGTTTTCACAGTTCTTTCAGTGCTTTAGGCCAATTCTGAGACATGAATGCAAGCAGCTTGGGTCTGTTCGATGGGTTAAAACCATTCATCTTCCTCTTAATCACAGAGAGTTTTATTGTAGCTCATTTCTGGACTTTCGGTACACTGTCTTAAGAAGAATTATTGGGCCATGAAACAGCACCAGTGGACTACTGAAGACTGGAAGAAGGTGTTATGGACTGAGGAATCCAAATTTTAAACCTGAGGTTCATCTGCAGGATTTTGTACACTGTTGAGGTTCCTCAGTGTGTGACATCAACTGTCAAACATGGAGGAGGAAGTGTGATGGTCTGGGGCTGTTTTGTTGGGTCCAAGGTCGGTGAATTGTACAGAGTGAAATGCATCCTGAACCAAAACATTTACCAAAGCAATCTGCAGCTCCATGCAGTACCTCTGGGATGGGCCTAGTTGGTCAGGGGTTCATTCTACAGAAGATACTGACCCAAAATATAAGCCCAAGGTCTGCCAGAACTATCTTAAGAAAAAGAGCATGATGGTGTGTTTGAAAACATGGAGTGTCCAGGACAGTGTCCAGACTTAAACCCCATGGAGCTGGTTTGGATGAACTGGACAGAAGGATGAAAGCCAAGACACCTACAAGTGTTACACATTTATGGGAACTTCTGCAACAGAGTTGGAAGAACTTTATGAAGAATATTTGATTTCCACTGCAGAAAGAATGACATGAGTGTGTTCAACTGTTATATCTGCCAAAGGTGGGTACTGTGATGAGTTAAAGTTTAGAATATATTTTGGTTTCTAAATTGGTTCCATGATTTATTTTTTAACTTCAATTGTTTATTTGTTCTATGCTTTAATTTCAGACACTGAGACATTAAACTGTATCATTTTCAATGAAATTCTGGAAAAATCGCAGTGTTCTAAAACTTTTGACCAGTAGTGTGTCTGTGTGTGTGTATATATATATATAGTTGAGATAAACAATACGAGAGACTGAAGCTGAAACTGAAGCTCAACTGTGGTACTGTTTATATGTTAAATGTTCACTGTGGTACTGTTTATATGTTAAATGTTCACTGTGGTACTGTTTATCTGTCAAATGGTCGGTTTCAGGTGCTGCAGCTCTTTCATAATTCATAGTTTAGTTATTGTTTGTTCAGTATTAATATTCATTCTTGTAAATCCAAGCTGGACTGACTGTTCATATCCTGATCAAGGAAAATAAAACTCTCACTTTGTGCAGTAATCTGAACCTGACTTTTCTGCACCCACATCGTATGCATGAGCTAAATAAAAGGCTGGCAAACACTGGACTCGCTGCTTTACGAAGACAATTATAGTGAAGTAAAAAAGTACTAAAGTAAAGGAAAAAAAGTCTATTAAAAATGTATAGGGTGGACTTAGTTAAACAAACACAACATGTTTAAATGCTGAACTTGAATTGTCCAAAAATGTGACTTCAGTACTTTTAGCATCAGGGTTTTCAATGTAATATACATGATGAGTATATACATAAGGAAGAAGATTAGCCAAATTATTTACAAAAACACCAAACTGTCCTAAGTAACAGTAGGACAGAGTTCTCACCAGGAATACACAAATAGAGAAGGGTCCGTACGTGGACAGCGGACCAACGTATACACGAATTTCCACCGCTACGCTGGCAAAATCACAGCATAGGGGCCTGCTACGCTCAAATGCGTTGGCCAAAACCTAGGACTTTACATTGTACAGAGTCACAATACATAGATAATACAAAAAAAAATAAACAGGAAAGAAAAGAAAGACTTGTTGAGGTGAGTTATGCTCACTGATTTATTGATGGAGGTCAGTGGGTCGGAGCCAGTCCTGCCTGCTCTGTGTTTGTTGTTTGCCTTATATTCTTCACAGCAGCATTTAAAAGAACTTGCACACACATCTCCACCACATCTATCAAAGTCTCCTATGGGTAATTTCAGCTGTATCACACACAAAGCTACAGTCTGTCTGGTGATAGCTGCATTGACTGGAATCTATATGTTTATGGTCTGTATTTCACCACAGCAGACATTGTTAGAGTCTCAAAAACATGTGCTGCGCCTTTTTTTCCAGCATTGTTTACCTCCACGTTTGAAGTCTTTACGCTTTCTCCGTTGTGTCTTCTGCAAATATGTGCACATTAATGTCACCAAAGGAGAATCAGCAGAAGAGAAATATAAACTGCAAGTATGAACAAAATCTAACAGGGAGGCACAAAGTGTACTCCAGTGTCCCTCTCCGTCCACTGCATGATTTTAATAAAAAGTGCTAAAATGTCAAGTAGCCACCAAGGAGCTGAAAGAGGAAATGTGGATGTGGGAGACAAGAATCACTGACATGCAAGATCACAAAGATCAATGCAAGATTCACAAGACCACCATGCTTTATAAAGTTCAGAAAGGCTTTGGTTTTTCCTTTACTGTCAATAAGTGGAGCAGCAAAATGCAAGTTAACCACTAATCGGGCACTTGTACTGGTCATGCTAAGGACATTAATTGTGATTTGTGTATTACTTATAAGTAAGAGAGGCACAAAATCAGTAAAAAAAAAAAAAAAAAATGACCTTAATGCACCACTCTGGACCTTTTTCTCATGTGAATTAGAGGCAGGGGAAGAACCTATGGGGAGGAGCCATTGCTGGACATAAGAGACGTACCAGTCATTAGACCCTTTTACACACTTCTGTTCTGGAAATATTTCACCTTTATTTTGGAATGATGGCTGTGTAAACAAAATGGTGGGATCATCTGGTTCCACTTCTGTTGTGGCTCTGGAGGTAGTAACAGAGCCATGATAAAGGTGGAACCATGATTCCAGAACGCTATGTAAAAAGCACAACTCTCGTTCCACAACCAAGGTGTGTTGTTTTGGTGTGTATTGTGCACCAGGGGTCATAAACACAATACAGTAACCAAACATATCAACGTGACCAGAAACATGTCAAACCTATGAGAACCCTGAGATCTGCAACCTGGACTCTATCCATGCTAACATTTGTGGAACACTTAGCAGGTTAGCAACACTGCTATGCTCCAGGTATTTCTTACAGAAACAGCGCAGCATGTGGTCACACCATACGCTGCTGCGTCACCCTTTGATTCCAGAACACAGGTCCACTGGGTAAAAGTCCAGCCGGTCTCACCTCTCTTAGTACTTTGACACGACTGTGGAAATCAGTCAATAGTGGAAAAAAGGCGGATTCATCATCTCACCTTTTTTTCAGTATCACTATGTAAAAGTGGCTTCTGGGTAATGAGTGAAAGTAAACAAGCAGTCAGTGAGCAAGTCTGATTGGAAAGCATGTGGTTGTACAGCCGCAAGCTTTTCTTGCAAGCTTTGCTTTTTATCTATTTTGAGTTATGGATCATTTGAACATGCAGTGGATTTGTGTCGTCTTGAGTGGACGACAGTTTCATGGCTTTACATATATATATATATGTATATATAAAAAAAATGTGGTCCACTGCAAAGGACATTCCATTAAAAAATGCATCTGCAAAAACGGCTGCATGATGCTGTTTCCAATGAAGGCAATTATTTAATGTAAAAAAAAACAAAAAAAGAAGTCAAATCTTTAACTTTCCTGGGTTTTCAGAGGATATGTCATTAGTGGCTTTAAAATCATATCTTTACAAGTCAGGAAATGTGCAGTTTGTTGTGGGACTGTTGAATTATCAGACTATAGACATTAATAGAGACGACATATCTGAAAAACGGCAGAGGGGATGTCACTGTACCTGTTTCGTGTTCTCTCCTAAAGCTGTTGATGTTGTTGCAGTTCTCACATGAACAGACTGTGGTGATTTTCACCTCTTTTAATATTTTTTCACCTCCCTCTCTAACATTAAGTAAAATGTGCCAAAGCAGCAGTCATTTGGTGTTGGTGTAAGAGAGAGATGCATTTCAGGTGTTTAACACAAACCTTGATGTTTCTGTACTGTCTTTACCACAAACCACCACTTTCCTGATGTGAAAAATTACATTTTAATAAACATGATAATATAAATCATACATGTAAATGGCGTCACAAAATAAAGAGGATCAAAATACGTTGTTGACCGCTGTTCAGATTTTTTGTAACAGGGTCATTGCTCACATGGGGTTTGTAGAGTATCTACAGTACAGGTGGGTCAAAACTGGTGCATCACAGGGTCCAATCCAGTTCATGGGATGAATTTGTAAATACAAAAAAATTTCACTTAACCTTTGCAAACTGTTCATTTCTTAAACCTTCACAGTTTGATTCAGGTCAAATTCAACCTGGACCCAGAATTCCCATAGTAAGTGTCTAAACCAAATACTGAACTACAGATTTATTTAAAATGTCTAAATAGACCATCCCACATTAATAAATACATGTAATATATAAATATAATGCTTCAGAGCAGGAAGAGCATATAATTTTTTGGATAAAAACATCTACTATCACACAGTATCATGTCCTGTCATATATAACACATAAAAACATAAAAAAAACATTATGATTTCTATATAAAATTGACCTGAACCAGCCTCAGTGTCCAAACATCTGTTGCACCTTTACAAAAGTATAACATTTTAAAATATTTTGTGTACTTTTGGCAAAATTTAGGAAAGATCATCAAATTTTAGGATAAAATAATGAAGCTTAGGGTATTTTTTTTTTACTACTGTTGAATGTGAAAACAGGTCAAATTTGACCCAACTAGTATATAAGGGTTAATATATAAACAATCATTTTAATTAAGGAGCCAAATCCTTCCCTATTCAATCTCAAATGGATCAGATTAGTAAATTATAATCTTAATAACCAATAAATAACTAGAATGGCATTCAAAGAGCGCAGATCCCGCAAAAGCCACTAAGTCCTGGGACCCTCCATTATCCTGGATTGTAACCCGGCCATTGATCCACATGAACTCTGATCCGGATCTGAGATCCGGATTTAAATCTGGATCACTCCCAAATTTAAATCAGTTGTTTTTGTGGACATTATCTCTCTGCTCACTAAATTTAATCAAAATTTGATGAATAGTTTTTGCTTAATCCTACTAACAAACAAAAAAAAAAACACACACACAGAGGTGATTGCAATAGCCCACTTTTCACGGGATAACAATTACAAATGTATCTCTTTGTTTTAGTTTAAAAAGGTAAAATTACAGGAGTATGTTTTCATTTACACACTACCCTTTCACAAACATATGTGAATAATCTGAACAAATGTGAATGACCTGAAATGTTTCAAGAGAATTAAATGCAATCTTAATCATATTTTTTTCACGAGAAGAGGTAAAAAAAAAAAAAAAATCATGCATGTATGTTGAATGAGTCATTAAAATATTTTGGACTTTTATGTTGTTCACCATCAGATTCAGACATTTCATAAAACATTTTTTTTTTTTTTTTACCACAGTGTTAATGAATCAGAGAATATGAATCAAACCGAATAGGAAGGGTGATGAAACAACTTTAAAATGTAGGTGCAACATTTTGACATCGCTTTTTGTATTATTAACAAGGCAGCCCTTGTATTTCCTGCTGAATTCATAGTTCATTAGCAGGAACTGGCTGTCCCTCTGGTGTACGCCTCTTGTCCCCTGGAAACCAAGTGTCTTGCTTGAACGGTAGAGACTCTCCACTATCTTCAACTACCAGGCATGCACTGTGTGCCCTGGCTCTTTGTCAAATCCATCCAGAGAGCCTCTTGGTTTAAGTAATGAGAGGGTGATTGAATATTTAAGCACCTAATTAAATTCTCTTTTTACATTGGGGGGTATGCAGCAACTTGGTGGCACTTGTGCTTGAGTAGTGCTACGTATTGGAGTGCTTGCGGTTGGGAAAATGGACAATTCTGCTTTCCACAATGAACATGACATTCAGGATTAAGAGGGGACACAAAGAAAAGGATTTGGAGGATTTAGAGTAATTGGTACAATGGCAGTTATCTGGAAAAAACACATTCTTTCATTTGATCATTAAAAACTACAAAAGCAAATAACCACATGCAGTATGTATCAACTGGTACCGTCAAAGTTACTATAATGAAACTAAAGAGCAGAACTAACAAAATCTACTCCAGTTGATGTAATACAAGTGAAGCGTAAAAGCAGAGAAGCAGTGCATAATAAGGGCGATGCATGTTTACTAATTGCAGTTCTGTCAAACCATTTGTTTTATATGAAGAATAAAAAAATTAAAAAAAACAGGCTTTACAAAGGCAACAGAACAACGTCATTTTCAGCAACCTCATATTGATAGACAGGTTAGGAGTAGCTATAATACTTAGACCCTGCCCATACGAAGATGATTCAAGGTGACTTTAATGATACCCGTAGGTAGATTTGTTCTGCAGTCTGGAGAGACCATCTCAAATGTTATACAAAATAGTAAAACCACAGGACACATACAGGGGACAGACCAAAGACATAGACAGGTAAGCCTACTCCCAGTCACTCACTGATCATTGGTTAAAACAGACTAAAAGAAATGAAAATCTTTAGATATTACTACAAATGCTAATATAAAACCTGTTAAAAGCATGATTAAAAAATACTAAAACATGATATATAGTCGTGACAAAAATTATTAGACCATCAAAAGTCACCAAAACACAATGGTTATGCAATTGAATACTAACTCCTGTGTGTGTCATGTGACTAAAACAGACAGAAAAGAAAACAAGGAAGGTCTAAAAGCTCTGTTTTTGTCAGTACAATAACATAGATATTGATGTAAGAAATGAAGTGATTTTAGTTATTTTCAAGAAACCACCAAAAATGTCTATATATCAGCTCTGACATTAAACTGAGCTATTTTTGGTGTTATTATATTTGTCTTTAGTTGTAGCAGGCATTAAAATGAACAAGAAATGGAAGAAAACAAAGGGTGGTCTAATAATATTTTTTTCCGCAACTGCAATATAACACAAGGGATAATGGGTACGCTGTGAGTGCATGTGGTGGTGTTTTTAATTTTAAAAACTTCTGATTTACATATACAGCACTTTGTGCTACATGCATTGTATGAAAAGTGCTATATAAATAAAGATTTATTGATAATAAATGATAAATAAGACTAAGTTAAAATAAGCCAGACCCCAAGAATTAAAGTAAAGTGAAAAAAAGTGCATCAAGCCTTATTTAACCCTGTAAAGCCTGAAACATTAAAGCATTGTCAGAAAACTCCACTTTGATTCCAGAGCTTTTATTAGTCCCTGTGAATAACCTCTCAATTTAAAAAAAATAAAATAAAAAATAAAAATAAAAATCAATTTCCATGTAGGTTTCACTTTTGTATCATATTTGATACACTGGGTCCCAATGCTCAAATATAATTATTTTTGAGTAAACAAAAATATAACCCAAACCTGTCTAAAAAAAAATGGTAATTCATTTTCATATTTGCCAAAGTTCTGTCTCCTTCCTCATTAATGACAATCTTGAGGTGTCACTGGAAAGGCCTCTGGTGAAAAAATTCCTCCCACTGGTGGATTATCTGTGTATTGCATGTATCTAATTGTATACATCAGGTTTTTCAAGAAACAAAATATCACACTGCTCATGTAGAGCAGAGGTGTCTGATCCTGGTCCTCGAGCACTACTATCCTGCATGTTTTGGATGTTTCCTTCTTCCAGCACACCTGACAGTCGTTATCAGGCTTCTGCAGCACTTGATGACAGGCTTATCATGTGAATCAGGTGTGTTGGAAGAGAGAAACATCTAAAACATACAGGATAGTAGATCTAGAGGACCAGGATTGGACACCCCCTTATGTAGAGGTCTTCAAAAGTCATGTATCAAATATGATACGTTTGGTGTTATAAGGTTAAAACAGAAATAGCAGGAGGAACAAAGCTGTCCCTGTAGTGGTCTTAGATTTTGGGGCTTTGAATCTTTGTCCGGATGATAGCAGCTGGAACTCAGTCACCAGAGGATGGGAGTCATCAGCAGAAACACAGATTTTGGTTTCGGTCGTATCTGCAGAAGTTTTGCATCGAATAAGCCTTTCATCCACATGACACCAGCGTTTTCAGTCACTGAAACTGTAACTCTTTGAAACCGGGTCCTAGAGTGGATACATTTGAAAACACTGTGTCTTCCTACGTACGGCCAAACCACAACTTTTCTGAAATGATGATGTCATAGCCCCAACTCTCTAACCTTTCACCCCAGAAGCAACAACAACAACAATAGCCAACCACAGAGTAGAGCCAGTGCTACAACAGGAACTGAACTACACTTTCATTACAATGAGCAACAAACAAACAATATTTACTACATCCTCTTGGATCTATTGTGGCAACCAGAAGGAAATATTGGATCGGACCCGGTAGAACCAAGCATGCTTTATGTGCATGCTCCACGTCTTCTTCTCTGTTTTTGTGAAGGCATTACAACGCCACATAAAGGCCTCGCATTTGTACTACATCGTTTCGAGTTATTTCGTGTGGACACATATTTTCTGAAACTACACATAAAAAAAAAAAAAAAATGACAAAGAAAAAAATCGGATAGGAAAAGATGTGGTTCTACCCTTAGAGACACTACATTCCTGAGAGGTTCCGTTTCTACAAAGCACGATTTACATATTCTACCCAAAAACCTATGCTAATTGTGAGCTTTAAGGGTGTAGTAGGAATCATACATACAGAAATGATTCTTATTATGCTTAGAAAATGACCCTAAACCTCATTTAAACCTCCTATTTACTTATCTCATGTATTTCTTTTTCCGTGTGTACTGATACGAGTGCTGGGGTAAGCACTCTCCTGCTCTGAGTGCTCCTGGGATGGAGATTTCTGCTTATTAAGACATGTCCAACAAAATACAAAGATAGGCAAATTCCAACCTTGACTTGAGGGAAATACCATTAAATTTCAGGCATCACAGATATTTTCAAGTGCCCTAGGTACAGTACATGTGTAATATTAAACAACCTATGATGACTCTTTTACTCGGAAGTCAGGGGGAAGTCTCTCCCTTAAACTGTAATAATAAAAATAATAATAATAATAGTGAATCTATATTTGTATGGTTACGTTGATTATGTTTCATTTAAAAAAGTCAAACAAATTACATATTCCTGACAAAAAGTACATTAAGTATGATTTGCTCATCTTTACACTTATAAGTCCATACGAAGTGAGATATATCCCAAAGGCTTGAGTTAAGTGAGAGCTGAATATCACCTCTGAAGTACACACGACGGTGTCAAACTGAGAGAGAGCGGAGAAAACCTGTAAGAGCTAAATTTAAACACCATGCCTTTGGACACATTTTCTACTCGTAAGATTAATGCCCTGCTGTACATCCCTGTATAATACCCAGAGTTTCTACAGAATCTAATACTGTATGTAATAAGACAAATGTAGTCCAGCACAAAGTTACATCATATGTAGGCTCTTAGGACAGATAGTACATTTATGTGCAGACCGAGTTTATGTAAGATCCCCAAATGATTCTACAAGTTTATGTGCTTATGTACCTACAGGTGCAGAAAAAAAAATATTAGACCACCCTTGTTTTCTGCAAATTCTTGTTCATTTTAAAGAGACGCATAAGGTAGTAAATTCAAAATGAAAACTGTCTGGGTAAAGTGCTTATAAACCACAGCTGCAGGGCTCTATTTTCCACCTAGAGTTCGTCACTAATGGTTACACATCGCCCTCCGACCCCTCAAAATTGCAATGTTTACATTCTCCAGAGGGACGTTTTTTTTCCACCCAAGGTCACATGACTTCGGACCGGCCAAAACAACAGCAGATCATCCAACATGGCGGACGCCGGGGAATCGAAAAAGCGTAAAAAAAACACAAGTTTTTTGTCATCATCAGTCAAGAAACGCGTCAAAATTGCATGAGAAAAAGCAAGAGGAGCTGCTCGCGTTTATATTAAGGGGCAAATCTAAAAAACTAGGTCACGATGAATACTCAGCAATTTCGGTGAGGTGCTCGATCAAAACAAACGCGTGAAGCTCCATCTGCGAATTTAGCGAACTGTCGTGGCCAAAAGTTGGTTCAACTGTTGAAAATGATCAGATTGATAATAGTCTTTCAATAGGAATTGATATGAAGGCTTTTAAATTTATGACATTTTGAATTTACTGCCCTATACATCTCTTTAATGCCTGGTACAACTAAAAGTACCTTTGATTGGACAAATATAACGATACAATATGATAAAATAGTTCATAAGAGTTTAATTCCAGAGCTGATATCTAACATTTTTTCTTGATAAAAACCAAATCACTTCAGTTCTTACATTACATCGTCATTACGCAGTATAATACAGGTAATGAAAATAACTACTGTTTTTGATTACTTTTGATGGTCTAATAATTATTTCCTTGACTGTATGCAGTCCATAATATGGTACAGATGTCTTTGCTAATACATTGAATGCTGATTTTGCACAAAGTAGTTATTTATATAAATGCAGATGTAGTACATGGTCACAAACATGTCATTACACAATTCACATTTTTCACCCAAACTCACAGAACATACCACTATTTAGTTGAGCCTTGAGATTTATTCTGTAAAGAGAAAAGCTGTCATGAATATGACATGCACATGAATATTTAAATCACTTTTTCTTTACTTTTCACTTTTGCTTTAGATTCCTTTTAAGTATATAAAAAGACTTTTTTTTTTTTAATCTAGACTGACTATTCATCTGACATTTTCAACATCATATGCTGCAGCCTTCCCAAAAAAGCTAAAAGGTGTATTCCCCAAATGCTCATCTCAGAAAATCAAACACGCTGTGGCTTTTAGTACTGGAAGGCAGGTTATAATGAGGGGATCCCTGAACGAAAGATCTTTGCTGTTTTCTCTTCAGATCCCAGTGGGTTATCTGTTTGCTAAATAATACAAAAAAAACTCTCATTTTTAACAGAACAGTCACGTACAAAGTCCAAAAGAGCAAGGACAGAAAGGTTGAGCGGTATATAAAATGACTCTAGTGTCCATTACCCGAAATCTGCTACAATACGCACGCCTATAAAAAAAATAATAGGAGCAGTAAAAATCAGCAAACCTTTCTGGAGATCTAAAATGTATAAGAAATGAATGTCCAAGCATAATAATTTCCTCTCAGTCCGCCAACTCATGTGGAATTGCTGATGTAAATGTACAACATGAACGGCAGAGTTGGCGTCTAGGCTCCGACCTCATCACTTCCCACGAGGAAATAACAAGTTAATCATGCAGGAAGTGTGGAAAGCCATGATACTAACTTTCCCCTAGGGGAGGTTTAGGGAGGTGGAGCTTTGAAACGCTGTATTAACAGCAGTGGAGGTGAATTACAGCATTGCTTTCAGGTGAGCAGCACAGCAGGAAGTGTGTAGGAAAGCAGCGAGCAGAGAACAGGGGCCTAGAATCTTAAGTATGTAGCCTTATTTAGGGTTCAGGACTGGAGTGTGGCTGCTTGTCGCTTGTAGGTATTGAGTTTTAATTAATTTCCAAGTCGATTATGTCACTAAGAGTCTAAAATATCACCTACAGCAAACAACTAAGTTGACTTTAATCCACCAACAATACTTTCAACAGGAAGTATATACATTCCATACATTAAAAAGGCTCCTATTGGTTATCACTGCACACACCTCCTTCCAGATTTGCACCTAACATTTCCATCTGATGTCAGACTTCTTTGACGGTTTTCCAGCCTCCTTTTTCTTGATCTGTTTGGCAGTAGGACAGTAATATTTCATGGAGAATCCTCTGCACTGAGTTATGACTAATGACTAATTCATGTTTAAAGGTGACTAGATACTATACCACATGTATCATGTCACTTTGTTTGATTGTCATTACAAGTATAAATTTTTATTTTATTTTACAAATCATTAAAAAATGATGACATGTAGTTATTAAAATTAACAATTGACATAATAAGATAGAGCAACTGGATTAGTTTCTTTAAAAAACAATCAACCTGTGGTTTGTCTCATAGTCCTGTGAAATGTTAAATCCTATATAAGCTGCTGCTCTAACATTAAATGAATAAGGTAACTTGATTGCTCTTTCATAACTTTAACCTAAATTATCATTACTATTAGATTGTGATTATTATCTGTTGCTGATTCTTGTTTGTTATGCTCAGTATGACAAAATGATAAATAACTACCGTATTTTCCGGATTATAAGTCACTCCAGCCATAAAATGCATAATAAAGAAGGAAAAGACTATAAGTCGCACTGGAGTATAAACCTCATTTTTGTATATATGTACTGCATTTTCCGGATTATAAGTGGCTCTGGAGTATAAGTTGCATTTTTTGGGGGGAAATGTATTTGATAGAATCCAACACCAACAACAGACATGTCATGTTGAAAGTCAATTCTAAATAAAAATAGAATAGAGAACAACAGGCTGAA
>JAPSES010000249.1:11362089-11380101 GCA_029822895.1 Maxillicosta whitleyi
AACTACTGACAGCCTCAGAAAAGTCCATGGAACTGGCGCTCTGCACGCTCACGTGTTCCGCCATCTTGGAAAACTAGAAGAATACGCAACAATTTCCGTGAGGTGCTCGATCAAAACAAAGGCATGAAGCTCTGATCCACGAATTTAGCACACTGTCGTCGGCAAAAGTTGGTTCAACTGTTGTAAATGATCAGATTGATAATAGTCTTTCTATAGGAATTAATACGAAAGCTTTTAAATTTATGACATTTTGAATTTACTACCTTATGTGTCATTTTAATATGCAAATAAAGTGTTTTGTTTTCAGTATTTTCAGATAGTTTCACCAGGAAAACTGAAATTACAGCACCTTGACACACTACCTGTGGATTTTGTACCTTCTTAATGTCACAGAGAGGATCAGCTCCTCACAGATGAATATTTTGAAATCACACTCTTATGGTAATTGAAGCTCTGTGCCGGTAATCATTGGAAATTACCCAACTGAAAGAGAGACGAAAACAAAACAAACAAAAGAAAAACTAGGAAGAAGAAACAGAAAGAGTCTGAGACAGGGTCAGAAATGGAAAAAGATATCTTTGCGCACAGCCCAGACTCCTGTGGAGACGGTTTTCCAGCCAGCATGCCTTCTGGCAGGGGGTATTTCCTGAGATTGTACACGGAAGATAAAATGTCAAGTCATGTCCCGTTGCAATCTAAGTACAATGTCTGGTGTCAAATGAAATGTTCCCTGGTCAACACTGAACATACCATCTGTACAGTAAATTGTACCGTGGAGGTTTGGTGGATCTCGGCACAAAACCAGCCCAGCAAAATTACAGATGGTCTTCTCGGCAATGCTAGCAGAATAAACAGGGTTCATTAAAAGTTTAGTTGGAAACACTGAGCCCCTGTGATTCACCGCCCAAAACAAAAGACATGGAGATGCTAATTTAGCATAGTAAGCACTGTAGCACTTCTGCACCTTAACTGAATCTATTTATAGCAACTGCCTGCTAATGCACCAGTAGGATTAGGGGTTAAAATGTGCGCAGAAAAGTACTACTATACATAATCAGAACTGATAAGTAATACTGTCTGTGGAATCGTTTGGTGGGCTGACTGGATTACACAGGTTAATATTATACATAAAAGACTGGCCGTACGTTATTAAATAAATGGAGGTCAAGCTGTTTCATATTTCTAAGGCATGTATGGAATCATTTCTGTTGGATAACCTAAGGCTGGAGTAGGTAAAAAAGACTATGTATGACCCTTGGCTGGAATTCCTGCAGGAATTAATGCCTCACTGGACGCAAACGAAAGCCTCACTGACAGTATCTAAGAATAACACGGTGTTCTGATCATTGAAACTGTTCTATTTTATGGAAAGATTGACATAATGTGAACGTACGATCCAACACCTTTACACTTAGAAGCACCACGCGTACCTTCTGCTACTAGGGGTTTCTCAGAGAAAACACGTCTAAAATGAGAACTTTGATAAAATTCTAAAGTACTATGGGATCATGGGACTGGTTTTTACTACAATTGTCGCCCAAAATCTGGGCCACTGTAATTTTGACATTTTTTTCGCACTTAATTTAATTCTACTACTACTACTAGTGGCATCGGTAACAACCTAACACCCACATTAAATGGCTTATTAAATTGAATAGCATTGTTTTATTTGGATATGAAGTACAAAAGTAAACTAAACACTGGGACATTTTTAGATATTCTTAACCCATAAACATCTATTATGACCAAAACCATCCACTGATTTAAACTGTTTAACTGTTAGATCCACTAATCCTATTAATACATGTAAATAATTGGTGTAAAATACAGTTTATCATCTTTTCATGATCATCAGATAAGACCCATTTGGATGTTCAGAGGTTCTGTAGTTACTGTGGAAACACCATCATCTTCTACAACATTGATTCTCCAGTAAAACCCATGGAGTTGGATCAATGACAGTGGATGGAAACACTTGGTTTATGTTCAGTTAATGAGAGATTTTGCAGAAAAAGTCACTTTTTCTACAGTTTTCTCTGTTTCTGATATAATAACCCTCAACTGTATTCTGATCTTTTATGAACATCTACATGATCAGTGAATTAAATACAGGAAAATTCCAGATTTTTACTGTAAAAACACAAAATACAGAAGGTAATATTCTAAAAAAAAAGTTAAATATAGAGAAAAAAAATATTTTGGAGCTGCCACATAACTGGGTTTATTGTTTGATATCATACCTTTAAATGTATATTTTCCGCTGTCATTATACTATGTTTTCAGTCCAGTCCATCACTCAAACATCATCTAAATGAATAAAGTCAAGCCGTTTACATAAAATGCTAGTGATAAATAAAAACTAAATATATTCTCACGTATTATTTTGGAAGATGCACTGAAATCTCCAGTTGGAGATGAACACTGTTCATTTTTGTAGATAAGTTTTGACTAAAAGTAATGCCACAAGCCATTATGTAAAAATGATCATATATATTATCATCCTCTGTCTCTTTTGCATTGACTTTTCCTTTTTCTTGTCTAGAGTAAAGTGACTTTGCCTTTAGATATTTTTGGCTGTGTTGCAGATATCGTTCTTTCATTTTATCCTTAATATTCCTTCAATGAGGGTCTGAAGTCCTTGCTATTGGCAACTGTTTCTTACAAATTATTTGATATTAAACCACCCTGAGTGCTCTACAGAAAAGTAGATATGGATGAGTGACAATTTAAAGGAAAAGCCTGTTGGGGGGTGATCTCATCCAGGATGATGTCCACAGGGTATGGGGGGGTCACAGCAGGAGTTTCTGTACAGGCTTATCTACCCCCACCATCATCTTTAACAACAACAGTTTTTATTTATGTTTTTTTTTTTTTTTTTCATTTTTCTGTCACTCATTTGTAGATACTGTTGACATATATTTGGCCTTCAGAGCACCAGCAGTTCAAGACTTTAACATTACCTGTCTTCTGACGGCACGCTGATATATATTCTTTTTATGAAAGCATTATAATTACCATTAAAATGTTTAGTAGGCAGTCATTACATTGGCAATCATTGCAGCAGCTGAAGAATTCATAATGATGTGTAGCTTTAACATCAATGTCAAATGTGGCTGTTTAGATGAAGCCTGTGAAACATGCAGAGAGCGATAAAAACTGCAGCTCCCCCATCAAAATGCTAAATCACAGAGCGTAATAAGATATTTATGACAGTTTGATGGCCACTTCTTATAGTCCAAGTTGCGTCACAGCAAGCCACAGCAGAAGCTTCAGATACAATCTTTCATTAAATACAATGCCAGTCCCCTCTCTGCTGTTCATGAAAGGCTGTGTCAACAGCTAATCCACCATTATAGACATCATTTGAGGCCTGATAACTTGTCACAAGCAATTCCCCACTTGCGTGTAGGAGGGACCCTAAAGGACAATCTGATAGCCACCCAATCAGAGGGCCAAGAAACACAAAGGCTGTCTGGGGGTGTGCACAAGACGTTTGGTTGGAAAACAAGGCACAGAAGCCAGCGGATCTAATTTTTATTCTCTTTCCTTTGCAATTCTTCAATTAAATTGTCAACTATCTTCTCAGCTTCACAGACAGACAGGACAGAGAGAGAGGGGGGGGGGGGAGAGAGAGAGAAAGAGAATAAGGGTAGATTTACAACCATGGATCTCAGCCATCCAATGTTATTTTGCCCCAGAGCCAACCTTGGTGATATCAAAGAAAAGCGTGATGAAATGCCTCCAAATGACACACAATGAATCAAACCAGGGATAAGTGTTAACAGAATGTCTGGTAGAAATATACCCACTAACTGATATTTTGGTGCAATCATACTATAGAAACTTTAGTATTTTTTTTTTTTTTTCTGTTTTCTTCCACTTACAAAAACTCTTTTTCAAGCATTTTGATTTATATTATATGTATTGTATTGTATTGTATACAAGTTACTATCTCCTAAGGATAGTTACCATCATTGAACATAACATCAGCTCAAATCAGGCAAACAATTCCACGTTCGATTCTTATGTAATACTGACAGAATGTAACTAAATATGAGCTCCATTTACACTTCTTTGACAATCAGATTGGCTCTGACAAGGCCTAGTGTTTGGGTCAGAGTATGTAGGTACTGTATGTGAGGTATGTGGGGGAGTTTGCAGATCAATTCTTTGTTTCAGATGTTTTTTTATCGCAAAGCCTTATCGTAATACAAGCATGAACCTGAGTGGCGCATTGTGCTTAATTTTTCATATCAACACAACAAACAAACAACCAGAAATGAAAAGAAAACAACACTGATAGAGTGGGGGAGGGGACACCTGGACATCTCACTCACCCCCCCAACCCCCCCTCCCCAGAGCCACTGAGATAAACTGAGGTAGTGCTACGCTGTGGACTACTGCTTATCTGGTGTATCTTAAATGTATGTGGGAGATTTTTTTTTAATATATTGCTTAAAATAAATAACCCAGTAATTAAGCGCTCTAACAAGAACAAAAAAAATGTAGTCACCTATGAAATGGACCAGACTGTAAAAACACCATCCAATCATTTTAACCAGCTCCTCATAGTGACTGAATGATCATATGTCTGTCAAACTCAACTGTCATCCCCTGCCCCCCTCTGTGCGTACCCTTCTTCATACATGAATGGTTCGTTCTCAGAGGTTTGGAGCATTTGTACAGGAAACAAAGCCAGAGCCAGAGCTCGGTTAGTTATGTTATCTAGATTAGGATGAAAAATTCACAGACAAACTGTTTTGTCTGTAACATTAATCAGTACAGAATGTAACATGTTAAAGGTCTGTTCTCAGTATGGCCTTGGTCATGGCCTACAGTATAATGCTACGAAGAGCAACATAATGATAGTTAGAAATGCTGGCGACAGGAAATCACCTTCTCTACTTTTCATTTGTCAGACAGTCCTCTTGCTGTACGTGAAGAAATGAAGTATCTTGGTCATGTCATATCTGATAACTGGACAGATGACAAACATATCTATAGACAGCGCTGTAAAATTTATGCTCAAGCTAACATGCTTTTGCGTAAATTTTATTTGTGCTCTGATTCTGTGAAGTGTTCCCTGTTTAGAACCTATATTACAACATTGTACACTGTTCAATTATGGTCCTGTTTTAAGAAAACGAGTAAGCACAGACTCAAGGTGCTATACAATGATGCTGCTGCTTCAGGTCCCTAGAGGGCACAGTGCCAGTCAGCTGTTTGCGTCCAATAGAGTGCCAGCCTTTGAGGCACTCTTAAGACAGTTGATGTTCAGTTTTATGCGGATATGTCAGAGAATAGCATAATTGATCCGTTCTCAGTTGAACCCTAAAAACGTTTGAAAAGAATGAAAATATTGCATCCCAGTATTTGTTTAATCTAGGGCATAGAACATAGTGATAAGTCTACATCAGTTTGATTACATTTTTCACAAGTATGTGACACTTCTGGGTCTGGATCTTATGTAGTTTGACTTCTGTATAATGTAGTATGTGCAAAATTTTAACGCTTGTGTTGTCCTTGAGGTCAATTTGACCCCATTCCACTGCCTTTATCTATGAGATGTGGATGTGGAAGGTTAAACTGGATCAGACAGTGCCTCGGATGAAGGGTGATTTGATTGATCTCAAACTGCTCACAGACTGATTGGAATGATATTTGATGACGTGGAGCTAAAATGGGGATGATTATGTTTGAACAGAACCACAATATTGCAAGACATGGTGCTGACAAACATTACATTACATTACCTTCATGGTAACAAGCCTAACATTCATACATTCATCTACTGAACCCGCTTTAACATCAACCAGCATATTATTAAGATACAAATTAAAAAGACCAGTGAACACATCACCCTGGTTCTTGTGTTTTGACCACATCACACAGCTATTTGTTTATTCAGACTCATTCATCTTCCTTTTATATATATATATATATATATATATTTACACCTGCGTGTGCATGCAGTGGTGGCTGCTCCATCGGCCTGTGTGCATGTTGGGGACTGGAGATCAAATTATCTGTGAAAATTCTCTTTACTTACGTGATGCGGCCAGATGTCAAAATCTGTTAGCATTCTCAAATTCTCTAGTGAGGCCCAGGCTTAAGTCTGCTCCAGCGACTGTCACTCTTCATTCTGTACAGGTGTTTGCTTTAATGCACATATATACATGGAGGATTTCCCTTTGACAGGTGACAACATTACCCAAGATGATGCAAGAAGCAAAACCTCTTACAAGATATTTGTAGGAAATAAAGGTGGGATTATCTTGTTCTTAGGGCATTTGTAAATCAGTCATCAATTACTGGATAGATAGACGGACTGAGGGACAGATAGATAGACTGGCTGATGAATTGATTGATTGTGCTTGCCTCTTGCTGGATTTGTGTACTTTCACAGCCCCTATCCATAGAGCTGCTGTGTATGCATCACAACATTTACCTGGTTACCAGGTGCAACGGCCACCACATCATAAACAGTATCCTGTATTTAATGACCAATCATGTTGTCGAACAAAAAATTTGCATCTGTTCATTCTTAGCAGAACATGATTTCATCTGTCCCAGCCTCTTGGAAGCCTCTACAAAAATGAGCAGAAGAAAAAATAAAAAGCTGCACTTTCTCATCTGTCACTCTGACAGGCTGACAGTGATCCAGTTGTTTTATTAGACATGGCATTGCACCCCAGTTTAAGAAACAAGTGGCAGACAAACTGCACAATCGCCTTCTCATTAAGTATTGATGAAGCCACATGAAGCTGGTCTTGCACATTTTAAGAATGCTAATTTTGTTCAAAATGATTCTAGATATAGTTACTTGTCCAATGTGAATTAAACAACAGTGAACACATAAGATTGTACGTATTAATGTGGTTTGACCCGACCTCTTATTCATGGGGAAGTGAAGCCCACACTGCGCCTTATTCCATCCCTGCTGAACGCTCTGCTCATACTTCCTAAAGCAGAGCTGCTTTGTTTTTACACAACACTAGTTTCCATCTGAAGGTGTTTTACTTTTACTTTTCAACATTTTCTCAGAGGAGCCCCCCCCCCCAAACCCTCCTTTATATGATGTATGTGAGTTGGGTGGTTGAGGGCGCACAGGACCTTGTTGCTCAGGGGCCTATGATTTCTTAATTTGCTCTTATGCAGACCTATGAATTTCTGGATGTAGACCCACCAACAGGACCCGACCTGAGGAAACATTTTCAGGCTTCAGATTTTTTTTTTTTTTTTTTGCACTCACCCCTGGCTGGAGGTGCAGTTGTCAGTCGGGGGGTTATGAATGAGATGTGACAGATGAAACTCAATTGGCTTCGCTTACACAAAACCAGCTGCGTGTACAGGTGTTCTCTGTGCTTATGGCAAATCCAATATTTTTTCCCCCCCTCATAACTACATTCTCCTGCACAATACACATGCAAACCTGACATTAATCGGGATGTGTAACGTGACAACGCATTTGGTAAATACGCTGTATTAAGCAGATACACTATTAGATTAAGCCATAAAATCTCGTCTATTTCCACGAACCGGAGTTAACACAAATGTTTGCCGGTAGGCTCAGCGCAATCCATGTGTCACCTTAACTTACACATGACCTAAATGGAGAATTAATTAAAATTTTAATCAACTGCACACCGGGCATTAGAAACAGGGTGCTTAGAATTATACAGGGCTGGGTGGCTGGGCCCTGAAGTAGAGCATCAGCATTTGTGCAACTCCACAAAAACAAAACAAATGACGTGTCACAAGGAATGAAGCAGGCTTTCGTTTAAAAGGGCTGCGCAAATAATCCAGCTGACTTAGCGTTTGCAACTAAAAAAAGGGAGAATGAGAGATGAGAGGGAAGAAAGAATAGAGAGAGGGAGAGAGGGGCACAGAGGCAAAACACAAAAACAAGAATGGCAAAGGCTGAATACTAGAATATTAATACATGCAGCCATTGTCCCTCTGGGAAGCCTGTGAGTCAGACAACAGTCATGACTTCAAATTTGGGACTACACCCGGGACGCGCTGAAGGAGAAGGGAGAAGATTTCCTTCCAGGGAATTATGAGTGAAGCCTTTTCTCTTATTCTGATGAATGTGTCCTGACACAAATCAAACTGTCTGCATGGTCGCTCATGGTCTATGACTTCAGTGCTTAAGCTACACTACATTTTACTTCATATTAGCTCACGGACAGTGGCACAAAGGTTACTTTTTGCATCATAACAGGTTATAGATGTACCTGCTTTTATTACTACGCCTGATTACTTTTCATTTGACCGTCTAGACTGTTTTGGTTGGAAAACTCTTCTGATGTCAAAAGTAAATTTTTAGCACTGAGGGGCATTTTTGCCCAACGACACGGCCACTCATCAGGGTGTAGTTGATTGGTTGCTGCTGGGCACCATAGGAATGAGCAGCAGACAAGAGGTGATGCAAAAAGCTAAAAATCTGAGCACATAAAATCAAATGATTAAACCAAATGTGAGTGTGTTTTACACATCCAACCTGCACCGCTCTCCTTTTTTCCCCCCCGATGGCTTTTCATTGCATTGCAAATACAAGCAGAGAGCTTCACATGCAATCACTAACATTTTAATTAGTTGCTATAATTTAATTAGCAGCTCCCCGATAACATTTGGTCACAGGTGGTTTGTTAGTAAACGTGATATACAGCCTTATTTGCAAAGTTACACAAATTCTTGATGCCATAACCTCCTTTTTCCATCATAGTGAATAAATGAATGTGAGACAGAACACTTGATTGCACTCTCATATACAGCAGTGTCACCTTATATCATGAAAATAAATGAAAACCATTGATCATTGTAGATGATAACATTTTTGTCCAAACAGCTAGATGTGTGCAATAAGCCCCTGTATCAAATATAAACCCAGCTTGGGGGGGTATAAGTTCAAACTTAATATCGGCAACTGCATTTCCTATTATTTTGCTCTTTGATGCAGTTGTGAGGACTACACTGTGCTTTCTGTTCATCTTGCTTTGATACTTCTTGATGGTTCTGCATAAAAAGCAGCAGAACCCCAAGCCTCTTCGACAGGTCAGCATGCGGCCAGTGTGAGCCATTGAAATCAGCCAACGCTTGCCCTTGTGAAGCCCTGCAAAGCCTGATCTAAATCCATACTGACACCTCATAAACAGGTTGTCAAAAGGCTTTACCTTGATTTTATCCGTCATTTTATCCATCTGTTTCAGGCTCCTGTTGACCTCAGTCAATAAATTAATTACATCATCCACTGGGTGAAGTTAGTTGATTGTTGTTTTTGCAGGCCACCAATCTCAATACTTCTGTTCTTTAGAAACTTCCTTGTATTTAGACACGTTGAAAACAGGCAGCACCAGATTTTAAATTATTAACCCATAGAGACCCAGCGCTACCTTTATGTCAGTTCTCAAATAAAACTTTTTTGTAAGTGATTTATCACCTTTTTTTGTTATATTATCCTCTGTGTTTTGTATTTTATCAGTATAAATCATGTATTTTCCTATATTTTATTCACTAATCATGTACTGTACTTTCCGGAGTATAAGCCGCTACTTTTTTTCTCGCTTTGAACTCTGCAGCTTATTCAACGATGCAGCTTGATTATACATTTTTTTTACTGGCTTCAACACATGAAGAAATGCAAATGTATATACACTGAAGAAGAGGAGTTCAATACTTTCAGTGTCAGGAAGAAGACGCGTTAGAGATCAATGACGTTTCTGGGTTATTTTAACCTGCTGTTTTACTGCTGTGTTACAGGCACTGTTTGTAAAAAAGCAGTGAATGGATGGAAATAAATATTTAACTAATCTTTCTGTGTAAATATCTCATGTTACAATGTGGACCCCTGCAGATTATAGTCAGATGTGATTTGACATCAGCTGTGGCTTATAGTTGGTGGTAGGTGTGGCTACTATTCAAATGTGTCTTATAACGAAAATACGGTTAATGTTTATAAAAGATCAGAATATAGTTGAGGGTTATTCTATCAGAAACAGAGAAAACTGCAGAAAAAGTGACTTTTTCAGTAAAATATATCAGTATCTAAACATAAACCCAGTGTTTCCATCCACTGTCATTGATCCACCTCCATGGGTTTTACTGGTGAATCAATGTTGTAGAAGATGACGGTGTTTCCATGGTAACTACAGAGCCTCTGAACATCCAAATCGGTCATATCTGATGACCGTGACCATGAACTATTATTTGCATGTATTGATAGGATCAGTGGGTCAACAGGTATTAAACAGTTTATATCAGTAGATGGTTCTGGTCAGTGGTGAATGTTTGGGTCTTTATGGGTTAAAACAGCTAACTTTAGGTTTTCTAATGCACATAACCATACGCATAGTTCCATGTACAATTATTAGATTATGGAGAAAAAAAGAGGTGAAGTCAATGAAGCAGATGGTTTTACACCTGTCCAATGGATGTACAGCTGAATGAATGTTTTCTTTTGCTGTAATGTGTTGTTTCGGAGGCAGGGGTTGAATGGGTAATAGCTTTTTTCCTTTAGCTCTTTGCTTAACTAAGTACATTTCAATTGGCCATTAAAATGCAAATTGTTTCATTAATTGAGCACAGGGGTGTGCTAACTGCTGAACACAGCTATTGTGTTTGCATAGGTAAATAAAGAAGCACCATTTAGTGATCATAGCACACATGTCGAAATTGTGGCATTGAACTGTTAAACAACTGTTCATCTCTTGTCTGATTTTGAATGACATCACAGAGTAAATGATGAAAACAAGGATTAGGTTAAGTAGTTATCTTTGCCAACAGGCATTTCATTTGGCTGTTTGTCAAAGCAGCGTATGGCGTTCATCACCAATTTTTCATCAAATCTGTAAAATCCAAGTCAGTGTCACAAATTCATTAGTTTTTCTGTGAATACACACTTGAATCACTCCCCTCATTTCAAAGTGTACTCCATGACAAGCCAGTCGTCTGTTTACATACTGAACCTATATGTCGCTGTTCACAAATTTTCCTGGGAATGGGAATTCCACGGCTTCCATGTTCCTTGCTGCTGCGGCTGCGTGGAATTTAAAGAAGACCAGAGTGACGGTTTGGTAGCTAACTGTTTATGTGTGTAATCACAGAAAGACTAACAGATTTATGATACTTAAGCTATCACTCAGTTTTACAGATTTAATGAAAAATTGATGATGAATGTCATACACAGCTTTAATGATTTTACTGGTGATATACTTCTAATACTAAAGCATTAACTAAAATCTAAACCATTGTCGGTTTAGATTTTAGTTAATGCTTTAGTATTAGAAGTACATCCATAAAATTATGTAAAATATTACAGTTATGTCCACGTAATATTGTTAGAATTTTTTTATTAATTGTTTTTGCTGAATAAAATGTTATTATGAAATCATTACAAAATAATAAATGACTGATTTATTAAATAAATAATATGTATAAATGCAAATGCAGAATCTCCTAAAATTGTACTTACATATAATAATGACATATATGCAAAACACTAATGAACTAACATATCCTACCAGAGCTGGACCTAGGCGCAGTAAACACTACAGACAGTTTAATTACAAAGCTCCCTGTGCTCCCCAAGGGTTAAGGCTCTCCGGTCACGAGGTCACTATCTGGATTCTCACAACATTAAATCAGATTGTTTATATCCAGATGGTGCTCATCTGACCAGAAAATGTACAAGTGGCCTTCATTTTTCCCAAACAATCAAACTATTTGGGTACACAGGACACAGACCTAATCAAAATGAACAGTAAACAAGTGGTGCCGGGCACAACAAACCCCGCCCCTCACATGTATTTTGCAGATTAAGTGAGAAGATTTTTTTTAAAAATTGATTTAAAAAATTACACCTACTTTTCTCAAAATGTAATGACATCTATATCAGGTCACTGCCAATCTATAAACCCAATTTGGTATAAATTGAACCAATAACTTTGCTGATAAAGTGTTAACAATTAAAAAACGAAACTGAACCAAAACCAATAACTTTTGCCTCCTCTTCAGGGGGCGGGGTAATAATCATTCTAACATGCTACTGAAATCTATAAAACTCTTAATGTGGAAGAGGAAACTGACTATAACTTTGTGTTGCCACTAAAAAAAAACATCACAGTCAGTTTGAGTCTCAAAGACTCTATTGTTGGGCTCCAACACCGGCTCCAGCTTCTGCATTACACCCACTTCTTCCTTGTGTTGTGTTACTGGGAGGTCTATTGTTCTTCTAAATTCAAATGTTTGCCATAAGTAGTGAATTACACTAAATGATGTAAGGCTACAGCCTTTACATTGACAAGAAGAATAAGATGAAGTAATGAATTATAATGCCCTGCTGCTGCAAGCACAATGGAGCCGAACCTCAGTGCTGGAGCCAGGTTAAACCCACCAATAGAAACTCTTCTCTCATCCATCGGCATAGGCCCCGCCCATGAAATTAAATTAAATTCGCAAGCAAACAAAAGAGGAGTGATTTTCAAGCAAGACTTTTAAAGTGCTAAGCAAAGGTTTTTAAGTCACAAGCAAAGAGGACTGATCTATAAGAAAAATTAGCTTTTTTTTTTTTTTTAAATTGATTTTATTGATTGTTTTTTGCTGTCAAATCTCTTTTTGGCTGCAAATCTATTCTTTTTAATTGCAAATGTATTCTTTTTGATTGTTGGATAAAGAAACAAATTTCTCTTCATATACCTGAGACTGCTCACAGAGCAAAGAGACTTCAGTCAGAGATATTGCAAACTATTGAAACTGTCAATACTAACTATGTGGAACCTTCGCAAGCTTAAAAGTCACAGTTTGCATTAAATTTTGACAACACTGATTAAAATTCAGTCTCCAGAATAAAATGATGCCATTTGTTTCTGTAAGACACACCATTCAATTAAATTAAATCCTAATGAACATAACATTTCTCTGCATGTGACAAATGCCACTCATAAACAGAGGAAGTATTACTGAATTAAATATTATATAATGTTAGCATCATAGCATTACAATAAGTCCTGCACTATTTGCACAAACGTATCAGGACACATCGAATTCAGATGTTTCTTTTCTAACAGGGGTCCGGGATACAAAACAATAATGACAAATGTCATATTATAATTATGTGTTGTGATAAATATATTAGTGGTTATTAATATTAGTGTTTATATGTCAAATCAACATGAACATGACATTTACAGCTGTAGCCGTGATGTGTCCCAATATTCATGTCCATATACTTTATAAAATATCAGTATTTCCTTAAAGTTTAATGGGAGATTTTTCTTCCTAAGTGAAATGCAAAGAAAGTAGATGGTTAATTATGGTAGAAAAATATTATTTACACCCAGAGCATTAAACATATTTGAGAAATTTCGAGTTAGAACATTTAAAGTCATAGTCATGGATGAAGGAAAAAAAACAATATTGAGAGAAATTAAATAATAAAAAAACATCTCGGAAGCAAAGATAGTAATTTAAACAAAAATAACCAATGCAATGACATATATCACAATCTAAAACTATATTATTATGGGGCAGTTATTATACATTTGTCATTATTGTTTTGTAGCCCAGACCCCTGTTAGAAAAGCACCTGAAAACTGTTGTCCATATGGTGGATGACTCAGGTTATTATACTGATGAGGCTAACGATTCGTAAAGAATATATGTGAAAACCACAATATTTTTGTAATATCATTAATCCAACTTTCCAAATGGCCCATGGGTGTATGGATCTACCGTTGTGTCAAAGCGTTAGATGTCTACGTGAAAGCACAAAATCAAAAGAATAAATGTTGATGCAGTCCGTCTGAGAAGTTGTGGGTGGTACCTTCAGCTTTTTTAGGGATCTGATTTTGAATAGCACCTAAGGGGACTACCTCTGTTGGAAGCCAACATCTGTCTCAAAGAGGCATACTAAAATATTGAACCATGCCTTCAGAGTAGCCTGAGCAGAATTAGAAGCAGGCGAGCTGCAGCCATTGAGTTTGCTGAGGAGGTAGAGTGGAGCCCTCCATCAATAGAGGACACGATTGGAGAGGAGGGGCAGAGTGATGGAAGTGATTGTGAGGAATGCCAAGCAAGGGCTTTTAGATTCTGTCACCATCTCGCTCGCCAGCGTCATATCAAAGCCTTGGGCGCTGTTATCGTATAGTAGACTCTGTACATGAATTGTCAAATATTACACTCAAAGGAAAACAGCCCTAAAGATATCAGCCAATACGCAGGTGAAAGTCCACTACAATAATCTGCAGCGTCATCATGAGACAGACCCTCTCCTTTGCGCTATCCTCACAGTTTATCAGCGCTGCCACGGTTACTCACCGACTCCCTTGCAATTACAGCGAGTGTTTGCTTTAACCTGTCTGGAGGGCAACACTGCCGAGGGTTTCCTCCTCAGAGACAATCTGGTCTGTTTCCTTTTGGCAACGATATTACACTAGTGAGCTGAGTTGATACCATTAACTGCTCATTCTTCTCGGTAAACATCTTGACTCACTGCACATGGCTTCCTTTTTTGATGTGTTCAACATGGCAGTGCTTTAATTAAGTCAGCGTGCAACAATTAGCACCGGCAACACCTTCCATTAGTTCATGCTTTACACAGGCCGCTTGTATCCATTGTAACCACCGTTACTCATGCATCTGCTTTAATGTGCTACTGTGGTAAATGCTGCAGTTTAGCACATCATCTGGGCACCTGTGTTTGGATAACAGAACGCTGTAAATGTCAGCTACAGGATTAGTTAGCCGTGTCATAAATTATCCTAGCATCACTGTCGATACCTGCGTGGCTCCGACTGCTGAATCATGTTCATTAGATGTACATGAAAACACAGTTTAGCTCAGAACGGTTACTTATAAACCTGTCATCGCTAACGTTATTTAACACATACACATTATGTCCTGATTTTTCCACGACTGTAATGATATTTTGGATAAAGCAAATTAAAGTTTACAGTTCGCCTATGCTGCAAACAATAATGTATGTGTCAGTAAAACATGACAAATTACAATTATATATACAGTAGCGCCAAGAGAGTGGGTTTGATTTTGACACTGGTGGGGACACAGAGGTCCTCACATTTTAGGCCTCGCCAGACTTGGTATAAGGCGCCGTTTTTAAAACCACATGGATGAAGCATTGTTATTCAGATCTAACGTTTGTGATGCTGAATCTCATGACAAACATATCCATCATTATTTAACCTCACCTGTGAATTTACGGCCTTTTCTCCAGCTTCTCCATCTCTACCTCCTCCAGCTTCTCCTTCATCTCCTCCAGGCTCTCCACTGTCTGCGTCACCTACAAAAACATGTTGATGCATGACATGAACAGATTAAGGATACAATGATCATAGAGTTTGATGGTACAGTTATTGCCTGAGGGAAAAAGGCTTTTACTTTCAATTATTACATGTAACCATCAAAATATAGATGCATATAATCACATGAACATCTAGAATCTGAAAGTTTTAACTTATTTTCCCCACAAATTTTCTTCATTTGTATTTTTTAAACAGTTGCTCGCTTCCATATAAATACATGGAAATAATAAGTAATAACAATAACTCTTTGGCATTAGATATCATCTTTTATTCACTACCTGTATTGTTGAGCCTTTACAGTTCTATATCGTTAAAGCAACTTACACTTTGACTCCTAAAGAGGTGTCTTCTGTCCAGTTTTCATTTCTTTGACATCCTTCAAATCCTAATTACCAAGCACACACACACACACACACACACACACACGTAAACAGACACAAATACAAATGTAAACACAAGTGACATCACTGATATTCACTGATATTCATATCCATCTGGCTGGCGTACAGGCAGAACAAATGCCAAACATGTTGGTAACTTCCACTGGTGGTTGCAGAACCATGTACTGACTCAGGTCCTGTCCAACTAGCAGGTTGGAAGGAGGTTTTACAAGCAAATGGAATGACAGCGTTGTCGGCCAATCACATGCATGTTAGCAAGAAAACTATCTGAGCGACATGTAAGTTAAAGGTGGGACTTCAAGAAGAGACTGTTAATCCTTTGTGTGCTATAATCATTGAGAAGCCATTGTATTAGAAAATTACTAATATCTCCCAAAATTTTGGTTATCAAGTTGCGGTTTTTGCTAGTCTCTTCGTTGACCTAAAAATACATGAGTAGCCGTCATCTCTTTCTGGATTTTGTGTGATGTCCAAGACACACAGAGTCTACTTCCTTTTTACAATATAGGATATTTTATTTGTAATTGTAAAATGTATATATGTAAATAATGACCATAGGGTTGTGTCGGTGTAAACACATGGTAATTTACATGAAAGCATGAAACAATAGATATCAGCAAAGTGAAATGAAGGATAAGTTAGTATGGAAAATACTACAGTCTGAAACTCAACTGTTATCAAACTAAAAAGAAGGAAAAAATATAGCTCACGATCTTACATTATATATTCAGATTATTTTAACGTAACATAATGCTTTTAGAAGCCTCTAATTCATGCATAAACATCTGCTAAAACTAAACTTACTCCCATATCAAGAATTTATTTAATTTTTAAAATTGTAAGCTTTTTTTTTTTTTGCCTATTTTTAACAGCAGTTTTACTGTACACTATTTACTGTTTAAATGTTTATATTTTATTCTTCATCTTTGTTATGCTACAAACTCAGACCTGAGTAAATATATTTAAATCTAACATGTACCATTGATCCAATGATAATAAAAATATGAGTCTGAGTATACTGGTTATACAGGATTTCCACAAAGACCACAATTTATTAAAAACAGTTCTTTGTGCCCCGCTTCCATTGTACTGTACACTGTACTGTGCCTTTCATATGTAGAGTCTAGAAGGAATGTGTTTGTGCATATATATGTGTGCACTCATGTGTGTATATGCATATATTTAACTTTATTTATTTATTTTCTGACCACTCCCAGCCTGTTTTTTTATATTGTTTTGTTTCATGTATGTGTTGTTTTTTTTTTAAAGAAAGAAAAAAACTCAATAAACACATAAAAAAACAGTCACTAGAAGGCAAATTTTCTCCCAGAAAAATAGGAATCAGCATCGAGTAAATATTTAAAAACACCATCTTGTCTCTTGTTTTGGTTCTTAGTAATATCTGTATATTATTGATGACGACTGATTTAATAATGAGCATTATGAGTGAGGCGGTGAGTTTGAAACCTAAACCTTGTGTGAACCTGTAACTCTCTACCTGCTCTGTGTGTGTTGTGCAGTGACTACTTCACCTGCAAAGGCTATGAAATATGACAGGGAAGACAGGCCCTGCCATGATCCGTGAATCATGCTCTCTCTGTCTCTCCCTGCCTATTGCTCTCGCTCCATCTCCCTCTCTCTCAAAGGTGAATTATTCAACAACAACAACAACAAGAGGTGGGGGAGGAAAGGTACATTAGAGATGTTTCCTAAAATGAGAGCTGGGGACTGGACTGTAGATCACCCCCTATCCCCCTGCACATCTTTACGGACCAGCAGACTAGCCAACGCATGCATCTTACTGCCTTGAATTACGACAGCACACAGGGGGGTAGCCGCCCACCAGGGACACCGGTAACTGCTGATTTGATGAAACACTCACATGCACTGATTAGCAGCCCATAGGATTAAGTGAACAAAGCCGTGCCATCACCTGTGCCCGTGTGGGGACGGATTTACAGATCTGTGTGCGTGCGGTTGAGATTGATGTATGCGTTGGTGTGTATGTATGGAGTTTATGCCCGTGTGTAGGAAAAATAGACTCATTTACCCTTCAGTCAATAAGAGGTTATTATTTTTAGATGAAATGAACAATTGGCTACACCTTCGAAAGCTGTGGAAGGTGGACAAATTCTCTAACAACTTCATATTACGAATGATCAATCTTTGGATATGTCAGGGGTGTCAAATATATGGCCTGGGGGTCCAATCCGACCCTTGTGATGACTTTGTGAAATGTTAAAATTAAACTAATATATTAACAATCATTTTAGTTCAGTTCCATAGACAGA
>JAPSES010000249.1:11500628-11513094 GCA_029822895.1 Maxillicosta whitleyi
CCGGGGAGGCTCATGTGAGGGGTTGTCAGCTGAGTTCAACCTCACAGTTTGATACCACTCCTGCCATTCACAGGATGTTGGTTAGTAGTAGAAAAGAAATAAACCATACATATTCAACATTGACATTTGATTTTGCTTGAAATGAATAATCTAAAAATAATGAGGTTTTTTAAAATAGTTGTCAATTAATTTTGAAGAGCCACAGTTTAGTGCAGAGTGTGTGGAAGTGCTGTGTGGAGCTGTGCAGTAGTACCATATCTGAACACATAACTGTCTTACTAATAAACTAATGTTTATCAGGAGTACAAGTGCCATTGACCCTGTTGAGAGATATAATTGTTCATCATTCTAACGACTGTGTTGCCATATGGTGAATGTCTTTACTCTCTTTAAAACTCTCCAGTTCTATCTATGAGCAGCAACACCCTATCCTTCATATAATTATTCCCAGTAGCTATTATGGCCTGTTGTAGTAGGCGCAGCCCTGCAAAGGAAACAAATGACCAACATAACCACTACTTATAGTCAGACTAACCACGCTTTAACCATGGCTACGTAAGTAGGTGGTTTGTTTGGATTCCAGGCTCTGTTGCCATGGTAATAATGTAGTAGAGGAACACACACTGAGGACTGATGCTCTGGATAAAACCTAATAAAAAATCTGCACTGTCATGTTTCTGAAATGGCTCATTTATCTTAACTCAAATGCTAAAGCCAATTAATGTGGACCCCTACTATTTCACAAATTGACAAAATTGCGCATGTGATTTAAATATTCTCGTGCATCCCAGTGCAACTGTGCTCTTTTGAAAAATAACTGGAGGGTGAGGCTGACTCATCTGCACAGACTAGTCACAGGACATGAAGTCGACTGAATGTCTCCAATCTTCCTGCACTTGTGGTCAGCTCGCCTCTCTTCCCCATCGCTTTTCCGGACGTGTGTCGCTACACTGAAACCAAAAGAGGATGGAGAAGAGGAGCAGGAAAGACACACAACAGGCTAATTCATTCAGTCATGCATGAAAGAGAGGAGGACTCGGTTTCCTCCATGCATTATAAATACAAGCAGTCAGTCATCAAATTATACCCATCTGCATTGGCATGAGACCAGCATTCTGCCTGATAAAGTAGTCTGCACAATAGACTAGTGTGGGAAGGGGGTGTGGTAGTTCTAGGGAACTGCATAAAACACAACCCATAGACTGACAACAACTGTGGCAGTGGTTTCACAGCTCTGAACTCTTAAGGAGCGTGGATGATCCTTTACAGATAATGATTTGCTGTCACTGAAATCACCTTAGCTAGATCCAATCTAACAGCAGCCCCAAGTCTCCGGAAGATGGAAAACAGCCGAGAGTTGTGTTTTCTGTAGAAAGAAGAAGGCCTGCAATGTACGAAACGTTTCACAAAAGATCTAAAAGCTTTTTCTTTTATCCTTTGGGTGTTATACACTCTCTGCATACAGTACAAACACATGAACGCAGACAGGTTTGGGAAAAGGTTGCACAGACACAAAGTGTCATAAAACATTTCATTTGTGGAGATAGTGTATTGAGAATGTGCTTTTCGTCGGAGAAGCCTATTCTATACACGGCTTTACACAGCTTAGCTGGGGAACTAATGAATTCCAGGTCCAGGTACACTGCAGAGGGTAACACTATTGTGTGTATCATTAGAAAATGTGCTCCTTTTGCTGAAGGCAACAGCAGCAAGCTGAATTCAAACCAGAAAATCCCCAGGCAGAATTGTCTTGGCATCACTCTCTTCTTCAGCTTTTTATCCCCATGCTCAGTGAACAATCCAACAAAAGCTTGGGTTTAAGAACCATGGAGCTCATTGCGATTTTCTTTGTTAATGCAATTGCCTGTAAGAAAAGATTCTGTTTCCCCATTTTTCAGTTTCAGCCTGAAGGCTCCTGTGCAATTAGCAATAGCCTTTTACTAGGAATACCTTCTACTTACCAAAAAAAAAAACTTGAAACTCCACCACAGCATGATAGCAGCATCAAAAAGTGAAACCATTTTTTTTTTAATTCAGTAAAACCAGTGATATTTGAATCCTCTGCACAGTTGTTTGTTTGCTTTTATGTTTTTTAAGTGTGTCTAACTTTCTGTGCTTTATTGAACTGAACTGTTTAATAATTCTATAGACTTCAACGTGTGATTATGTTAACACTCCTGTGTTTCTGTGTCTGCTTACATCTTTCTTTTCGCAGTCATAGTTTTATAGTCATCAAAGTGGCATTTCTTTGGCTTCATGAGACTGTTGCTATGCATAAATGTGTATTCAAAAGGCCTGGTGCGTATTCATCACTAACTTTGTTCATGACAGAGCAGCCTTGAAACCAAAAGCAAATGCCTCTTAGTGAAATCACAAAAGCATGGGCGAAATGATAAAAGCCTTGCCTCCGTCCTTGCTGACATCAAAATGATTATCTTCGTTCACATTTCCAATGTTTGTAGCAGATCTGAGACAGAGGGGTTCATTTACAGGATGAGAAACCAAAGGACAAATGTACCCTTCAGTGTTTTGAAGTTGCCAGCATGCCATTAATGCAGATGCAACACAGACACAGGATGCCCTTTAAAAGCACACACACACACACACACACACACACAGACACACACACACACACAGACACCTTCGAACACTCTTGAGAAAATACTTTTTCCATTTATAGCTATGAATGTGAATGTTTAGTATCCCATTTTGTCCTCTTCTTTTTTCTGCCTGAGTCATGTCTGGGGCTATTCTCTGACAGATAGCCATGTGGCTCCAAGCCCACTTCCCTGCTAGGCTGAAGGATGTTCGTGTTGATTTTGAGAGAATGTTTGGCTCTTGTGATCTCATAGGAATGTTCGAGCTTTGACACAGCGAAAGTCTCTTTTTCTTTCACCATTCCAAATGTTCCAGTGTATTAGCATTGTGTTGTATTTATTACTATGGCTTATTCACTGGGTTTTAACTCATAAGGACCCAGTGCTACTTTTGTGGCAGTTCCCAAATAATTTTTTTCTCTCTATTTAACCTTTCTTAAGTGATTTCTTTTCATAATATTATCCTCTCCATTTTGCATTTTTTTTTCAGTGCAAATCTTTTTTTTTACTGATCATGTAGTTTAATCATCATGCTGAGACTACATTTGAGGGTTATTATATCAAAAATAGAGAAAAATAGAGGAAAAAGTCACTTTTTTAGTCAAACTCCATTGGTTTTACTTATGAATTAAAGTTGTAGAAGATGACGGTGCTCCCATGGTAACTATGAAAACATCCAAATGGGTCATATGTGATTACTATGAAAAGATGACAAACTGTATTTTACACCAGTTATTTACATGGATTAATAGAATTAGTGGATCAGACGTTATTAAACATTTAAGTAAATGCTTTTGGGCCCTAGTGTATGTTTGGGTCTTTATGTGTTAAAGGGTCTGTGGCCTTACCAGGGCAACTGCTTCACTAATGGAAAGCCCTCATTCTATACCATTAGGCTATTACCATGGAAAACCCTACTTCGGAAACTGGGTCTTGGAGGTGATCCAGTCTAATTTCAGAGCATGTGTGCAAGGAAATAATTGACTTCCTCCATGTTTTACATTTTGTAGAGGGCCTTAGAGAGCACAGTCCGAAGCAGGTGGCTAAATTTGCATATCATTGGAAATGAGGCAGCCCAAGCCTGGGAAATCCTACAACCCAGGACTCTACATGCCCGGAAAACTTCCGCAGGGGTAATGACTGATGTCTCAGAGAGAGAATCCCTTTGAGGCTAACGAGGCTTCTCTTCAGCCAGGAGCAGCTGGAGGGCACCTGATAATATAGAATCAGTCCTGAACAAGTTGCACTGTAACGTTAGACTTAGAAAAATGCACATCTAATTGGTTTCTCACAACTTTCACATTAAAAATTCACAGAGATGCTGGTAAGCACTTGTGTGACGGGTTTATAGCCTCAGTGTAGTAGGTAAACATAATGTTTACACAGAAGAAACTGTCAAATCTGGCAATTTTATATTTTACTACAGCAATAATTGTACTGTCTCAATAGCACAAAAGACAAAAATGTAATTTAGTCTCTACCCACAGCCTGTGCTCGCTCAAATTTCAGAGTCAAAAAACAACATTTGTGTTTAAGGTGATAAACTGGAAATCACTGATTGCTTCAGTTATGTGTGTGATGCCTCTTTATTGTTATGTCTTATCATTTTGCTCTTCTCCTTTCAGAATCTTACTTTGGGGACAGCTACTGCGTTTTAAAACCCTTCCAAGATGTGTCGACCTTCCACCTATCGCTGCAGATCAAGACGAGTCGGCGGAGTGGGCTGTTGCTCCTGGCGGCAGGAACAGATGATTACCTGTTTGTCGAACTCCAAAATGGCAAAATACAGGTGAATGGATCAACAAACTGTGGAAGTAGAAGTTGTCTGGACTACACCCTGTTGTTAGTTTGGTCAAAATAAAAACCTAAACAGAACCTTTATTACAATACAAGTCAAGAACATAAGAATAAATAAGGATAAATTAGAAACCAAAATATGTCATCTCCATTGTTAAATTGTAATTGTTAAATAGAAATAGCTTAGTCATATTCTATGTATGTCTAAAGAGAATGTGCATATGGAGAGAAAAAAGGCTTGTATATTAGTATGTTGCTACCTTATGTACAAATTTTACCCAATACTACTGTCATTTTTGTGTTTTGTTTTAATATTCAGATGTAATGTAATGTAAAGACTTTATTTATTTATTTTTACCTTTATTTTACGAGGTAAAATCAATTGAGAACAGCTTCTCATTTACAATGATGACCTGGCAGGAACAAGAAAATTTAATACATTTACACATAACGACCACATCACTTTTATTATTTCACCTGAATAATAACTAATACTTGATTTATTGTGTTATATAATCTAAAAAAAAACAATGCTCCTGAAATTTCTTATCCTATCAGAAACTACCTAACTCCAAAATATGTATGTTGAATCCAGTGCCAAACTGAATTATTGGTAATGAATGACTTTCACTTTTGAGATTCATTCCACATCAAGACATGCATTTAACACTTTTCAGTCTGTGTTACTACACGTGGCTCAAAATGTACTTTAATTCTCAAGACATCTTACCAACATAGAATGGATGTGTCAGCTTCAAAAGCACTGAGTTTGCTATTAGAGATTTAGAACGATATTCATCAGAAATGACAATATCCCTGCATTCTCAATGAAGTGAAATCTCAGGGTAAATGTAATAAAAGGAAAACTGCCTTTCTTTGTTTTTTCTTTTTGCATTTTACTGTTATAAATGACACATTGAACAAATAGACGGAAGATTTTAGCGAAAATTATAGTGTCTAAAATGACAGGCATGTGAAGGAATTACAACTTAACACTTTATTAAAGCATGACACAGATCTGGTATTTTATTTGTGAAACTTCCTGCAGTTCATAAAAAAAAAAGCTTAAGCATAAATGAGTCGTTTCATGTAGTTATGAGTGAATTGTCTACATCATAATCTAATGAAATCATCCTTGGCTTACTTTTTTTTTTTTTTTTTAATTTATGATTCAACAAATTTGATTTTGAATGGAAAGGGAGTCCAGGAATAGTGATAAGCACATGATGCTAGAGACTGGTGGTACTATCCAGGACAAAATTCCATGAATACTGTCACAATAATATCTGTGATATTCACTCCATTTAAGAGTAGGTGCCCCAAGTTTGCACTACTACACTAATGTAATACATTTCTTAGTATTCACAAGAATAAAAACACTACAATATACATTTATTAAACTGCAAATCACAGCGTATGGGTTGGATAATGAAATGTTTTTTTTTCTTGTAGGTACGGATGAACTTGGGTGCTGGTGAGGTGATGCTGTCCTCGTCATCAGGAGTTCAGCTGAACAACCTTCTGGACCACAAAGTGTCACTCACAATGGACGACGACAAACTCACAATGACGATTGATGAGCTTTTCTCCACTGATGTCCCTCTGAACAACAACGGGGAACAGCTCAACATTGACCAAGGAGTTTGGCTGGGAGGAACAGGAAATCTCGATGCTTCATACCTCAGTAATGCCATTCCGCCTTTCCGTGGCTGCATGACTGATGTCAAATTTGAGTCCCATCAATTTGATATTCTCAGCACAGCATTTAAAGAATGTCATGACACAAGGGAATCGTGCAGCAGTGAGTTTGAGGCTGGAGATGGAGAGACAACAAGTTTCAGCACCCCTGATTCCTTCATATCCTTTCCTACTTGGAGTGGAGTTAGTGGCGGTCCAAGAGTTCTAGAGTTCCTAATGAAAACCACCATTGAGGACGCACTACTCGTTTTTCATCCTGGCCGAGAGTCTGACTTTATTGCTATCGGTGTTGTGAGAGGGTTCCTCAAAGGTGCGGTGGACCTTGGTGATGGCATGGAATTACTGGAGAATACCCAGGTCCAGCTGGATGATGATCAGTGGCACAGAGTTAAGGTTCTGGTCAGCAAGGATTCCTTTGAGATTCATGTGGACAGCCAGACTGCCTCCCTCCCTATTGATCCCTCACAAAAACTGGACTTGGTTGGAAACCTGTATTTGGGTGGTGTCCAGACTAAAATGAAGGAAGTCTTTCGTGAGAGCGGGTCCTTAAATCGTGTAGAAGAGGAAATGACAGCTGAATCATTCATTGGGTGCTTGGGGGAAATCAAAGTAAATAATAAAGACAGAAGTCTGCAGGATGCTTTAGTGACCAAAGATGTCCACATTAAATGTGAAGGGGAAGACTATGACTACTCAAGTTATTATGATGTGGACGCAACTACAACTTCTCCACCTATTTTTAGATATGACGATGTGGATTTAAGTGAACAGCACTGTTTCCCAACAGAGGACATGCCAGAGGTATTCAGAAATGTCACCAAACTTCTTGATGTCACACCACTCCTTGTGCCTGAAGGTGGCGAAGTTTTCCTTGATATTAAGAACCTCCTTCCTACATTTGACCTCAATGCTGCAGGGATGCGTCAGTCCGAGATAATATTTACACTGAGGAATGAACCCTTCTATGGCATAGTTGATATGAATGTTAGCACAAAGCGACTACAGAAGTTTACTCTCCTCGATGTCGTCAATAAAAAAATTAAGTATATGCATGATGGAAATGAAAGGTATGCAGATCAAATTCAGCTCGAGGTAACTGCTAACAGTGACGGATACCTTCCCGAATGTCTGAAATTGCCCAGAGTGTATGTGGTTTCGGTTGAAATTATTCCAGTCAACGATATACCACAACTTAGTGGAGGAGAAATTACCATCACAGAAAAGGGCAGAACTCGTTTGAGCCCCAGCCTTATCAAAATCATGGACTCTGACACCCGGTGTGATGAATTAGTAGTAACTGTAACCTCAGAACCCTCCACGGAAGTTGGTTACCTAGAAAATGGGCAGCAGCCAGGCAGAAGCATCACAGAATTCACCTGCAGAGAGTTGAAGGATGGAAATATCTACTTTGTACACAGAGGAGGTAGTCTTTCTGCAATGACTTTGGAAGTATCTGATGGGCAGTCTGTAAGTCATTCATCTACGTTTAAGCTGTCTGTGACCCAGCCACATGTGACTATTGTTACCAACACCGGTCTTATGTTGTCTCAAGGAAGCAACTCATCCATTAGTATTCAAAATCTGGCTGTCCTTGCTCACCCACGTAATGGGGATATTATGTTTAACATCACTCAGCCTTTGATGCATGGAGAACTACAGATTCTGACCGATTATGGAATGTACAAGCAAGTAACAACGTTTCATCAGTCTGACCTGGATCAACATCGACTTAGATACTTCAGCACAGACTCAAGTGATCAAGAAGATATTGTGGTTGAGAGGATTCAGTTCAATGTACACTTGGGGCAGTTTTCTCTTTGGAACAACACCTTCATGATCAAAATTACACCTGCACAAGTTAAAGTGTCTAACCTGGTTCCGCTTGATGTCGATGGTGGTGAAGTGAAAATCCAACACACAGAACTTCTGGCTGAAGTGAAAGGGAAAACCCCAGACCCACAAACTATTAAATACATCCTGGTCAAGCCTCCAACTCTAGGAATTCTACAGTTGTTAGACACCCAGCTAGCTGAGGGTGACGTTTTTACCCAGAAGGACCTTATGGACAGTAGTATTAGCTATAAGGTACGGGTACAAAGAGCTGTGGATAGCATAGACCAGTTCCAGTTCCGAGTCATGGCCGATGATCAGTACTCTCCTTTGTACACCTTCCCAATAACCATCCTTGCCAATGCAGATGCTCCTGTTTTGACCAATGAGAGGTTGGTCGTCTTGCAGGGTGGTGAACAAACTCTGAACAAAAACTATCTTTGGATACATTCACCACATTCTTCAGATTTTATGTACCAGATCACACAGATACCAAGGTATGGACGAATTATAAGGGACTCTCCACCGGGCCAACCTAGATTCGAGGGGGCAATTAAAGTATTCAGCAACGAAGACCTTAAACTCGACAGACTCATTTACAAGCACGATGGGTCCAAGACAAGCAGCGATGAGTTTCAATTTATAGCGTTCAATCAAGAAGCAGAAAGTTCAAATAATCAAGAAACTCTGAGGGGTGTTTTCAGAATATCTGTGCAATCTAAAAATGAGCACGCTCCTGTGAGGGTTGTGGATAAAATCTTCAATGTGGAGCGATACGGAAAGCGTCTGTTAACAACTGATGTGATCCAATTTAAAGATGATGACTCAGGCTTTAATGACACCCAAATTGTCTATGCCCGGGAGGGAATCCTCTCAGGCAACATCGTCTTAACATCGAATCCCACTCAGCCTCTTTTCCGCTTCACACAAGCTGACCTTCGAGATAAGAAGGTTCTTTTCATTCACCACGGAGCAGACCGGGAACGGTTCTCTTTGCAAGTGTCAGACGGGTTCCATAAGACCACTACGCTACTTGAAATCCAGGCAGGTTCACCTTACCTGCGATTGGTAAACAACACAATCATTGTTATCGACCACGGAAGCACGAAGACCCTTAACACCACTCTGTTGAGCGCCGACTCCAACATGGACATCAGGGACGACAGTGAGATCAAATTCCACATCACTTCCCCTCCCAGTGATGGCAGAATTATTGTGAGTGGTATCGAAGCAACAGAGTTCACCCAGGAGGACCTGAAAAAGGGTGTTGTGTCATACGAACATAATTATGAGAGTCTGAGGTCAAAGGACTCCTTCAGCTTCACCGTACAAGCAAATGAACATTCTGAGGAGGGAACGTTTAGGGTTAAAATATTCAAACAAGGCTACCTGTCTGAACCAGAGGTGATAACCAATGACGTCATCATTTCCTATGAAGGAGAGCACACCATAATCAACCAGGGTCATCTCAAGGTAATGTTCACTGAATCTGTCATTAAAATACATGGAGCAAAATTAATGTTTGCTTGTGTTTTAGATAGTGACAGACCTATAACTTAAATTAATTTGCATTTGACATTTAATCTCCATCGCACACATTCACATTGGGTTTTTTTTTCAATAAGAATATTAAAATTAATATTAAGAATATTTTTTGCTGTCTTCATCAAGTTTACATTGTCTTTGTGAATAGATCGGTCACATGAGTCATTTCAGAATACAGGCCTGTTTCGTAACCCTGTCTCTAATCTACATCATAACCACATGAAAGCAGAGCTAAATATGACTGTGCAGTTGCTGCTTTTAATCTAGTTTATGTACTAAATTACAGTCTATTAAGTGTGGAAAACAGAGCACTAAGTATCCCCGGAGGAGCTTCCTGAAGCCCACTGTAATTTATAAGATGAGCTTGCCTGCACTTCATCGTGAACACAATTAAAGAGGTTTAAATTGTTGGTCCATTCATAACACATTATATGTACTGTGAGTATTTTGACATCCCAAACAATAAAGCTGTCTTTCATTTAGTTAGATTTCACATTTTGAATCTATCATAATGACTGAAGATTGAGATGCGCACACACGGGTATAGGCATAGAGTGAACGAACCCTGGTCACCATGGTTTATTCAGGTAATATACTGATTTAGTTCATACGCACTGTCTGTCCCTACTAGTAAATTAAAAGCAGTTGGATCTTCACAAATATCCTCCTGCAGAAATATGACTTTAAACACTCCAAGGCTTTAAGCTCCAAAGAGTCGCATAAACTTGAGTATAAATCAGTCCATGTATAAATCTGTAATGCATCTAGAAGAGGTTCCAGAAGTCACAACATTGTTTTTGAAAGTCTCTGTTTGCCATTAACTTTCACACGGTGCCCAATTTCTATATTTTATGCCATGCTAGTACTAATACAGAGCACACACACTCTACTTTTTGGTTGTTTGTACACAAAAATGCAATAAATTGGCTGAAATGAACACATTATGCAGTTTGTTTGCCACAAAGAAAAGATTAAAGGCAGTCAGCTCCAATCTTCAACATGAAATATTACTCCCTATATCAAAACAGAAGGATGTTTGCCAAAGTTTTATTAGTCTATTTGATTTGTTCTGTGAACTGTCACTGTAGTAGTTGCATGACTCTCAGCTAGTTTTGCCAGATGTGAGTAATTTATCCATTTTCAGCAACTGTGTACAGTTTGTCTTCGCTACTTTTTGTGATTTTGGAGTACATTTTAAGCACAGACAGACAGATATATATATATATATATATATATATATATATACAGAGAGAGAGAGATAGACAGACAGACAGACAGACAGACAGACAGACAGATAGACAGATAGATAGATAGATAGATAGATAGATAGATAGATAGATAGATAGATAGATAGATAGATAGATAGATACTGCCTCACAGGGACAACTATTCCATAAAACTATACCATTGACAAAGTAAACTGCTTATTTAACATGACATTGAACACAGCACACACACACACTTTGTCATTTCAAGCTCACATCCAACGCTCGCAAGGTGTTTTTGTAAATTGGTGAATCAATTGAATCAATGTGGAATTGATTTGCAACAGATGGACAAATCAAAACAATCAAGTTAGTTAAAAGAATGGGACATCCCATCAATATCTTGTGGTTTTGAAGTATGTTTTCCCTCAGTGGTGGGACAATCTTCCTGAAACAACAAGACTGGCATAATTTCTCTCAGTCTTCAAGAAGCATGTAAATACTCTCCTCTTTAAAGACTATTTACTGCACTGATGTCTGAGCTGCCCAGACCTGGGGTAGACCCTATTGTGTGTATGTGTCAGTTTACTCTACCTGACCCTGTGCAAAAAAAAAAAAAAAACCTACTAACCCCAGTCTGCAGTCACACCTATTGTTCTGTATATTTCCTGTACACTAATGTAATGTAATTTTAAGTACAGATGGATAGACAGACAGATAGCTAGACAGACAGACAGACAGGTAGATTGCTGTTAATGTTACATGTGATCAAGCATCAATAACAACAGTCCATCCATTTGCTGTGTTCCTTCCTCGTAGGTGGACCAAGCTGACATCCTGCCTACAGAAATGGTGTTCACCATTAAAGAGCCTCCTCGCCTCGGACATGTGGTCAAGCTAACAAACAATTCCGACAGCGGAGCGTCCCCTATCCTGGACTACATCCACTCCTTCACTCAGGAGGATGTGGATCAGGGACGCATTCTCTATGTGTCTGCATCCATCCAGGTCTGTTGTCCTTAAATTTAATCTGTTGTCATAAATCAATAGTGGCAGCTTATTCCCTCTCAAATTCCTACTGAGAGTAAAATCAGACAAAAGGCAGCCTCTGACTTTAATATGCCTGAGGTTCAAGGTTTATTTTTAGTATATCAATAACTTATTTTCACACTGACGTCTTGCAGGGCGATGATGCTTTCACAGTGGATGTCAGTAATGGTTTTACCACCGTGGAGGACTTACGTGTCGCTGTAAACATTGTTCCCCGGATCATCCCCATCCAAACGTTCAACTTCACTGTGAAGGAAGGCCTCAGCAGAGCGGTTAACGCCGACGTTATCAACATCTCACATCCATTCTACACTTCAGTAAACATTGACTTTGTCGTGGAAGAGCCTCCCCAACACGGGGAAATCCGGTACCTGGACGGAGATGAACTGTCATATTTTACATGGGAAGAGGTATGTCATGGCATAGTTTATTGGAATAATTTAGTTTTCAGACACATTTCTATTGTTATTTGTATTTAACCCATAAAGACCCAAAGAGCCACGGGTGACCAAAACCATCAACTCTTTAATACCTGATCCACTAATTCTGTGTAAATAACGGGTGTAAAATACAGTTTATCAACTTTTCATCTGGATGTTCAGAGGCTTATTTGTGAACGTGGAAACACCATCATCTTCTACAACATTGATTCACCGGCAAAACCCTTAGACCCCATTCATACTAGGATTTTCACAATCCGGATTAAATCCCCTAAATCCGGATTTTCAAAATCCAGATAAAATT
>JAPSES010000249.1:11528767-11545858 GCA_029822895.1 Maxillicosta whitleyi
CAGAATTTACCTTTTGGGCTTTTTTATTTTCAAAAAGAGTGTAGAGAAAGGAAAACAAGTATTAAGAATGAATGAAATAAATAAATGAACACAAGAAAGCTTCCGCTCGAGCTGCCTTCGGATATGTAGAAGGAACAAAAGACTAGCAAACTCAAAATAGCGCATTTAACCGACAATGAGTTTAATTAATCCAACCAGAGGAGCTGCATGTGGATGGGAGAAGTGCGAAAAATGCTGGCAAACTCTGATCGCGATTAAAAAAATATTCACAATTTACATTAATCTAATCACGATTAACGTGTTAATATTCCCAAATCTAAAATAAATAAATTAAAGTAATGTGTCTGAAATTCGGACTTCACCCATAAAGACCCAAACATCCAAAGGCAGCAAAAAGCATCTACTGATGTAAAGTGTTTAATAAGTCTGAACTTATCAATCCATGTCAATAACTGGTGTAAAATGGCTCTGTAGTTACCATGGAAACACCGTCATCTTCTACAACATTGATTCACCAGTAAAACCCATGGAGTTTGATTATGACAGTGGATGAAAACACTGGGTTTATGTTCAGTTAATGATAGATTTGACTGAATAAAGTCACTTTTTGTTCAGTTTTCTGTGTTTTTGATATAATAACCCTCAACTTTAATCTGAGCTATTTTTGTCCATTATTAACCCTTTAAATACAAACCTCAGAACACACAACGTAAACACTGGCTGTAAATATGGAGTTTTTAGTGATCTGCATAAATCAGATTAAGGACAGAGCAGTGAAATCTGCAACTTCACCAATAGATGAAACTAAAAGGAATTTTGTCGCTCTGAATTATATAATAAAATAAAATAGATAAAGTTTCTTTGATGCTTATTTCTCACTGAACCTGATTTTAATTATAATAATAGAATAAAATCAAATCAAATTAACAGATTCCGTCCAAAAACAGCTATTAGTAAAGAATTCAGAATCAGAAATAGACGTATTAGTAGAAATAAAAGAAAGAAGCAAAAGCCATTCTCTAAATATAAATATAAATATATGATGTTGATCAAACATGTTTTCACTATATTTCACTATATATTTTAGGAAATTAGTAAAGAGATGTAGTCACATGCATTTTTGTTTTCATCGGTTAAATATTGGTAAAACCATCAGGCCAATGTGAAGACTGAGCAATAGAGTTGTTTTATGACAAAAATAAATAAATAAATAAAAAATGGACTTACAAGGTTTCTGCCCGACATCAACAATATTCTCTTTTGCGAGACTTTCCTTAAGAAATGCATTACCCACGAAACTCAATAAAACATACAGTCACATAAACTATGGCTGTTTTGTGCCGTAGATAAGTTAAATAAATAAAATAAAAAACATAGTGCATATGAAAGTGTAAATTATCACCTTATTGTCTTGTCCATTAAATGTCACTGTATTATTTAATTAAATTTCAATATATTACTTCATTAGATTTCACTGTATTATTTAATTACATTTCAATATTTTTTTCATTAAATTTCACTGTATTTTTCCATTAAATTTCACTATATTATTTAATAAAATTTCACTGTATTAATACATTAAATTTCCCTGTATTCTTTAATTAAATTTCACTGTATTCTTCCATTAAATTTCAATGTATTATTTAATTAAATTTCAGTCTATTATTTAATTAAATTTCACTGTATTCTTCCATTAAATTTCACTGTATTCTTCCATTAAATTTCAATGTATTATTTAATTAAATTCCACTATATTATTTAATTAAATTTCATTGTATTCTTCCATTAAATTTCACTGTATTATTTAATCAAAATCACTGTATTATTGCATTATGATACATAAAAACACACTGATCCAACTGACTGGTTCCAACTCTTTTGTCCTTTAAGGTGAGGAGTCTGGCGGCTTCAGTTTCACCGTGACAGACGGAGAACACACTTCTCCTCTCTACCAATTTGTCATCACAGCCAGGCCTCTCACCATCACCATGGTAACACAGGAGGAACTTGTAGTGTTTCCAGGTAAGATCCTTCAGGTTTTAACACAGTACATTATAACATGACTAAAAGCGTCTTCTATGTGCCTTACAAAAAATAATGGCAACAATAATATTAGTAATCACTGATGATTTTGGGATGTAATTTCAGTGTAAGTTTGGTTCAACGGGGGCCACAAGTGGCTAAATATGGAAATTACAACATCATGCAACAATGAAGTATTATCCCCCTTCAGCAATTAGCCAGCATATCATAATTAAATCTAAATATATCTTGTTGATGGGAGGTATTTACATGTTTAGCACTCTCAGATGTAGGTGCAGCGGAGGTTTCACAAGAGATTCTACAAAGGAGAGATTTCATTGAAAGGACTTCAGGTTTTTGTGATAACTTTAATCAGTCAAGGAATCGGCAAAGCATGCATTTGTAAGGCTCATTTCTGTAGATGTAAATAGATGTAGTTCTGTAATAACGTGTACTGGGGAGGTGTACTGTACAACAGCAGCGTGGATTAAATCTGCACAGACTTTTGCATCTGCCAGTGTCACCTACTGCACATGTGTTTATTTATTTTTATTATTTTTATTTTTATCGAACACATTTTTATATTTTTTTTATCTTTTGATTTTTTATTGTATTTGATACATATTGTGTCGCTTATCTTATCTTATCCTATTTTCATAAATAAGAATATTATTAGTACAATATAAGGTGCTCATGTTCATTCAGTCAATATAAAACAGGCTCATGGTCAGTTTACATAATAAAATGTAACAGGTGTCAAACATGTGACCTGGGGGGCAAATCCGACCCGTGGGATGAATTTGTAAAATGCAAATATTACACTTTGTATATTATCAATCAAGGACATTAAAATTATTTTAGTTTCAGTTCCACGTTCAGCCCATTTCAATCTCAAGTGGATCAGAACCAGTAAAATATTATCATAATAACCTATAAATGATGAAAACTCACTCAGTCTTCTGTTTGTTTTACTGTCAAAAAAGCAACATTACATGAAAATGTTTACATTTGTACACTATTGTTTCGCAAAAAAAGTGAATAAACTGAAATGCCTTAATAGACTCAGGTGTAATTGGACCAATTTTCTGCCTGTTTCTAAATGTTTTGTGTATTTATGTTGTCGTGCACATTTGTAAATGATAAACTGAGACAGAATATTGTTAAAATTGTACACTTACTTTGTTTATGAAATTTCAGTTTTTTCAAAGTTCTTCATATTCTTCATATTTTTTAATGCATAGTTCGGAAATGTAAAGTTTTTCTAATGTAATTTCACTGTTTTCAGAGCAATGTATGGAGTTGACATTATTTATGTTTTATTAAAATCAGGTATTTCCCTTTATTCAATTCACTGATCATCTAGTTTTTCATAAAAGCTCAGATTAAAGTTGATTGTCATTGTATTAGCAACAGAGAAAAATGAAGAAAACATGACTTTTCTATCATTAATTAAACATAAACCCAGTGTTTCCATCCACTGCCATTGATCCAACTCCAGGGGTTTTACTGGTGACTTAATGTTGTAGAAGATGAAGGTGTTTCCATGGTAACTAGGGCCTCTGAATGTCCTAATCCGGCCTGCCAAAGGGTCCACTCTGGCCCCTGGGATGAATTTGTGAAATGCAGAAATTACACTGAAGATTTGAACAATCAAGGATGTTAAAATCATTTTAGGCCAATTAAATCTAAAGAGGGTTAGACCAGAAAAATACTGTCAGAATAACCTGTAAATAATGAAAAGGGGGAAAAAAATAACCCCCCCCCCCAAAAAAAAAAAAAATCAAATAAAGTAAAATTACTCAAAAATGTTTATATTTACACATTATTTCCACACACATTTTTCAGGTTGTTCATATTTGTTCATGTTCTGTTCAAGTACAGTTCGTAGATGTAAACATTTTCATTACAGAATTTGACTTGTTTCACTCAAAAACATAGAGAAGCAGTGTTCAAATTATGGGGGAGCCAGTGGGGGCTGAGCTCCCATGAAAGCAGCAAAATCAATTATCTGTGGGGGTTTCTCAAATGTGCCATATTTAATTATAAATAAAACTTTTTCCCGATCACTGTGCGCCCATAACTTTGTGTTTAACGTGTTTAACATTAAGGTGTTTATCGCTGAACATGTAAGACTGCACTTCACCACCATGCACGCAAATGTCATTCTATTGGACAGTTTGTGAAACAATAATTTCAATAGATTAATAATAATAATAATAATAAAACATGGATATACAACATATCACTGTCTGCTAGATATTGTTATTTTATTTTATTTTATTTTTTGACAGACCCCCATAGGGTAAACATGATAATTCGAACCCTGTAGAGTAGACATTATTGATCAGTTTTTATCCTATTATTTATATTATCTTTCTGGTCTGACCAACTTTATATCACACTAGGCAGTAAGTGCCCCCTAAACTAAACAGAGTTTGACCCCCCCTGTCCTAATGGGTCATATCTTACACAGATTATGTACATTAGTGGATCAACAGGTATTAAATATGTTATATCAGTGTGTGGTGTTGGTGCTGGTGGATGTTTGGGTCTTTATGGGTTAAAAAGAACATTTTCCCTGCAGTGCATGAGCTACTGTCAGCACTAAATCCTCACACAGTTCTAGATTTTGCTTAATTTTTCATGCTTTGCTGTTTTCACAGGAACAAGGCAGCCCATCACAAGTGCCAATCTGGAGGCTGTAACCAATGAGGATGGAAATGAGATAAGCTACTCGCTCATCCGCCCACCGCGTTTGGGAAGACTCATCCTGGCCAACGACAGGAACCAGTATGAGGAAATTACTCGCTTCTCACAGTCACAGGTATGACTTCTGGGATTGACTTAATGTCCTTTAGGAGGCATTTATCTCATTTCTCTTCTTACTTTTTTAACCCATAAAGACCCAGCGCTACTCTGCGGTAGTTCCCAAATGATATTTTTTGCTCCATATTTACCATTTTTAAGTGGTTTCTCAACATTTATTATGAAATACTCCTCTGTATTTTATATTTTTCCTGTAAAATCAGGTATGTTCCCACATTTAATCTATCGGGGGTGTCAAACATGCAGCCAAAACCTCCTCGCCACAGGGTCCAATCCGGCCCACGGGATGAATTAGTGAAATACAAAAATTACACTGACGATATGAACAATCAAAGGTGTTAAAATAATTTTAGGTCAATTCAATCTAAACTTGGTCAGACCAAAAAAAGACTATCATAATAAACTATAAATAATGAAAAACACAATTTTCATTCTCTTTTTTTCAGTGTAAAAAACAGTTAAATTACACAAAAAGTTTTATATTTACAGATTAGCCTTTTATAAAAAATAAATAAATAAATAAAGTGAACAACCTGAACAAATATGAACCTGAAATGTCTCAAGAGAATTAAATGTAATTATACCATTATTCTACCTGTTATTAAATATTTAGTGTATTTGTAGATCCACTGTGATCTGTACGCTATAATGAACATGTGAAAATGAGGAACTGAGGCCAAATAATGGTATAAATTGTAAAAAAAAAAAAAAAGAAAGAAAGAAAGAAAAAAAAGAAAGAAATTGCACTTTTTTCCTTAAATCTCTTTTAAACATTTTAATAATACAATTTTACCTTTTTTACACTAAAGCATAGAAATTACACATAATTATGAAAAACTTGATGAAGGTTCTCATAATTAATTTATGAAAGGGTTAACTGAACATAAAACAAGTGTCTACGACTGCTGTTATTTATCAAACTCTACGGGTTTTACTGCTGAATCAAAATGGGTCAAATCCGATGACCACGGAATGTTATAGACATGGATAAAGTACAATAATAATTATAAGATTTTCATTTTAACTGGACTCTTGGCAAAGCGCCCTCAAAGTAAGAAAATAAATAGTCCTGTCTGGCCCTGTCTCATGGGTTTAATGAAATGTCCTTGTGTATTTTTACAGCTTGTTTCAACATAAGTATTAAACTGGTTAGAAGCCCATTTTTTCTGTAGCATAAATATTTATGTCTTTCCCTTTTCTTTAAATTACTCTGTAACTTTACAAGTCATATTTTAGAATTTTGTTGTTTTATTGAAATATATCATATATTAACACATAAAAACCCAGCCTCACTTCTGTGTGAGTTCCCAAATTAATTATGTTTATCCTTAAGTTATTTATCACCCTTTATCATAATATTATCCTACATATTTTGCTTTTTTCAATGAAAATCAGTTATTTTTCCATATTTAATCACTGATCATGTAATTGTTCATAAAGGCTCAGATTATCATTTTATGAGAAAAAGACAAAAATGAAGAAATATGACTTTTTCAACAAAATATATCAACATAAGTGTGTTCATCCCCGGTCATTGACCCAACTCCATGGGTTTTACTGGTGAATTTTACTTGTCAGAGGATTCTGTTTTATTGAAAAATGTCATATATTAACCCATAAAGACCCAATGCTACTTTTGTGGCACTTCCCAAATGAATTTTTCTCTTTCTTTTACCTGATTTAATTTATTTTTCACCGTTTATTATAATGTTATCCTCTATATTTTGCATTTATCATTGTAAGCCAGGTACTTTTCCTTATATTTAATTTATTCAGCATGTAAATGTTCACAAAAACTCAAAGGTTATTATTTTACAAAAGAGAAAACTGAAGAAAAAGTGACTTTTTCTGAACAAACAAAAACAACTGTTGCTTGTCTAACTCCACAGGTTTTACTGGTTAATTAATGTTGTAGAAGATGACAGTGTTTCCATGGTAACTACAGAGCCCCTGAACGTCCAAATGTTTCATATCTGACGACCATGACTAGACGACAAACTGCATTTTTCACTAATTATTTACATGGATTCATAGGGTTAGTGGATCAACAGGTGTGAAACAGTTTAGATCAGGAGTTGCTGTTGGACACCAGTGAGTCTTTATGGGTTAAAAGAACCAAAAAATTCCCTAAAATTCTCCTCGGCTAAATACACCTCAGAGCCACTGTCTGTCTGCAGTGGTCGTCTTTGTCCTTTTCAAGCATCTGCTCGTCTCCATCCCTGAAATCTGACCACACTTGGATGAGCATGAGAGCAAATTCTTTCCCTGCAAACTGCTCCATTTTGAGTGTGACAGAGAATTTAACACTATTTTGAGCTGAAAACCTGATGTGATGAGTTGTGTTGGAGTGTCTGCTCTATGTGTGTGTGTGTGTGTGTGTGGCCTTGGATGAATTTGCCTGGGCTTGTTTGTGTCTAAGAGAGAAGGAAAGCGAGGGAGAAATAGAGCAAGAAGAGTTGAAATTAGGACACTGTGACCTCAGAGAGCGAATACAGGCCGTCACATTCCAGTTCCCGAACTCGTATCCCAGTTCGGCAGAGCCAAACCACTGCTGAGCTTCCATTTCACTGTGGTGCGTAGACGTCAGAGGGAAAATAGCAATGAAATAATTCAGCAAACTGAAATGTCTTTGTTTTTAAATCTGCTCAAGTAAAACTGGGTTACTGACGGCTGGAGCATAAATAACATTAGTGGATACAAATACAATATAAAATGTACAATATCTTAATCCACAAAGGCCAGCGGTGGAATGTAACTAAGTATTTTTACTTCATTACTGCACTTAAGTTTAAGTCTTAAGTTTTTTGTGCCTTCATTTAAGTTTTTTACTCATCCTCAGGCATGAAAAACATAATGTTACTGAGGTTTTTTTTTTTCATATACTTACAAAAATGTCCAGTTGTGGCAATTTATCACCATTTCCTCTAACATTAGGCTCTATATTTTGCATTTTTAAGTGAAAATCAGCTATTTCCCTTTATTTAATTCACTGATCATAGTTGTTCACAAAAGCTCAGATTAAAGTTGATTGTCATTGTATTAGCAACAGAGGAAAATGAAGAAAACATGACTTTTCTATCATTAACTAAACATAAACCCAGTGTTTCCATTCACTGTCATTGATCCAAGTCCAGGGGTTTTACTGGTGACTTAATGTTGTAGAAGATGAAGGTGTTTCCACGGTAACTACAGGGCCTCTGAATGCCCATATACTTACAAAAATGTCCACTCAGCCACATGCATTTAATTTTGACGCAAAGAAAGATGCATTTAAAACCCAATAGCAGAAAATAATATGAAAACAATGAAATAAAAACACTTTTAATGCTGCTAATTTGATGTTTTCTCACATTTTAGCAGTGGTGGAATGTAATGAAGTATTTTTACTTTGTTACTGTACTTAAGTATTTTTTGTACTTGTACTTAAATAAAAAATAATAATGCATACTTTTACTTTTACTTCACTACATTTTGTGGCAGTTATCTGTACTTTCTACTCCTTACGTTTTATAAATTGATGCCGTTACTCACTTTAAAGTACATTTTAAAAGAACTACTTAGTACTTTTACTTAAGTAAGATTCTTGATGTAGTACTTGTACTTTTACTTGAGTAAATATTTTGCAGGGTATTGGTACTTTTACTTCAGTACTAAACTTCAGTACTTCCTCCATCCCTGACAAAGACCCAGTGCTACTCTTATGTCAGTTCCTGAATTAATTCTTTGTATTTAACCTTTCTCAAGCAATTTAACACTATTTATTATAACATTACCTTCTGTTTTTTAAAGTGAAATTCATGTTTTTTCCTATATTTAAGCTACTGATCATGTGGATTTTCATAACACCTCAGATTAAAGTTGGGGATCATTACATCAAAACCAGAAAAAACTGAAAAAAACATGACTTTTTCAGCAAATATATCAGTAACTGAACATAAACCAAGTTTCTCCATCAACGGTCATTGATCAAACTCCTGTAGAAGATGATGGTGTTTCCATGGTAACTACAGAGCCTCTGAACGTCCAAATGGGTCATATCTGATGACCATGAAAGGACAACAAACTGTATTTTACACCAATTGTTTACATGTATTGATAGAATTAGTCAGTTAAACAGTTTATATCAGTAGATAATTTTCGTCGCCGGTGGATGTTTGGGTCTTTAAGGGTTAAAAGAGTAAGGAATATATGTACTTTAACATATCTGATTTTGCTTTAAAGACCCTGAAATGAGTTTCTTTGTTTATTTACAAGTAACTTGATAATGTTATGTTGAATTTTCCGTATCTTCTGGTTTCGCTTTTCCTCCCAGTTGGAGTCTGGAGCGGTCTACTATGAGCACCAGTTACCTGAGGAGCCTTTCTGGGTCATGAGGGACTCCATAGAGCTCAATCTGTCATCCCAGCCAGCCCCAGATGTCCGTCACATCCTGCCCATCACCATCTCTTATTATGCCGCCCACAGCAACATCTCCTCACAGCTGTGGAAAAACAAAGGTGAATGATGTATTGATTGAGAAACTGGCATGTTTGTGATTATCCATTTAACATGTAAATGAAATGACAACACTAAAAACAACTGTAAAAAAAACAAAAAAACAAAAAAAACACCCACTCTGGCACTGATTTGCTCTAAAACTGTAATTACTGTGCAAACTAAATTGCTCAAATTCAGGCATGAGAAACTATGAAGCCTTACAATATGTAAGTATTGCTTTCAGCTGCAGCTGCGGTTCAGCAAAGTGAGAGTCTGTTTTTTATTTTTTATCCAACATTTGTTTATACACTGATGGTTAAATTGCATTCACTCTCACTTCAGGGCCAGCATCTAAATACCAAGACATTTAATGTTGTTTGAAGTGTCCATCTATAATGTAATTTATTATAACTTGAAAAACAATAAGTATACACTGACAAAAACCACATTTGGATTATGAAACACTGTGGTTTGCTCCTTTGTGGAGAATAAAGGCAAATATTGCGGTTACATGTGAGTAAAAATTATTTTTCAAATTGAATTTCTGTGATTGTTTGCTGTGATTTGTGCATTAGTCATTATAATTATCACTGAATCCTTTCACCAGTCAACCATCAAACTGTCATTGGTAGACATTAGTGAAAAAAAGCATCAGGTTTTCATAGATACGGAATGAAACTCTCCTCATGCAGAGTGTTTCATCATTGCCAGAACCGTCTAAAGTTGTAAAGGGATTTATCACCCTTCCAAAACAACAAGCACTCCCCTCCATCTGTCCCTCCATATGAGCCAACTGTCTAAATGCACTATGCTGTATAATTAAATAGCACCAGGAGACAGAACTGTAAGTCAACACTGACGTTTCCCATTTCTGCTTGTGCTTATTCTTTTTGTTTAGGTCTTGAAATTGTTCAGGGCCAAAGGAAGGCCATCGATGGTTCCATACTTGATGCCTCTAATCTTCTGGCCAGCCTCCCCGAGTCTAAACGGAGTGGAGCAGATGTAGTTTTCGAGATGAAACGTTTCCCCGACCATGGACGTGTCACCCTTCGGGGGCAGGATCTGCCTCGTGATGCTCCATACTTCATGCACGAAGATGTAATTAACGGAGTGGTGGAGTATCTTCATGATGACTCAGGGGCTTCTTTTGATAGCTTTGCCTTCAGGGCCCGTCTAAAATCTCCAGGTCAAGGTAGTTCGTCTCCTGCCGAGTCTGTCATCCTGGAGGAGATCTTTAACATCTCCATTAAAAGGCGGGGCTCTGATCCACCTGAACTGGTCACTTCAGATATGCTCCTGGAGGTCCTTCAAGGCTCCATGACCATCTTGACCCAGAAACATCTGAACACTCAAGACGAGGACAGTCCCCCCGATGAGGTGCACTTCAAGGTGACCAAAGTCCCCGGTAATGGACGGCTTGTTGACACCCTCACAATGGACCCAATCTCTGATTTCACTCAAGACATGGTCAACCGTGGACAGGTGGGCTTTTATAGCGACGGCAGCCTCACAGATGGCTTTTTTGAATTCACGGTGTCAGATGGAGAACACCAAACAGAGCCATACACACTCCACATCGGTGTCCTTGCTCGCACCCTGTTACTCGACAAGGCCCCTGAGATCAAGGTGAAACAGGGAGATGATGAGACCTTAGTGACAGAAGAGATGTTGAAGGCTACGACTGGTGGCCCTGTCAAAGAAGACGTCCTCTACAAGATCACAAGTGTTCCTAAGTACGCTGCTGTCATGGTAGACCGCCAACCCACATCGGCCTTTACCCAGGAACAGATCAGACAAGGTCGAGTCAGCGTTCGTTTTGTCAAGTCGACTTCACCTCGAGACAGTGTTGCATTTGTCGCCCGCAGTCGAGCTGCTAACGTCTCATCTGTCCTCAACATCACAGTCCAGCCTCTGGCCAACATTGCTCAGGATCCTCTCGTACCCCAGGGAGCTCTTGTCCAGCTTGACAGGAAGCTTCTGGATGCAACCCCCCTGGCAAACAAGACCAGGAGCTCACCCACGTTCACTGTGATCCAGCAGCCACGAGGGGCTCGCTTTGTGAGGTCTGGAGGTCGTGGAGCAGGTCAGACAGTAGACTCATTCAGCCAGCAGGACCTTGATGAAGGCCGTGTAGCTATGGAAATCGTGAATACCCCCCCTGGATCAAAAGGCGGTGTCTCTCAGGACGAGGCCCGATTCCTGCTTAAAGCTCACGGGGTTCCTCCTGCAGAATGCGTACTTTCCTTCCAGACCGCCCCTTATAATGGTTCCGGCATCTACCCTGTCACTCTCTTAAGGGTTCCTTCAGAGACCAATGACCTCCCTGGCGTTGGTGGGTCACCTCGTGCCACCCCAGCAAGTCCCCAGTGGAAGGGAAACATGGACTGGCCCCATGGCAAGGCCCCCACCACAGCCTCCTCTGACGACGGGTCCCACAGAAAACCTGTGGTCTCCCGACGTAGCAACATCTGGTCCATCCTGATCCCCATCCTCGTGATCCTCCTCCTGTTGCTCCTGGCAGCAGTCTTGGCTTACTACGTGATCCGTAAAAACAAGACGGGCAAGCACAATGTCCAAACAGCAGCATCCAAACCCAAAAATGGAGAAGTGGCCAGCACGGAAACCTTCCGGAAAACTGACCCGGCCAATAACATTCCAATGTCCAACATGGACTCCAAAGACGCAGACCCAGAGTTGTTGCAGCACTGTCGGACAACGAACCCGGCCTTGAAAAAGAACCAGTACTGGGTCTGAGACACTATGACACCGAGCGAGGTGGACCCTCGTGTGTTGGAAACGCAGCCTCCTCAAATCATTCCTCTTGGTATTGAAGACCTCTTGCCACAGCCGTTTAGATGATCATGATTTTTTTTTTTTTTTTTGATGCTATTGGTTATTTACGTATCTCAACATAACTGTGGACAAATTCTCAGGCAACAAAACACTGAATACCTATTGGCAAAGAAAGAGGCAGTTTTTTTTTTTTTTATCTCAGAGGCTCATGTCTATTTATTTTAGTTTTATCATTCCTCTTCGTCGAAGGGCACAAATGAAGACATAAACATGCTTTGTGTTTGCAAAAAAAAAAAAAAAGAAGAAGTATTTTCTGTGTGCTCCGTCATTGTATTCCATTTGATATTATAGACCAATATTATTCGATTGAGTGGATAGGTAATTTAAAGGTTTTGTAATAGTTTGAGTTTAGTTTTTGGTGCGTCAGCAAAGTCGATAAGTGTGTATATAGATAATGAGGTAAATATATGCTGTGTTAAGAAGATGATAAACTGCCTCTGTGTTTTCTGATTACTTCGGTTGTTTTTTTTTTATGTTTTTCATTGTATTTTTTGTCTCTCAGGGCTAAATTCAGTTTCATTTCATCACGCAAAACCACTTCAGTTGTTTGAGTTTTGTGTGGAAAACGAACGGTTAAAGAAAATAAATGAAAAACGATGAATTTAGCTCAGAATAATGTCATCAACTTCAGTATGCTATTACTCCTCCTTGCCTCCGTAGTGCTCGTAAATATTCACTGGACTGGCACAGCACTGACCACATAAAGACACAGTACGTAATTTGTAACCACAGTCAGGACGTTATTCGCTCGTATTGGTCTTTAACACATCCTTACTGGCTGACAGGCAGGGATTAGGTCATCTTAACGCAGGATGTTTCCAGTTTTTAAGTCTACAATTAAGTCTTCATTGAACCAGTTTGTTTCGGGGGGTGAATAAGATGCTGTACTGGTTACAGGTTCCATCATTTGACGTGGAGTTACTTTCAATAATATGCATTCCATACATAAGCTGAATATACAAACAGTCATGTACTGAAACCATGACATTTTTGTTCTTTATTTTTTTTGACTCTTTATGATTCTTTTGTGTTGTTTTTTTTATTTCCACCTATTACACATAAGTAATCTGCTGAATGTTGAATGAAGACGAGTAGAAAGTAACACAGAAAATGATCTCAAATAATGAATTTGCTGTACATTTTCAGGATACTGTGTAACGATACCAACGTCAGTGTTATTTGTTAGTCTTGTAATGAACATGCGGTATTTTTCTTCGCAGTATTAATCTTTGTTTTTTGTTGTGTTTTTTTTAGTTTTCGGACATTTTGAGATTACACAGAAAACCCAGAGCTCAGGATGTTATGTGTTTCCAGTGCCATTATCTCCTACAGATAGCCATAATAAAAACACATATTCCTCCTTAAGGGTATCACATATACATTTGAGCAGTTTTAAGTGTAAATATACAGTAAGTGGTGGACCTAACAATCTCTCTTTATCTCTTTATATATATATATATATATATATATATATATATATGATGTTTTGCATTGAAGATATGTGTAAATGTATCTGCATTTATTTAGATCCAGACTATGTTCAAGTACAATGTGTGTCTGTATGTGTGTATATGCATGTGTGTGTGTGTGTGTGTGTGTGTGTGTGTGTGTGTGTGCTGCTCTTCTGTTTTCTGATTTCTGTGATTTCTGACAGTTGAGTTTCATCTGAGTTTCATCGCCACCCCTCATTGTTCATTATTTATTATTTCTGTCACCACTTAATGACAGCTCACGCAGTTATGTGCTTTGCCAGATATTAAACTGTACTCCATCAGGTGCCTTTAGAAATCATGGCTTTAAAAACAAAATAATAGGATAAAATGTTTAAAATGAGCTAAATGTCCATGAAAGCTGCCTTTGAGTTTTGTTCTCTGCACTAATAGAAATAAAACATTCCCGCAATACGGCCTGTGTTTATTATTTTGTCAGTGACTGGTTGTGTTGACTTTAATTTGCTCTGAAATGCTTTTAACGCATTAAGTATTTTTGCGTTTTGACTTTTCTTTTACGAGAGAATGCAATTTACAAGTGTTCTAAACCTACTGTGGGAACTGTATAATAATTTTTGCTGTGATTCTAACATTTATTTTTTTAATAAATAAGCAATTATTTAGTACTTTTTTAGCCAAAAAGAATAAGCACAAGGCCCATTATAACACAACAAAACTCTTTTTTTCTTAAATATATCTTTGGTTCATGTTCTCACTCTAATGTACATAATTTATTACATTAATGTTGAATAAATCACACTTGTGCAGCATTTACACATGTCTGTTAGACCTTCAACTGTGATATCTACATATTAAAGATGTTTTAAAATTAAATACTTCAGCAATAATTAAATTTAATCGGATATTTATGCTGACATATTAATATATTTACTTATGATAAACTCACATTAATCCAGAAAAAAAACAAATATTATGGCAGGAAAGGCAAGAACAATATTAACAGCAAAAAAGATAAATATGTAATTATGAAAATAATATAATACAGATAAAATAAATGAATAAATATGAGGGAATTTAGATGATAACATCAACAAAAGAAGCTAATTGTATAAATTAGAGAAATGAAATGAAATGCTGATCAACTTCAATTAATTTTAAAAAATTATTTGATAACAACTTTCTTAAATCAAAGCTTTGTTTATTTATTTTCACTGCAGCTAAATATTGGTTCCACTGTTGTGTTTCACTGGGACAGTTATTGCGATGCGCATCTTCTTAAGTTGTTAATAATTTGGGTACAAATGTGGGTAAATCTGTGCACATATTGTTTGTAGATGTCATTTGACTTCTTTGTTGTTGTTTACATTTATTGATATTTGACTTTATTATTATTTTTTTTTTTAGACGCTGTTATTGTTGTTATTTCTATATAGATTTATATATAGATCCTTTTACTTTTATGCTTTTTGTGGTTGTTGTTTCAACCAGATCTGGAATAAATGATAAGTTATTTGTTATTTTCATACATGTTGTTTTCACATTTTTATCTTAAGTGTTTTGCTTATTTAAGTAATCATTTAATATAACTGAAGAAAATAAAAGGCAGACCAATCGGTTACAATAAATAACCAATAGCTGCAGCTCGGGTATAAATACACAGAACAAGTATCAGTATTTATATGTTTTTATGGGATTTAAAACAAAATAGTGCTATTAATAATTTTATTTAAAATGTTAAAATTCAGTTTCCCTTGTATTTTTTTTCCCCTTTATTCCTCTTTAACTGTCATAACTCCTTGTGGCCACCAGGTGGAGTTAAGGTGCAGAGCTGCTCTCTGAGGAACCTAATGTTCCTTCAGCCATTTGTCAGCATTTAACAAGGTTCTCTCCGTCCGTCATTCTTTCCAGTGGATGGCCTTTGCTTTCAGGGTTTCTTCTACATTTTCCTGCTCCTCACACTTCTGCCGGTGTCACTGTCCTGCTGTTGATCTGTTCTGTTGTGAACACTGTCCCTGCAGGTTTCATAAGCTGCCTGGCACAGCTGTTCCTCCACATGTGTCTGCTTATGTCATGATCAACAAGCACTGGATAGTTCACTTATGTTTTCAACTGCACGAAAGATTGAAGCAAGTGAACAGCCTTTGTTTTGTTCTTATTAGTGTACGTCAGATTGAGCCGTCAGCACTATTTCATACAATTTGTCTCTGAAGTTAAACACTAATAAGGTCAAAATTAATGTAAAGCTACAAAATATCATTAAAATATCCAATAATGAGCTGAATTGGGGATTAAAAACATCATGTTAAGTATCATTTTGGGATGTTTATAAGGTACTACTTAACCTATAAAGACCCAGTGTGACATGTTGCAATTCCCAAATGAATTTTTCTTTATATTTAACTATTCTTAATTGGTTTATCGACACTTATTGTAATACTAACATCTGTATTTTGTGTTTTTTTTCTGTGAAAATCTGGTATTTTCCAACATCTAAAGCACTGAACATGCAGATGTTCATTAAAGCTCAGAGAAAACTGTAAGGGGTAACTACAGGTAACTACAGAGCCTCTGAACATCCAAATGGGTCATATCTGATGACCATGAAAAGATGAAAAACTGTATTTTAAACTAATTATTTACATTGATAGGATCAAGTGGCTTGTCTTGTAACAACAAATGGACAAATACATCATATAGTAACACACAGGGACATTTACTTTAAAATCACTGGGTTATATAATACTCTAAAATGAGTTATTAATCTGTAGATACAAATAAATCTCAAAGTACAACAACTTTTAATATGATCATATAAAGATGGATCAAGAGGTTACAAACAAATCTAAACACACTGTGCATATGATTAGAATCATAGTATAATTGCATAAAAAGTCATATTTTTGGCTAAATTGTGACTGTCCTGACATTGGCAATGACTGGAAATGAACTTGAAGACTTATAGGGACTTACGCTGTGAGGATAACAGTATACATAATTAAAGTAAACAGATACTTCCATGTCATTACAGGTCACAGTATTTGTACTGAAAAGTCTTCCTGTTCTCTGTTAACCCTTTAAAAAACACTTTAAAATCCAAGTTACTGGAGGACATAAGAAGAAAAACTAAAATGTTTTATTGTCATATAGAAAGTCAAGGTCAATGAAGTTACCATATTTGATTCATTACCAAGTTGCAAAAAAAAAAAATTAATTAATTAATTATTATATTATTATATTATTAATTTCTTATATATATATATATATAAGAAATTAATTTTAAAAGAAAATATTGGAAAAACACATATGAGCTGAAAGGAGCGTGTATTTTATAACATTAGACCAACATCAGTGCTGATCCACACACCTGTTCACATCCACGTGATCCTTTTGAACATCATTCATTACATTAGTACCATTACTTCATCATTACATTAGTACCATTACTTCATCATTCATTACATTA
>JAPSES010000249.1:11559164-11576950 GCA_029822895.1 Maxillicosta whitleyi
TACAAAGGTGATCAAGACAAAATATCATTTTTCACGTACACTAGTAATAACAAAAGTTCAATATGTAGTGCTTAAAAATGAGTTACCTTATATATGATGTGACTAAATGGATATGGTTATTATTAGCAATTGTTGTTCAGACTAAAATACAAATATTCCAAGATGATCTTAACTTCAGGAATTAATTTTTATTTATTTAACCTTTATATTTTTACTAGGTGACATAGTTGAGAATTGATTCTTATTTACAGCAACAACCTGGCCAACAGGCAGGATACAAACAGAAGCTTCTCATCATTTTTGTATAGCATCTGTGATCTGGAAATGAGTGTCATGGTTGCCTTTATAACACAGAGGTAGTGGTTTTTAATTAAGGATTAATAACATAGATTTAGGAAGTTCTGATGATGATCATAAGAGTTATTTTGGTGTTTGTCAGGCTACGTTTTTTTGCATCGTCATGTTTAGTCTGTACCAAGAAGCATTTCTGTGGAAAGGGGCCCCAAAGTTAATCATCTCCCAGAACATTTGACTACTTACCTCAGAGTTCCATTCATTTCCTTTTCCAGTGTGTCATGTGATACTCACTAGCACCAGAGACCGTATTGCAGGGCTTAGGTTTAGATCTGTTGTTGCATAACACAAATATAGTGGCTGCTGCTGCGTATGGGCCTGGTCAAGCGATTAACGGAGTGAGAAAACACTGTACAGCAATACTAATCATTCCATATCTGATTTTAAAAAATAATTTGGCAGCAGCCATAATAGCTCAAATTGTAGGTCTAAAATACTTTATCTTGCCATTAAGGAGTAATAACCAAATATTTAATACAAACATGAAATTATCATTATTGACAAAGTAACAGAGTGAGGAAAAATGTACAGGAGTTAATCAAGGTTTGGAAAAAATGCTGTTCCTAAAGGAAAGTCCAAATATTTAGCATACCACACTTTTCTTAATATATGAGAGTACATTATATCCAAAAATGAAACTGATACAATTTTTATTTTAGACTTTAAAAGACATTAATTCATGATAATAGAATGAGAATTCAAGCGAGGTGTTTGTTCAGTGTGATACACCAGAATAATATAATCAAACATTTTATTAAGATACTGATAAAATTATAAGCAACTATGAGTGAAAATAAAATAAGACACAGACATATAATTTGAATGTGTTTATTTACACTTTGCTGTTTACATTCTGAATTTCTGCTGTGTACAGTCATTCATGTTCATTTCAAATCAGGAGACTTCAGCTGTCATCCAAGCTCATTCATTCATTTCATTCAAGTTTTATTTGGTCTTGCATTTATAGAAATTTAATTAAACACTGGTATTAAAAACAATACTAGATGGTGGAGTAACATAACAAAGTGACAAACAATGATTCAAAACATTTAAAGATATTATAAAACTAAAACAAGAACTTCCAGAAGTAAATTTTTACTTGCCATACAAATGAATAACAGGTAAACTCAAGCTTTTCCTGCATGATGTTCCAGGTTAGGGGCACATAATAATTAAAAGTGAATTTCCCACCATCCATAAAACCAAAACCTGCAAAGTTTGACAAATTGAACTGCCCCAAAATTCTATGATAATCACTGTATTGTATTGGTGCATCCACCCCAACACACCTGAAGTCTTTATGAGCCTGTGATCTTCACTGTTGTTGTGAATTTGCAGAGTCCCCATGGATGACCTGACCCAAGCCCTCTCGGCCAGCTTTGCTGTGTCCAAAGATCCCAACAGCACCGCAGCACCCCACCCTCGGCTGGCGCAGTACAAGAGCAAATACAGTGTACTGGAGCAGAGTGAGCGACGCCGACGCTTCCTTGATCTGCAGAAAAGGTAAATATACCTAACAGTTTTTTTCTTTTTTATACAATGAATAAAGATGTTATTTTAAACCACTGTTTACTAACCTTTTTTGCACCACGGCACGTATTTGACATCAGAAAAATCACAAAGCACACCACTGACCAAAAAAATGTCACAAAAAGTATATTTATTGAATTGGAACATAAAGCTTAGAGGGTTGCACCAGCGACCCCTCAGACTGAGCCCTGTTGTATATTGTTGTATATCATGGGATGCATATCCCTCCTGCCCCAACCTGATACCTGGGGTTCATGGTTAACTCACTAATCCATGCATCAGTACTGAAGGGGTTTTATCAACAGAACCACCACATCAGAACCAGTTCACTTTTATTTTTATTATCAAACAGAAGCAGCAGACTGTTGTTACAGACTGGATCTATATGCATGTGTATCTATATGTATGTGGATCTATATCACACTGTGGGCTTAAAGAACCCATCAGGTGAAATTAGATCATCTTTCACGGCACACTGGTTGGGAAACACTGGTTTAAACAATGTCACATTTCCCTACTGGATTGTGATGCCTCCAACTCTTTTGGGATTCAGATTGAAAATTGTAACATACATGTGACTGTAATGTTTAGGTGTATAGTAGTAACTTTTCTTTTCTCAATGCCAATGTCAGCAAAAGGTTAAACTATGTCAATCATGCGCGGCGTCTGGCTGATGGGGACTGGACAGGAGCACACAGTGATGGGGAGGACGACATGGAAAAACAGGAGGAGGGGGAACAGAACCAGGACATGGCAGAGGAGGAGGAGGAGGGCATGGAGATTGAGAGGAGGAAGCTGCCAAAACATTATGCCAACCAGGTCAGTGTTTGGTGTCTTATGAGACAGAGAAGTGAATCCTTTTCATGTGTGAAGGATGAGAACTGACACGATTAATCAACTCGAATCGACTGGAAAAATGATTCAGTCACAGTTTTCCTGAATCAAAGCCCCGTTTCCTTAATTTTGTTGCCACTGAACATTGGTCCCACTCTTGTTTCACACGGACACTTACTATGATGCACATGATGCCAGGATCAACACAGACGACATGGAGTGTAGCTCGGAAGAGACAAAAAGGCAGAAAATGCCTACATGTATATGCTCACTTTTCTTCACTGTAACTGTAAAAATATTTGGCTTTGTTTTTTTTAAGTTGTATGTTTGTTCCATCTTATGTTAGTAGGTTGTATACACATTTGTAGACTGTAGTGCACCTATTGTTTGTAGATTAGTCGTATAGATAGATGGCTAGATAGCAGGGCTGCACAAATAATCGTTAAAAGATCGCAGCCTCGATTCGTACATGGATGCGATCTCATTTCTAAACGTTCCTTAAGCATTTTATGTCACGGGCTGCATTACAAACAAACACAGAACTGCCACCGCGTCCTTCAATCTATGGTAAAGCGTGTTTACAGCATGTGACCCTGCTGCTGTCGGCTGAACTTTAGTGAGGAAAGAGTGAATAACAACGGAGAAACGTCTGCGGTAAAGACAGCGGAATGGATGAAAACCCCAGTGGTTGTGTCCAGACGCACCCACCTGAACTCTGCCCAATAAAAGCTTACATTCGGGGGTGTTAACCTCATGTCGGTCTTCTTTTCTGTGGCTCGGATCCAAGTATCTTTTCATTTTCACTTCTCTGACTCCTGCACTGTTCTCCTTTTCTTTGTTTTGCCGTTGAAGATAACCCAGCCCTTTAACAAGGATCAAAATTCCCACCACCATGCACACACACACACACACACACAGACCGACCAAAACGCACATGCATGCATCCCCTGACTGAACCATGCGCATGCACCCCACGCCACATCAACAGAATTCCACAGGAAACGCTAAATTTTGTTTTTAAAATTCCATTGTTCTGGCTGGGAAGTTGCTTTGCACTGCAAACTTGCACAGATCAGCTCACATCATTTACCAATTGACCAGACTATTTGTGGAGTGAAATGACAGATGCAAATCACAGGTAAAAAAAAAAAAAAAAACACATTTCCTTGACAGCGGTGCAGGAAACATTTTGTGAAAAAAAAATTGTGCCAGAGAATTGTGATCTCAATTCTAAGCAAAAAAAAAAATCCTGATTCACATTTTTGTCAGAATAGTGCAGCCCTAATAGGTGGATATATGACTATTTTTATATCTGCTTTTATACTGTTGTTATTGTTATTGTTGTTATTACCAAATAGATTTTGTTTTATTTATCTATACTTTTTGTAGTATCAGCTGGTTCTGGAATAAATAATGATTTGGCATCTTCATACACTTTTAAAATGTTTTTTTTTTTTTTTTACCTTTTCATATAATCATTTAATTGAATTGATTCAAAGAAAAGAATCAAGAGCTTATTCGATTACAGAATAATCAGTAGCTGCAGCTCTAAGAGGGACATGGCATTACACCATGTAATGTGTCTGTCCAGTGCATTCTTCACTTTGGCCAGCAGAGGGCGGTAGAGATTCTGACATTACAGACCGTGTGTCTGGCATGAGACCTTATTAATGCATCCCACTGTTGTTTATCCAAACTTGTATCAATGCTGACGGATTTTTCATGATCAGTCTTTACACATAAACACACTGTTGATGAATATGACGTGCAGAGTTTGTGACTTGAGTTTCTTGTCTTTAGCTCATGCTGTCAGAGTGGTTGGTAGATGTGCCATCAGAGCTGGACACTGATTGGCTGATGGTGGTGTGTCCTGTGGGGAAGAGGTCTCTAATAGTTGCTTCTAAGGTAAGATCCTTTTGTGTTTCACTTTGTCTCTCGTCACCACTTACTGAGATTCAGATGTTCGGTCACTCCTGATGTTCTGGTGATACATTAGTTCTCAGTTGTGCCTGTTCTGATGTGGCATCTTCAGCCATACTGAACAAAAATCAGCTTCCACATCTTTATTAACAGCATCCAGGGCCTTTTGTCATTCATACGTATCGTCATGGCTGTGCTGACTCATTACAGTCAGAGTATTACTGTACTTTGAATCTCTTGTTTCAGGGAAAATGAGCCACCATTTCTGAGCAACCTCACTCAAAATTAATTACATTGACCTACAGGCGGTAAGAACAGTCTCAAAATGACTGTAAGAGAGCTTAAAGTGATTTCACATCAAAGTGGATTCTTTGATTTAAGTTGTGATGTGAATTTTATGTTAATTAAACAAGCCTAATTTTGAGCTTAAGCTGCTATTTTGTTAAAACCTTGGATCTGGAGAAACAAATACAGCCACTTATGAAGTTGTTAAGGTTCACACAGAAACTTCAGTGGTTCATTAAAACACTGAAGTAAAACAAAAAACTTAATTTATTACTTGACACAAGGTATAAACTGAGGAAAAAAACAAAAAGCAGTTTGTGCCCCACAGCTGCACTTAGTGACCACATAAATATAGTAACAGTTGTGTAAACCAACATTATTTTTGATAATTATCTGTAAAAAAGAGAAGTATGCCACTTGTGCTACCGAGAATGTGCAGCGAGGCTGTTAGTGTGATACAGGGTGTGTATGGGAACTTGAAATCGTTGAAAATGCTTGAATTTCAAGGTTTGAAAAGTGCCTCAAATTATAACTCTGTGATATGATTTATTTATTTTTAATATTAACTCAAGCCAAATCTATTTACAGAGAGGCGATACATTTTCAAAAATAAAACTTTACCAGGTGTTCTCAGGTCGACTCCAGGTACATTTCTATTTTTTGTCTTGGTGCGAGTGTGTCTGAAGAACGCCAAGTAGTTCCTCTTTTTTTGGATAAAACATTGTGTTCTTTCATTTCTAAACTTTTTTTTTGCCATAATGAAACATAATTTCAGATGTTTATAGCAATATGCAATGAACATGACTGTGATAAAAAGTGAAAAAATCACAAGTTTACCTTTTCCTGTAGATATTTATTTTAGCCGCAAAATGTAGAAAATTACCCTTAAAGGGGCTTAAAGTTGACCTGGAAACATGTGTGATATAATGAAATACTTTAAGGCAGATTTTCTTCCATGATTGAAATCATTTGATATGTTGTTATCTATTATTTATCTATAGAAAAGAGTCAGGATTTACATTTGTAGTTCTTTATCAGTGGGTGGAACCATAACATATGAATTGGTGACAGTGAGGAAGAGTAATCACACATCAACAAAGTGTTAAATGTCACTTCAGACACTTCCATATCTACAGTATTTTCAGAACTGTCATCATTGTACAATAGAAAAATCTTATTTTCTTGTTTTTTTCCTCATTGTTTCCCATTAAACAGTTGTTTTTTCTTCACTGTGAATTGATGCTTCTTGCACATCACACCTATTCATCAGAATTGTCATTATTATGGGCTGTCCTGTCATCCTGGCCACACAAACACACACCTTTATTGTTCTCTATCTGCACCTTGAAATGCATTTTTTGGGCTTTTTAAAATAAAATAAAATCCTAGTGACTGTGCAGCTACAGTTATCTGGTTTTCTTTGACGACAAATCTCTGAAACATCAGATGTGAACTGCTTCTGTAAAACAAGAAGTGGAGATTCTTATGAGGCAGATGGTTTTCATTGTTTGTTTTATGTGCTCATAAGCATTTGGGGTTTATTTGTCAGCACTAGCTAAAAGTGACTAATAACTTTAGCAGCTCAGTGAGAATTGTGTGACACAAAAACTGTCACTTAGTAGTTTGAGAAAGATCTGGATAAAGTTTCATTATTTAAAGATGCAACAGATTTTTTTTTTCAGTTATTAATGTGTCACTTGGGTTTTCCATTAATCATTTGGTCTCCAGAATTAAAAAAAAAAAACATTAAGATTAAGAATGTGTGTATATAAGAAAAATAAACAATAATCTGTTAAGATTATCTTATTTTTCAAACTCTGTCACAGTTGAAATGACTGTAACTGTATGGTCTGTTTACTTTGTTTCACAGGGTTCCACTGCGGCGTACACTAAAAGTGGCTACTGTGTGAACCGTTTCCCCTCGCTGCTGCCCGGTGGGAACAGACACAACTCGGCCATGGGAAAAGGTGGGCCTGTTGGCGGCAGTTTGTGTTGTGTATTTATAAAAGACAATATTTAGGACTTGGTGAAGCATAATAGTTGAAAGAACAATAAATGAGCAATCTGGCCAAAAGATCATATGACAGTCTTTTGGGGTAGAATCATGATGCAGAATCTGAATCACAGTTTGGTAAAATGTAGGCTATTTACCACCATATATATTATTGATTTATTTATCTATGTAGCATGTAAAGACTCTCCTCTTTAAAGACTATTTACTGCACTGATGTCTGAGCTGCCCAGACCCTGTGTGTGTGTGTGTGTGTGTGTGTGCGTGCGTGCGTGCGTACGTGCATGCGTGCGTGCGTGTGTGTGCGTGCGTACTCTACCTGACCCCGTACAAAAGTGCAAAAAAAACCCTAAAAACTACTAATCCCAGTCAGCAGTCGTACCTATTGTTCTGTATATTTCCTGTACACCTTAGATCTGCAGGTGCTATATGCTATGTTTATGTCCTCTGTTGTAAGTTGCTTTGGATAAAAGGGTCTGCTAAATGTAATGTAATTTCCCATAGATTTTTTGTGAAACCTCTTTTTTTTTCTTTTTTTTTGTATATTTTTTTGCAATTTTTGGATAACGTTTAGACGAGAAGCACAAACCAGATCTGCTCACTGATGAAGTACAGTATTTATATTTGCCAGTTTCACGATGAACTGAAAATAATTGGACACTTTGCATAATAAGAAAAAAAGTCTTTGCGTGTTTTGTGCTGATGCCTGTGTAACTTACAGGACGTCTCCATCACTACCATCAGCTAACCAGTGCTGTCATTCTTCATGTCAGTTCCCTGTGGGGCCGCTGGGTGGTCGATAATCCCCTCAAACCCTCCCACAGAATCAAGGCCCTTGCTGTTCACTCTGAGAGTTTTAGCTGCAGTAAAACGTGACACAACTCCTGGGTTAAAGCTGACAGATTCATTATGGACGTGTGGACAAATTCACTAGTCTAGTAACTAATGTTTAAAGATTAACTTACTTTATCATCACTGTAAAGACATCTGGTCTTTGTATTTTACTTTTCATAACGCACATACAACACCTAATATTAGCATTAGCATTACTATGAAAATTAGCTTTAACAAGTAGCACATTAGTGAGCAGCTGTTGGAGGCGTTCAGGGACCAACTCCAGATCTTCATCAATGGAACCTTCTATCTGCGAGGTGGAAATGCTAAACACTCCACCAGCGCGCCGCACCAATGTTACAACCAACCCATAACAGCATTATTCATTTATAGATAGGAATGTTCTGAAATAAAACAGAACCTACCAAAATACCAGAAACTTTTAAATACTGCAGGGGTTCCCAACGTGGACTACGCATACTTCTAGGGGTACTTGGAAGAAGTACCTTGACATTTTTGGGTGAAAATATATTGAATAAGTCATCATGTACCAAATACAAAATAAATAATGAGAATCATCTTGTTTAAGCTTTGGTAACATTTTAAGAATATTTCTTATTTTATATTATTAATAATGAGTTTATTTGAGTAGCTTAGTAATTATTTTTGTTGAAGAAAAGTTCATTTATTAATTAATGACAATTTTTCTTATATGAATAGAAAGAGAACACTTTTCAGAATAAATTTCAAAATAAATTTTAAATGTTACAGTTAAATATACGTTGTTTGTTTACAAAGTTCTGAAAATATAAACAGACAAATTTGGCACCGGAACTAATTTTGCCAACGTTTTTCGATCAAAAATGCTGAAGCGAAAGTCGCAGTACGTGACGGAAAAAGTATATTTCAGGGAGTACTCTACTGTAAAAATGAAGTAAAAAGTTGGAGAAACACTGATATACAGGGTTTCCACAGGGTTTTAAAAAGTCCTGAATTTACAGATCTTCATTTAATTCTTTAAAAAGTCTTTAAAAGGTTTTCAATTTGATACAGTAGGTCTTAAATTAAATTGCCATAAACTTGTTCTGTTTACGTGTGTCTGGGAAATGTCCAACCTGCAAAATAACATTAATCTACTCAATTCCACCTCAGTTCCAATGTGATAATTTATAATAAAACTAGTAACCGTTAACTAACCCTCGCTGAGAAATGACACCTTCTTTGTATACTGGCTCAATTATTTAGAATTTCAGACAAAATACTGAACTGAATACAATCAGTTTCACAGTTTAAAATTTTTTTTAAAAAAAACCTAGTGAAGCTGCAACCATAGACTTTCAGACACAAACATAGTCACATGTTTTATCATTTTATTCACATATACGCGTAAATAACATGGATGCATTTCATAATAAAAGTACCAGAGTACCACCATGTAAGAGCTTTAACAAAACAATATTCCATTACTAAGATCTTTAAATTTAATTGTTCAGGTTTTGCCCCTAGTTGTGCTCTGAAAATATTCACATCTTTTCAACATTAATAACATGTAAACTTGAATTCAACAGTGGCCGTAGCATTAGTACAGGTTTTTTTGCCAGACAAACTAACATGTTAGAGTGATAGAGAAAACCACTGTTGTACCCCAATGTGTGTAAAACTGAAAGGTCATTAAAAAAAAAAAAAGAGGACGAATTGTTGCACATCTTTGCGATATAAATATTGCACACTGTTATTGCGATAAGGATATTTTTTCTATATATTGTGCAGCCCTATTGGGAAGTGCAAATTTAATAATGCTTGGCTGGAGAAAATATCATTCTTGACCTGGTTGATATGAGTGGAGGGGAACAGCTGTGAAATGGGAATTACATTCTGTTCTAAGTAGTCTTAAAAAGTCTTAAAATTCTCACATTTAACCTGTCGGAACCCTGTTTGTAAAATGGCCAGATTATCTCTAGCCTCTAAAGCTTTAGTTACAACATTGTCCCTGATGATGCTGAGTTCTACCACACATGAACATATCAAAATAAGAACACCTTATTAAACAAAGGTTAGAAAAGCTTGGATTTCCACAAGAACACGATACTGTGAAAGGTCACAGTAGATGCAGTTCATCCAAATGAACTGATAGTGTAGCTGTAGGAAACACTCATTCTGGTCTTATGCTGTTTATACCTAAAATGTTTGGCAGCGCTGGTTGTTCTTTTCTTGGAGTAGCCTCAGGGTGGGGAGTTGGCGTTTGTAAATGTGCCTTGAAATTCCTCTTGTTGGGAAATATTTGTTCCGAAGCACAGTTCAGGACCTGAAAGTGTTTGCACAGCCAACTGTATCAGAAGATCTGACTGCGGTGCAACTGGTTGAGATCAATAATCCCATCGATCCACTGCACGTGTTGGTCTTAGGTTTGAGTTTTATGTCATACCTGCGTCTGTTCTCACTGCAGACTACACAATCCTCGACTGCATTTATAGTGAAGTGGACAGAACGTACTACATCCTGGACGTCATGTGCTGGAGAGGCCACCCGGTCTACGACTGCCCGGTAAGACTTGTCTCCTAATCCATGAGCAATCCAGGAATGCTTGTCTAATTGCTTAAGTAGCAGAGTCTGGGCCGCAGATGTGCTTTTTCGCCACGTTGCCCATCTTGTTGGCCCCCAATTCGAAAGGAAGCTTTTTGTTTACACTTCTTGTTTTCTCATCAACAGACAGAGTTTCGATTCTACTGGCTTCAGACCAAAGTCCAGGAAACGGATGGCCTAACAGAGATTGCTAAACGCAACCCTGTGAGTAAAAAGCCTCTGTTTTTTAAGTTGCATGTATGTAATATTGTGATTTTACACTAAATAACATGCATAATCCATCTGAGGTTGTCTGCATTTCCATTTGTTCTTTCTGCTTTGTTACTCATTGGATCCCTGTGTGGGATAAATACAGTTTGAACTTCAACCTACATCTTTGGGGGAAGTGAGACAAAGGAATATTAACTCCCCTTAGTGTTGGCTGAACTATTTGTGCTCTAAACTGACGACTACACACAAATCTGTGAGATTAGGGTGATGTTAAAGTGCCCGACTGAGCCATAAGTCCAGCTTCCACCTCTTAATTTCTAGCATTTGCGTGCTACGGGCCTGCAGGAGCTAAATCAGGCTTAGTCCTTGAAAAGTAAACTAACCATTGGAAAGCAATTTCTCACATTTGACATGAAGACAAATTGTGTTTGGAACTAACAACGTGATGCTCTGGTTTTGTTTGGTCCAACAGTTCCGGTTTGTAAGCCTCCAAAGCACAGACTGCACAGCCGAATCGATCCAGAAAACCCTGGCAGCCGAGTACAGCTTCAGCGTAAGAACAAATCGGTTACTTTTGACAAACAGTTTACTTTGCTGTTCCACACATTTCAAGTACTTTGGTGTAAGAAAAATGAGGCTCGGTGTAATAATGTGGCTCCGATCTTATCTCACTGTTAGCTCAGAGGTTCTTCAACTTTTGTAACTAAAGAAAAAAAAAACATTATACGACGTAAAAGAAGAAATACACGTTATAAAACTGTCCACTGTGGTTTCTAAACTAAATATTATTCTCATTAATAGCCGCTTTTCTATTGGACATATGTGTAAAACTTTACCCGTATTTACTAAATGTCACAAAAAACAGAAGCGCTTCCTGTTGGATTTTACTTTAAATCACAAATGCACTGATTTGACATGAGAAGTCATTCCATAAACATGGTAATAAATGTAAATATTGTGTTGATTTGCAGATATAGTCATTATTATTATATATTACCCCTCTGTCCTGTATTAAATGTTAAAAAATGATTCGGTTTCCTGGTGTTTCCACACATTAAACTCTACTGCACTTGTTGTATCGTCCATCAACACCTGTTTTGTTTTTTTCCACATGACTAGTTGTGGTAAAAGTTATTTCCATTGCAGTTTTGCATGATATACCATTCATGCTACGCCCAACCAGTGTAAAAACTTAATCGAAAAACTACAGTTTTGGTAAAATTGTGGTTTTTCCATTTATTTAGTAAATGTTAATGTTATATTCACACAATTTGATGGTCAATGGAAAAGTGACTATTATCATTGGAATGCACTTTTTGTCATATTTATTCACTGTGCAGGTCCCTTTTTTATTTTAAACATTTAGTTTGTCTTTGGGGGGATGTTAGCTAGTTTTCTCTGGGGCTGTTTATGTGTTATGGTTGCCATGGTGAAGTTTCGATATAAAAGATTCATTCATTTTACATGAATTCTTGAGCATTGAGATGTGAACTGATTAACTTTGCACATACTAAGTAATAATAATCAGGTCCTAAATGTTTCTCTGCAGGTGGACGGTCTCCTCTTCTACCACCGACAGACCCACTACACCCCTGGCAGCACCCCTCTGGTCGGCTGGCTTCGCTCCTACATGGTCTCCAACATCCTGGGCATTGAAGTCCCCGTCGGGCCCCTCACCAACAAGCCCGAGTACGCCATCCACCAGATGCAGCAGATCCTAGAACACAAGAAGACGTCGAGCGAAGTCCGACCCGCCAACAGAAGCGGGGGCTACGAGTTAGAGTACCTGTCCACGCCGAACCAGGACGGCGGGGATGCGGTCAACTTTTTAAACCAAAAGCCCATAAGAGAAGCCCACTTGGAGGTCTGAGTGGGACGCTTAACAACATGCAAATTGCTTAGTCAGTGTTTCTGTGCGGTGGCGTTCCACATATGGCTCTTTTAGAACGCCACTGAATGGTTTGTGCAGATCTGACCAATTACAAAGCATGGCTAATTCTAATCTGGCAGAGCTCAGAACGCCCTCAGAGTGCAGATTAGTAGAGCGATGCAGTATAGGTGTTCTCAACAACTCGAAAACAAGTCTGTTTAAGTGTTCACTCCTACCATAGGCCCAGCATAGAAACACATTAGTGACCCTGGGAGTTATTACAGTATACAGTTGTTGTTGTTGTTGTTACCATTTCTATATCATAGCCTCCCGTGCATCTCCACTTCATATGTATGTAAAAGATGAGAGAGGTTAGAAGTAGAGCAAAGTGCAGCGCAGTAAGAATGTGGGCAAGTGCTTTTTTTTTTTTTGCTGTTCTGCACTATTTGCACAACAAGACATTTTTCATCCTCATGCACGTTTGTTACTTACTCATCATCGACACCTTCTCATCTAATACTACTACACTTTGCTGGGAGTTCACTTTGCATTACAGTGAAGTAATGGGGTCATGATGCAGTTAGCAAAAGCACTGAAATGAAGTTTTACAGAAGGTTTTTTTTAACATGTTTGCAACTCAATAAATGTTTTTTATCAGCCTAATGTTTCTGTACACATTAGTATGCAGATTATTGGATTTATGGACTTAAACTGAAAATTAGTTTTCAAGAAAAGCAGGTCTTATGCAAACATTGAAGGAAATTGCTGTCACACTCGCCTACATGGGTTCTACATTACATGTCAGTAAATTTAAAAAAAAATAAATTCCCATGTGAAGAAATATGAATTACTCAATACCTGTAGTTTCACTGTTAAAGCAAGCATTAACATAAAAATGAATAATTTGGAAACCCCTCAGACCTGACTGTGCATGTACTGTGAGTGTGGCTGCAGTAGCTGATGTTCCAGTATATGGTTAAGGCGTGACTCATTCTGCTGATACCGGTGCTCATCAGCAGAATTCATGAGGATCTTCCCCTCCGTGCTGAACTTACCGAGCCATTTGCGTAACTGTCAAAGAGCTGGGCGGAAACTGTCAACAGGAAAAGATGTGAAAGTGTCTGACAGGGTGATGAACTTACTTTGAGCAGACTGTTCCAGTACATCCTAGATAAAAAAACACCAAAAAGCATCTGTAAGATCATTTGCTTGAGGATGCTAAGTTTTGGTGGTAGCAAATTACTATGTGTAGAAAAGAGAGGAGGTGACCTGGTTTTTTGTTTTTTCTTAATTTTCTTCCCTTTAGTAGAGTTAATGTGTCTGAACTGTAGTCCTCTGGTTGTTAACGTCCACTTTTTATCAGATAAGTCATTGCTATGGTGCTGTGGTAGCATGGCTAAAGTGAAAAGTGAAGTAATTTTGTTGTAAGATTTAACCCTCAAAGACCTAAAGCATCTACTGATCTAAAACACTGATTTTTTTTTTTTAACCACTAATCTGACTAATACATGTAAATGATTCAAGTACATTTTTTTTTTTTTTTGGTTTTTTTTTAGATATTCAGAGGCTCCGTAATGAACATGGAAACATTGTCATCCTCTGCAGTATAGCTTCACCAAAAAAAAAAAAAAAGCCCAAAAATATGTAGTTTGACCAATTACAAGGTGTAGATGCTTGTTCTTACATTCAATTAATAATATATTTTGCAGGAAAAAGCCACTTTTTTGTACGGTTTCCTCTGTTTTGCTATAAAAACCACTAAATTTACTCATTTAGCTTTAATAAACATGACATGATCAGTAATTTAAATATAGATAAATACCTAATTTTCACTTCTAAAAGCAAAATACATAGTCATATTTATAATAAATTGCCATACAGCACTTAGGAAAGGTTATATCTAGGGGGAAAAGTGTCTCTACATTTCTGTGAGCATGATATGAACGCTTAAATGAAAGAAGTTACAGGATGTCATTCTTCTTCTTTCTAAACTTCATACATAAAACAGTACATAGATCATTCATATACACAGTCCAAATATGAGAAAATGTAAAAATGAGGTAAAGTAATTGTTCATTTACAGTGGAAGAAGTTTAATTTTCTCCTGTTGTTGATCTTAAACAGTATCACTACTGTTCCTGCCACCTACACGGAACATCAGCAGGTACAATTCACACATTTACATAGTAATATCTGTGGTTTGTGGAGGTTGTTACAGATCATTCGGGGAAACGTAGGAGATCAGTGACTGAAGTAGAGAAAGGTACACAATGCAGCTGAGGGAAACTTGGTACATCACAATCATAACACCTTATCACGTGACAACTCCTGGAAAGCAAACGCATTACGGACAGACTAACAGACTGCAACAAATGGGTTGGAAATGCTATCGATGTGGTTAGGGATGAATAACAGACTGAACTAGGTCACATTTCCAATAGGAGAGGAGTTTTCATGTACGTTTTTTGGATTTGTTTTTCTCGCTTGATCAGGGCCTGTGTGGAAACAGCTAAAAAAAAAAAAAAAGGTGCTAAAGGTCTTCTAAACCGAAAAGCTTTTCAGAGCCCAGTGTTTAACAAACGCATGCATCGAGTACAATCGGATGTTTTTTCTTTCACATTCAGTCATGCCTGAAGTCAGAGGGCAAAGTCAGCCATGTGGTTACTGCAAAAATTAGTCAGCAGCACCGATCGCTTTCCAGGAACTGCACCTGTCAGTTCACATTTGTGGTTTTTTTCAGAGCAGTCTCATGCTCACACACACACACACACACACACACACACACACACACACACACACACTATAGGGGATCACACATCTAAAGCACATAACAAAAACTCACAATCATCTAACCTTAACAGTAATCTGACATGTACATTATATGAAATCAAATTGGGTCTAAATTTCCCTACATTTAAAAAAAAAAAAAAAGAAAAAAAAACATAGCTACACACACATACACACACACACAAAGTGTTGGTTCTATTAGGCCTCTCAGTTCTCTATGAAAACCTTGTCACAAGACTTCTTAGGAAGAAAGCATATTTGTGCTTTCCTGCAAAACTGCAGCTCCTGTTTCATGTAAAAATGTTTTCGCCTTCATGGTTGGTAAAAGCTCCTGTTATTGTCTGAAAAAAAAGAATGAAGAGATGCATATTGATTTGTGGGTACTCACAGAGCTGTGCCAGGATATTACAAGTGGTCAAAGCCAAATGCCTAAAAGCACCACTGCTCGTTTGTTATGTTTTTTTTTTTTTTGTTTGTTTGTTTGTTTCATTGATTTAACTGTTTTAGCATAAGTTTGAAAGAACTCATATGCAATACCTTTATTGTAGTTAATTTAGTGTCATGCAATAAAATATACAGAATGTGTCTATTAAAAACATTAGAATGTGGATGTAAACCCCTTTTTGGGTCATTTATATGTTCTAATGTCCAGACACTAACAAGGAAGTTCTGCAAACTCTAAATGACTCAAGCTTGTGCATCCAACTTTAATAATAATAATAATAATAATAATAATAATAATACATTGGATTTCTATAGTGCTTTTCAAGGCGCTTTATTTAAGGTAAATCAGGCCTTTAATAAACAGGGGGTGGCACCGTGTGGGCAGGGTTTGGGGTTTACCAATCACATTTTTCCAAATGACATGATGTCAGCTCCTTTTGACAGGAAGTCCTTTGTTTTCCACTCCCTTTTCCCTTGGTTTTCAAGCCAGACTTTCTCACGCCTCATTATTTACAGTTGGCCTATTGTAGGGTCTTGTGTTTTGTGGAAAAATACCAACAGCTTGCAAATCTGCCCTTGCTGGCCTTTTTCTTTAATAAGCCAATAAATAAAGTACCTGTGGAAGGGTGAACGCGTGCCGGTCCTCATCAGTCCTGCCTGTTCATTCATTTTCAGGAACACGACAAAGTATTTGCAACGTGAAGACAAACACCAAGGTTAACAGCAACATAATACTTTCCTGTGAAGCTCAGTGTGCGCTGTCGGGTGCTGTCTTTTTCCTGTAATACTGTCATACAATTCCTGTAAAGTGTGCTGCATTAGAATGCAGCCTGAAGCATGAGCTGAGAGTTTTCTAATTAAATTGCTATTTTTGCAAGTACCTATTATGAACGAGCCAGGTCCTGTAATCAGTGTGGATTTCCTCTCACTTTCTTCAAAGATGCAATTTAAAGAGTGGAAAAAAAGGGGGATTAAAACTAAAACTACACAGGGAGTATGACAGATAATAAAGTGAAGTGCATGTAAGTTCTCATTTTAACCCTCAAAAAACCAGAACTAAACATTATTGCTGTAAAACAATTGCTGAACATCCAATTGTATCAATGTACTTTATTACTTTATGACAAATAAAGTAGAGTTAATATGCTTTTTTTCCTGTCATCCATAGTGAATGTTTATAATATGATACATTTACAAAGTGCATCCTAATATATGTGTACCTAAATGCATTTATTTATATATAATATAAAGAAAATAAATTAGTTTGACTTCATGTCTTCAGTTAATACAACTATTTTTGTGCATGATCAGTTAATGAAAATAAATAAATAAATAGTACAATAGATAATAAAGTGAGGTACACGTAACTTCTTATCTTCACCCTCAAAAACCAGAACTAAACATATTTATTCCTGTTAAACAAATCCTGAACATCCAGTCATATCGAATGTGTTTTATGAAGAGATAAAGTGGAGTTAATCTGCTCTTTTCATCTCATGTAGACTTTCAGAACCTCCATAGTGAATGTTTATAATATATTTACAAAGTGCATCCCAATATATTTATATATATGTAATATAAAGAAAATAGATTTGTGTGTGTTGTATACAGTTGATACAACTCTTTTTTTATGCCTGTGCATGGTCAGTTAATTGAAAATAAATACATACCCTGAAAAACAACTGCAATAATAGCATTTTTTAATATGTTTGTATGTACAGAAAAGTCATTTAAATAACAGATAGGCTACTCTTTTATTTCCTGTTTTCACTCTTTAATGTTCTGCCTGTCTTTTACACTTCGGTTTCAGTATTTTCGTTCCTCCCACTGTGGGATCAATAGTTGTATCTTAAATATTATGTTATGTTATGTTATGATGCTTATATGGACAAAAAAAAAAAAACACTTAAGCAAGTTAAACCTGACTATATTATTAAAAAGTTGGGCTGGGAATATTAACATGTTAATCGCAATTAATGTAAATTGTGATCGCGAATATTTTTTTAATCGTGATCAGAGTTTTCCAGTATTTTCCACACTTCTTCCATCCACATGCAACTCCTCTGGTTGTATTAATTAAACTCATTGTCGGTTAAACGTGCTATTTCCAGTTTGCTAGTCTTT
>JAPSES010000249.1:11596518-11615112 GCA_029822895.1 Maxillicosta whitleyi
TTACATGTATTGATAGGATTAGTGGATCAACGGGTATTAAACAGTTTAGATCAGTAGATGGATTTTCTTTATAGATTAAGACTGAATTATAGATCCACAGATCATATTATTACTAAAAGTACAGGGGAAAAAAAGACCTGCGATACTATTTCATATGTGTTTTTAATGCATTATTCACATTAGTTCATATTAAATAAGTATTTGATAATGTAGTTTTTATGTTATTTCACTTTAGAATATTGCTGTTTCCACTTTTAATTTTAGTTAACTATTATTTCTTTATAGGGGTAGTCCCATTTAGACACACAGTCTCATTTACAAAACACAGTACAACTGTATATTTGTATTTTTAATTCACCTTCAGAAACCATGAAAGATGGAACAGTACTGAGTTTTTTTTCTTTTTACTTTTCATGTAATTTATGCATGAACTGCATCTTGACTTTTTCATACACAAAGAACTGTGAGCTCTCTGACTAAACTATAGCCTTTATCAGGGGTGGAGGAAGTACTGAAGTTTAGTACTTAAGTAAAAGTACCAATACCCTACAAAATATTTACTCCAGTAAAAGTAGAAGTACTGCATCAATTTATAAAATATAAGGAGTAGAAAGTACAGATAACTGCCACAAAATGTAGTGAAGTAAAGGTATGCATTATTAAAGTACAAATACAAAAAAACTACATAAGTACAGTAATGAAGTAAAAATACTTCGTTACATTCCACCACTGGCCTTTATTAATTAATAAATTATTTCTATGTAGAACGTGGAAGTGTTTTTTTGTTTTGTTTTTTTTTTAATAGTACCATTTGTGTCCACCAGGGGGCGTTCCCTGCCAGGCTGAAGAAGGTGCTGATTGTCGGGGCTCCTGTTTGGTTCCGTGTGCCCTACAATCTGCTCAGCCTGCTGCTCAAGGAGAAACTCAGGGAGAGGGTAAATAATGGATATTGAACTTCCACAGCTCCATCGTGTCACTGTAAATCATAATATATAATTATAATGTGTTTTTTTTGGTCCGTTTGGATTTACATATCCTCCTTAGACCCAGGAAAGTGAGGATTTTAGCGTTTGTTTGTTTTTTTTCATTAACCCTTTCATGCATACTGGTCACTACAGTGGGCAGATATTCTACAGCTGTTCTCTTGTATATTCATGGTTTTGTTTATGTTGTTTTATTTCCATATCAGCCAACACATTGGACATCATCCCATACAGTGACATGTCATGCTGTTACTGTAACTGGTCTGAACTGAACTGTTAGTGTAAACCAACAAATAAAACAGTTTTTTTTATATATTATCTCCATGAAGTTTTAAATACACATTTCTTTGCATCAGAAAGTAATTATTTCGTGTCTGGATGAGTGGACATGTTTATAATTCTTTTAAAAAATAAAAAGAACTCATTATTTTTTTTAATTCCTAAAGAGGCAGGAATAAAAATATCTTGACTAAGGTTCTTATAATTCATGCATGAAAGGGTTAAGCAAGTGTCTTGATTGGAAAATGGAAAACAGTTTTTTTTTGTTTTTTTTATGGAATGTCCTTTGCAAAGGACAGCATTTTTTAAGTAAAACTGTCAAACTTTTGTCCCCTACAGAGGATAAAAATGCATTTCTGGGTCTTAGGAGGACACGTACATACAGACTTGGACTTGCCACACAGTTCTACAGTTCTGGGTTGTGTATTGTTGAACCTGATCATTCGACAACACATCCCCAGAATGTTCATGTACAAATCACCGGGGATGGTCACTCTGCCTCCGAAAGAATTTCATTAGTATGGATGTCACCAGATGGCCGACTGTAAATGGTGTTTCAGGGTCATTCAGTCCTTCAGGAAGAAAAAAAAAATAGGGGCTAAAAATAATTGATATGAAATCAGGGAAACATTTTGTTTGTGGCACATTGATGTGAAAATAAAGGATGTGCATAAATGATGTAGTGAGGTCACACAACTCGATGATGAAAGTATAATATTTATAATTATTTATATGTATTTTATTATAATTATGTACAAGTCTTATGAGACAAGAGACAAGTTATGATTGTGCAATAAGTTGAATTATCTTTGTGCGGAAAACGGGGAAAAAAGTGAGTTTGGAGCTTCAGTTCAGAACAGTAAAGTATTCCTATCTATAAGGTTCATACAGGTGCTTGAAATGTTGAAATGTTGTGTTTTCAAGGTCTGAAAAGTGCTTGAATTTTAGTTGAAGTGCTTGAAATTCTAACTCTGATGTGATTTTTTTTTTTTTTAATATCAACTCAAGCTAAAGATACTTATAGAGAGTTGATACATATTGAAAATAAAACTTTTATGTAAAAAAAAAAAAAAAAAAGAAGATTAGCAGGTGCTTTCAGGTACATTTGCATTTTTTTAATGTTACATTCTAAGAGTCTAAAATGTAAATCTGACCAGCAGGTTTGTACAGGAATCCTTATGTTTTCAAGGTCTGAAAAGTGCTTGAATTTTAGTTGAAGTGTTTGTCATTCTAAGTATGTGATGTGTGGTTTATTTATTTATTTTTAATATTAACTCTGTCAGGTTAGATGTCAAGCTAAAGCTATATAAATAGACGTGATACATGTTGAAAATAAAACTTTATGTCAAAAAATAAATTTAGCAGGTGCTCTCAGGTTGACTCCAGGTACAGTTTAATCTTATCTTTGTGTCAGTGCAAGTGTTTCTGAAGAAGGAATAATGTTTTTGCATAAAACTTTGTGTTCTCATTTAATTTCTAAACTTTTTTCTCCTATACAGCATCGTCTTAGATGTACATTGTATTATGATATAAACATCAGTGATCTTCCTGCAGATCTGTATTTTAGGGATAAGGTGCTGTACTGGGGAAAAAAATTTAAAATGACCCTTAAAAGTGCTTGAATTTTACCTTAAAATTATGTAGAAACCCTGCGCATAAATGTTAAATACAGATTTCTAAAATCTTTGCTATTATGAAACATCATTTTAGATGTTTATAGCATAAAACAACGTAAATCATTGTGATTAAAAAGTGAAAAAAAATTGTGAGTATATGTAGCCCTGTAGATCTGTCTTTTATACCACTGATAAGATGCTGTGCTGGAAAAATGTGAAAATTGCTGTTAAAAAGTGTTTAAATTGGACCTTGAAAATGTGTGCACACCCTGGATTTATATTGTTAAAAGTTTTTGCAGTTATATCCATCTTTTTTTTTAACTAATAACACACATAATATCCTTGTCAGACCTGTTTTGTCATGAGTATATGTAGATAAAAGAATGTGAATTTTCCATAACACTGAAAAAAATTCAGCTTCAGCTTCATCGCCAAGTCCAAAGCTGAAGCCATAAATGAGCATTTGCTCATCTCGTCCACCGTGTGTCTGTTGTGTTTCAGGTTCAGATGGTAAAAATGGCAGAACTGCGCCAACACCTCCCCAGGGACTGTCTTCCCCAGCACCTCGGCGGGCTGCTGCCTCTGGACGCCTACAGCTGGAACCAGCAGCTCCTGGCGGGTCAAAACGGCCGAGTGGACCCCGTGGACGAGCTGGTGGGCATCCCCCTGGAGGACTCTTCCATTCACGTCCCCGGACCTGAATCTATGCGTCCGCAGGAGCTGCTGGCCCACCTCGGCAGGCTTCAGCGCTCGGGCATCCATCAAGAGTATGAGGAGCTCCGCAAAGAACCCCCACCGGGCACCTTCCACTGTGCACAGTGAGTTCACAGGATGAGGACGCACAGCTGTTCACCGCAAGACTGTGTGTTTGTGCCGCGGTCTTAAGTGGGTGGTGGGCAGTGGTGGAATGTAACTAAGTATTTTTACTTCTTTACTGTACTTAAGTAGTTTTTTTTTGTATTTGTACTTTACTGAAGTAAAAATAATAATGTATACTTTTACTTTTACTTCACTACAACTCAATCTTCTTCTCAGAATGAAGGGAGTAACTAAAAATTTATAGCATCAATCTAAAAAAAATATGTCCGCCTCACCTTTCAGAGTAGTCGTGTTTTTTTTGGGTTTTTTTGCATTTAACGGCACATTTAATGTCATTATTAGGCTGATTACTGACCCTGTGCATAAACATTTACTGTGGATTATTTTTAGTCATACACGATGTGGATAAAAGTACTGGGTCATGTTGAATACAAATGGGTCTGAAACAAATCAATAATGATAAATATAATAATATAGTTTTATATTGTGATAAACATCATTGCATTATATACAGTGGTGGAATGTAACAAAGTATTTTTACTTTGTTACTGTACTTACAATGTACATTATTGTGATAAAAAGTGAAAAAAATAATCATGAGTGTATATATTTCTGTAGATATAGTTTGTATTTTAGCTATAACATGAAAAATTAGAAAATGACCCTTAAAAAGGCTGGAATTTTACCTTTTTAAAAATATAAACAAACCCTGCCCATAAATGTTAAATTAAAAAATTACCAATAAAACTGATCCACAATGTCATTCAAAACAAATCAAAATATTATATTATGTTGTTAAGCCCTAAAACTACCCTCACAGTGGTCATTTTTTGCCAGTTTTTTCATGGAAAATCTGATGTATTGTAGCTCATTTTACAGAAATGATACTAATAATCCTCTGCCTTCACTTTCTACAGAGCAGCCTACAACCAGGAGAGAAACCGTTATGGAGACGTGCTGTGCCTTGATCAAACACGAGTTCGTTTGAAACCCAGAAGGAACGAGGTTAGTGCTGCTTTACATAATGACAAGTCACGCTTTTACTGAAAATGACCTGAAAACTGGAGGCTTCAAAATGGTAAAAGCTGTCACACTGCCAGGACATTTATTAATGACTTCATTCAGCTTTCAAAATAATTCATTTTTCCCGCTGTTTTCATGTGCGATAACTCTGGGCCGTTCTGCAGAGATCAGACTACATCAACGCGAGCTTCATGGACGGATACAAACAGAGGAACGCGTATATTGGTACTCAAGGTATTACAAGCATGAAATATACTCAGATATTACACTATAGCAGCGAAGTCATTATAATTCAACGGCTGCATTAGTAAAATAATTGCATAATAACCTATAAATAATGACTGCAATTATTTATTTTTTTTTACTTTATTTTTCTTATTTTACTATAAACATACATAACACAAACAGCAGGATCAGGAAGTCACAACATACAAAATAAAATACATAAATATGCATTCTCACACGGTGTAAATGTGTATATAAAAGTTACATAAATGGCATCACGTGATACACTGAGCTTATAAAACTGAGCAAGACTTTTGTATTAACCCTAATGGAGGGTCTGTGTACTTGTAATATGCTGTTTATGCCAGTGTCCACTGAGGTAATAACATATTTACATTTTTATATCAGTCACAGAGGTTTTTTCTGTTCTTTTTTGCATTACTTCTTTTCTAATATTTACTATTTATTTGCCCAAGATTGTTGCATTTCCCATTCTTTAACCCTGACGTACTAGTCGGATCAAATTTGACCCGTTTTAACATTCAATAGCAGTAAAAAAAAAAAAAATTGTTTTATCCTGAAATTGATTGACTTTGACACAAACTATGACACAAAAATGAAAATATTTGAAATGTTATACTTTTGTTTTTGATTTTTTGGACACTGAGGCTGGTTCAGGTTAATTTTATATATAAATCATAATTTTTTTAAATGTTTTTATGTATTATGTAAAACAGGACATGATACTGTGTGATAGTAGATGTTTTGATCCAATAACGAGTTTGTAAAACTTACAGATCGTATCTAAAGAAAAAACAAAACATTCGGTAACAGGCAGAATATTATAAGATTTTCCAATTTGAAGTTTATTCTTAACACATCTCACTGATCACAGTGGATATACAAATGTACAAAACATTTAGAAACATGCATTTTATTGTTAAAATTACACGTAATGTTCTTTAGACATTTCAGGTTGTTCAGATTAGCCACATGTTATTATTAATGGCTAGTTTATACATATGAATATTTTCATCATGTGATATTATTTTTTCACATCCAACCCAGAAAGAAAGTTGAAGTCATTATTTATAGATTATTATGTTGTTATTTCCCTTGAGATCACAACTGGGCTAAATATGGCACTTGAACTAAAACGAGTTTGACACCCTTGACTGTTAATAATTTCAGTGTAATTTTTTGCACAGGCCGTATGTTTAACACCCCTGCACTGTAGGACGCAAACACATCATGTGTTTTTGAGCTAATGATCAGAATTTGATGTATCTTGTACTTTATATTATATTATATTATATTATATTATATTATATTATATTATATATTTCGATACTGTGACTGAGATTTTCCATTTATTTATTTAATAACACACTGAATTTTATTTCCATATTAAATTTAGCCTATATATACTTTTCCTTGCCTAGAGTTGATTGTGAATAAATGTGAAGGAACATGAAGGAAAAGGAAACAAAACTAAGGTTAATTAGAATTACATGTTGTTTAACCCATATAGATCCAGCCACTACTACTACTACTCCTCATTTATAACATTTAGTAACTGTTGAACCACTAATCTGATTAAAGCATGTTAATAATTGGTGTAAAATGTAGTTTGTCGTCTCTTCATTGTCATAAAATATGACCCATTTGGACGTTCACAGGCTCTGTAGTGAACGTAGAAACACCATCATCTTCTACAGCATTGATTTATCTGTAAAACCCATGGACTTGAATCCATGACAGTGGATGGAAACACTGGGATTTTTTTGCTGAAAAAGTCACTTTTTCTCTGTTTTTGATACAATAACCCTCAACTTTAATCTGAGCTATAACAAACCTGTACATGGTCAGTGAATTAAATATAGGTAAATTCATGATTTACACTAAAAAAACACAAAATACAGAGGATAATATTATAATAAATGGTGATAAATTACTTAAGGAAGGTTAAATAGAGAGAAAAAAATCATTTGGGAAGTACCACTAAAGTAGTATTTGGAAGTGACAATATGTAAATACTGGTAATAGTATGTATGGTCGGTAGTTTTCAACCTGCCAACCAGGACAGGTAGTCTGTATTAGGGTTTATTTTGCGTAGCTTGTTAAGCTGCTGCTTCAAATAATTACATGGACATGCTCCATTGCTTTTTACTTCACCGACTGACTCTTCCAAAATTAATTGCATGTGTTCTTACTTCCTGGTGCACTGTTTAGGACCACTGGAAAGGACCTACGGTGATTTCTGGAGAATGGTATGGGAACAAAACGTCCTAGTTATTGTCATGACAACCAGGTAATTAATATATATGTTTAAAATCAATGAATGCTTTTTCGATATTTCTCTTTTTAAATGAAACTCTTGGCACATTTAACTCTGTAAAACTATATTCTGCTTTTGTGCTGCAGGACAGACGAAGGCAGTCGCAGGAAATGTGGACAATATTGGCCTCTGGAGGAGGGAGGACAGGAGGTGTATGGTCATATGGCGGTGGTGAACCAAAGGGTGGACCACCACACCCACTACAACCACACCACGCTGGAACTGCACAACACAGAGGTAGCACCGTGCAACACTGCACAAATAGTTAGCAACTACAGCTACACACTGGAAATGCCTGTCATAAAACACCAACAAAGTGTGGTGAATGTAAAATATTTATTATGTCAAATTTAATGGTATTTATATAACCTTATTTACCTTTTTTAACAGATGACCAGGTTTAGATATTTCACAGCTTATACACTGTTGCCCATAAAGTTGGAATAATGTTTTCAGCTGTCAGTTGGTAGAGTTGGTATAGCGACTGGGTAGCTTAGTGACTGACTTTGGTGTGGAAGGTTGCTGGTTCAAATCCCAGGTAGGCTCTTAACGCTATACATGCCTATACCTTGTAATTCACTTCTGATAAAAGCATCTGCCAAACGTAATCTAATAATAGAGCAGGTTTTCCAATCAATAACATCCAATGAAAGGGTTGGCAGTTCAAATCCTGGCTCCTACTGTCCACCTGTTGAAGTGTCCTTGAGCAAGACACTGAACCTTAAATTGCTCCCAGTAGGGTCTCGTCATGGTCGTGCCTTGCATGGTAGATGTGTGAATGTGAGGCTATGTAAAGCATTTTGAGCACCAATGTGTAGAAAAGAACTACAGACGTGCAGAACATTCAGATATTCCTCTTTTTATTCCTTCTTATACACATCAGTAAATCGCAATGATCACATACTGAGTCCCTGTTACACTTTATCTACCAAGAGTAAATCCCATTGTCACAATCATTTCATTAGTAGAGGTATTTTATTTAAAAAAAAAACAAAAAAAAAACAAATTTTAACTGTTCCTAAAATGTAACTACATCAAAGGGTCACTGGCAAAACCCAATGTGGTATGAATTCAACAAATAGTTTGGCTGCTAGAGTGTAAAAAATCAACCAAAGAAACAAACAATACCCCTTACCTCCCCTTCAGTGGGCGGGGTAATAATAATAATAATAACAAGAGGAAGAAGAATGAAAAAACAGAATCATAAACCCAACACCAAGCAGATCATACAAACTTTGCTCTTGTTTCTTGTTGTGTTGAACAGTATTAGCATGTTCTAGTGCAATTAGATAAATAAAGATCTTTGAAAAAAAACAAAAAAAACAAAAACCTAAGACTAACAGATCTATATTATTGGCGTCCACCACACCTCATGGGGCCTTCATGCCCTATATCTAACAGTCATGCTGTGTATAGACTATTACTACAGTAATTCCAGTCAGTATTTTTGCACATCCTGCTGTAGTCTGTGCTCCATTTTTTGGCCGGAAGCATTCCAGGAGACAGCCAAGAAATGAGTATCTATGAGACGATACGAAAAAGAACCACACTATTGCACCTAAAGTGATGTGGTCTGCACCTGGGTCTGTAAAGAGTCTAATGATAAACATAAGGTGTTGCACGCTTTTTAATACAAAATATACTGTAAGATTCTGTTTAAAGTTACTGCTCTATAATTTACATTAGATTACCTTTGTGTGAATTTGGTGCAGAAATCTCAATGCATTCTTCAGATAATGTGATGACATTGTTGAAAGGACATGTCTTCGTTTGACCTTGAAAAAGCAGGTCAAGGTCACCTGTTTTCAGGAGGCTTCAGCTCCCTGTCAGGATGCATCCACAGTATGAATTTAAATGTTCAAAGCATTCTTCAGATAATGTGATTACGTTGTTAAATGGACAGACAGACGACAAAACGATTACACTACCCGGGGTAAAAATGTAATTTAAGCCTGAACTACAGTCTTCAGTGACACTAAATCATAAATATATTAAATATCCAGTAAAACTACACTCATCAAATGTATTCTTTTACACTGATTTTGACTCATACTATCAAACCACTTTTGATGATCACAGTTTGGAGATGTCAGATATTTGTTGCACTCTTGTAATTGCCAGTATTTTGTTTCCGCTCAGACATGTGAACAGAGACAAGTGAGTCATTTCCAGTACCTCAGCTGGCCCGACTACGGCGTTCCCACCTCAGCAGTGACACTGATTGATTTCCTGGGAGCTGTGAAGAGGCAGCAGAGGAAAATGGTGAAGGCTTTGGGACCTCAGTGGACGGGCCACCCCCTGGGACCCCCCATGGTGGTCCACTGCAGTGCAGGGATTGGAAGAACAGGTGAGATTCCCCAAAAGATGGACGACTGGGAGCAATTACTAGAACATCCAGACGGCCCCATTTGAATTCCAGGTGACCCCACATGGGTCCTGACCCCAAACCTGAAAAACACTGATACAGACGTTTAAAATTTGCCCATTATAAATACATGAGGAAAAGAAAGTTCTTTAAAAAATTTTGATTTGACATAATTTTCACAAAACATAATCCGATTTATTCCGGGATCCAATTTGCTATGAATTCAACCAGTAGTTTATAATAATAATAAACAAAGGAACAAACAATGTTGACCATGTTGTATGATGATTCCATGCGCTCAAAATAAAACTAAGCTAACTAATTAACTTTTAATTAACCCATAAAGACCCAAACATCCACCGAAGACCAAAACTATCTACTGATCTAAACTGTTTACCTGTTGATCCACTAATTCTGTCAATCCATGTAAATAATTGGTATAAAATACAGTTTTATCTTTTCATGGTCATCAGATATGACCCATTTGGATGTTCAGAGGCTCCAGTAGTTACCATGGAAACACTGTCATCTTCTACAACATTGATTCACCAGTAAAACCCATGGAGTTGACAGTGGATGGACACACAGGGTTTATGTTCAGTTAATAACATCTTTGCTGAAAAAGTCACTTTTTCTTCATTTTTCTCTGTTTCTGATAAAATAACCATCAAATTTAATGTTTCTTATGAACAATCTACATGATCAGTGAATTAAATATGTGAAAACACCTGATTTTATCTGAAAAAATGCAGATTTCAGAGGTTAATATTATAATAAAAGGTGATAAATCACTCAAGAAAGGTTAAATAAAGAGAATCATTCATTCATTCATTTGGGAACTGTCACAAAAGTAGCACTGGGTCTTTATGGGTTAAGCTCAAATAATATAAAAAATCTGTTATAATATGTTTCTTAATGATCTTTGTGTTGCGTTCACAGGCACCTTCTGCTCCCTGGACATCTGTCTGTCTCAGCTTCAGGATATGGGTTCTCTAAACGTCTGTCAGACAGTTCTGCGCATGAGAACCCAGCGAGCCTTCAGCATCCAGACCCCGGACCAGTACTACTTCTGCTACAATGCCATTTTGGAGCACGCCCAAAGGCAGGGCCTGCTCCCAACCAATCAGTGAGCTTCAGACTACCCAAACCCATTCCTGAGCCCTGAGGTTTCTGCGGCGAATCCATTGACCCCGAGACATGTTGTGTGACCAAGTAGTGAACCCAGGAGAGTCACTTTCTCACAGATGTTGTCTTTGTCATTGAAATTACAGCCAATCTTCACTGGCAAGCCAAACCAAGGCAAGACGCTGAGAAGAAAGGCTTGAGTCTCAACATTGTGATGTTTCAGTGTGATAACATTCTGGCTGCCACCAATGTGATGCTTTATTTTTGCTGAACATATCTCATAAAAATACTGTCTGAGGTAGAGTGAAGACACTGCGCAGGCGTTGTGCAGTCGTGTAGTTTGTGTTCAGGTGCATTGGGTGACGTGATTGAGATAATGTTCATTAACTTTTTTTTTTTTTTTTTTTTTTAATTTATTTGCCACTTTAAACTGATGGTTTAGTGATCTGAAAAAACATTCACACCAAAATAAAATAGAATAAAATATATATATATATATATCAATATCCTCCTCTTAACCAGTGTCAGCTGAAACTCCTCTAAAGTGGAAAACTGAGACATCTATTCCACTCTTTCCTAATAACTGCTGTAGTGTTTTCTGTCCAAACGTCTGCCGCTTTGGCCTGACTGGTTTCCATATACAAACATACTATATTGCATGCATGAACTAAGCACAACATCAACAGATACAGAGCTAAGCTGGAACTGTGAGGGCTAACTTGTGAGTCATCGTTAAAAATAGCGTCAACTGACATGGGAAGGGAGTCTCATTTTGGGGTGAAATAGGCCTAGGATTTAATAAATATGAGTGCACAATTTCTACTCCAACGAGGAGCCTGATCACCACATTTATCCAAGAGTAGCACGGTTGTTTTTCCACCTCTTTTATCCAGTAAGTAGTTCATTGCTGTGCGTTTTGTGAAGAAGATGGTACGGTCGTGTTTTGCTTTGTCTCCATACTGAGTGCCATACCGAACGCAAAGACGTGAAGCTCCCGTCGTAGACAAATACGTCCGCTTATTCCGCGGTTGCTTAATGCGTTTTTCTCTGCCTTAGTATCACCGATTAGCAACAAGGAAGGATAAAGCACATCCAGATTCATCAGGCTCTGAAGTCATCTGTGATTACTCATTAACTCGTGTCCTTGTGAATTTACTGTCTCATTCATTTTTGCTTTAGTTTTTTTTTTTTTTCTAAATGTAACAACCAAGGCCTACCCTCCTTTAATATAGACATTTCCTGGCTTGCAATACAGACATTGATTGCCTCTATGTCCATTTTTATTTTCTAGCAGTGCCATCATGCTTTAGTAATTGTCAGAATGTATTGCTTAGCCTCTCTCTCACACACACACACACACACACATATTTAGAGCTGCAGTGACTATGCCATTGAAGCATACATCTGTAAGTCATCAGTTAAGACCTCATGAGTAGTGCAATACTTTTTTATGTTCCTTTTTTTTTTTTTTTTTTACACAAATCACGTCTTTGCACTTTTAAAAGTAACTATTCCCTGTGTGCTCTGAGATTACATCGACGGAGTGCGATGACAAAACTTAATCCGTAGTTTGACATGTGATGCTGGGTTAACTTGATTGTTAAATTTAGTCATGCGTATATATATGAAACATTTAGTGACGTTTTGAGACTTACTGTAAATGTCTGCATAGAGCTTTATTGGGACAAGTCAAGAGGATTTTACAGGGAAACCGGAAATTAGCGACAAAAGATCATAAAGGTTACATAAGTATGTGCCTACACCCTATAAAGTCCTTTTTTTGGCACTTGAGTCAGAAATATTGTCTATATTTTCAGTAATATTGTGTTAACTTTTAAGTTCTACAGACTGTGGTTGTATTCGATGCTTTCATCTGGTCCCAGTATCTTGCCATTATTACAGAGTACATGTACAAAACCGAGTGTCTGTGTGTGTCATACTTTCATTATGTTGTTGCCAGGTGGGAAAAAAAAAAAAAAAAGAAATCTTTTCTTTACTACAGAATTCATATTGAATTTGCTTGTAGTGAAGCATTTTTTAAGTCTGCCATCATCATGCACTCTGATTTTAGATATTATGTTTTCCTTTCAATGATGGACGCAAAATGTGCCCTATTTTATTTTTCTATGGTATTCAACAACAGTTTCTTAAAATTACGCAGGATATACAGTTATCTACATTAATTTTATATTTGTTCTGTTATAACCTATTACGTTATCATTCATTCATGACTATTGAATCAAGCTATACTGTATTAAATACAAACTATGTCAACGTGTGTGTTTGTTGCTTTTTTTGTTCATTTATTTGCATTTTCTGAATTTCCCAGCGACTGAAAAGAAGAAAATAACAAAAACATTTTTGATAGTAGAAATAAGTAGCTCCAGTAATGTACATTATGCTTATGTAGAGTGGTTTTAATATAAAATTTTTAGAGCTCCATTAATTATTAGAAGAAAATGCATAGTATATTTTAAAGGTTGCAGCAATTTTGAAGTACCAATACCCTGCACTTGTCAGACCTTGAAAGTACAACATTGATTTCAAGCACCTGTACGAAAGGGGAAAGAAATGTTATTTTTACATCTGGAGAATATGACATTGTAGGCTGGAGGATTATCTTCAAAAAAAAAAAAAAAAAGGACTTATTATAATGTTACATTTGCAAAGTCAATCATATTTCAAATAACTGTCCAATAGAATCACATGCAAGATAAACTATCTTATGGTTAGAGTACAATATATATATATATTACCGCAAATACACATAATCACAAATATAATATAAAAACATAATCATTATCATCTATCAGCTACATTTGACAAACCACATTTATGCCAATATGTTTGTATCTGTATTTATCAGTATATATCTAACACACACTTCACTATTTGAACATATGCGAACACCAGGGTGGAGGAAGTACTGAAGTTTAGTACTTAAGTAAAAGTACCAATACCCTACAAAGTATTTACTCAAGTAAAAGTACAAGTACTGCATCAAGAATCTTACTTAAGTAAAAGTACTAAGTAGTTCCTTTAAAGTGTCCTTTAAAGTCTAAAAGTCCATAACTATATTATGTGGATTGAACAGATTGGTGTCAATATTGTGTGTGTGATTTTTTTCATGTAAGATTTAGATGAAAAGTAATTTAAAAAAAGATTTAAGCAATAAGATGTTAATATAATCTAACGTGTAACAGCGTCAATTTCTGAAATGTAAGGAGAAGAAAGTACAGATAACTAAGTAAAAGTAAAAGTATGCATTATTATTTTTACTTAAGTAAAGCACAAATACAAAAAAACTACTTAAGTACAGTAACAAAGTAATAATACTTCATTACATTCCACCACTGAATGTACCTCATTAAAAACATTAAAAAGGAAAGGCTTCTTTCTGTACGTTCCTCCTATACGCAACACATGAGGAGCAGTGATAGAACATGAGCAGAAAACATACTAAAACACAAGCTACAGTACTTTTATAATGAAATACCTGTGAGATGCAACATAGATGGTGGTGTGCTGTGTTCTTTATCATCTTTATAATATTCACAAGTGTAGCTTTGTACATTTGTGACCTGGAAAGTTCCGTCTTCATATGAATAAAGTCCATACAGTGTTGCAGAAAAGGCATAAATTGGAGCATAAAAATTCACCAATAGGCAGGAAATGAAGTGTTTTGATACTGCTTGAACTAAGTTCTTTAACCCAAACTGAAGCAGTGAATTGGTTCTCACTTCTTAAACAATCATCAGTTTACCAGCAAGTATAAGGTTCATGTGCTCTGATGAGTCCAGATTGAGTGATTACCCATCATGCCTAGTACCTACAGTAAAAACCTGTTGGGGTAGTGTTATAATGTGGGATTGGTTCAGTTGGTTAGATCTATGAACATTCAACAACATCATTTTATGGAATAAATATAGTGACATTGCATAAGATTAAAGCCACAACAAATGTTTACTTTAATCAAAGCTCATTGATGTCAGTTTTGTTGCTGCTGCTGCTGCTGAGTAACAGTTAAGACTTATTGATCTATCAATACTAGGACTTAGAAAATGGACTAAATAGTCAAAAGTGGTTGAGATGAGATTTGCATTAACCAGGTTCAACCCATAAACATCCAAAAATCTACCATCAACTAAAAGCATCTACTGAACTAACCTGTTTAATAACTACTGATCCACTAATTCTATCAATACATGTAAATAATTGGTGTAAAATAGTTTTTCATCTTTTCGTCGTCATCAGATAAGAAACATTTGGATGTTCCGAGGCTCTGTAGTTACCATGGAAACACTGTCATCTTCTACAACATTGATTCACCAGTAAAACCCATGGAGTTGGATCAATGACAGTGGATGGAAACACTGGGTTTATGTTTAGTTAATGATAGATCTGACTGAAAAAGTCCATTTTTCTTCAGCTTTCTCTGTTTTTGATGTATGTAATAAGCCTGAAGTTTAATCTGAAATTTAATGAACATCTACATGATCAATTTAATATAGAAAATTAACAGAATTTTATTATTTATAATATTCTTTATTATTAATACAAAAATACAGAGCATAATACTGGAATAAATGGTGCTAAATCACTTAACCCTATGATGCTAAACGTATCATATTTGATACATTAGTTTTAAAGCCCTCTACATGATCAGTGTGAAAAACCTGATGTATACAATCGAATACATGCAACACATGGATAAACCATCAGGGAGAGAAATTCATTCATCAGAGGCCTTTACAGTGAACCCACAACTTTATCATTAACGAGGAAGGAAGCAGAACTTTTTTAATTTTCAAAAGGAATTACCAATATTTTTAGACCTGTATGTGTTATATTATGGTTTTGTGTATTCAAAAATAATAATATTTGAGCATTGAGACCTGATGTATCACATATGATACAAAGTTAAAACTCATACATATGGAAATTGATATTTGGAAAAAAAAATGGGATTGTTCAGAAGGATCGATTAAGGCTCCAGTTTCAAAGAACTGGAATTTTCTGTCAATTATTTAATGGTTTAGGCTTTACAAGGTTAACAAACTTTAAAAATAGTGAAATATTAATTTCAGAACTACCAGAAAATTAGCTCTTCTGCCTTTATGGGTTAATTTGTGGAAGTTCTTGTCTTCACAATGTGCTTGAGACCATCAGCTGTGTTGGGAGTATATAAATATACAGTGCGTAGTCTTTTTAGACTTCTATTCTAGTCCATATTATGAGAAGAACGACTGAACTAAAGAGAAACATTGTTCCATCTTTACTTTATGAGATGAAAATCAGGTAATCCAGAAAATATAAAGAACTTTGAATGTATTCTCAAGTGCAGGCATGAATACCATCAAACACTATGATGAAAGAGGTTCTCCTGAGAACCGCCCCAGAAAAGAAGAAACTGAGAGCTACTTCTGCTGCTCCTTAGAGTTACTGAGCTCAGAAACCACAAATGAACACATAACTGCTTCACAGAGTGGAAGTAGCAGACCGACCCCAACATCAGCTGTGAAGACTGTGTGAATCAGGCCGCCATGGTCCAGTTACCAAACAATCCAGTTTGAAGAAAGACAAATAAAAAGAAGATAGGTGCTCAGGTGAAGAGGAATTAGCATTAGTCTAGCGGAAGTATGTATTTTGTTCTGATGGGGTTGAAAGGGAGAGTTCTGGTTCCAACCACCCAGTCTGAAAAGATGAATAGATGGTTTCTACACCATGGACCATCAAGGATGTGATGTGATGGTGTGGGGGTGCTTTTCTGGTGACATATTTTTGCAAAATTCAAGGCATACTTTACCAACATAATGTGATTCATCAGAATTTATTATTATTATTACCCTCTGTATATTGTATTTATTGGTGTAAATCATGTATTTTTCTACATTTAGTTTCAGTTTCCTATATTTAGCCTAATTCACAGATTATGTAGATGTTCGTGAAAACTCAGAATAAATTTAATCACAAAAATAAATAATAATAATGTCTCCATCCACTGTCATTGATCCAACTCCATAGGTTTTACTGGTGAATCAGTTCAGTAGAAAATGATGGTGTTTCCACGTTTCCTACAGAGCCTCTAAACATCCAAATAGGTCATAAATGATAACCACAAAAAGCTAAGAAATCACATTTTACCCCAATTATTCACATGTATTGATAGAATTAGTGGATTAACAGATATTAAACAGTTTAGATCAGTAGATAATTTTGGTGACCAGTGGCTGGTTTTGGTCTTTAAGGGATAAAACACATGGTCAAAAAAATCCCAAAACATAAATCATAAATATTTTATCATCTAATATTTAGTCCTGACCTCAAATCTGATATTTGTCACATATTGTGTAACACTCAGAGTTTTGAGGACATACTTAAAAATCTTTATACATCTTAACCCTTTGGTGCATGAATTAGAAAAACCTTAGTCAAGATTGTTTTTCCTCAGTGTTTTTGTAATGAACCTATTTTTAATTTAGTTACAAAAATGTCCACTCAGCTGAACACTATGCATTTAATTTTAGAAACAAAGAAACATGAATTTAAAACATAATATTGGAAAGTGATATACTGTGTGAAAACTATTTTTAAAAAAAAAACATTTTGAATGCAGCTGATCTGATGTTTTTCTCACAATTTAACATATTCTTATACTATTTATTACTCATTTCATGGAGATAATAATAAAAAAAAAAATTTTTTTTGTTGAAGTAAACTGTTAATTCCAGTCTAATAACAATAATAAACAATTGATTTATATTCAATGTAACATTTTAGTGCAGATCAGGTTTATGAAGAACAGCAAAGTTACAGTAATTGTCTGAAAGTCAGTGTATTATGGGATGGTGCATGAGTGTTCGGTGTATTGGTTGATATGAAACTAAAACAACAAAAACCATGAATTTACAAGAGAACATCTGTAGAATAAATGTCCACTGCAGTGACCAGTATGCATGAAAGGGTTAAAATACCCCTATAAAGCAAATTAATAATAAAACGGAATAACGATTAGCAGTCATTTAACTCATAATTTAAACACAAAAAGGTTAATTTTCTGTTTAATACATTCCTCAGTATAAGTCCCTTAAGTGCCTTACATGCTAAAAATATATATATTCAGTTCACTACTGCTGTGAGCTTCAGCAACACATCAAAATGAATGGTATACAGTCAAAAGGGAAAACCCACAAAATGACTTGTACTCCCACGACGTTAAAATACTGCAACCGTAAAGCATGCTGGGAGCTGAATTTTTGCAGCGCGTGGGTCGTTCTCTGTCAACAATGCTTATTTTTGGGTGTGGTATTATGTCCTTAGGGTAAATTATTGCACTGTTGCAGCAGCAAGACTTAAGAGCAAGACTCAGTGTATGTGTTCACTGCATTAAATACTGACCTCATTTTTATGCCCCGAGAAAGTACTTTTTTTTAAAGTTTCATTAAGTATGCGTTGTTTCTTTAAGACTCGGTCTCATAGGATGTGTTTTTATCAAACAATGTTTCATAAGTGGATGATACGCACCACCATCCAACATCAGTGTGATCATATCCAAACTTAGGTTTGGAGGAGTTACAGCAAGTAGATCACGGGGGTGAAACATGCAACCTGGGGGCCAAATCCGGCCTGCCAAAGGGTCCGGTCCGGCCCTTGTGATGACTTTATGAAATGTTAAAATTAAAATTAACAATCATTTTACTTCAGGGGCCATAGACAGAACAATTCAATTTAAAGTGGGTCAAAACTGTAAAATACTACCATAATATCTAATAAATACTCACAACTCTGTAAATATTTACATGTATTTACACCAAAACAAAG
>JAPSES010000249.1:11625051-11655840 GCA_029822895.1 Maxillicosta whitleyi
CAGTGCAGAGTGGTTTAATAACCACTCTGCACTGGAGTTTTTCACAAAATTGTTAATAAATTATTGAACTGACATCTTCATTCAGTGAAAAACTTAGAACCTCTAAATATGGAAATATATCAAGTAAATTAGATTTTTAAAGCTTCATCTCACTTCAGCTGCATCTTGAAAGCTGCCATAAGATCATCCATGTGTAAGTAAATCTGCAACTGATTAGACTGTAAAATGGTTATGTATTAACAATAACAGTGAAGTTTTGAGAGAGAGAGAGGGGGGGGGGTTCTTTTCAAAAGTGTTAACACTGAGCAGTTACATTTCCATCATGCATGAAGTTCCAAAACCACCAGTGATTATCTATCACTGATAAAACTATTCCAGAATGTAATGTGCACCTCCACACCATCACTGTACATTTTAGTAGAGATTAGAAAGCAGGAGGGGGGAGGGGATCTGGGACAGATCGAACTCCAAATTAGGATGAAAACCAAAGGCAGTGTGGTTCTCTGATTCTATCCAAGCGTCAGCTCCAGTGGTAATGCAGTGAAATCAGCCAAATTGGTTTGAAACCACTGCTGGTACAACTTCATCTCCTCACAGACAGGCTGCAGTGCTGTGTGATTTTTACAACAGCTTTCATGATTGGAGCAAAAACATCTGTTTCTTTGTCCAAAAATGGATTATGTACTTAGGTATTTAAAGGAGTTGTTATACATGTAAAACACAACTCACTCAGGTCTATGCTTTAGTGTTCCAGTGAAGGAAAGATATGTTCTGTGTGTGTGTGTGTGTGTGTGTGTGTATTATATATGTTATATATATATCTGTGTGTGTGTGTGTATATTATATATGTTATATATGTTATATATATATATCTGTGTGTGTGGCCTTTCTTGAAGTTTTAGTTTAAATATTGAGTTTTATTGATATAATTTTCAAAAGGTCAGTGAAATGACAGAATTTTATATATTTAAAACTGTCTTTATTATGAATTTTTGCATTTGTTTCAGTAATAAATAATTTTTTTTCCCAGATAATTGTATATTGTCTTTTTCATTAACATCCTGCATAAATCCAGAAGAAAACATAACCTGCACTGTCCATGCGTTTCACAGCCTCTTCAGCCCCAGGCGATGACACCAACCAGTCAGAGCAATCCGTCCATCCCCGCGTACCCCTCTCCTCGCTCCCCACCCATGCAGCTCCACCCACCTCTCAGCGGGACACCCACCGGCCCACCCATGCAGAACAACCAGCCTGTAGAGTTTAACCACGCCATCAACTACGTCAACAAAATCAAGAACCGCTTCCAGGGACAACCTGACATCTATAAAGCCTTCCTGGAGATCCTCCACACGTACCAGGTCACTACAAAAACACAACAGTAATTGTTTACGCTGCACTTGCATCAGAATGCGCATTTGTCATTTACGGGGGTTCCTGCAGGGTCGTGAATTTACAAATATGCTCATTAATGTTATTGAAGAAAAAAAACCCAAAGGTTTAGGTTTATTTATTATATACAGGGTTCATGCAAAGACTTTACAAATCAAATAATTTACAAATCTGCATTTAATACCATTAAAAAAGTCTTTCAAAGGTAGTAAATTTGATATGGTAGGTCTTAAGTCATGTTGTCATAAACTTGTTCATTGTGTTGTGTTTAAATGTGTCTGGGAAATGTACTTAATCTACTCAGCTCCTATTCGAGAATTTATACAGAATTTAGGAACCAGTTATCGCTAACTTTGCAGGCCCTGGTGAGAAATTACTCAAACGGTGGGAATCAAGGCATTGGAGTAAATAAATAAATTTTCTTAAATCCTTGGAGTCACACATTTTTGCCAGTACGGCTGTGAAATGGGCATTAAATTATGTTCTAAGTAGTTTTAAAAAGGTCTTAAAAAGTCTTAAATTTAACTTGTAGAAACCTGTAGGAACCCTTCATTTAGAACATCACTGATGGCATCGCTTGTGCTCCCCCACCACAGAAAGAGCAGCGTAATGCCAAGGAGGCGGGTGGGAACTACACTCCAGCTCTGACGGAGCAGGAGGTGTACGCTCAGGTGGCCAGGCTCTTCAAAAACCAAGAGGATCTGCTCTCAGAGTTCGGACAGTTCCTCCCTGATGCAAACAGCTCAGTGGTGAGTGGTGGATTAAAGAGCTACTACAACAGAAGTGTAAAGTTTGCATGGAGTGCATTGATGGGTTCTGTTTACATTCACCCCCCAAATGTGCGCAAGTATGTAGAAAATAAAACTTTATCACGAACAGTTATCACCTCTTTATTTATGTGGATACAGGCTTCTGAAGTTAAACAACACACATTTCATTAACATTTCATTAAGCTCGTATAAGCAACTTCTAGCAGATGAATAATGTAAGTGAATTTGTGATTATAGTCGGCACTAGCTGCTGAAAAAAAACATAATCTGTTAGCTGTGATAATAGCAGGACATAGTAAACAACACCTTCCCTATTTATAGACATACACTACATAAATGTTTAGGAATGTCATACTGATATAAGCCTTTTACTACAGGATGTTTTATTTTTAATGTTAGGAGATTTAATAAATAAATATTTGATTCCCATTCTACTTTATTTTATATAAGTTGTATAATAATTTTTTTTGTGTGTGTTTATTGCAGTTTAATAATCTGCTGCTAATCAGAAACAGAGCTGCTAAACTTGTCGTTGTCCTTGTAATAGTGACAATACAGACCTGTTGTGTTCTATTCTGTTGTGTTTTAGGGCTTTTAAAATATTTTTCCAGGTCACTTAAGCGTTGTGCAGAGACCATGTTCACTTAATGTTGTGTATTTTTTTTTTATGCAGCTCTTAAATAAGACCACAGCAGAGAAAGCAGAGTCTGTACGAAACGACCACGGTGGTACAGCCAAAAAACTGCAGCTCAACAACAAGCAGAGGCCTAATCAGAACGGCTGCCAGATCCGTCGACATCCAGCTCCGGGGACCACACCCCCCGTCAAGGTTGGCCTGTTCCACCTAGTCTCCACTTACTGATGTTTTAATTGACTCCTGACTTATTCATTTGTCTTACCTTATATAAAATTACTGGATTGTTGTGTAATGATTGTACCTGTGTGTTGTTGTTTGGGTAACGCTACAGAAGAAGCCCAAGTTACTGAATTTGAAGGATTCCTCAGTGGCAGAGGCCAGCAAACATGGAGTTGGAACAGAGTCCCTGTTCTTTGAGAAGGTGAGTTACTAGTCTTTAAATCTATTCTGCATGTGAGATCCATATAAGTAAAAGAATCACTCACTTATACAAAAGCCTCAATTTCAAGGCATATATCCTTAACTCACACTTCATTTTGTAACGTTTGATGGGCATTTATTTGTCTTTAAGGTTATGTGAGCATGCATTTCCTGGAGTTATTAAATTACATATTTTGTATGTGACCAGGATGGTTTGATACATATGTATTCTCAACCCAGGTGCGTAAAGCCTTGCGAAGTGCAGAAGCCTATGACAACTTCCTGCGTTGTCTGGTCATCTTTAATCAGGAGGTGATCTCCAGGGCTGAACTGGTGCAGCTGGTGCTGCCCTTTTTAGGGTGAGTGCTCAGTGCCTCTTATTTGGGACACAAGAGTGTTACTTATTATGCCGTTGTATCTGATGGGTGTCTTTGCTTTGCTACGCTGTTCTCTGAAATAGAAAATTCCCAGAACTGTTCAACTGGTTTAAGAACTTCCTGGGTTATCGGGAAATGTCCCACATCGAAACGTACCCCAAGGAAAGGGCCACTGAGGGCATCGCCATGGAGATAGATTATGCTTCCTGTAAAAGACTGGGCTCCAGTTACAGAGCCCTCCCCAAAAGCTACCAGCAGCCCAAATGCACCGGCAGAACTCCACTATGTAAAGAGGTGAGAAAGAAGGAATAGGTGCAAGCATCATAAACAATTATCAACTGAATTATTAATTAGATGATATAAGAATAGATAAGACTATTGATCCCTCAACAGGGAAATTCAATGGTCAAGGCAACAGAAGAAAGTGCAAGAAAAAACTGCAAAATACAAACAATTAAAAATAATAGTAATAAGTAGTGAAACACCAAACAACTATGTACATATTTATACCAGGGTGGAATTGCAATGAATATAATTACATATTTTGTTCTTCCTCATTTTGACTATATTGAATTGTTGGACTTTTGGAAAAGATTAATAGATACACATACATGCATGAACATAGACATTAGCAGTGCGTTGTCAAGTTCATGAATTAAATTATGTCATCGAACGTTTTATAATTCTAAGTGTAGCGCTCACAGATGACCGAGTGCTTGTTTCTGATGTGTTCAGGTCTTAAACGACACATGGGTGTCCTTCCCGTCCTGGTCTGAAGACTCCACGTTTGTCAGCTCCAAGAAAACTCAGTACGAGGAGCATATCTACAGATGTGAGGATGAACGCTTTGAGGTAAGGGAGGATAAAATAGCTTTTCTTTGACGCTGACATCAGATTGGATTTCTACCTGGCTATTTAATGTCTCTACCGGGGATAGAAAATAATCCTAAAACTATTTCCTTCTTCAGGATTCATTTCTTGTAATCGTCCTAAAAACATTTCAGTCCTGAGACTCATTAATTGAAGCTGCAATGTAGATGTGATGAGCAATGCACCTGACCCCCTTTTTCTGTTTATAGAGACACTCCTTAGAGGCCAACACCAGAAATATTTGGAAATGAATGACACAAAACTGCAAAGTGTGCTTCACAATATGTCATATAGCGAATAAGATAAGGATAGCAACAAAAAAAAGTGATGTCATGTCCCTCTCTCTACAGCTGGATGTGGTGTTGGAAACAAATCTGGCTACCATCAGAGTCCTGGAGACAGTACAGCGAAAGTTGTCCCGCATGTCCGCAGAGGAGCAGGCCAAGTTCCGCTTGGATAATACACTGGGAGGATCCTCCGAAGTCGTGCACCGCAAGGCCATCCAGAGGATATATGGGGACAAGGCCCCAGACATCATCGATGGCCTGAAGAAAAACCCTGCCGTCTCTGTTCCTATCGTGTTGAAGAGGTATATGTTGGTCTTGCAGAAAGATTTTGAATGATCCTTGACCTCATTATCTTTTTAAATATATTGAATATTCTTCATTCCACCATCTAGTGGAGAACCGAATCCTCTTGGTTTCATATAACAGTAAAAGTGTGAAGACCAGGTTCTTTATAGCCAATACTGACTATATGATCTGCAGCTCATAAATACACTAATCCACAGTGGGGAAGAAAAGCCAATATGATGTTGGAGTGGAGGATAAAGACAATTGTTCCTAAGAGTCCGTGTGCTACAGGCAGTATTCTCTATTATCACAAAAAAGAATAAGCAAATCAACCAGAGGAGCTGTCTGGCTGTTTTCTCTGTAAACCGCTCACAACACTGTAAATAGAACACTGCTCTCTAAAACGTGGCAGCAGATGTAAGGCTTTGTTAGACATGATAGTGATGCAGCAAGACAGTAACAACATTCAAAGTCTTTTAACTGCACTTTGAATGTTCCTGGTTTTGAATTAAATTAAAAAAAAAAAAAAGTTTTTATTCAGTTTGTTTGTCTGTAAATCTCACTATGAGGTTTGTTGTGTAGATTGTTTTGACCATTTCCTTTTGTCATCAGGTTAAAGACCAAGGAGGAAGAGTGGCGGGAAGCCCAACGAGGCTTTAACAAGATCTGGAGAGAACAGAACGAGAAGTATTACCTCAAGTCACTAGACCATCAAGGCATCAACTTCAAACAGAACGACACCAAAGTGCTTCGATCCAAGTCCTTGCTGAATGAAATCGAGAGCATATACGATGAAGTAAATATTTTTTTCAGTTTTGCTCATTAATGTTATTGAAAAAAGGGTTAGATGTATTTATTATATACAGAGTTCACACAGGGTCTTGAAAGACCTGAATTTACAAATCTTATAAAAGGTATTAAATGCAATAATATGGTAGGTCTTAAGTTATGTTGCCATAAACTTGTTTGTTGTATTGTGTTTAAATGTGTCTGGGAAATGTCCAAGCTGCAAAGAAAGTAACGTTTGTCCTGCTCAGTTCCACCCGTTCCAACATGACAATTTATACTGAAGTTAGGATCCGATTATTGCTAACTTTGCAGCCCTCGGTTGGAATCAAAGCGTTGGCGTAAATAAATATGTTTCTCTAAATTCTAGGAGTCACAAATTTTTGCTAGTAAAGCCGTGTAATGGACATTAAATTCTGTTCCAAGTAGTCATAAAAAGCTTTAAATTTAACTTGTAGGAACCCTGTATATATCATGACCTGCTTTAGAAAAGTGAATCTAAGACATTGTCATCTCTCTGTTTTTCAGCGCCAAGAGCAAGCGACCGAGGAGAACGCCTCACCACCTACAGGTCCACATCTGAGCCTGGCCTACGAGGACAGTCAGATCCTGGAGGACGCAGCAGCGCTCATTATCCACCATGTGAAAAGACAGACCAGCATACAGAAGGAGGACAAATACAAAATCAAACAGATCATTTACCACTTCATCCCAGACATGCTGTTTGCTCAGCGTGGTGAGCTCTCTGATGTAGAGGAGGAGGAAGAAGAAGAGGAGATGGAGCTAGAAGAAGGTGCTTCCAAAAAGCACAACGGTGTCCCCGGCAGCGGGAGCCCTTCCAAGTCGAAGCTGCTGTTCAGCAACACAGCAGCGCAGAAGCTGCGGGGCTGCGACGATGCTTATAATCTCTTCTACGTCAACAACAACTGGTATATCTTTTTGCGTTTGCACCAGACATTATGCACACGACTGCTGCGGCTGTACAGCCAGGCAGAACGCCAGATCGAAGAGGAGGTCCGAGAGCGAGACTGGGAGAGGGAAGTCCTGGGACTGAAGAAGGAGAAAAATGACAATCCAGCCATCCAGCTGAGATTGAAGGAGCCCAGTGAGTAAAACACTTTTGTATATTTATTTCCCATATTCCAATATTGGCACATTTTCCATTTTTTGCTTTTCCTGTTGGAGACAGTTAATGTTTCTACTGATTTTTCATATTTATCACACAAGTAATGTGTGAACATTAGGGAAAAAATGTCTGTAAAGCCAATAATTCACATTTTAATAATTAAAATAGAAATAGAGGAAATAACTTTTACAGGAAATCAGATCAAAGTTTTCTACCTCTAAACAGTTAATAGACTGCGGCAGAGCTCTCCGAGTACTTTTCTAGTTTTGAAAAATGTTTTATTTTGAAAAATGACTGGATTCTCTAGGTTGAAACTGACAACTTTATTTCATCCGTTAAAACAAAAAAATTCATGAGTATTTGATCGTAATAAAACATGTTGCGTATTTAGGTAATAGACACATTAGAGACATTGCGTGAGTACTTGTAGTTTTATACTTTAAAGTACATTTAAAAGGAAGTAGTAATTTTACTTAAGTAAGATTCTTGATGTAGTACTTCTACTTTTACTTAAGTACTAAACTTCAGTACTTCCTGCCATAGGGTGTTGTGTTCAGTTTCTCTTCTGTCCGTCCGTCCGTCCATGTGTGCATGTTATGTTCTGATAATAATGCTAATGATTGGAGAAGTATCTGATTCATTTAATTACACTATTGATAGACTCGTCCTGTTTGTCTGGATGAATTCACCGTCTGCAGTGTTAATCTGACGGACCTTTCACACAAAAACAACCTTATAATAATGGAATTATGTGTCTTTAAAGCATTACAATCCTACAGAAAGTACACATAACCAGTAATCTAACCCGTTCTCAGTGTTTTTTGTATTAGATTGTACGCTTTTTCAGACAAATATCCTGTTAATGACCAACAATGACAGGTTCAAAGCAGTAAGTTCTTAGATTTATCTGATAATACAGTGAAACTGGTGGAGAATCAACCTGTTCCATTTAATAACACTTGTCTTTTAAAACATGTGAATGCAGATAATAATCACCCCTGTGACATTCCAGCCAAAAATATCAGGTTGTAACATTAGAAATATGTATCTTCAGATAAAATAAATCCCACACAGAGACCAGATAACTGAGGCCTGTCCGGTGTGGAACCTGTACGACTGGATCAGTGGGATGACTGAAGTTTAACCAGAGGACGAAACTAGGAGTGTTACCTGTTTGGTAAGACGGTGGCAGAACTGACAAAGCTCCTCATCAGCCTCATATTTGCTGTGAGTCTCCACCCCATGATGCACAAAGAATTGTGAAGTCGTTCAATTATGTAATGTTGGAAATGCTTTAACCCTTTAACCCCTGAGACTTTATTCCAGATAAACGTGTTTGTATCTGTTTCATAAAAGCTGGTTTGTGTTCCTTCACAGCAAATATACCAGTGTTAATTTAACACCATAATATGTGTCCACACTGTGCATCTGTGTAAAATTAACACTTTCAACACCATGATTTAATAATATAATTTAACCAAAAACACCTCACACAGTGTTGTTTTAAACCAACACTCTGTATTTAACACTGACACTGACTATTTAACACTCCCATATTTACTGTGTACGCTTTTAAAAGTGTTAATTTTACACAGATGCATAGTGTGGACACATATAGACACTTTATGGTGTTAAATTAACACTGGTATATTTGCTGTGTTTACTTCACTGTTTGTTTTTTTTGCTTTATTGTGTTTTTTAGAGTCAAAACAGGTGGAATAACAGAAAAAGACAGAGAGAACACAGTAAATATGCAAGTGTTAATGCAACACCATAAAGTGTCTATATGTGTCCACACTATGCATCTGTGTAAAATTAACACTTTCAAAAGTGTACACAGCAAATATGTGAGTGTTAAATAGTCAGTGTCAGTGTTAAATAGTCAGTGTTAAATAGTCAGTGTCAGTGTTAAATAGTCAGTGTTGGTGTTGTATTAACTCCACATTGATTTAAAACAACACTGTGTGTGTTTTTGTTAAAATGATGTTGTTAAATCATGGTGTTGAAAGTGTTAATTTTACACAGATGCATATCGTACTGTGGACACATATGGACACTTTATGTTGTTAAATTAACACTCGCATATTTGCTTTGTCACTGGTTTTTGCTTTATTGTGTCTTTTAGGGTCAAAACAGGTGGAATAACAGAAAAAGACAAAGAGAGGAATTGAAGTTTGACATGTTTTTACTAAATAAGTCACTCAGAATGTAGGTCAAATAGATATTTAGGATGTTAAACATGAACTGTGAACTAGAACAAACAGTTTTGACTCAGTAGTTTTAGTTTTAGGGCTTTGTTTTTTGTTTCGTAAATTAGTCCAGCTGCTTTTTAGCACCTGGTTGAACTCCAAAAAGTAACGACACAGTCAAACGTTAGTAAAAATACAGTTAAAAAAAAAAAAAAAGAAAAGGACTGCAACACAAACAACAATAAAAACTAAAAATGACAAGATGTCTGTAGAGAACGTGAGGCCTAATAGTAGTAGGTTTTGAAGTTTTTCCTGTGTTTAAGTTTTAATTTTAATGAATACTTAAAATAAATCGTACATTTAGAACGCTCACCACAGACACGCCAGGGGTTAAAGGGTTAAGTCTGGGTGCAAACACTATCGGACCTCTGAGAACACGTCCGTCTTGTTTCCACATATTTTCTGTTCTCCTCTCATTTATGCTGAATGAACCCTGAATCCCTTTAAGAGTCAGTGAAATCCAACACTACTGTCCAGCGCTGGATCTCCTTACAGGCACAGGCTCATCCCTTGCTGCTAGAGTATCTCCTTCAGACTGCAACGGCTGCATCAATTATTTCTTACTGAAACTTTTAAAGGTGGCTCTGTTTACACCGTCTTTGTACACAGTCGAGCCTCTAACCATTAAAGACCCAGCTCTACTTTCGTGGCAGTTCCCAAATGAATTTTTTCTCTCTATTCAACTTTTCTTAAGGGATTTATTATAATATTATCATCTGTATTTTGTGAATTTTCACTGTAAATCATATATTTTCCCATGTTTAATTCACTGATCTTGTAGATGTACATAAAAACTCTGATTAAAGTTGAATGTTATTATATCAAAAACAAAAAAAAGTACATTGTACATAATTCATTTATCAAGACACTGCTTTACAGGAAGTAGCTAAAACTAGTAAGTGGGTAAACAAACAACTACCGGTACTCCTGTCTTGATAAATTAATTATTTATGAATGATTCTTAGTGGAAGACAGTATAAAACTCTACCAGACTTAAAGAAAAAAAGTTACTTTTTAGGTCAAATCTATCATTAACTGAACATAAACCCAGTGTTTCCATCCACTGTCATTGATTCAACTCCATTGGTTTTACTGGTGAATAATGTTGTAGAAGATGACGGTGTTTCCATGGTAACTACAGAGCCTCTGAACGTCCAAAAGTGTCATTTCTGATGACCATTTTAAACTTTTCTTAAATGATTTCTCAACATTTATCCCATAATATTATGCTCAGTATTTTGTAGTCTTAAGTGAAAATCAGGTATTTTCCTATATTTAATTGACAAATCATCATTTCATTGAAAAATGCAAGAAAATGTGATTTTTTTTTCAGCGAATTTATCATTAAATGAACATAAACCCAGTGTTTCCATCTACTGTCATTGATCCAACTCCATGGGTTTTACTGGTGAATCAATGTTGTAGAAGATGAGGGTGTTTCCATGGTAACTACGGAGCCTCTAAACGTCCAAATGGGTCATATCTGATGACCATGAAAAGATGAAAAACTGTATTTTACACCATTTATTTGCATGTATTAATAGAATTAATGGATAAACAGGTATTAAACGGTGTAGATCAGCAGATGGTTGCGTTGACAGTGTCACTAGAACCACAAACTTCATCCAATTATTCACATATTACACGTTTTCTGACTTATTTGGGATGTTTATAATCTATGGAGCCCGTTTGTAAATGTTCTACTCTAACCCTTTTTATTTGGCTACATGCAGACGGTCTATAGAAGACATTTAAGACTTTTCCCCCCCGCAGAGGTATTGTTTTCTCCTTGGAAACTACGTATCCAACAACAAAGTGGCTCAAGACTCAAATGAGCTTTTTATCAGTCCGACGAAAACACACAGAAATTGCAATGAATTATTGTAATGCTTCTGACACCATTTATTTGCAGTGTCTAAAAAGTGCAGTCTGGTGGATTTTTAACAGTACGTAATGTGCTACCACATTCTTGGAAAGGTGCTTTACATGTGTCATAAAACAGGTAGAACATGTCTTTGACAGGAATGTAAAACAAAAGGCGTTCCTGACCCTGACTTCACTTCAGACGGTTGCTTGGTAATGCACGTACAACGCACAAACATACCAGTAAATGCCTAAAAAAGTGTTTTATTTATTTAGTTTTTGGGGTTTTTTTTTCTTGAAATTACACTAAGGAATGGACAATTATGAAATGACAGAAAATAAGATGCATTTTACAAGTACATTTTTGCACATTGCACTGGTCTACAATTTAATACCACTTTGAAAATGTTCTGCCTCAGACATTAAATGTGCTTAAATGACTTTAATAAGATGAAATTTAAAACAAATCACTTGGAGATTTCATTACGTATGATAAAGTCTTATTACACATCCAGCCTATTGTGGTTGAACATTTGTACAAAATACATAGAAATATTCAATTTATAGAAAGAACCTGAAAAGTGAATGTATTTTAATGTGCAAACAATGTTTTAAAGTAGAGCTGTTAGCTATGAGGCAAACATTCTCTCATTAATTCTCAGAATTTCACAGAATTTCTCAAGACTTTATCTTGAAAACTACAGCCAGACAGTATTTTTGTCTTATTTTTTTCTTTAGTAGTGAGTAAAACTTTATAATGTTTCATTACTTTAACCCATAAAGACCCGGCACTTTCTTGGTGGCAGTTCCCAAATACATTTTTTCTCTCTATTTAACCTTTCTTAAGCCATTTGTTACCAATCATTACAATATTATCCTCTATTTTTATCCTTTTTTTCAGTGTAAAGTAGGTATTTTTCCTATATGTAATCTATTGATCATGTTAATGTTATTTCAAGCTCAAAAGTCATTAAATCAGATGTAGAGAAAACTGGAAAAAGTGACATTTTCAACAAATATATTAAAGACAAGTGTCTCCATCCACTGCCATTGATCCAACTCCATGGGTTTTACTGGTGAATCAATGTTGTAGAAGATGACAGTGTTTCCATGGTAACTACAGAGCCTCTGAACGTCCAAATAAGTCATATCTGATGACCATGAAAACATAACAAACTATATTTTACACCAATTGTTTACATGAATGTATAGGATTAAAGGATCAGGAGGTACCAAACAGTTTAGATCAGTCTATGTTTTGGTCACCAGAGGATGTTCGGGTCTTTCTGGGTTAAGTTTGGAGTCGTTTTACTTGTAGATCAGTGTACCAGTGGGTTGGTGACACAATGAAACACTCCTCACACAACCTTGAACTGATGATGAGCTTGATTTCCAGGACACATGACCTTGTTTTCCACAGGCTACATCATGTCACCTCGTTTTTTTCCATATTGGCACTTTATAGTCTTCGTTAATATGCCACATTTATGCCAACAAAATCCAAGGTAATGTTGCAGCCACAAGTGCGAGAACAGTAAATGCTGAGAGTAGAACAAGCAGGCACCGCGCGGTCGTGCAAACCCTGCGCCTCCGCCTGCGGTTGGGTTGGACCACAGTCATCACAACGCTCAGCGCATCCTCTTCACCCATGGGTCGCCCTTGAGCGCTTATGATGAAGATCTGGGATGCATTGTGGCTGGGACTGACCAACCTCTGTCGGCGCATCCGTTCAGAGACGCCTCTAAAACAGCGAGAGATCCAGTGGAAACCCCCCGGTGACGCGCTCCCGGAGGCGCGCCGTGCGCTCTGGACGCGCTCCACCGGCAGAGGCAGGGGCACCTCCAGGGTCTGCCCTTCGTCTACATCCTTATCTGTCGCCAGAGACACCAGCGCTTCCTTTTGTTTCTTGATGAATGTAAGATGTCGGCAGATGGGGCAGACGATAGTGTCTCTGATGTTCCCATCGGTGGTGACGCTCACCAGTGTTTTGACCAGACAGTCGTGACAGAAGACGTGCCCGCAGCTCAAAGTCCGCTCTGCGCCGGACAGACACTCATAACACACCGGACACTCTTTCACCTCCTCTTCTGTGTACAAGGCCATGGGAGAAACAGAATGGCCCTAGAGGAAGTCTCATCCGCAGTGTGCGCTCGTGCGCTCAGTGCATGAGTTTGTTGACTTGTGTCTGTGGGAGGTGGTGGAACAGGGTTCTGCCACCTGTGGATGCAGTCATCACTGAACGGACCTGCCCTCAGCACGAGCCGCAGCACACTTCATTTACTGCAGATGGCGCTATTAGGCCTTCAAGACATGATATCTGAGCCCCCCCCCCCCCCCCCCCCCCCCCAAGATGCTAGAGATGATTGGAAGAAGTTTCCCAAAGATACAGATAAACTTTATTTACCAGCAGTGGAAAAATTCTGTGAGATTATTATTATTAATAATAATTATTATTATTATCATGCTATACATGCCTGTACCTTGTAACTCGCTTTGGATAAAGGCATCAGCCAAATGTAATTTTATTATTATTCTATTTAGTATTTGTTAATTTGCACACCACAGAGAAAAAGGAAAAGTTGTCATGCAAGTAACAGAATTCATGCAGGAGAGGATAGAGGCCAAATTATTATCATTATTATTGGATACACTGGAATTAAAATTGTATAAAAAAAAAGGGACAGAACTCAGGAATACTCATAACATTGAGAATAAGAAAATCAGAAAGACAAAAAAGCTAATCTAAAACCATGTATTATTATGTTATATCCTCCTGAGACACAGCAATGCATTTTTGTCCTATAGGGGGCAAAACTTTAACAGATTTGTTTAAAAACAAAACTCCATTGCAAAGGACATTCTATTTAAATAAATAAATAAATAATTTTAAAATATATCTGAAAAAAACATTTTCATTAAGTAGTTACGATTGTTTAGTGTAAAAAAAAAAAAAAAAAAAGCTAAAATTTTCCCTTTCCTGTGTCTCAGAAGGATATTGCTGTAGATGAATATTTCATGGTATGTATCTGTTGTGTTCATAAATATTAAATATTGTTCCCTGAATTTATTTGAGCAGATTTTGTGCTTATTCAAAGATACTGTGATGAGAGGCTAAATAATAAAACAGTTTAGTTAGCTCTTTATAAGTAAAATGAAGATTTCTTTGTTTCAATGGAACTACAAACGCAACAAAAACAAAACAGGAAATTGGTATTAGACTTGATATTAGTTTAACTTTCACTCTCTTTATTAATTTTTCTTTATTTGGTGCTAACTCTATAGCTTTTCTTATTATTATTAGTATTAGTATTATTATCATTAATAATAATAATCCTGATATTTAGTATTTAGTATTTGTTTATTTGCACACCACAAACATAAAGGAAAAGTTGTCATGCAAGTAATAGCATTTATGCAGGAGAGGATAGAGGCCAGGTTATTATCATTATTATTGGACACACAGGAATTAAAATTGCATAGAAAAGGGACAAAACTGAGGAATACTGATAACACTGAGAATAAGAAAATCGGAAAGACAAAATAGCTCATCTAAAACCACTCTGCTCCATGTAAAAACAAATATATTTATAAAACGCACAATAAATAAATATATACATATATATGCATAGACTTATGTTCTTCTCCTTCCCTTTGTCATGGTTTATTTTCTGGCAGTCATACGCCATCTAGTGTTCACCGGCTGCAGTGAACCGCACGCCGGCAGATCTACGCCGAAACCAAAAAAGGTGCGGCCGCTTCTATCCGCTCTGCTTCTACAACAGCCCCGCCCAGTTCTGATGTAAACCCCGGTGACGTCAGCACGCACGTCCATGTCGGGATTTACGTCTGTTCCGGGAGACGCGTTGGCAATTTCCTAAACACATCTCCTCACCCAGTTTAGTACCGACTCAGCCGAGGCCGAGGCTACAGGAGAGGTGTGTTTGTTGGATGTAACACCGGCTAGAGGACGACCCGCTAAAACAGGAACCAGTTGGACTTCTATTTGACATGAGCAGGTACGGAATTTACGCCTAAAATACCGTGTTTATTGTTGGTGTTTTTGTGGGATAATGAGCTAAGCTGAGGCTCGATGTCAGTTAAAACGACCGCTTTGACATTAAAACCGTCTGTATTTAACAATTCTGAGCCGTATAAATCTGTTTCTATGTTGTTTTCGGTTAGGTAGCTTGTGTACATTTCGGTACTATGCTAACCTTAAACCTTATTTATGTGCTGTCAGTGTTAACCCACGCAGGTATCACATATCTACTCATTGACAGCGTGTGAATTTACCAACTAGCTTAACCTGTCACTGGTCAGTTAGTTAGTTATTTAAGCCTGCTATTTATTAACACTCCTTATGTTGGTTTGTGTTAGTTAAATGATCAACAGTTAGCTTGTATGGTCAAAGCTGTGTGTCCTTGTTAAGCTATGAGAGTTTAGCTACATTTCTCTTTCTGCTCATGTCTGTCCATAACATTAGACAAAAAATACTGTCAGGAGGGGTGTAAAACAGGATTTCAGGCATCCTGTCATCTATGTTCAGGTCCCACTTGTTAAAAAAGGGAAGCTTTTGTCAAGTGAAGTTTCAAGCTTTGTTCACAAGGATTGATATAGAGTAAGATTTTACACATTTTAAGCTAAATTTTTCATTCTGTTGATGTCTATTTACCTAAATAAAGGTAGGATAAGAACCACCACACCCTAAAAAGCTTATTATTCACATTAGTAAGCTAAAATTGCTTTCAACAGGGGTGTGAAATAAGATTTCTTGCATCCCCCTCTTCCATTTTCAGACCCCAGTTGTAAATAAGAATGCCAATACTGGGTGTCATATTCAAGCTGTGTCAGAATGATTGATTTTAACACATTTTTGGCATTTTACTGATGTCTATCCATAACTCTAGGTACTAAAATAAGGATAGCTTTGTCACATCACCCTTAAATTGTATTATTCATGTTAGTGTAAACCTAAATTACTGTCAAGAGGGGTGAGAAACAGGATTTCAAACATATTCTCATCTTTTACCAAAGAAAGGGTAGGTGAATTGCCACACCCTAATAGGCTTATTATTCATATTAGTAAACTCAAATTGCTTTAAACGGGGGTGTGCAATGGAATTTCTTGTATCCTCTCTTCCCTTTTCAAACCCCAGTTGTAAAGAAACATACCAATGCTGGGTGTCATATTCCAGCTATGCCAGTATGATCTTATCTTACACGTTTTTTAACACATTTTTTTCATTCATGGGTACTAAAATAAGGGTAGGCTTGTCACCACACCTTAAAAGTGTATTATTCATGTTAGAATACATCAAAATTACTGTCAAGCAGGATTTCTGGCATGTTCTCACCCCTTTTCAGCTTCCAGTTGTGTTAAAAAAAAAAAAAAAATCAACACTGGGTGTCATTTTCAAGCTGTGTCAGAATGATTGATACACAGTGAGATTTTACACATTTTTAACTCACTTTCTCACTCTAATGACCTCTATCCTTAAAGCTACATACCAAAATAAGAGTAGTGTAATCCCCACACCCTAAAAAGCACGTTATTCATATTAGACTAAACCCAAAATGCTATAAACAGGGGTGTGAAACAGGATTTCTTGCATCCATTTTTTTCCCTTTTCTGGCCCCAGCTGTAAAAAAGTGACTTAAATGTGTCAGCATTTAGACACTGAGTAAACACCGAGTCATCTGCTGCAAAAGAGGATGTAGCGACAAAAATATGGGGAAGGAAACTTGCTTCACTACATTCTTTTGTTTGTAATTATCTCCTGGCTCCAAAGGTCTGCAGCCCGTGGACCTACCTGTCCTGGTATTTGTTACAAGGGACAAAGATTCAGGGGTCACGCTGACACTGCTCAAAATGATGCTGAAATGAGAGATAACAACAACTGTCATGTGTTCTGGCAGCTTCACCTCTGCTCTGTTATGTGATATCGCTTAGACATTTCGTCTTATTTAAGTGACGTGTGGTGTTTCCAGGGCAGGACCAGTCTGGCTTAAATATTTGGAAGTAGCCACAGCAGGAGGAACCTTTGCGGCGGCCGGTCTCAGTTTCTTGTTTATGGTCAGAGGGCTAATGAATAGCCTTGTCATTTTTTTTGGGAGTGGTGCTTATCCTGTTTAGTTCTTTGATCAGAATCACCATGGAAACAGCACCCCCTCCAGACTATTGGGATCAATAGAAAGCTCCAGATCTCATCGGGGGCGTTCAGCATCACAACAAAACACAGATTTGCTGTGTGCGTTGGATTTTGCAGGAAATTACAGCCACCGCTTGTGCTAGAGGAAATATTTCCAGGTTGTTTCCTCGACAGATTTTCTACATGTTACATCATAGGCAGGGTTAACATTTCCCTTTCCTTCTGTACAGTATTTTGGCCTCGGGTTTCCTGTGGGATTTCCAGTGTAGTGTGCGGACACGTGAGAGGCCTGGAGTAAAGAAATTGTTGATGACGCCAACTTGGAGGAATGTAAAGGGAAGAACGGGTGGTCTTGTCTCCGGCTCTACATTCCTCTGAGTCACGGCCATCTTTTCCCCGTTAAGATAAATAATACCCCCAGTCAGAGTTCAGCCACTCTGGTCAAAATATGGTTGTAATATCTATTGTAGCATCCACTGTTGTATTAAATTATGCTACTAAGATACCCGATCCTGAACTCCGTAAAGCCCTTAAAGGTGGCTTGTTTAGCCCTCTGTCCAGCTAAGTGACAGGAAATCCATGCAAACTCTCTACATGCGACCGGTACTCAGTGGAAGTCCTGTGGACCTCAGCCGGATTTGCTCCCACACAGACCACACACTGCGACTTGTTCCTGACGTGTTAAATTATTTCTTAAGACCCGTGTTGCAGCTCCCCAAAGATCACAGTGAGTCTGGGTCCTTTCCAGAAAGGAGGAACATCTGTCTGTTAAAGTGTTCCTTCCTTAAAACAGGACGGAAGATCTTTTAACTCTTGACTTCAAACAGCAGGAAGAATAACCACAAAACCCACAAAAATGGAAGGTGTGCTTCTGTTGTTAATTAATTTGCCCCGTTCATTATACGAATTTAAGACTGATGCTCATTTTTTTTTTTTTTTTTATGAAGGAGAATGTCCGTAGCTTGATCTTGATGTTTGCTCAGATTTGAGATTAGAATGGAATGGAATGTCAGCTGATTCTACATGCCCAGGGATAAAAATATGAAAAGTCTTGTACAATACGTGAACTACCTGCTGTCATCACTTTCATAAATACTGTAAACTAATAGCAGTGACTATGAGGCTAATCATTGTTATAACTTTTTTTTAATTTTTTACTCCCTAGGGTGCCCTGAAATGGACACAGAGATGATTCCTAAATTTTCGTCAAAGGATGAGGAAGCGGATTACTGGAAAACCCAAGCCCTCAAGTACAAGAAATGGTAAGGGTTTAATTCCCATGTAACAAGACACCACACGTCCATCTATTATAATAGTGCTGTTGAGTGAGAATACAGGTAGTCCTCAGGTTATGAAGTACCCGTCATTTCGACTTGCAGTATGTTTACTGTACATACAGTATACAGTACCTTTACTGTACAGTATATAGTACGTTTACTGTACGTACATACTCATCTGCCATTTTGTCTCCATTCGTGTAACAGTATATAGTTTGTGTTTGAGCTCCGTATTTTTCTAAGTGTCCTTACCTTTTTCACCATCCTTTTTCGCATCATGTTCCCAAAAAAGAAAGCGGGATCTTTGGGTTATGCTGGTCCAGCTAAGAGGAAAACCATTACGATGTAAACATAGGCGGATATCATCAGAAGGTCGGAGAAAGGCGAGACACCGACAGACATCGGTAAAACCTTAGGCTTCAGTCGGACGACCGTTATTTAGGACAAAACCCATATTTTAGACCACGTAAAGGGTGCAGCCCCTATGAAGGCCACAGTGATTACATAGATATTTAGAGGTTCAGGGTTTACGTCGCCAGCTTAGGAACAGAACTCATTCGTAACCCGAGGACTACCTGTGTTACTGTTTTTCTTGCAAAGTTTTTTTTTTTTTTTTTGACAAATTTGTTTGTGTAACAGTCAGTGTGTCGTAGTTTACTGTTATGTCTGACAAGAATGGTAAACTAAATTCAAATTAGATCCCCTCCATATGAAATGAATGCCATAGCAGTGGATGCTTACATAATGGGCAAATGCTGAGTTGTTAAATAATTTTTCATAATATCATTCCCTCTGATGTATACGACCATATAAGGCATGTGACCATCCATCCCGTTGTGTTGAAATCAGTGCCCACAAACAGTTGCGGTTTGTTCAGGAGGAAATAACGACATCTTTGACTGGAAATAACAAATCACTGCTGATGTGGGGATAAACAGGAGTCAAAGTCCTAAATGTGTCTGTCTGTTCTTAGAGAAGACTTAAGAGTAGGGACCAGTTATTTATTTTTTTACACAGACAGGGTTAAAAATCCTAGTGGTTTTCTAGGAAATTCCTGCTGTGGGCACATCAGGGAAAAACATCAAGCCGTGGAAAAAATAACTCCCCGTGCATATAGCAGTGAGCCTTTTCTTGCCTCACACATGTTTTGGTTCACATGTTTCTCAGGATCGTATTTACTTTACACGTTTCACAATGTTCCTGTTGTACATATTTTCTTTCTTTCTTTGAGACTAAACTCTTCAGCCAGACAAATTCTGAAAGATTTATTTGTCGCGATCATCAAAAATAGCTTCTTTTCGCTGCTGTCACAAGCTTAACAAGCTCCCACAAGCTTACCTAACCCTTTTTTTTCCTGTCATATTTAGATTAAATCATGTCTCTGAGAAGTGTCAGGAGGACGGTCTGTTTGCCTTCCAACTCCTTAGACTCAGACAAATGTTATTCATCCGCAAAGGAAATGATTCAGTCAGTTAACATACAAAAACTCTCTTGAAAACAGTAGCGAAAACAAAAAGGAAAGTAAGCGTGAAGAGATACAAACAATAAAGCAGAAAAAACAAAATGCAAGATTTGGTGGAGGCATGCTCTGGGTTCGAGTACAGGAGTTACAGGAGCCAGTGCTGATGAAGCAGCCGCTGTGCTGTTGGTATGTGTGGAACGACCCTGCACAACAACTGATTCACAAATTCCAGTCCTCAGTAGAGACACTGAGAGGTCAGCTGATCTCACAACAGTTCCAACCACGGTGTCATAATGTGTGTGTGCACTCTTAACAGGAGGGTGACTGCATTATACCAAGAAATAAAAGACGATTTTTTTTAATGCTAATTTGATATGTTTTGGTGGTACAAATAAATCTCCCTTATTTACCTGCTTACATACTCTAACTCAGACATTATATTATCAAATATACTCATGTACATATAGATGCATGTATGAGAAATGTGACAAAAATGGTCTCTTTAGTTTTTTTTTTTTTTTAATTTTTATCTGCTACCATCATATTTGCTGTTAAACGTCTGTTGGAATGACTTAAGTCAGGGGCCACATCCAGCCCAATATGACCTGAAGTGGGCCGGATCATTAAAATAATAATATAATAATATATGAATGATATCAGTTCCACAATTATATATGTAATGTCTGTTTTAATGTGAAAAAATTGTATTATTAAAAAGTTTACATCTACAAACTATCCTATAAAAACATGAACAAAAAGAAATTTATGAAGAAAAAAGTGGAATTTTTTTACAATGTACACCACAGTGTCATAATGTGTGTGTGTGTGCACTCTTAACAGGAGGGTGACTGCATTATACCAAGAAATAAAAGACGATTTTTTTATGCTAATTTGATATGTTTTGGTGGTACAAATAAATCTCCCTTATTTGCCTGCTTACATACTCTATCTCAGACATTATATTATCAAATATACTCATGTACATATAGATGCATATATGAGAAATGTGACAAATATGGTCTCTTTAGTTGTTTTTTTTTTTTTTTTTTTTTTGGTGACTGGGTGACCAGTGACTCATACGTGCATAAATCAGGTTTCTTAGTCCATATACCTTTCCTGTTTTTTTTCCTCTTCACCCCTGACCTTTGACCCTCTTTGAGAGCAGACCTGTTTTTCTGGACGACCTACTGTCACTGTGCAGCTGTCTCTTAAGGGCTGTATATTTAGAATGCTTAACTCGACAATGCTGAGCCGCACTCTTATTTCCCCTTCGGCGGTGGCACGACTGAAGGTTGAAAATCTACAAAGCTCTGACCGGCTTTTCATTTTTGACTTTATTTCTGGCCAATGGAGGTAACTCTACTAGAACGTGCCTGGCTCATCTTACACAACAAAAGCCAGACCGTTTCCTGGAGCTCACGGCCGCTGTCATTCATCCAGTCACACAAATGAGCGGCGGTGTCACTGATTCCGTTTGTGTTTGTGCACCGTGCAGTTACCAGGAAGCCCAGGAGGAGCTACAGGAGTTTCAGGAAGGGAGTAGGGAGCTGGAGGCGGAGTTAGAGGCCCAGCTCGGACAGGCAGAGCACAGACTGAGAGACCTGCAGACCGAGAACGAGAGGTTGAAGAACGAGGTGTCCAACCTGAAGGTAAACGGGCTTCGTGACGCAATCTAAAGGTCATGTGGGGATTTGGGTGGTTTTCATGGTCATTTGTGAGGTTATCTGATCTGTTTGGTCCGGTGTCTAAAGGTGATCCTCTAATTGGATGTTAGGATCTAGAGGAAGAAAATAGAAAACTAGAAGGTCAACTTCAACTACAGATCTGACTCCAGTGATGTCACAAACATGACATTTTAGTTGACAATTAGATAGATAGGTAGATAGATTTGCTACTATCTAACATGCAAATGCGTAAATACATACAAATGATATTTCTATTTGCCTTTTTAGTCTTCTTTTTTTCTTTAAATCTGACAGATTGCTGGTCTGTCCTTTTTCATTTGGCTTAAAACCAAAACGCGCCCACAGAACCGGTGTGATGCTTGGCTTTGCTACTAAATCCATGATGTTATCTCAGTAACTTCTCGCTGAAATGAGACAGGTCTAATATTAAAACAGCTGTGGGTGCTATTTTTCCGATTGCATGGAAAAAAAACAACATGGATATTTGACATTTGTGTTTAATCCGTCTGTTTTTATACACGCACAAACATGCTTCTAGTCGTTATGGACATGGAGGTTTGCTTTGGTTTTTTTGGTTTCATATGTATTGTCCCAGTTGTCCGCACCCGAAGACTTTTTTGGAAATCTGCTGGAGTTGAGCGCACTTCCTGAAAAAAAAATTGCTTTGGTTTTAACCCTTTTTACACCTACAATCTGCAGAAGACAAGCAAGTATTGTTTCCCACATTCTACAATGCCACGGACAGTGTAAATGAATGCAGGGAGGTCATGAATCATTCTTTTTTTCTTTGTGCGTCATGGGGCCAGTACAGGCGTACAGCCCGTCCACTAACTGTACTGCCCACAATAAATGAGCCACTGGGCCTCCTCCAACAAAGAGCCTCTTTTCAAGTCAACTAATAATATCTTGACTGTCTTCTGATTCACTATGACCACTCATTAGTGTTGTCATTAGCTACTATACTTAGACGTATCCCATAAAAAAAAAAAAAAAAACACATTTCATACAGCATGTGTCTGCAAAAACTAATTAAAACGAGTCTGTCCCAGAACAATAGGCCTTAATCGTTTCCACAAGGGTTTACTTCCTAAGCCTTCCTTTTTTTTTGTCATTGTAGGAGAAGCTGGAGCAGCAGTACGCTCAGAGTTACAAACAGATTTCCATGCTTGAAGATGATCTGGGTCAGACGCGCAGCATCAAGGAGCAGCTCCACAAATATGTCCGGGAGCTGGAACAGGCCAACGATGACCTAGAGAGAGCTAAAAGGTCAGACGCACTGTACGATTTGGACTGTGTGCTCTGGGTGTTGTACCACGCTGCAGCTAAACGCATAATATATATCATTCTGCTGCTATAACACAGCATTCTTTAGGAACATAATTCACCACAACACAGAGCGAATCCTTTGTCATAAGGAGGTTTAACGAATATTATGTAAATAACTTTAGGTGACTTCAAAAGCACTATAACAATCTAATCTATTATTATAATTATTATAATTATTATCATTATTATACTGTGTGCAGTTGTGAATAACATAAGTAATAGCAATAATATTTACTTATAAATGTATTTTAGGTCTGCTACCATCATATTTGCTGTTAAGCGTCTGTTGGAACGACTTAAATCAGGGGCCACATCCAGCCCAATATGACCTGAAGTGAGCCGGATCATTAAAATAATAACATAATAATATTGAAATGATATCAGTTCCACAATTATATGTGCAATGTCTATGTTTTAGTGTGAAAAAATTGTATTATTAAAATGTTCACATCTACAAACTATCCTTAAAAAACATGAACAAAAAGAAATTTATTAAGGAAAAGGTGGAATGTTTTACAATTTATGTCATTATTTGTCCTCAATTCCTCATTTTCACATGTTCATTATAACGTACAGATCACAGTGGATCTACAAACACACAAAATATTTAATAACAGGTAGAATATTAGTACAATTACACTGAATTCTCTTGAGACATTTCTGATTGTTTAGGTTCATATTTTTTGTAAAAGGCTAGTCTGTAAATGTAAACATTTTTTGTAAATTTACTTTTTTTTACACACAAAAAAAGAGAGAGAAATTGTGGTTTTATGTTTGACACCCACAGTGGTGTTTTAGTTTACCAAGTTATGTATGGTTTTGGAACTGACTATTATTGTATTTTATGTATATTTTTAGTGTGGATGTGTGGTTATGATTTGTGTATTTTGTGTAACTTCTCCTGCTGTTTATTTACTTATTTATTTATTTCTGTAATACCCTGTCCTGTTCAGCAGTGTGTCCTCCAGTATACCGTTAGTTTACTGGGGCTGTGAGTGGCTGGACAGTTTTGATCTAAGAGGGTTTTGAACCTTAGATTGACTTATTTTATTACCTGATGAGAGAACGGACAAACAAACATGAATATATAGACCCTGAAATGAAACCAAACAACAGGCAAAAAACAGAACAGTGAGAACAATCACTAATATTAACGGTGGTTTTTGTCACGCAGGGCGACAATAGTGTCTCTAGAGGACTTCGAGGGCCGTTTGAACCAGGCCATTGAGAGAAACGCCTTCCTGGAGAGTGAACTGGATGAGAAGGAGTCTCTGCTGGTGTCCGTGCAGCGTCTGAAAGATGAAGCGCGAGGTACAGACAGGACTCTGACCTTTTTTTTTTTTTTCTTTTTTTTTTTACAGTGTGTGTGTGTGTGTGTGTGTGTAAACATCAGCAGAGGAGGAGCAGTTCCACACTAATCTACTCCGGTGTTTGTTTTCCTCTGCAGACCTGAGGCAGGAGCTGGCGGTCCGGGAGAGGACCACAGACCGGATGTCGGCGCCCAGCTCCCCCACTTTAGACACGGACAAAATGGACTCTGCAGTGCAGGCCTCTTTATCCCTGCCAGCCACTCCTGTAGGAAAGAACATGGAGCTGCCCTTCATCAGCCCAAAAGGTGTTTGTTTTTTTATAGGAAAAGCCTTGAAAATGCTTGAATTTAAATAATGTGGTTTCAAGGTTTGAAAAGTGCTTGAATTTTAGTTGAAGTGCTTGTAATTCTAACTCTGTGATGTGATTTATTTATTTTTGATATTACATTACATTTGGCTGATGCTTTTATCCAAAGCGACTTACAAGGTATAGGCATGTGTAGGGCCTACCTGGGATTAGAACTGGCAACCTTCCACACCAAAGTCAGCGGTGTAGACCACTAAGATATCTAGTCACTATCCATCGATCCAGTCGCATTAACTCGGGTACATTTTTATATTAATCTTTGCCTTTGCGTCTGAAAAACGCCAAGTGACTTCCCCTTTTTTTGGTTAAAACTTTGTGGTTTTTTGCTATTATTATAGAACAGAATTTTAAATGTTTATAGCATAATACAAAGTACATCATTGTGAAAATACTAATCCTGTGCATATGTATTTTACCCCAGTAATAAAGTGCTGACCTAAAAATTACCCTTAAAAGTACTTAAAAGTGACTGGATATCTTAGTGGTTTATGCCGCTGACTTTGGTGTGGAAGGTTGCCAGTTCTAATCCCAGCTGGGCCCTTAGGCTATAACATGCCTCTACCTTGTAATTCGCTTTGGGTAAAAGCGTCAGCCAAATGTAATGTGATGTAATAATGTAATGTAATCTAATAATGTAATCTAAAAGGCACTTGTATTTGACCTTGTGTACGAACCCAGTTTTCATCCTCACCCCCTTGCCTTCTCTGTAAAAATAAAACAGGAGATTCTTTAATACTATAATATTAACACCACCTTTTATGTCGCAGCGTTGACCAATGGCTGCGGAAACTCGTCCCTGACTCCTTCTGCCAGGATTTCAGCTCTGAACATCGTCGGGGATCTGTTAAGGAAAGTTGGGGTAGGTACCGTCCGTTTAAGATAGCTTAAGTTATAGCTAAGCTACCCAGTCGCCATGACAACCACATGTAACGCAGAAACATGTCTACGGTGCCACATGCTGATTATTTTTCCCTCTTTCTCGTCTCCAGGCTTTGGAGTCCAAACTCGCTGCCTGTAGGAACTTCGCCAAAGACCAGGCCGCACGAAAAAACTTCTCCACCGACAACGGCACGCTCATCAACAGCAACGCCACCAAGTTCTCTCACTCCATACACACCACTTACTTCGACAAAACGTGAGTCTCCTCATCGCCCCTCGGTTATGGCGTCCTCCCTTTGGCGTGAACAGGACCGTGCGTTTTCTAATATTGTTCTGGTCCTCGTTGCCTTCGCAGGACCGTCAACGGACTGGACCCGGGCCCTCTGACCTCCATGGCCACGACTAGAGCTGTGCCCCAACCCGGCATGCTGCCCCTGAGCGTGTGAGGCGACCCCCCCCCCCCCCATCCTCCTCCACACCACTCAAACCTCAACTTAACCTACTATCCAGCCAGCTTAACGTGGGAACAGAGACGACTTGTGAACGACCGTTACATTGTGTGATAAGTGTGTGAACGAGAGAGAGAGAGAGAAAGGCAGCTTGAGATAAAACAGTGTTCGTACGCCCCGTCGGAGAGTGTGGATTTTTACTTGACGCACATGAGACTCGACTGTACAATATTAACATTTCTCCTGGTTCGCAGCTCCAGACGCATCTGTGCGTAGGCGCGTACGTCCCCGCCGCGTCCTGCATGTGCCTAAAAGCTGTCGTGTCCTGCGCTTGTATGAAACGCGTCCAGACGTCGACCTTAAAGCGGCACAGATGTATCCGTAGTTTATCCAAAAAAAAACAAACTACTATCTCTGACAAAAGGTCCTCAGCAGACCACAGCGTTTCAGAATGTACTCCACTTTAAAAGGGATGCGTTTGTATTAAGTAATTTATCTTAAACATGATGCAATATTTTGCTGTTTTTTTTGTTTTTTTTTTTTGTTTTTGTTTTTCTTGCATGCGTGTGCATATAATTTAAGAATGAAGAGGTTCGGCCTCGTATTCCTGAGAATGACTGAAGTGAATGTTGATCGTTCAACGCCATGTAGCCTGTTGTTTTTCTTGTTTTTTTTTTTGTTGTTGTTTTTTTTGGCTACTTGCTGTAATTATTTAATGATTTTTTTTTTTTGTTTGTTTTGTTTTTTTTGCTACTTGCTGTAATTATTTAATGATTTTTGTTTTGTTTTGTTTTTTTTGCTACTTGCTGTAATTATTTAATGATTTTTTTTATTTTATTTTTTTCATTATAAGTATCAGCCGGTTCTGTCCTCGAAGTTAAAGCTGCACTTAAAACAAACCGCTCCGTTGACGTTTTAACCCATAAAGACCCAAACATCTACCGTCATCCCCCGTACCTGTGGACGCGTTAATTCTATCAATACATGTCGATAATTGGTGTTAAAATGCGGTTTTTCGGCTATAAATTCTAATCGGATACGGCCCATTTGGATTTTTGTAGGCTCTGTAGTTACCGTGGAAACATGTTATCTTCTGCGACGTTGATTTGCCAGTAAAACCTGACAAATAACAGTGGGAAGATGCGTTTGATTCATGTTCAGTTAATGAGGTATTTTTCTGAAAAAAAGTCGCCTTTTCTCCAGTTTCCCCTGTTTCTGATATAACGATCTTCGAATTTGCTCTGAGGTTTTTACGACAAGTGAAAAAAATACACGATTTTTACCAAAGAAATGCTAAACAAAGAGGGTTATTTTACAATAAACTTCGATAAATCACTGAAGATCGAGGTAACGGAGAGACACGTTTAATTTGCCACAAATGCAGCACTGGGTCTTTATGGGTTAAGGAAACATTTTTGCCTTTTTTCTTCTTTTTTTTTTTTTTTTTTTGTTAATGTTAAATGCATAGATTCTATTTATATCCTAACAGGCTCATTTATCTCATTTGGATGTAACAGTGCTTCTCCACATTTGTATTGAATCCATTTTCCATAACTTCAGCTTGTGTGCGTTACATTTTTTTTTTTTTTTTTTTTTGGTGGTTAACTCATGAGTTCTTCATTAACCCTTTTAGTGCCACCGTCTTCAAACCCTCAACCATCGCTCTATTCTTTGTTACTTATTATTACCAGACGTCTATCTGAGCGCCGTATGAGCCTGTTACCCGTGTTCGGTGTAAATAGCTTCTAAAGATGGTAACTTTGCCTACCACATTTGTACATACTGACATTTGGCATTAAAGTCCTATTTATTTCAGATTGTGTAAAAGCATGTGTTGACAGTTTTACTATCGTACAGTGGTCGAACCCATTGTATTATGATATCAGTTTGTCAAAGTTGTTTAAATAAAGACTGAGATGATCGATTAATGTCGTGGGTTTTTTTCTTTTCTTTGTCGCATTCTCAGTTCTGTCGAGTTTTATTTACATGTCAAACAGTGGATTTTTTTTTATGGTTTATTTCATAAATACAATAGAATATGGTTAAGGGAGGTTGAAAAGCCTTAAACAAAGTAACTTTATATAAACGTGCCTTTATATACTATGTACAGCCTTTCAGCGTCTGTCGTTTCTCTGACTGTTGGATGATTTAAAGACCCAGCTTCTTCTCCATTTCCTCCTTTAATACATTCTTCTTGATCTAGAGGAGACAAAGCCATCTCAGTTTTATTAATGAATCCATCTGAATTATTATTATTATTATTATAATTAACGCTGTTGGAGGAGCAGATGGATCCTACCTTTCCAGAAGCTGTCAGAGGGTAGCTGTCTACGAACATCACATACTTGGGGATCTTGAAGTGAGAAATCTAGAAAAAAAAAAAAAAAATCAGTTTTTATTCAGATTTTTTTTCAATTATTTAATTTTATTTTCTCTATTCCTGTTCTGACCTGTCCTTTGCAGAACCCTCGTATCTCCTCTGCCGTGGAGGTCTGTCCTTCTCTCAGTCTGATGCAGGCACACACCTGTTCACCCAGTCTTTCATCTTTCACTCCAACCACCTGAAAAAACAGAAAAAACAAAAAAACAGCTTCAGCGTTTATTATCAAATCTGCATCACTGAGCCTGTTTACATGCACAGCAACACTACCATTATTATCTGATTTTTATCAGATTATTCAAGAGACCATGTAAACATTCTATGGCAGTTATCTGATTCTGACAAACTGGATGTTTATGGTCGTGTAAACAGGCTCACAGTTACTACAGGCAATTTAGGGAAAAAATATTTGGATTCAGGAGAAATCATGCAGCAATTAATCTATAATCTTAAGCTGGTTACAAATTATTATGATGACTTTGTTAAATAGTTAATAGTTAAGTTTTGTCTTCTGTGAATTCAGCTCTGGAAACATACGTCTATCAATTGTGGTAAGATGTTTATTAAACGTTAATAACATGTTTATTACATGTTACTGCCATGCTTATTACACATTAATAACATGTTTATTACATGTTAATAGCACATTTATTACATGTTAATATGTTTATTACACAGAAATAACATGTAAAAAAATGTTTGTGTTAATAAGATGTTTATTACATGTTAATAAGTTGCTTGTTACGTGTTTATTATATGTTAATAACATGCTTATTACATGTTTATTATATGTTAATAACATGCTTATTACATGTAACGACATGTTTATTATATGGTAATAACATGTTTATTACACGTAATATTTATAACATGTTAACACGTTAATAACATGTTTAATTAGTGCTTTTATGAGGTAAGGTTATGTCCAAGGTTAGGCTTAGGGTTAGGTTCAGGGTTAGGGTTTTACAATGTAAGTAAGTCTTAATAACATTTTAATAATATGTTAATAAAATGTAGGGAGGAGGTGAATGCCACCAAACAATCGAACTAAATGTGCATGAGGGTTTAAACAGGGTTCAGAATCCTCAAATACAGGAAAAGTAACCATGTGCAATTTGACAATGGAGTGAAGTTCACATTTTCATGTCCCCAATACAAACTTTTTTTGTTTGTTTTATAGAAAATATTTGTAAATATATATATATGCCTTTATGCCTGTTGCTATTATGATGTGATCACCTTGTAATTAAAAATTAAACCTGTATATATATATATATATTAATAAATTAATTACAATCAAATGTAGTACATTCACAAAAGGGAAATCCTATTTTACATTTTTAAAAAAAGAATGAGAAAAATGAGAATTATAAATGATGCTTCAACATATTACACATGTCTTTGTCGCCCTCTAGTGGTTTTACATCTCACCTGCACTTCTCTGACTTTAGGATGTGTATATATGAGCTCTTCTATCTCAGCTGGATACACGTTCTCGCCTCCTCGGATGATCAAGTCCTTTATCCGTCCTTCGATGCGACAGTATCCCTGACTGTCCAGACTGGCCGTGTCACTGCGGAAAGAAAAACCACATGTTCAGGTTTGACCCTGTGAGCGTCCGTCCGTCCATCCATCTGTCCGTCTGTCTGTCTATCCATCTATCTGGACTGCATAACTTAGTGGTTTACACTGCAGACTTTGGTGTGGAAGGTTGCCAGTTTGAATCCTAGGTGGGTCCTTTACATTACACATGTCCGAACCATCTCTGCCTGACCTCTGACTTTAACTGAAAATGTAGTGGAGTAAAAGTACGCAAATAAGGTCGGAAATATAGTGAAGCAAAAGCAAAAGTTATCCAAAAAATTATAAACTCGGGTAAAGTACAAAGTCTCCCAAAATGTACTTAAGTGCAGTAGTGAAGTATTTTTACTTTGTTACTCTACAGCACTGCTCCTGTCGTTACCTCGTGGTCCTTCTTACCCTGTCCTGTACCAGCGGTCTTCTGTGATAGCCTCTCTGGTTTTTTCAGGATCGTTCCAGTAGCCGAGCATCACACAGCTGCCTCTGATCAGCAGCTCTCCTGGGGTTCCCAGAGGGACCATCTCCCCGGAAACAGTGTCCACCACTTTAGCCTGTAGAGTCACAGAAATACCACCGTATTTTCCGGATTATAAGTGTCAGTTTTATTCATAGTTTGTCCGGGGGTGAGGCTTATACTCTGGAGCGACTTATGTGTAAAATTATTAACACATTATTATATCATTTCACATGGTATTTTCACACTAAACCACCAGAGGGCGCTATAGGCCTGTGTTGATCATTTCAACATTAACTGACATAAGCGACGTAGAAGAGGAAGCCCCGCCTCTTCTACCTCCCGGAGTGGGCGGAGTTGTTTCAAAGTGACACCGAGGATGAAGATTTGATTGGATTTAGTGATTTG
>JAPSES010000249.1:11690414-11702961 GCA_029822895.1 Maxillicosta whitleyi
TCTATCTATCTATCTATCTATCTATCTATCTATCTATTATCTATCTATCTATCTATCTATCTATCTATCTATCTATCTATCTATCTATCTCTCTCTCTATCTATTATCTATCTATCTATCTATCTATCTATCTATCTACTGCATAAATGAATAATGAATGATGCTCTATATCTGTCACAGTGTCTCTTTTCTTTCTGTGGTTTACAGGCATGGAATCATACTCCAGGATGCCTGTACAATCTACTTCTGTAAATGCCATCCGTCTCCTTTTGGTTTTTAAATTATATGACATGAGCTCTGGTCTTGGAAATAAAATTCCAGTGTGAAACGTGTCGGCAAAGAGGGTTTGAATCATTGTAAACTCTTTAGCAAATGTTTTGGATCTAACAAATGACTTAAAAAGTAAATGTTCTGCTCATTTTAACAGCTGAGCTTTAATAAAGAACCATTGCCCTTAACTATTATTTTCCATCATATAAATGAAGGAATGTGAAGGTGAAGAGAGCAAGAAAGAGGAACGATGTCTTCAGTGAAACTTTTAAATACTTTTAAAAATCGTCCTGGAAAATATTTTGCACATTTAACTCATAAAAACACAATCTGGCGTGGTCTAACTTTATGTAATTTATAAGTGATTATTGTGTAACTTGCAGATGTTTGTAATGTTACAGCTTCTGGATAAAGCAAATTTATTCATAAATTACAGTGAAAGGCCCTGAAATGTGTAAAATATGTGAGGGATGTGATTTATTTATTCCTCAACCAGCGTCAAACAGGATTTTATTATATGAGATGTGGGATGTCAAACAGGTAACAATGACAAATAATGTCCTACATATGTTAGCACTAGTTATATTTATGATATTTATACAAGTGTTAATTAAATGCTCAAATAATCAGTTTATACTGTAATGTACTATAAGCATTGTCAGTCAAATAAATGCAAGCAAATTAAAAGTCGTTGTTATTGTTTTGCTATTTTATTTGTGGTTTATAAATAATTTTATTCTTGAATTCATGTGTTTCTTACATTTTAATGCTGTTTGTGTATTGTGCTGTGTTGTATTATACTGTATATTGTATTAATTGTGGTACTTTTTGTGCATATTTAATCTTCACTAATGCATCATATTCCTTTAGATTATCATATATTTAGTGTCACTGTCTGGTAAAAAAAAAAAAAAAAGAAAACAGGTATCTCTTTAAATTCAACCATTCCTGAGCTCAGAAAATGTGTGAAAATGTGAAAATGTGTTTTCCAACCAATCCAAGAAAGCTATTGAGCTTCATTTTAAATCCTCACAGAGATATGTGGTTTTAAGTGGAATGAAAAGTGGGGATGAAAAGTATTAAAGTAACTGAAGATAGAAATTTACTTAATATGTTGTGGAGCAGAACTATGAAGTTGAATAAAGTAAAAAAAATTAAAAAACTAAAAAAAAAAAAAAATACTCAAGTACAAATAGTTCAAATTTATACTGAACTTTCATCAATTGTTTGACAGCAAAAGATAAATTTTAGATTTTTTTTTATTAGGATAATCATATGGTTAATATTCAGGAAACATCTAACACAGGTACTCATGAAATAAGAATTATTAAGAATTTGATGGGACAGACAGACATGATGTAACTGGGAAAATTAGCAGTAGATCTTCAGGTGATCTATATTTATCTGGTGAACTATCTATAGGTAAACAGATATAACAATGCCTGATGATTTTATTAACACCAGATAAAGAGGATGAAATACGGAAAAAAAAAATTGTCACATACTGAAAATGATCTCAATACAGTGCATGTGGTTTTGGGAAGACAACAAAGTAAGCTACATACTAATGGTATTTAGAGTGATATAAAGAACATGTAGTAAACAACAAAAACAATAAATAGGGTAATAACTAGTTTCACCTAATTGATTGTTGGATTGTAGGAAAGCTAGTTTTGCCTCATAAGTAACTCAATAAAATATTAGAGTAGATCTTCCTTGTCACTGTCACAGGAACAATGAAAATCAATTTAGCAGCTCAGTTTAATTTAGCAGCAGAACATTTACTGCAAAGGAGTGTACAAGGAAAATAAACATATCACAGAGTATAATACACAAGTGCTACTAGTGCTAGAACAAAATATACAGAAAGAAACATTTAAATGATGCATGAAAAATGTTTATAAATGGCTTTTTTCTCTGTTAAAGTGATAATAAGGACCTAAATATGTGAAATACGTCATTTGTTGTTAATATATGGTTCATTAATCATGCACAAAACTCCCAGTACAATATGAACTAGCTGGTTAATGCCCTCCAATCAAATAGACGGCAGTAGTATGACATTTAGCGCTGCCTTTAATTCAACGAAGAAGAAGTTAACCGGAAGTTACGTTTGATGTTGACATGGCGTCTCACTAGTAAATGAAAGAGCTGCGAAAATTATAATAAACATTTAATTTGGAATTTTGAAGGTACGTGCGCACGTATGACAATACAAGTACACAATATTTGTTTTTAATTATCAGCTTTATTATGGTTAACAGAGTGATAGCTTTGATATCTAACTACACTTTGTCGCCAATGAGCTGCACCGCTAACCTGCCATGCTAGTCATGCTAACTGACCGTAGCCGCTGTGGTAGCTTTTATTATACTTTAATTCATCTCAACACTGAAATTAATATGCAATCTATTTCATCCCTTTCATTTATTATCTGTTTCATTTTGTTATCAGGTTGATGTAAGTTTACTCACTTTTCTGACCACCAGGACCAAACAATGAGCACTCAAGTAAGCATGACATGTACACTGCACAGCCTCTGTTTTACATGTTGAAACCTATTGATTGTGTGAAAACTGTCTTTAACTCTGTTTGTTTGTTGATTTCAGTACAGTATACTTTTCAAGCAAGAACATGGTGAGTAATGTTTTCGCAAAATCTCACTTTGTGAAGTCATTCATAATTTCCACGTCTATATGTAGCTTATAATGGGAACAGTGAACGATTTTCCGTGACTTTTTAATCACTTTAAGTTCTTTGTTTGGGTCTTATATCTGAAAACAGTCACTTTAAATCATAGGGAGTGACACTGTAGAAACTATGAACATCAAATACTTACAATACTTCCTCCAATCTGGTGCATTTATTTGTGGGATTTCTCAATTTATTTCTCTTTATGTTGGTTTATATATATAAAAAATTCCAGTACCAATTAATTTAAAACATGAAGTATAGAGGGCTGTAAAGCATGATGGGTTGCTTTCAGATGTTTATTCTTCCAGTGTGACATCTTTTCACATTTAATGTTATTGATTCTGCTGTTGATTCCAAACACACATAGGCCTGATTTCCTTCTGTCCTCTTTTGTTGTTTCTATTTTTGGTGGAGATAAACTCAATTTAAGTACTTTAGGTCTCTGTTGGTGTAATTGATATTAATTAATTTATAAAAACTTTAACACCTCATATAGCCTTCAGCAGGACTTCTTCATGTTGAAAACTCTCTGTACATAATGAATATATCACACATATTTGTGATTTGGGGGTGACAAAGAGTCCTACAGCATAATTTAACTAGAACTGACTAAAACACTGATCAGATTTAGAGATTAAGACGTTACTGTGGTAAAAAATGCACCGTATGATCATCTATATATCCACATATGTACTCTAAATATAACACTCTTATGAGCATAGATAAGGTGCAAAATTACTTTTTCTAAAAGCAAAGTCTTCAAATTAAAAAAAGAATAATAGAATGAAACAAAAACATCTGCTAGAAAAAAAAATTTTGACACCAAAATCTTACCTTTTTTGTGATGGTATTTGTTACAGTTTCTTTCCATGTTATTGTTGATACAGACATGAAATAAAATATTGAAGAATAGAATCATTTAACTACTTTTTTGCCACTACACCAGGGATTTTCCTGAAATGCAAATAGAGATTGCTGTTTGTACTAAATTGTAAACTTCAATTTATTCCATCTCAGCACACGATGATGCTATCTGGACAGCAGCATGGGGTAAAAGTGAGGCTGATGGTTCAGAAACAATTGTCACTGGGTCGCTAGATGACATGGTGAAAGTCTGGAAATGGTGAGAAAATGTAGTTTTTCTACTCATTGCAATGTCTTTATTCTGTTCATCAAGTGTTCATTGAACATTTTCCTGTAGTATAGACAGAAAAGCACATCATGTTTTCAGATTTACACTTTCTATCTTTTGCTACACTCCATCTGTACTTAGTTCCATCCAGGTCATACCAGTCCAACTCTTCTCAGACCTCCCAGTTAATGTGATGAGAAAAAAAATGCGTGTGAAGATTGAAGTGAACTTTACGTAATTGAAGTGAACGTTATGTAATTTAGAATTTCTGCGGTGTCCACTAAATTTCATCATTACTCTCTGTGTTCTACACCTCACCACCTGCATACTTTTCACTGGGTTGGCTTTAAATTTGTACTGATCATCCAAGAGAAACCCTATGGGTAATCTGGTACATGTATTCATGCATATAGTTGTGGCTGAAATTAACAATATATTAAAAACCGCAACATACCAGCTAAATTTAGACTCCATCTTGCTGTTTAATTCCAAAATCTTATTAAGAGGAAAACCAGCCTGTAATAGTGTTATGAGTGACCGTCATGACTAAACCATCTTTGCTGTCCTGAACACGTAGGTCAGATGAGAAGCTGGAGCTGCAGTGGACCCTGGAGGGTCACCAGCTGGGTGTGGTGTCAGTGGACATCAGTCACAACGGAGCCATCGCTGCCTCCAGTTCCCTGGATGCACACATCCGTCTCTGGGACCTGGAGTCTGGAAAACAGATCAAGTCCATGGATGCAGGACCAGGTAGAGCTTGGTGTCTGGGGACATTCCTTAAATACTCAGTTTATGATGTGTGGTAGGATGGCATGGTTTAGTGAAGCTATCATGCTTGTCTTGATTATATACAAACCATGTCAGTCATCATTCCAGGGTTTTCCATATTAAGGTGTTTCCAGGCTTCTGTCGTTGTCAAACATTGTGCAGCACTTGCACTGATATAAGGTTTCTGTAAAGAAAATAAAAGATAAAAGATCACTGAGTCTAACAGATCTGTTGAGTTGCACAGCAAGCTTGTTTTTTTTTTTATACTCACCTTTCAGTAACCCTATGTTGTGTGTTGTGAACCAAGCTGCACTTTATCTAAATGTCATGTCAACTCTTATTAGTGACGCTTCACTGCACTCAGAGGTTGGTTAGAGTCAGTGGATTAAGGGCTTTTTACTTCCCCCCTGGACATTGTCTCTATAGTCATATTTGTATTCCTCAGAAATCAGTGTGGGTTGTGGAAAACCTGGATTTCCATCTTTGTGTTTGTTGTCTTAATGCACTATTAGCTTTAGTTACAGTTAGGGCTGTCATGATATAAAAAATGTAGTTTACTATTGAGTGTCAAACAGATATTTATGATCAACATTATTACTTTATTGCCTATTCTGTTAACTTTCTGTAATCAGTGTAGTTTATAGTAGTAGTATAATGATTACACCTATGTCACATGAATAAGAAGGTAACATAGAATTTTTAAACATATTGTTAATAATATTTCAGTTGGATTTCTGTGAAGAGAAATTGAACATGACATACAATTCTGTGTACAAGGACCACACGTATACATTCCTCAGATTCTTTCAGAATATTTTCACTGTACATCTGAGATATACAGGAAGCATGTAAACAGCATTAACAACCATATATTTCAGAAAATGCATGATTAGGATAGAAGCTACAGTGTTTAATAAATGCATTATCCCACCTTCACCCAGTATAAGGTTGTTTTCCACTGCTGCCATAATGTAACAGTATTTCTGTTTTACCAAAGTATCGTTTTATGTTTATAGAATGGTTAATCCACCAGTATATGCAACATCTTTTAATCAAAACAATATCTTTGATGCTTAAATGTAACTATTGTTGTTATCCATAAATTTTCAAATTTGTTTTCCAAAAATGCAAAGGGAAAAGCAGAAGGAATTTATTGTTGTTTTTTTTTCATAAAGTTGCACAGTTACAGTTCTTATCTTTCATTCCTGTGTAAAACTATATAAAAACAAGAACGTAAACTGTTAACTGCTCCAACGGTGGACACACTAAATATGGACATTTATGGTTATTATTTGTTAACAAGGACTATTTTGTTATTCCAATTGGTCATTTTCTTAATGAATAACATTGAAACTGTAAATTTGAATTTATAAATTTGTTTAAGTTTTTGATAAACTATGAACTTATTTATGTTTTTTTGTTTTGTTTTCATGACAGGTGGTCTGATAAATTTGTTAAGCACCGTATATATGGGTTTAAATGGACTGAGAAAAGAATAGAAGACAGCCAGAGTATGAAGAAAAACTGCTGGGCCATGTGTATGAAGCCTTTTATAATACACTACTAGATTATTTAAGAAAACTTACAGTTAACTCAAGATCACTAAACCCTAATACAGATCACACTTAATTCTGACTTACTGAAAGTGTGTGTGTGTGTGTGTGTGTACATGTGTGCATGCGTGCGTGTGTTAATGCTGTGCACATATTTCCTGCAATGTCTTGTATTTTAATAAAGAGACTCAGGAATAAATATGCATATTCAACAAGGTTAAAGGTTAAAAATCCCATTACTGAATTATTAAGCCAATCAAAATAAGCAATGTACTTTAGTCAAACAATTTTTAACAAGCAAAGTGGGCAGATATAACTTAAACATACAAAACCCATTACTAAAATATTACACTACAATGTCAAAACTAACTGCGCTAATTCTACATTGAACATGAAAAATATGGAACACAACAAAGTGATGGTGTCAAAGGAAAATGAATGTTACAGAAATAAATTTAAAGGGTGTTATTTTCACACACAATTGTTTTGATACAGGGGAATGAAGACGAATATCAAAATTAAATAAAATATGACATTTTATGCAATTGTAACGATTATGTATTAATTGTGACAGGATTGGTACCATTTGGGTATCCATTACAGAGGAGATTTTAGTTCTAAACCAAAGACATTAAGTATTTGTGGTTGGCCAATAAAAACACATATTCAATGGTTTTATTTGGTATTGGTTTTATTGTTCTTATTTTTAATTTTAAATCATACAGATTTTATATTTTTAAACTATTCTTATATTTTACTCTGTTATTCTTCCTTTATTTATTTTGTGTGCAGCACTTTGGAGCACTGTGGTTGTTATAAAGTGCTTTACAAATAAAGTTGGATTGGATATAAGACACTGAGTTTGCACATGTAAATAGTTAATACATTGTGTTTCTTAGTAGTGACTGCTGTAGATAGTGTTGTTAAATTAGAAATATTTGCTGCTAAGTTCAACCTTCCTTCTGTCTTTTTTACTCTCCTCTTCCAGTTGACGCATGGACAGTCGCCTTCTCCCCAGACTCTAAACACATCGCCACAGGAAGCCATCTTGGCAAGGTCAACATCTTTGGTGTGGAAAGCGGCAAGAAGGAGTATTCTCTGGACACTCGAGGAAAATTTATCCTCAGCATAGCTTATGTAAGAAACAATTAATTAATATTTTGTTGAGCTTAAATATGACCGTTGAAGCTCGGTGTTGTACAGTACGTTACGTTAACTCACTTTGTTTTGACTTTTTGTCTCACTCACCCCGAAGTTTCCCACTGTAACTCTAGAACCTTTTTTTTTTCTCTGATCTACACCTTACTTTCATCTGTCCAACATCTGTTCATGATAAGTTACAGATTTTTATTCTGTTTGTTTTTTTTTAGAGTCCAGATGGAAAATATTTAGCTAGCGGAGCCATTGATGGAATCATTAACATCTTTGACATTGCCACTGGAAAACTACTCCACACACTGGAAGGTACGGCCTGTTATTTAGACTGACTTTAATGCCATGTGAGGCTACTTTTGTTACAGTAAATAATTGGAAGTGTATGATCTGATATATTTTAAAGCTAATAAGAGTAAGAAAATGCAGGAGACCCTTTGACACTGGTTTATAAAGTAAATTGATGATTTTAAAGGTTTCATGTGTGAATGTGTTAATATTGGCAAATATTTACAGCTACTTCTTACAAAATATCTGTATTTTCTTTATATTATATACTGAGATATATGATATATCACTTCACAAAACATATATGTAGGTTAATTTGCCATTCAGTGCTGTTGACCAAGGCACTAATGAAGATCTGGAGTTGGTCCCTGAGCACCTTCAATGGCAGCTCACTTCTACTAATGTGTACAGATAATGCTATTGCTAGGTGATGTATGTAAAAATGGCTAAAATATGGAAACTGAACTTCCTTACTGAGACAATACATGGTCTTTTTAACCCTTATTAATAGTGTACCATAGTGGGTGTATAACCTCCAGCCTTTTAAGTGTGAAAATCCATAACAATCCATCTGTCTCCTCAGGTCACGCCATGCCCATCAGATCTCTCACCTTCTCCCCCGACTCCCAGCTGCTGGTCACAGCTTCTGACGACGGTTACATCAAGATATATGATGTGTGAGTGCAGCTGGCAGTGTGTTCATACTGCTTACTGCTTTCAGTTTGGATTCTGTCACAAAACATGTGCTGCTGTTTTCAGGCAACACGCCAACCTGGCAGGAACACTGAGTGGACATGGATCCTGGGTTCTCAACGTCGCCTTCTCGCCGGATGATACCCACTTTGTTTCGAGGTAAAGTGTAACGTATCAGATGCATGCAGCTTCAAAGCAATCTCAGAATCTGCGTCACTGTCTTTGTGCAACTAAATCAAATACCTGATGAAACAGTTAACACTCAAAGAAAACACTGGCAGATCTGAAGCAATTTTAAGTCAACAGGGTAGTGAGTGATTATCAGAGAGTAGTGGCTAGACGTTTTGTAACAGAAAAACCTTTGAACTAACATACAGTGTGAAACATGTAACCCATAAATGTCCTCTCTGTTCTTCACCCTCAGTTCGTCTGATAAGAGTGTGAAGGTTTGGGATGCCAGCTCCAGAGCATGCATCAACACTTTCTTCGACCATCAGGACCAGGTGACAAAGTCAATTCTGTGTCTGTATTTTATCTGTAAAGTTCAACTGCAGTTTGTAGAGTATTTACAGCACTTCAACTAACTCTCTTCAATGTTTAGTTTAGAATTTAAAGCAGAATCTTGTCAAATATGAGAATAAATTGAGCCACATTTTTTTTTTAAATTTATGGACAAATATATAATTTGGACAAATATCTGTAGAATATATGTAACAGGGTGTCTGCAGGTCAGTTAAATATTGAAATGTCTTATATTCAGTTGAATTAGTGAAGTCATTCATTTTATTTAATGTCAATATGAGTCTAAATTCTTCTGTGTGGATGTTCAGTTTCTGCTACGATACCTTATTCTGTTTTCTGTTTTATAGTGTGACCTCTCTGTTGGCCAAATGTGGCTTAACCTAAGTTACTCTAGTAAACAAATCCCTACATAAAACCTACATTTGCGCAACAAAACAAATTTACTACTTTTCTGTAGGTGTACCTGCAATGTTTGAAAAGGAAAAAGGTGATTGGTCCAAGACTCAGCAAATGTAGTATTTTTTTTAGACCATTTAGCCCAACTAATAAACCATTGAAGTGTCACAGATAGTTGTGTAAACTATAGGTGAACATATGTGTCTCTTTGCTGATTCTAATCCATATTCAGAGGGAGAACATGCATCCTCTGTAGGTTGTGTGTTAAGGAAATCAGTTTGGGCACAGTCATGGAGTAGCCGCTCACACAACCCTTCTGACGTTTCACTTCAGGCAAAACCAATTATCCCAGCTGTCATTAGATCTCTGGTTGCAGACGCCTGTAGGGAGTTTTATACAACAAAGCTTGTGATTACAATAGAGCTGCTCCTGTGAGAGGAGATCAGAGACGGTTTGGTCCGTCTTACTGTTTTAGAGTCTCACATGAAATGGCTGCCAAACCAGGAAATCTACAGGGACAGTTTGAAGTCAATTATCTCTGCTGCTTTTTTCTGCTATGTAGAGGATCTTCTCCAGGCCTTCTGTGTTTAGTTCATACCATTTTTAAGTGTTTGTAGGTTTTCCATTCATAATTTGGAAAATATTGTCCATTATGTAAATAAATTTTTCATATACACGGAGAGATCAAAAGAAAACAAACTTTGATCTCACTCGTTTGTTCCTCAGGTGTGGAGTGTGAAGTACAACAGCACCGGCTCCAAGATCATCTCAGCTGGAGACGACCGGGCCATCCACATCTACGACTGTCCCATGTGATGACAGGTGGCCAATAACAAACAACAACATGAGAAGTTCCAGGATTTCAAAGGTGTTCACTCAATTCATGGAGTTGACGTGGGATTGGGGTAGCAGACTGTAAATGTCATGGATTATTTTGCACTGGCCTGCAGTGGTCAAATAAAGGGTCTTCTTTTTCATTCTTAACCTCATCACTTTAAAAACAGAAATGGAAACATTAGTTTCATACTTTTGGATAAAATTAGTTGGAACGTTTATATGTGGTACAGTGACAGATTTTGTGTTTTGACCAGTATTCTTGCCTTCTCAACCTAAAAGTACAACCTTGTGCTCCCCCCAGTGGACAAACCAGTGTACTGCAGCATCAGTATATACAGAATTGGACATTTCCTTTTACAACTCATTTAACAAGTTACAAACATCAGTGATTCAGAAGTCTTTATTACATTTCAAAAGTTCGCGTGTGCAACGCTTAAATCACATCAAACTGCACATTTAACAGTTCAACACATTAAATAGACAGCTCACCTAAACACACACCTTCCTCCTTATAGGCAATGTGTTATTGTTTTGATGTATCGCATCAATTTAGAAACAGAATAGTTCCAGTATTGTTGTGCTTTTATAACTGGAAAGTGCAGTTTGCAAACACCAGAACAGATTATTAAAAAGCCTTCACTGAGGCGTTTACTGGCAGTGGGATGGCTACGTTATTTGCCTTTCCATCTCCATTATGGGTTGTTATGAATATAAAATTGGCAGTTTATTGACCTTCGATTCATTAGCAAGTGTTGGAGTTTAGTTTTGCCTGTGGTGTGATGTTTCTGCTGCGCTCTGTCCTCACTTTATCTTTAACCAAAGAGCTTGATTCACATCAGAACAGTATTAGCAAATGTAGGAGCCCATGAGAGAACTGGACTCAAGACAGTTATGTCATTGGGTCTGACAAAAAAAGAAAAAAAAGGTGGTTTATTTTTGCTCTATTGCCCCCATCTTCATCTTGTGTGTTGAACTTTACATTTTTTTTGTCTTTGAACAGCTAACATGACTGGCACATTTAACTCATCATATTTGCACCGTTGTTTCAGTGACATAACCTGAGCTCTGGAAATCACTCACTGGGACATGGTTTCAATATATAAAGGCCGAACATCAAACACCTACAGAGATGGATTTATTTCTCATCCTTTCAAAAATAATTTTGGGAATATTGCTTACTTTACTTAAGATACTTTTTTTTTCCTGGTTAGACTTGCATTTCTCTAAGAGATACACATAATGCTCCTTTTGCTGGAATGAATTAATACAAGTCTCTTGCTTGTCGGTGCAGAAATAATACTAGGGCAAAAAGCATAATTTACTACTAAGCTGGAAAATACACTAATTGTGCATCAAGTCTTAATCTTTCAGAATATATCTGTTACAATCACTTTGGTGCAGTTGTTCAGTATTATTAAGATACAATAGATGAACCATTAGGCGAAAAGGGATTCTGGGAGCAACAGCTTTCAATCATCAGCTAATTCTTTAGAATATTGAGATTTGCAACATCTCACAGTGAACTAAACAGGCCAGTAGAAATGGATCTGAAGAAAAAAAAAAAAAAAAGTATGACAATGACGCAGCCTGGTGGTGGAATGGTTGAGGACCACGTTCCCTCAACCCCAAACTCCCAGTCTGGATGAACTCTGTACATGTTTCTGCCTCCCGTTTCCCGGTACTGTTCGCTTTCTAATAAAAAAGGCACAAAAAAAGCCCTAAAATACACTTAAAAACTCAAAGACGCAGCTTGTGAAGCAGTTGCCCTGTCACAGTTCGATCAGGGTCGATCCCTGTTGAGGTCCAAAGTGTCTCCATCACCAGTGTCTGGACTCGATCAGCTCAGCTCGCAGACTCAGTCTCTTCAGAGTCTCGTACCCCACCACGATGAGCACCGATGTGGGCGTGGAAGAAATGATGCGGGCCGACAGTCCTTTGGTCATCACCCAGACGCCCTCCTCCGCCAGCAGCTGTTTGAACGTCTCAATAATGGATGATCGTCCCTCCACCTACGACAGAAAGAGCAGTGGATAGTAACTGTACGGAAGCAACATTGACTTCAGCTCTGACAAACACGTTCTCAAAAACCAAAATATCACTCCTTTAATAGGTGGGTTGCACGTTACGTCACATCTGCGCGCTAACCTTAAATGGTGGTCAACTGGTTTTTGGATGCTCTAATCGCTCTAACCGAGAGAAGGGAAAGGGTTACTACCGAGTACCTAAGGTAATCACCCATAGA
>JAPSES010000249.1:11707255-11725037 GCA_029822895.1 Maxillicosta whitleyi
AGAAAACTGTCTGACCAATCAGTGTCTGCAGTGTCATGACGTCACGTTTTGGTGTCGGTCCCAACATTTTGGAACCTACGGTACTAAAAAACTAGTATCAGGTCCCAGGTCCTTTTTCATAAATGGAAAAGTGAAAGAGCCATGTAGAGTCGGTACCATGGAGTGGAAACGCAGTATTAGATGCATGGTCTAGGATGGGAGTCATTTATCAGATTTAAAGACATCCAGGAAAACAGGACTTTAAAACATGTGACACTGGAGATGTTGATGACAACTCATGTTTCCTTTTCTGAACTGTAATGGTTGTAATGAATACAATAGAATAGAATAGAATGTTTTTAGATTGGCTGCATTTGTTCCCACAGTTTTGTCATGTCAAAATGGTTCATTAGTTTAGTATTAATTGCAATTTATTTTGCAATGTATTAACTGTGGTCTGACTGTGCTGAGAATATTAGTTGTGCATGCAGCAATGACTAAATAAAACACACTATATCTTATCAAGACATGGTTAAACAAATAGCACATGACTTGATGACAAATTTCTAACACGGCAGAACATGTTAAAATAATGATTCTTTACACTATTCCAAGGAATTTCACTTTGTTGTTGCTGTTAAGGTGCGAGCCTAAGCCTGACAGACTTGACGGACTCGTCACTGTCTTATCAACAACACATGAAAAACAATGCAGTGGGTTGAGTTACGGGTTACATTAACACAGAACTAGTACGCACGTAGCATGCACTGTGCACGGCAATGGGTGCATCATTACAGTGGATATGTTAGAGTGTTGAGTGTGTTAAATTAAAGCATGTGTTTTGTGCTTTTTTTTGGGAGGGGGGGTGGGTGTCTTGTTTTGTCTTGATAATGTTTTATATTTTCTTTGATTTTGTCTTTTATGTTCTTTGTATCCTTGAAAACTCAATAAAAATACATTGATCATGTGTTCCTTTACTGGTTGAAAAACTGCTATTACTTAAACCAAACAGAGACTGGATGGAAAATGCATTGAAACAAAACTGAAAAGAGGACTGTTGCACTTGAAAAGCTGACTTTTTTTTAGAGACATATGGTTCAAAGAGGACCAAAATGGTACAAAAATGACATATTTATACAATTTGATACATGTGTAGAGATTAAACAGAGTAGAGCTTTGGAAATAGACCATGTGTGATCATTTACAAACATCCAATACAATAGTCCCAATGATAAGCCATTTTATCATTCTGTTCACAGAATATCAGTTATTTCAAGACTGTTTTCCATCAACAGATAATCTCAATTCATTATTTGTTTGACAAAAATGGGTTTAAGTGTTTGTAATATAAATACAGCTTCTTTCAGTCTTCATTCATTCATCTTCTGAACCCACTTTATTCTCACTAGGGTTGTGGCAGTGCCGCAACCTATCCCAGCTACCTTACAGAGAAAATATTTCACTTGTGCTTTGCCAGATGTCTCATGTTTCTACAGAATTTCATTGTCTATGCTTTGTGTACACAATGACAATACTAGGAATCTTGATCTTGATGTTTTGAGCTCATGTTCACTCAAAACCCTAATAGTTGCACTACTTAGTTGTAGAGTAACGTCCATGCTGTGTCAAGTAGTACAACATGTACTGCAGTAAAATGCAACAATCAACACATTAAAAAAACATCTTGAACAATAGTACAGACACATTGACAAGCACTAAGTTGCTGCACCATAGCTATTTGAACTTCTCATTAAACTTTTACTGGGATTTATTGCAAAACTGTAAATCGTTACATTGTGGAATGGGTAGACTTGGTACTTCTATGATCTAACTAAAGCATGTTGCATGCACAGTGCACTGTAATAACCACATGTGTTAAAAAGTAGACACACTTTGCAAATAGTGAAGAATAAGAAAGAGGAAATAACAGGAAATGAATAGCTGGTTTTCCAATACAGAAGGCCAACAGTGAGGTAAACGCAAGATTTGCCCTGATCTAAATATTTCTAAACATAATAACACTCGAGAGCAGTATCATAACATTACCAAACCACGCCACTGTCTAAACTTTTAATCTATTTTGTTGTTCTCCGTGATGTCTTTGGAGCAAAAGCAAACACGTGTAGTCACAGTATGTGCTCGGCTGTGTGTTAGCTAGCTAACATGGGACATCCATGGACGTGCATGCACACGTAAGGGTTAGAATCTCATCGAGACACGCCGATGAAACGTACCTGTTAGCTCTCGGTTCCGTTCGTCCTCCGGTGTGGGTCGGGTTAAACGGAGCTGCTTTGATAAACCAGTACGGCCTGCTCTGCTGAGGGGGGGTGGGTCATGTCTTCCGTCCATTACTGCTGCGGAGGAACAGACATTGTGAAAGGTGAAAGGTCATGCGTGGTAACTGAAATCTAATGCCCAGGACTGTCACCTCCGCTACAGCCTTACCCCGACTCAAAACAGTGGAGGGTCGAGGATTGTTTAGTGTTCCAGGTGACCGCTGTAAAGGTCGTGTTTACTCATCTCAGCGGTTTGTATAATGTGTCGATGGCGATGCATTCAGGGTCGTCTACAACCGTAGGAGTTTACATTTACAGAACCAGGGTATAATCCAACCTTGCTTCCATTAACCCTAAAATGGACATTTGTCACATTCTGGGTGGTTTGGTAAATCAAAACTACTGTATAATAGAAGTACAGTGTCCGATATGAGTAAAATGTCATGAACAGGAAACACTTTGAATACCAAATGAATTAAACCCACAGTTGCTTCACACTGCAACGAAAGCCTGCTGTTTTACAAGCTGCAAAATGAGCGACACATATACAAAAGATAATTTGGACACCCGATGCAAAGCACTGAACAATAACAAACAAATTTGAGTTGGGCTATAAAGGTCGAAGTTTCCATGAAGGCACCGCAAATATGTTTGTAGGGGTCCGATGCTACAACATTTTAGATTATTATTAAAGTATTAAATTAAAAACTATATTTGTGTTTCATTTACCCAATTGACCTACAGTGAATAGTGCAAGATGATCATTTTGCAGGCGGTCTGTATTAGTATTTTCTAATATTTCTAATATTTGTTGTCTATTAGGAGTTTGGACGTTATCACAGGGTTTATGCAAAACAATAAGCTGTGTTTCTTTTGCTTAAAACTCGTGCTATCACACACTATAGTTTGGGTGTGTGCACCTTCTCCAGAAAATCTGTGGCTGGCTGTGAATACTTATTAATTTTAAAGTGTGATGTAATTTTTACGATAAGAGAAAACCTTTATTTGTCCCACGGTGGGGAAATTGCAGTGTTCAACAGAGTGCAAGAACAGCAGTATAAATAAACATAAAATTACTATTTGAAATGTGTCTGGTTTTATTGACCAAATTAATGAATTTGGATATATATGGATGCACAGATTTTAGATGTTGACTGACATCAGCAATTGGATTAAATAAGTACGTTTCACCAATAGTAGTGGCTGATATTTATTTGAGTAAACAGAATTTGATGTTGTTCATCAAAGATTATAACATGGTTCTGTTATTTTTTCATTATGAAGCTTTTTTTTATTTACCTGGCACAAATGTGGGAAAAATAACAACAAAAACCTGACTGACAAAGTCTCTGGAAAGAGACTAGCAGCATTTGGTGCAGTACCACTAGGTTCTGGAATAAAATCCCTTTTCATTTCCCCAGGTCATTAGACTGCTGAAATTAAAATATGCTCATACTGGGAACCGATTTGTCTTCACCAGATACCATGTCTTTTGTGCATTCTTCAGTAGTTTGCTATTATATGTGAATATTTTTGTGCTACTGTATATGATTATTAATTCTGCACTGAGCCACCAAGTCATTCTTTGTATACTTCTATACTGAATGACAATAAACAAAAAGGTTTGTCTAAGTCTAACACAAAGTAAATGATTGGCCTAGAATTGTACAATCAATGCATCCCTACAATTTCTTAAAATTGTATTATGTACATTTTTTTAGTAGATATTCGTGTTATTATAATATCACATTGTATACATACTTTCCTTTGTATAATTTCATCTTACATGTACCTTACATAATAATTGAAAGATTAAGGATCATTCACTGATGCCATTCTCTCCTGCATAAATCTCTCTCCAGGACTTTGCATGGGTTTTAGTCCTTATTGTCATTAAACTCTTCTGTGAAGAAAAATATGACTATGATCCCAGATGCAATTATTGAGGCAAAAGTATTTGAAGCCATGGTTCAGAAGATGGAGCACTCTGTCCCAGTCATGTGTTGTTGTGTCCTTGGACGCCCACCTTCCCTCCAGTGTTACTCACACTGGTGTATGAATGTGAGTTATTTGGTGGTGGTCGGAGAGGCCGCGCTTCCATCAGCCTAACCCACAAATGTAGTTTCCCACCACCAGAGTGTGAATGTGACATGAAATCAATAATAGCTTGATAATGTAAAGTGCTTTGGGTGCCTTGAAAAGCGCTATTGAATCCATAAATTATTATTATTATTATTATTATTCAGTTGCTTAAATACTGAAAATAAATTGTTGGTTTATGTATTTTTATTGTTTATACAAATGAAATTATGTCCTTGTCCTTATGTGATTGTTAGATTCCAGTATATTTGCTCTTCTTTGTATAATTTCTGCGTACATACATCATACTCGATACTTTGTTTTAATATTGAGCATTGTTCATTGATATACGCTCCGGCAGTTGCTGATTAAAACGTTTCAGATGACCGATATTTAATTTTGTACAAGGTTTTTGTTGTTATTTTGTCGATAATAAGCGAATGGGCGTGGCCTTAGCCTTCTCGGCTCTGATAGGTCGGTTCGGTGTTGCCAATGCAATCGTGAGAACGGGTCGTGTTGATTTCAGAAGTCATCATGGCGCTCAGTCCCCCAGTCAAAGGTAAAGAGGTGTCTTCTTCTAACGCTACCCAGCTTGTCGCTATAGCACAAGTCGTAACCCTAACCTTAACGCTAGATATCGACTGAAACGTAGGTTCTCGCAGCGGGGATAGTTGTCGTATTGCTGTGTGTTGAAGTTACATCAAGAGGTGCTGCCGTGTCAGATGGACATTTAAGCTAACAGTAGCTAGCTTGGTAATGCTTACTCTATAAGAAGGCTACACTGGAAAATGCCGCAAGCTACCGGTATTATATTCGCTACAGTCAAAATGCCAGTACTTGAGGCTTTTCTGGTTAAGGTTATATTGTGTGTTTTAATGGCTTTCTTAAGGTTATCTATAATACCGTCCGCTCAGCAGCACGATAAGTAGTTGGTTAGCGAAGCTGCTCTGGGCGATAAGGACTAGTGTTACCTAAGGATGTCCCTACACATCATTGTCATAATCCTATACTATAGTCATTGTCAAAATTACCCACATCAAACACGTACACTGTAACGTTTCTCTAGCATTTTTTGGCATTTAGACCAGTTTCCTGTAAATACCACCTATTGTACAAACATAAATTTAAGGCCAGAGTCACATGTCTGACAAAGAAACGCTCACATCATCAGGTAATTTCAACATGCCTTTTCATTAAGGGAGTTTATTATAATCATTTACCAGACATCCACGTCTCCCTCGTAAAACAAAAACAAAAAAACAGGTTTTTAGCAGGATGTATGTCCTTAAGATCTCAGCAGTGTTTTCAGGTCAGATATACCCACACCAGTCTTTATTCTCCGTCCGCTTGCTTTGCATCAGGCTTGGCTTTAGGCTTTTGCATACAGTTATTTCCGGACAAAGGCCTCACAGGAGCTACGAAAAATTGATATTCAGTTGTTGTGACATGACAGGACATGATATTGTTATGGGAGTAACGAGTCTGGTGACAAGTTTGGCACATGCCCGTCTATTTTATCTCAGATCATTTAGCCATGATGTAATATATTGCTTTCCTTTTTTTTTTTTTAAATTTTATTCTGACACTATGTTGATTATGACCTCAATTCTTCATCAACCTCATCAAGCTAGCTAAATTACATTACTTTATTGTCTATTTCGACAGTGGTGATAATGTGCTCCACCTGCATTTTACGTGTTCAGAGTGCAGATCATAGTTCAGATTTGTTGCCAATAATCTAAACCAGTTCTTTGATATGTGGGTTTACATATTTTCTGATCAGGTTTTGTTTTTGGTTTATGAACTTGTATTTCCTTGTGGAGCATTCTCCCTTTTTGTAATTGTTCAGATTTTAAAGTGTTTTGCAGTTATAGCTTCATTTTAGAAAAAGTTGTATTTTTCTTAAAGCTGACAACTTGATAGCTAGATTTACAGCATGATGTCATGTTGTGAGAGCAGTAAGAAATGCTGTGAAAAGTGTAGAAAGGTTATGCTGTGCCAAGAGGTAGAATTACATGCTTTGCTTACTTAAAGCTTTGTCTTTTAAAGTGGGATTTGATTAACACTTAATAGTCCCACAACTCTGTTTTAACCAGGAATGTTTTGTTTTTTCACAGTGGTGATGTTATTCTGAATAAGTTGCTGTATATTAGTGTCTTACCTACAGAGCAAGACATTTTGCATCCAAAAGTAATTATCAGGGCTGCAGTACGTTAGGTAACCATATCCTGGTGTGAACTTTACACATACATAGACAAAAGAAAGGAAGTCACTGTATCGATTTTTTTTTTCTTGTTTCTGTTTTGTTTCTGCTTCAGAATATCCAAAATAACATCTAAGAACTCGTGTAGTATACAATCTTGATGCTGAAAACCAACAGCTCAACTGTTAGTAACTGCTATTATGTGATTTGTCTAATAAGGTTGGATACACTTTGTTCATAGACATTGCAGAAAGTAAAATCATGCCACATTCTTAGCGATATCTTAGGCTTAGACATTTCCTGCAGTCACCTATCACTAAAGTCTTATACAGAAAGCTTGGCCATGTCATGACAGTTGTGTGTATTTGTTTATGTGTGTTTGTTTTTTGCAGAGCACCCTTATAGCCATCTGATTGACACAGTAAAAGATGGCACTATCAAATTCTTCAATCCACAGAAACTAAATGATCCCAGATATGGTGAGTTCATGCACTTTAACCTAAAGAGAGAATACAGAGCATTTCCAAAGGTGTTCATTATATGTAATGTTTATTTTACTCTCATCAGCAGACTGACGTTGAATTGTACAACTCTGTCAATGTTGTGTGTTTACATAGTAAAGGTTGTGTTTACTGGTGGTGTGTCCAGCATTAGTGTAGCTACTAACACATGATGGGATGGGTAGGCTGTATGTAATTGCATTTTCTCAGTACACAAACATTTGACAGTCAGGTGACAAGACTGATCACTTAATGTAGAATTAGACAAATTTGCGCATTTTTCCTGCAGGAAAAATATTGCAATTCACTTTTCTTTCTTTTTCCTCTATGTAGACAAGCTGCCTCTATCCATTCGTGTCTTGCTGGAGGCCACAATTCGTAATTGTGATGGAGTTTACACTAAAGAGGAAGATGTCCAGAATATCCTGGACTGGCAGCAACAGCAGAACAAAGCCGAGGTGCCATTCTCTCCAGCGCGAGTCCTTCTCCAGGACTTCACGTGAGTTTTGGTCCTAACTACTATTAAACACTTCTGTGAAGAAAAATAAAACCATAATCCCACATGTGGTCATCTTTATCATCTGTTTGACTGAAATAAAAAGAATTGCATATCACATTACTCAATGGATTTCTCAATTATTAAAATAATCAATAGCTGTAACCCACACTGAATGGGACCAATGAAGTATAAGTTTTCTTTTTGTCTCATGGTATGCTATTTTTTGTAGGTTATAATGATGAAATTATATTTAGTTTGTTTTATTATTCAAGTATCTTGTAAATTGTTGAAGCAAGGCCAAATGTTTGAGTTTCTTTTGACAGTGGCATTCCTGCCATGGTGGATCTGGCAGCCATGAGGGACGCTGTGGCCAAACATGGTGTGGACCCCAGCCTGGTCAACCCAAAATGCCCGACAGACCTCATCGTAGACCACTCATTACAAATTGATTTCAGCAAATGGTGTGTTTTCTGACATGTCCTTTTTTTATACTGAGGCTTTTAGGGATGCACTGATCTGACATTTTCAGTTCTGATACTTTTTACATATAGATACCACCTTGTACTGGTCCAAAACCAGTGTTTAACCTCATTGTGGTGAAGAGACGGAGATCATTATTTAATGTAAAAGGCAACACTAGGCTTTATTTCTTAATTTCTAAAATTAAATTTAACTGCTAAATACACATAAATTTACTATATTGTTCTCTATTTAATAAAATGAACTATACCGTGTTGCTCATTCCAAACACTGAATTCACGTAGATTTTCTGTCTCTGTTTCTTGGCCACACTTACAATTGTGAATTGTTCTCTTTTATGTTGGGCTGAACCCCTCTCCTTCTGTGACATGATGTCTCTCAAGTTGCATGATTAAATTTGTTTTGCAGCACTATCACTACCTCACGTTGATTTTCTAGACGTTGCATGTGCCTGTGTGGTGTAGAAAGCGTGAAATACCTCCCAGCTTTTGACCCTTTGCTTTTAGCCTGGTCTGTGAACACATACAGGTCTACCAGTGCACTGTTCATGCATGATCTAATAGGTACAAGCCGTTGTCACCATAGAACTGAGCTGAATATCTAAACTTCTATACAGCCTATAGAGTTTTATTAGTTAGTACTATTATTATTATCATTTTGTTTATCTTTGCGCTGTCTTTATGCATGCACATTTTTTATGCAGGATAAAATCTCATCTAATCTAATCTAATGGCTCCATCAGCATTGATACCTGATCCAATTATTTAAAGCTGCATTTGACTTTTGTCACCAATTTTTCATCAAATTTGTAAAACCATTCACTGTGGCATTTTTGGAAATTGGTTGCAATGTGCATTGTGGGAAGGAGAGTTCCATGCAGCTGCATTATGATTGCAGTGACAGCAACCACAGAAATAGCTTCATTATCTCTTGCTGTGTGAAGCTCCGCAGGGTCGTGATACTTAGACTCATGTTCTACAGATTTGATGAACAAATGCTGACGAAGGTCATACACAGCTTTAATTTAATATCAGACTAATATTTAAGCATCAAATCAGTGCATTCCTGTAAGTTACCATTGCATCTCTTTAGTATAAGAAATGTAAATTATGTAATTATCATCATGATCTTCATCTTATACTGTCTGAAATTTTCTGTTCTATCAGTGCCATACAGAATGCTCCAAACCCAGGGGGAGGGGATGGCACTCACCACAGCCAGGGTCCTTCTAAGTCCACCCCCTCCAGGCCTCCGTCCAAAGGAGGTTCACACTGTGGAGGCCAGCGGGGCTCCTGTAGTAAATCTGCCTGTAGTGACCCTCCACCATCCCCAGGGAGACCTCCAGCCTCTGTCCAGCAGATCGAGAACACACCTCTCCTCTGCCCTTTCCACCTGAAGCCCGTCTCTGAGTGAGTGTTTCTGACAGAGGTTTACTTCAGGGTCCTGCTCTGCACATGGCGTTTGTAGATTTCAGTGATGCACACATCAGTACTCAGATACTGACAATAGGATTAAATGAGATGAAAGTATGAAATGTATAAGACGACTTTTTTTTTTTTTAACCAAATGTTCAGTGTTAAATAAAGTGGAAATAGATGAAACATGAGTATTTTATTTTTAATCTGTTCAGCAGAGTCCAAATGACTTGACACATTATTGCTGAGTGGCTGCTTTCCCTTAAATGTGTCTGCTGTTTCTTTAATCCTTTCATTTTTCTGCAGAACTGAAACAGCCCTGAAGAATCAGGAAATGGAACTTCACAGAAATAAAGAAAGGCTGCAGTTTTTTAAGGTACAGCAAAATACAGAAAATAGGAAAAAATTATGATTTTTTGATAAGTATTACTTTATTGATGTATTGTTTTGCTCTTTAAAAGCAGTGAGAAAATGAGTGGCAGATATTTCATATTCATATCATATTTTTTATATGTTTTTTACTCTGAATTCCATGTATTGTATGCACCTTGAATGCAGTTGAAACATTTTTGTCACTGGTTTCTTTTTGTAAACAGTGGTGTTCAAAAGCATTCAAGAATGTAAATGTGGTTCCTCCGGACGTTGGAGCAGTCCACCAGGTCAATCTGGAGTATCTGTCCCGCGTGGTCCAGCTCAGCGATGGGTTTATCTACCCTGACAGCGTGGTGGGAACCGATTCACACACCACGATGATCAATGGCCTCGGCATCGTGGGCTGGGGTAAATCTTTTTTATATGTTCTTATCCTGGTTGTTGATATTACTCATTAGACATGTTGCTCTCAATTTGAAACCATATTTCTCTAAAGTTTAGATCATGGGTCTGAAATAATGGGCCTGTGTCTGTCCTCTCTACAGCCCTGTGTGGCTTGGTTAAAAAGTTTAGGGATTGTATTGAAATGAATAGCTAAAGTAATCATTGTTTTTTTTTTTTTTTACAACATTGTTTGTCTAAAGCTATACTTGCATTGTCTATCTGTAAAAATGGGAATTCTATAAACAGAAGAAAAACATCTTTTCAGCATTTCATGGAACAAAATGTGTCAGACGCTATACTTTTTTTTCCCAATTTCAACAAGACCTACTCAATTTACATTTGTTTGTAGTTCATTTATTTCAAAGTAAAGCTATATACGTACATGTCAGTGGAGATTTTTATCCATTACACTCCGATGTTTTGTTTTGTAAATGGCAACCCTCATTGAAAATAACAACCTGTACTGTCTTCTGTAATGTATTTTACAATATAGATGGGGCAGGTCCAGATGTTTTCTTGTTTAGGGTTGAAAATATCTCTTTGAATTGCAAAGGCTGCCAACCCTTGGTTTAGAAGAAGGAATAATTCAGTGTAGATTAATTAAAAAAATACTCAAGAATATATCCCTAAGAACCAGTGTAAAAGTATCTGAAATATTATTAAAATCACTGTCTTCTAAGCGTGCTTCATATTTTTGTGTGTGGTGCTTTTTCTTCATCAGGTGTTGGCGGAATTGAGTCTGAGGCTGTGATGTTGGGTCAGCCTCTGTCCATAACTCTTCCACAGGTGGTCGGCTGTAAACTGGTGGGCTCCATCAACCCCCTGACCACCTCCATAGACATAGTCCTCGGCATCACAAAGGTAAGAAGGCTCTAGGGTTCTTGTTCTTAATATTATACTGTACTTGCAAGGCCAGAGTGAAAGAACATAACCATAGAACATCTGTGAAAAGAGATTTTAGATGTCGAGGTCAGTGAATATTGATAGTGGTGGAAGAAATTCTCAGAGCCTTTTCTAAATAAAGAGTAATACCACACTGTACAATCAAAACCTTACTAAAATAAAACTGTGACTCTATTAGCTGTAAAATGTAAGTAAAGTAAAAAGTACATTACACAGTAAAATGGTCCCTGTCAGTGTTTTATGGTTACATAGAATGTTTTTTGGATAAATAAATATATGGTTGTGTTACTGTAGAAAATAGCTTTCACTGTTGTAAAATCATTCATTCTATTAATTACAGTATTTTGTATTTATATATTGATTTATTGTTTTATAAAAAATATTCTGAAAATGGTGAGAAACACTTTCATAATCACCCAGAAAGTTGGTGTGAAACATTCACAATCAAATTTAACATAATGAAAAACAAAAGCAACACATCTTCACATTTAAGGAAGTGTAAACACGAGACATTTACAATAATCCTGGTATGTGATTTCTGTTTCTCAGCTCTTTGGTTGATCATTATAACTGTATATTGGTCTGACCTGCTGGGTAATTCGATTTATAGCAAAATGCCACAATACTTTGTCTTATATAAAATCTGAAAATTGACTAATTTCAGACAAATGCTGTGGATTAATTTTGATTGTAATGTAATATTTGTTTTAGAGGCACTGGAGTAGAAGCACATTTGTATCGAAGAACAGTACTTAAAAGTGCCTATTGTGATTCCACCATTGCTAATTCGCTAATGCTATCACTTGTTTGAATCCTCCAGCATTTACGGCAGGCTGGGATTGCTGGGAAGTTCGTAGAGTTTTTTGGACCTGGTGTGTCTCAGCTCTCAGCTCCTGACAGAACCACCATTGCCAACATGTGTCCAGAGTACAATGCTACTGTCAGCTTCTTTCCTGTTGACCAAGTCACACTCAAGCACTTTAAAAAGACAAGTGAGTTGTCGTAAACAAAATTAAAAAAAAAAAGGATAAACATGAGGTTTTGTTGTAGACTTTCCATGATTAAGTGTTTTATATTTAAGGATCTTTTGTCATAATTTCCATTTCAGACTTTACCCAAGAAAAACTTGAATTGTTGGAGTCTTACATGAAGGCTGTAAAACTCTTCAGAAGCTACGAGGACCCCTCAGAGGACCCAGAATATTCAGAGGTAATGCCTTCACATGATTCTCAGGGTGTCTAAAACACAAAACTGTCTGAAAATGTAACATTATTTCTAAGGCCCTGCATTCCTTCTGTTCCATATAGAAGTGAAGCAAATTACTTTTGTTTAGTTGAACAAATCAGTTTAGTGGCAAAGAGTCAAAAAGTACAGTCAGAGGGATTTAATTTTACATACTGAACTGAAAAATAGTTCTGTTGTCTGTGCAGGTGATTGAGATCAACCTGAGCTCCATGGTTCCTTACGTGAGCGGACCGAAAAGGCCCCAGGACAGAGTCGCAGTCTGCGACATGAAAGAAGATTTCCAGAGCTGTCTTGATGAGAAGGTCTGCATTTGGTGTTCAGAGCGACCTAGTTCGTGGAGACGCTGTTGTCTTTTCGTAACTTGATAACTGAGTATTAAAAAAATATATGTATTTTCCTTTCAGGTGGGCTTCAAAGGTTTTCATGTTTCTAAGGAGAAGCAGGAAATCAGGGTTCCGTTCCAGCACTGTGGTCAGGAGTACCAGCTGGCCCACGGCTCGGTGGTGATCGCTGCAGTTATCAGCTGCACCAACAACTGCAATCCGTCTGTCATGCTGACTGCAGGTAAACGCCATCACAGACTGTAAAAAAGACTGTACCCTGGTTACACGTTTAGAAAAAGAAACAAACAAAACATTTTCTAATGTTATCTACATGCGAATCAATATACAGATGTGTAAAATTTCCAGCAAATGTTTGTTAAAATCTTGGACAGTGCAGGTCAGCTGGTGCACTTCTAATGATTCCCTGTCATTGTCAGTCATTTCTGTATTAATCTCAGTAGTAAGTTATTAATGTCATATTGTTAGTGCTTTGTTTAGAAGACATAAGCATACTTGTTACTAGGGCTCCACAATTAATCGATTTTAAATTGAAATCAGATTGGGGGTGGGGTATTTGATCATGCTGTTTCCAATCAAGGCCCTTATTTAATGTAAAAAAGGCTGAACTTTTACTTTCCTGAGCCTCTGGATGATATATCATATGTTTACTGCCAGGTCTGAACAATAACTCCACTGTCACGTTTGTTTTTTCTGACAGATTGTCATAAAGCAACTATTTTTGTGATTGACAGGTCTGCTGGCCAAAAAAGCCGTGGAGGCGGGTCTTGTTGTCAAGCCTTACATCCGGACCAGCCTGGCACCTGGTAGTGGCATGGTCACTCACTACCTCAGTACCAGTGGAGTCCTGCCTTACTTTAACCAGTTGGGGTAAGAACGAGTCCACAGTGGCAAACACAAGTGCCCCTTTAGCTCTGAGCAGTGACCTGGAATAATCCTTGTACTTGAGGCTCTGAAAGGGGGAAACTACAGTGAATCACAGCCCGACACTCCTGACATTAATGGTTTGGCATATTTTCACCATCATGTTACTAAGTTTTATTTTCTCCATATAGTACATATCATATCAAAAAACCTTAACCACACATGTGAAATATATTATGGATTTTCCACAGGGCATCTGTATTTTGTGTGTTTGTGACGTGTTCTGTGAGCATCAGTAAAGTCAGACTCTTTTCTCTGTCTCTTATATCTTTGTACTTTTGTGTCCTTTAACAGTGTCGATGTAAATGGGTCAGAAATTCTATTCATAAGTGTTAAAAAAAAAACAGTCTTACATTTAACCTGCTCAGCTCCACAGAAGCCTTTTGTATTATTCTTTTTTCCCATGAGCAACATGTTAAGCCATCTGCCGTATTCATGGATTATGGTCTGGTCCATATAAGTAGACCTTTGTAAAACCCGATTTAACTCACTGGATTTTGAGTTTGAACGTGGCATCACACACAGACACGAGCTTTCTATATAACAACCTGGTTTTTCATTTCCATCACAGGTTTGAGGTGATAGGTTACGGCTGTGCCACCTGTGTAGGAAACACAGCACCCTTACCAGAGGCTGTCGTCGACGCAATCAAACAGGTAAGATCATGATCCTCATCATCATCATCCTATGTGCTGGTTTTGGTGTGGATGTAAAAACAGTTTTCCATTCGGTAACATCTTCCTGGTATGTTTTGATTCAGGGGGACCTGGTGGCCTGTGGTGTGTTATCAGGAAACAGGCATTTCGAAGGCCGCCTCTGCGACTGCGTGCGGGCCAACTACCTGGCCTCCCCTCCCCTGGTGGTGGCTTATGCTATTGCGGGCACTGTGGGAATCGACTTTGAGAAGGAGCCTTTAGGTAAGGATGGCACACAATCAGAAGCTGCTCTAGGGATATTTGACTTAAACCAAGGGCCATTAGGGGATTTTAGGAATTTGGCTAATTTCAGAACGTAAGCCCGGAGTGAGTCAGTGTCTTGTGCAGACATGTGGAAACTGCAGAAGAGAAAATGAGCCACGTAGATTAGTGTGTCTTTAAAGAATGACATCAAAACCACAGATACTGCCTGATATTTTCACATTTTTAAAGCCCTCCAGTCAAGTGTTATTTGGTGCTCATTCACTGTTGTTGTTTGACTTTCACAGTAAAGGTTTATAATTAAATATAATAAATCATTAATTAATAATAAATTAGTTCCAGTGTTTGATCATTCAGCGTTTTTAAAACCCAGTCCTAATCATGAATTAATGAGACTGGAAATATGACTGTGTTCTTCCTCTTTTTTGTCATCTCATTACAGAATGAAATTATTATTAAATGCAAAGTGTATTTAATTACACATGATGACAGAAGGGGATCTGTAAATTATAGATGAAATGTATTCCAATAGAACACACAAATAGTGCTATATTATTACATGTGTAAGATTGAAGAATTAAGCATTTTGTTTTAAGTTTTATCCACACAAATTTTCCCAACTCTGCAAAATATAAAATATTTGTTATCCATTAGTGATAGATTTGAAGGGAATTGCCATTTCATAAGAATTAAGTTTTTGCCCACAAAATGAGTATTGGCCTAAGTATTTCCTATTATTAGAATGTAATGACTCCAAATTACACTAGAATTCTAGGTGTTTTAGTTGGAAGTCAGATCCTATGTGTGGAACTGAGCAGAATAAACACTGACACAGTTGTGTTTGATTACACTGGTCAACACCAGATTTATTGTTTCAGTGGGGATTTTATTTTAGCTGGTTTAGGATCATTTTGATGTGCTGAATCCAAAAATCACATTGGTTTTTCTCAATCAGGTCAACTTTCTGAACTAAGCTGCTGTTTTTGTTACCATATATACAGGTATTTTCATGTCATTGAAGTTTGTAGCATTTAATTAATACATTCTGTTACAAAACTATTTCTTTTTCTCCCAAAACCTTTTTTGAATGAGAAATTTTAACAAAAATCAAGTGATAAAGTCACGAAAATGTAATCAATTTAGTCAGAAGATTGGATTTTTCAAAACCTAATTAGCATGAAAACCTGACCTGATTAAGAAAAATTTGTCATTTTTTGGATTATGTTTTTTTTTTGTAACCCAGTGTTATTGATTCTGTCTGTGTTTGGAGCAGGTGTGACGTTGGAAGGAAAGGAGGTGTTCCTTCGAGACATCTGGCCGTCCAGGGAGGAAGTCCAGCAGACGGAGGAGGACACAGTTATCTCCTCCATTTTTAAGGAGCTCAGGGGAAGGATGAAGGTGAAGAGATTCTCTGTTTTATCCTCTTTTGTCAATTTTCCACTTCACATCTTTTCATTCCAAGTGTAAATATTTTTTTTTACTTTCTGATCTCACAGAAAGGGAACACATTTTGGAGCAACATTGAATGTTCAGATTCAGTGATTTTCCCCTGGGATCCTAAGTCCACATATATCCGTTCACCATCGTTCTTCAGCAGATTGGTAAGTCGTCTGGCCTGGGTGGGTTTTATATGTGAGGTGACGATTCCCAACACTGAGGTCACATGGTGCGTCTGTCTGTGTCGCAGGGTAAGGAGCTACCGCAGCCTCAGTCCATAGAGAACGCTCATGCCTTACTGTTCCTCGGGGACAAAGTGACCACGGACCACATTTCACCAGCAGGCAGCATCGCTCGGGTCAGCGCTGCCGCCAAGTACCTGCTGAGCAAACGGTCAGTTTTCCATTGTATAGAATTACAGTATGTTGACGAAAGTATTTTGGGTCATGTTGAATTCAGGCGTTTCGTTTCTAATAGGGGTCTGAGCTAACAAATAGGAATGACCAATGTCATAATATCATTTTATATTGGGATAAACATCACACCTGAAATTGTTATCTCTGCTTCCAAAATTCATCAGAGATGTTTTTTAGTTAATTTCTCTCAACAGTGATTTTTTTTTTACCCCTTTTTTTTTTATCATTCTAAATATTCTATTTTTCATGTTCTGATTGTAAATAATTTTCTACCACAACTAACATCTAATATTGGTGTTTATATGTCAGATCAGCATGAACAGGATGTCTTACAGACCAATATTTTTGTCCGTATAGTTTATAAACATAAATATTTCCTTTAAAGTTTAATGGGATATTTTTCTTCCAAAGTAAAATGTGAATTTAATGTGATTTATGGTAGAAAATGAGTATTTACATTCAGAGCATGAAATAGTGATGTGATATTTATTGATCCGAACATGTGAATAATGTAAAAACACATTGTTTCTCCTACATTTATATTTTCAGCTCCTCCTACTTGGGGTAGATGTAATGTTTTTTTTAGACTGGTGAGGCTGATTACAATAAAATGCCCAGACACTTGTGTGTTTAGAGTAAATCATAATGTATTTACCCCTCTGGTTGAATATGTTCCCTCAGGCTGACACCACGGGAGTTTAACTCGTACGGAGCTCGCAGAGGAAATGATGCAGTGATGACGAGGGGCACGTTCGCCAGCATCAAACTCTACAATCGATTCATCGGGAAACCAGGCCCCAAGACTTTGCACATTCCCTCAGGCCAGACGGTGAGTCTGCGTACAGATCCAACCGCGCCCGTATGTAGACATGCAGGCTTTTTGTTGGGACTCGGTGCTGATGACGTGCCGTCTTTGTCTCCGTCTGCTCAGATGGATGTTTTTGAAGCGGCTGAGCGTTACCAGAGGGACGGCATTCCTCTCATCATCCTGGCAGGCAAAGACTACGGCTCTGGGAACTCCAGGGACTGGGTAGCCAAAGGACCATACCTGATGGTAACCGACACCGCACACTAAACACCTTACACCAGGGGTGATAAACATACAGCCCGTGGGCCAAAACCTGATCACCAAAGCTTCCAATCTGGTGCCACAGGATGAATTTGCAAAGTACAAAAGTTACACAGTCAAGGATTTAAGTTCAGGTTCCACGTACAGACCAGTATGATCTAAAGTAAGATTATAACCTATCAATAATGACTCCAAAATTTCCTCTTGGTTTAAAGGAGCACTAGGTAGCATTTTACGTGCAATGAGCAGGCTTTACAAGAGTGACTTATGGAAACCGGACTAC
>JAPSES010000249.1:11733885-11757196 GCA_029822895.1 Maxillicosta whitleyi
TATTTTACTGATTTTATTCTTTTATTTATTGGATTATGCTTTTATTTTATTACGCATTCTAAGCGCTTTTTACTTATTTTATACTTTTAGTACCTTTTATATGCATGCTCTTATTTTAGTGGATGTACGGCTGTGGTTTCTATTTTTATGCAATTTATGCTGCCTTTGGCCAGAAGAGATTTTTAATCTCAATGTTTTTATTCTTCGTTAAATTAAAAAAAAAGTGATATACAAAAAGGTAAATATTTTTGCAAACAAGAGGGATAATGGAGGTGATGCATTTAATACAAACTTAATATCAACATGCAGAGATAATTATTAAGACGCAGAGATGTTTCCAAGTGTAAACAGTGCAACTTTTATTGATTTGTTTAGAAGACATTTCTATGACACAGTGCATGTTGCTGACATCGCTCTGCACGTTGACAGGTCATGTGACATACAGTATGAGGCCCGAGTAGAAGCGCTTTTAAGTAGGGGCCGCCTAAAAACGATCCTCTGCGTCTCAGCTGAAAACAAGCACATCAAATACAGAAACTCTGTGCAAAGAAAAGTCTTTTCATTTAGCGATGTTTTCGTTTTTTTAAATGAAAACCGATGATGGTCAATTTGAGTGTGAAAACGTGCAATTAAAGCTGTAATCGAAAGACGCTGGCGCAGTTCTGTTTTCACGGTCTGTCGTAGGAACTACAGACGGAGGCAATCGGGGAAGCATTAGATTCACTTCGACATGAGCACATTTCAACAATACTCTCATCACATACGAGTCGACATAATTGGGCACAGTGTCGGCCTTTAAGGAACTATTGCGTGCTTTCAATTTTACTAGAAATCAAAAGTATTTATCAGAGCTGAAAAACAAATGTAAACAATCTAACTGAAAACATTACAGCTGAAGAATATCTTGGAGAGAAAAAAGAAAAATTTCATGCTTTTCTTTATTCTCAGAGTATGAGAATTTCTATCTGATGCTACTTTTTGGGGCAAAAATGATTCAACGCAGAACATCACATATGAATTCAATAATGGACAAAAGTAGCTTAAAGTTGCTCTAAAAATGGTCAGAACTTGAGTTGAACTCGTTTTCGAGTCTGGGATTGATGAAAATATCTGAGCAACCAACTGACCGAAGAAAAGCCGCTAAAGCTGCTGCGATTCAAGCAGCTTTGGGTTTCATGTGGGGACTTGAAACTTGCTTCATCAGCTAATCCACGGAATAAAGACGCAAGCATTCATTTGACTCCGATCTGCGTCACTGTTGCCTTTAGAAGTTTTAGTTGACGAGGTGTGAAGTCTATGCAAAATAACAAAAAAAAAAAAACAACACACAGGACGATGACCCCGCTGGATGAAAACATGCACAGAATTGATAGATGTGAGTGAGTTTCATCTGAAATAAAAAAGAAAATGTCGCCTGGATGGAGAAAACGTCTGAAAAAAAGTCTGTATTTAAAAAAAAAAAAAAAAAAAAAGCTTCATTAGTAACAAATGTGTGATTTCTATGAAAACACTGCTGGGCTCTTTGACCTCAGTGCTGACACTGGACTATGGCGGCTGCTGACAGGCGTCGCCCACAGCCACCCCCGCCCCTCCCACACAGGATTATATTTCGACACCAGTCTGAATTCAAAAAGGCACAAATGTCTGTAATTAGAAGAGGAAAGTTTTCACAATGATTGGAACTGTATCTAAAACCCACAAGCTTGACCTAAGATGCAACCACTGACCAACGGCCTTCTAATCTAATGCCTCTTTACCCTCCACCCCTCCCCCCCTCAGCATAACCACTTATTTATCCAAAAAAAACAAAACAAAAACAAAAACAAAAAAAAAAAAAACATGGCTGGTATTTCAGTACTTTATCCAACTCGTGGAAGTGCGAAGAAATCTTTTTTTTCTTTTTTTTTTTTAAATCTCTTTTATCCCTTTACGTCACTAAAAAGAAAAGACAAAATAAATCTGATTGAAATTGGCCACTTTCTTCATCTGGGTCCCCAGAAATATAGGATGAGAGAGCAGCCGCGATGTAAACAATTAACCACCGCTGATGAGAAGGAGCTCCTGATAACACGTGGTGGAAAATCCTGAGAACAACGCACTCGCTTCCTTTCCCTTCTCACGTGGAAAAAATTAATGGAATCATTCAATAATGCTTTAGCTTTTCATGTGTCCATCCAGCTTTGTATATGCAAACTCTTTTCATCTAATACGAAAATATTTGTGGAAGGTTAAATGAAAATATACAATTATTAATACAATAGAATACAGAGCTATATGTTAAAGGTGATTAAAAAAACAGGTTGATTGTTTCTCCCTTTACAATGCACACATTTTCCTTGGTTTAAAGGCAAGAGGTAAAGTGTATAAGAAAAAGGCAGCCTGTTTAGTCGTCCAAAAGGCTGGTGCTCCAGGATTAGGCGATTGCTTTCGCTTCAGGTAAGAACGCCTCCCAGTATTTCATCACCTGCAGAAAAGACAAACAGAGAAAGAAGGGACAGTTTTGATAAAGTGATCCATAAAAATAACGATCTCAGTTTCTCTGGTTTTATGACACTGGTTCCAGGTCCAGGTTAAATATGAGACTTTATAAGACCACTGAAAAACAGAATTTAAAGCCCATTTCATGGCCAAACTGGCAACAATTTGTAACACCTAGAATTTAGGAAAAAGTATTCATTTACTCCCATGCCTTGATTCTCACTGTTCAGAGTCATTTCTCACTGGGGGCTCAAAGTTATCGATAACTAGGGGTGAGTTCAAAATATCGATACAGGGATATATCGTCGCGGGCCTCTTCCATGATGCACGTATTGATATCGAGGCGTCAGTATCGATATTTCACATGCAGCAAATAATTAGTTTATCAAAGCATCAGCATCTGACTTTGCATGTTTTCAGTTTATCAAATCCATCTTTATTTGTGCACTACAGCCAAGTTCTTAATGCAGTGTTTTACATGAACTACAGTGGAATTGTTGCTCTACAGCAAAATAAAAAAAATAACATTTGGGTATACATGTGTCTGTTTTCTGTCAAATGGTAAAAAAAAAAGAAAAAAAGTAAAAACTGTAAAAAAAACAAAAAGGCCTAAATTATCAGGATGCATATCACATTGAACACCATGCACATATATCACAATATGTATCGTATCAGGAGGTTGTTGGTAATACCCACCCATATCGATAACTGGTTCCTAATTTCAGTATAAATTATCGAGTTGGAACTGAGTAGAATCACGTTACTTTCTTTGCATCTTGGACATTTCACAGCCACATTTAAACAGAATACAATGCAAACTGCAGAGCCACTACATCAAATTTAATACCTTTTTAAATCAAACCAAACTTAAATCCTGTTCATCTTTTATTTCTTTTTCAACCAACTGGTAAATTCTAAAAACATTTTTAAAACCTTAAAACACTTAACACTCTTTATTTATTCTTCAAATCTTATAACAAGACACAAAAACTACGACTTCATATGCAAATGCTGCCTTTTTTCTGAGAACCCCATTCGACTGTGTGAATCCCAGACGTGGGTGTTGGACACTCACCTGTTGCTGGGACTGAAGCAGACACTCCATGTATTTAATGATCTGTCTCTTGAAATTCTTTGTCCTCTCTTTCTGCAGGAGCAAACACAAACTCAGGTCAGTGGTGAACTTTTCCTTTAGTCCAAATCCAGATGCAAAAGCGCTGAGGATTACATCAGTACCTCAAAGCGAATAACTTCCTTGCGCACGGTCGCCGACACTCTTTCGAAGTCTCTCTCGTACTGTGTGACCTTGGCCTCCCACTGAGAACCAAAGGACGAGTTACAAGAAAAGAGAGAAAAAGGTCTTTGTTGTTAAAGGATGATGAAAGAAGCTTCTAGAGGATGTAATGAGGACTCCTTCGCCGACAACAAAGAATATTCTGTATACATATGAAGCCAGCTTGTAAATATTAATGTTATTTTAGACCATACATTGAGCTGTTTTGTGTTTGTTTGTTTGTCGTAGCTCTATAATCTGGCCTGAATCCTCTCCCATTTCTACAGTTCAGGGTTTGTACATATTTTTTAAGATCAAATTCAAGCACTTTTTCAAGCATTTCTAAGGGTTATTTTAAATTTTTTGCAGCACATCATCTTATTGCTGTATATTTGACCCCTGTTTTTATTTGTTGTTTAACCCTGTAAAGCCCTGTGAGCCAACCTTATAGAGCTCTACAAATAAAATGTAATTGAACTGATACATGCATATATACAGGAATATATATACTCGTGATTATTTTTTCCACTTTTTATCACGATGATGTACATTTTATTATTATTATTATAACAAACATCTAAAATTATAATTCATGAGCGCAAAAAGTTTCGAAATTATGAAAAAAATGGGAAGCCATTTGGCATTCTTCAGACACAATGGTGTTGAAACAAAGATTTAAGGTAAAAAAAAAATTACCAGGTGCTCACAGGTCGACTTCAGGTTTTTAACAAAGTTTTTTTTTTTTTTTAATAAATCATCTCTCTAAGTAGTTGTGCTTTGACATCTAACCTGGCAGAGTTGATATAAAAAATAAATAAATAAAAATCACATTGCAGAGTTATAACTGCAAACACTTTCAAGCACTTTAACTAAAATTAAAAAGTACTTTCTAGACCTTCAAGACAACATTGAAATTCAAGCATTTTCAAGAATTTCAAACACCCGTACAAACCCTGACAGTTAGATCCTCCTTTATCTTAAACCACAGGACCTTTGAAGTCCCTGATCTTAGACAGGCCACACACATCAAGTCCAAACCCCTCAGCCTTATCTGAAGGTCCTGAGCTACACGTCCTGTGTGTGTTTTGGCTCATGTCGTACCTCAGCGATCTCCTCTTTGGCCAGCTGCAGCTTGTCGGGCTTGTTGGCCCACAGCAGTTTGGCTTCTGTCTCCCTCTTCTTCTGCAGCATGGACTGTGCATCCTGCCAACGCTGCCACGCCTTCATCCGGTGATCAAACGACCCCTGTGAGTTCACAAACATACAGGAATACTCCATGTTTACATTGGGCTGACTTTAGCCATGAAGCAGACGCTATTGTTCAGACAAGCATTACAAATACATTAAGGCTTTTACCGTCTTCAAGGAAATTTGACTTTTGTTGTGAAAAGAATCTAAGTTGTGCGTAGTGAATAACATTTAGCAAAAACAAACACGTATAGTATTTGTGTAACATGAGACCTAACCGGCCTAAACTGAGCACATGATGATTTATCATTTAAAATAATGGTTAAATTTCTTCATTTGTACAGACTTTGTGTCCGTCTGTCTGAGTGAACACTTCCTCAGTGATTAACACAGGTGTGACGCTGCTCAAACAACACTCCACCAAAGCAAACAGTTACTCAGACACTAAATAATAAAACAAGGTGTTTGCTCTTTATCCAAATAAAAAAATTCCAGACTTTTCCAAAACTGCCATTTTTTCTTCCAAACACTGTGATGTTATGTATTTTATCCATGTGTGCCTACTTTTTTTGGTTGAGATTGTACTTGTGTAATAGAAAAGTTTATTTTAATAAAAATGTATAATTCACAGTAAATTATTTTTTACTGACAAATGTTTTCAAAATGTATGAAAATCACAAAAGTGGATGGATATCACACAAACCAGTTTGACTAGAATTATTCCGGTACTGACCAGTTAGTGAAATAAAGTTTTTCATATTTATCCTCATGTTTTCTTATTTTACAAGATTATGTGCCGTTGTCCATACGCTAAAATTTGATTAAAAGATAATTGTTTTTCCATACTTCATTGACTTTAATGACTTTTACACAAAATTCCAGACTTTTTAAGACCTGCACAAGCACCCTGTAAAAGGACACTTCAAAATGTCAAAGGTCATCAGATGTCACCACGCCACAGCTGTCATAAATCATACTGGAGCGTGTCGTTGGCGTGCTCGATGCAGGGATGCCCACCAGAGCAGTGACTAGAACAACATTCCATAAAAGCCTTGTTAACTCAAGTAGAAGATGAAGTGTCGCTCTACGGGAAGCTGATGGTGGACACACAAGACAGTGAGTGGGGATTTTTCTTTCAGCTGGCCCCCACCATATCCAAACATCCCTGGATGCCAGACGCCACTATCGTGTTCTAACGGACAGTAATCTGAGTTGATCAACAAAATAAAGTGTGAATGATTCAATATACTGTGCAACACCTAATGGTATTAAAAATTGTCACATGGGACATTTATATTTTTGCTCAGGGTGTATTTAAACACAGTTGAGGTGTTTGCACTTTGAGAATCTACCTTAATGTCTGAGAGGCAAATATTGTACTTTTTCAACTAATTCAAATGTGTTGATTTAGAAAGTTTGTGAGAAACTGAAAGATTCAGTGTTCCTCGACAGGGTTGAGTTTAAGTCTCTCCTCCTTCTTAACCCATAAAAACCCACATCTATTTTTTTGCGACTTCCAAATGAATTTTTATCTACAGTTATCCATTACTGAGCGATTTATCATCATCTATTCTAATACCATCTTTTGCATTTTTCCAGTGTAAATCAGGTATTTTCCCATGTTTAATTTACTGACCATGTATATGTTCATGAAAAATCAGAAATTGAAGGAAACATGATTTTTTTTCAGTTCAATATATCATTAATTCGACATAAAAACAAGCACCTACAATCAGTCATTTGTCAAAGTACATGAACCAATGTTGCAGAAGACAATGTTTCCAGGTTCAATACAGAGACTGTGGATGCATCTGAAAAAGGCATTTGATGCTGAGAATTTGCATTTTACATGGATTATTTCACTGTTTTGGCAGGATTAATGGTTCAAATGTTCTTAAACAATTTAGATCAGTACATGCTTTTAGGTCTTAAAGGGTTAAACTGAAGAAACTCCCCCACTGGAAAATGCATCACAAAACTAAAGCCAACCTCATGAAACCTTGACTATTTAGACATATGTTCTTCTCAAAGAACACCGACAAATAGAGAAGTGGTAGAGAAGTGCTGTAATATTCTAAAAATATCTTATGAATATTGACAGGTAGTGTATTATTGCACAAATTACTTTCTATACTATCAAAAATCTGAAAGCTGCTCCACATCAGATGTTTTCTAATCCTATTCATACCCGGACGGCTCCGAGCAGCCGGATGAAATCTGCGATGAGTTCGGCGAAGCTGAAGGTGTCGTTGGCTGCCTGCTCCTGGTGGAGCTGCTCCATCTTGTCCTCCACCTCGGCCAACTGGGACAGGGCTCGGGACAGGGCGGTGTTGTCCTCAGCGCTGCCCAGCATCGCTGCACTTTTGGCAAAGCTCGCTGTGTTCAGTGACAACTCTGGAGAGGAAAAGAGAGAGTTCATGCAGATGCCAGCTCTATCTAGAGTTTACCAACAGAGATGAAAAAGTGTGCTGTAAGTAATCAGTGGAAGACCAGGTCAGACCACGAGGCATTTGAGTCAGTGAGTCAACACTAGTTTATGGCTCCTGAAGGTATTAAAGTCAGGCAGAGATAGTTCAAAACCATTGTACAGCGTCTTTCATTCCTGACTTTAGTGACCTCCAGTGGAAGAAACACAGTATGTCTTCATTACAAAATGTTGTGGTATCACAGAGGGAGTTGTTACTACACAAATGTCAGACAGTGAACAAAACAACCTTAAAGATGGTGTAAATGGCTTTTCTTTGTAAAGTACAAAACAAATCAGTTTGTTAAATTAAAAATATAACTAAAAGTAGTGATTAGTAAATTATCTGTATGCTGAAAAACAACATTATCTGCTGTTTCACTTAATGAGATTTATTGCATTTTCTGATTCTGGAAGTTCATGTTATTTATTTTAATAGAACTTAAAATAAATGTAAGTGATTTAAGAGACCAAGTCATGAAGTGTTTCAGGTGTAATTTGGCAGTTTTGTCCAAACAAGTGAACAACAGCACAGGGTCTTTGTGGCTGCATCATTCTTATACAGATTATGAAGAAATAGGAGTCAAAGTAACTTTTAATACCACTTTCATTTTTTAATTTGCACTTTCCATATTTTTCCAGCTTTTGCTGATGTGGCATTGAGTAGAGTATCGACACAAAGACAACTCACCTTTTCTGTGGACAACCAGGGATTCAACCAGAGTATGAAGTTTCCTGAAAAGCTGGTCTGCAGCCTCCACCTCCTGCAGCTTCTCCTCAAACCACTGCACAAACACAAACACATCTACATCATGAATCTGCTTTCATATTCACACATAGGTTTTTCTTTTTGTCAATGAAAGTAAACGGGTGATAACACAGCTCAATGACTTTATTAATCAGATTACTAAAGCTAAAAACTAAACTAATTTCTTTTTAAATTACAGTTAATTTACCTTTTAGATCATTTATATAACTGGTTTTACATTCAGTATTTGGGGGATAATGACTGTTTAACTCTGGAGCTTGCCAAACATTACACTACACCATGGCAAACAAATATGATTGACTGGAGCACAAAAAGGTGTGCTCAATTCTACATGATTCCTCAGCATTTAGTTTCCTATGCATTTGTCTGCTCAAAAGTCTCCACCTTTCAATCTTTGTCCTAACAACAAAAGGAGAATATTTTTAGTGCCTCAAAGTTTTCTAGAAAAGACAAAAGAGAGTGCTGTTCTCCTCCACGAAGAGAAGCAGTCATTATCCTGTGGTGTCAGTGTTTCAGTGTCCTTAATGTGCCCTCGGCCAAAGACTTCCTTGAAGTGATCTGGTACCTGAGCACCAGCCTACAATGGAAATCTGTTTATAGCACAACTCACCACATCCGACTCATTCATCTTGATGGTCATTTTACTGACAGCGTCTGTTGCTTTGTTGATCATTTTCAGGAAACCAGCTCCACTCAGAGCCTGGGTGTTCACTGCTCTCGGCAACTAAAGACAAACACACACACATTCTGATGCAGCAATCACCAAATTACACATGACAAACCTAAGGTGTTCAATGTAAACATGTTGGTTAGTCAAGTAGCACAAGAATCATACAATTAAAAATATTACAAAAGCAAATGATGATAGTTGTTTATCAGATTTGTTCTATGTACTCATGTACTGGTTATCAGAGTTTGATGGAATAGACAGTGTTAAATAAACCACTAAAAATGTCTACTCCTCAGGAAAAGGCACAATGTGTGCTGCGGTTTACTGACACAAAATCGGATACAGAGACGGAGTGAAACTACAGGGTTAGTCTGGAAGACGTCCACCATCACCTACATCAACTCATGCATGGCACAAGAAGTTTATGGAGACAGTGACAGTGTTTAATAAAGGGAGGAGTGGACACCAATCACTTGGATATCACTCCCCTAGGTGACTTTCTATGGGGTCATGTTAAAATTTAGTGCACTGACCAAAGATACAGAACATCAACATCCTGAAAATCACTGACATCATTGAAACCATTGATGAGGCTATGATACAATCAACATATCAAGGAATTTAGTAAATGAGGCAAAAAACAATATCTACTTTTCATTTTGTATAAAATGTAGAAATTTCCAGATGTGTGTGGTCATTTGCTTTTGTAATAAATGTGTTAAATTGTAAAGAGACTTCATGGACACCCTGTACAACCTTCACGATGCTTAGTAAAATTGTACTAATGGCTTGGATGAAGATGGTTAAAGTGAAATGCCAGCGGGATTTGGAGAGTATTTCTGAGTTCAGATGCAAACTGTCAAAAGAACACATCAAAAGAACTCATCCCTGCAGCTGCTTGAACCTAGTTTTAGCTCTTACCTCTTCTCTCTCCAGAAATTCTCTGACATCAGGATCTTGGATAAGAGATGGATGATTTACCACCCTCTGCAGGTACCTGTTAAATGACAAAATGACCAGATGAGAGATTTATTACATTAAAAAAATATGTACTTTGCAAATTTCAATGTGTCAAATGTACGAATGTGATAAGTTACTGGTTTAAATCTGATCATGATGGAATTTTTGGATTCTGGTTGAGTAGAAAGGGAAAATATTTTACCGAAGACAATAAAACAGCTCAAATAAAGTATGGTAAACTGATTGTTCGCTGTGGTAAGAATTCTACATACAAGTGATGTCTAAATCTTGTAAACAATACTCCGCTCCACATACAATCACAATACACCATAGCTTCTCATGAACTACTCTTTAATTATTACATGCATTCTTTTTATTTTCTCATATATTCATAACTTAGAGTGAAAATATTTAATAGTTCAAGCCTTACAGACATCTACTCTGCACTGGAAAGGCTCCAAGATTATGAACACATTTACTAAAGTACACACTAAATGCAATGTTAGATTTGAAAGACATGAGTTTTTGCCACTAGTTTTATTTTCTGTATCTATATCACATGAATTTCTTCTTGTTTTATATTTTTCCAACAGTGCTCACCTCTCCAAAGCACCTCTCCTTCTCTCAACAAAGTCCGCAGATGAGGAATCCTCCTTTCCCACCTTCACCTTCGTCATACCTGTGTGAAACAATCTTTATTCTCAGGGCTGAATGAGATAAGAACACCAACGCCCAGAGGGAAACAGAGCAGTCACTGTGCTTACCCAGGATACTCTTCTCTGGTGGCGGAGGAACAATGAATCCATTTGGTCCATGTTTTTCAGAGAGCTTTTCGTACAGGCCGAGGAAGTCGCTGAAGCGTCGTCTTACTGTGAATGTTTTGGTGCGGAACATCGGCATTGTGGTCTGAAGCAGGGAGAGGACACATGGTTTTTACTGAGTACAGGCCACTTTAACAAGTAAAAATCAGGTCAATATTCAGTAGAAGAGACAAGCATGATTAACCAGAGAAGAATATCTGACAGTCTTAGATGAATATGACACCAGCTTACATTCACTTCCAGTAAAACTACAAAAAAAGGGAAAGTGAAGCTACACCAGACTGTACTTTGGTTTGGATAGTAGGTGCAGGGCAGTTAAGACCGATTATGATAGAATATATTCTGTTTCCCCTTTGTTGATCAACAATAAAACCATTTCCCCTTGAGATGATATACAGCTCCAACTTTGTTTGTATGCTTTGACATTAACATGGCAGAGGCATCGTAAAACTGAAATCAGCAAACATTTATGGCAAAATGTAATCTCAAATGTAGGCTGGACTAACAAAAGGAACAAAACGCAAGTTGATTCATTACAAAATGTGTGGCACAGATGTCACAAACAAGAGGACAAAGAGTACAATATCTACACAGACTGTGAAAGTCAGAGTACAATGTACGCCGATATAAAAGAATTAATTAACATCAGTACAGTCCATCTGTGTTCCTATAGTTGTAAACAATGAAGCTGAGCTAACGATCACACATTCACAAAAGTGGTGAGAAAATATGGATCTGGAAGTGGTTCATAGCTTCAGATGAGATGCCTATTCGGTAAGTTTAATCTTAATATTTGTAGGTACGTACAATTGGAGTCAGTCATCCTAAATGTCTAACCCTGGGCCTGATCACTGACCAGATTGACTGTGTGGCATAGGATTTTCCTTCCACAACTAAACATTTATACTTTCTCATATTTTGTCTTAAACAGCTGAAAACCACACAGTGTATATCCAGCTTTACACCACTCGGACTGACTAACAAACCGACAACAGGTGCTTAAAACATAATGAAGAGAGTGTGTATCTAGGACTGTCCCTCTGTTTGGCATTTCTGTAAAGATGTGCTCAGAAACTTTGAAGAGTGCATAGAACATCCCATAACTAACAAAATTTCATCTGTGTATCTATTTGTTTGTCTTTAGTCAGGCACAGTAGTAACTACAGAGTGTACTAGAGCAGAATTGTTGGATATAACTTGATGAGCCCACAGATCAGAATGCTTATTTAAACACCATCCAGAACAAAACAACACTGTAGTGAGGATTTATAGTATGAAGTAAAAGAACATCAATGATTTATCTGCCTTTTTATTATCTAGGTCTAGTGCTTCTCAACCTTTTATGAACTAATGCCCACTAATGACATCAGGAGCCTCCTGCCTCCCCCACCATCCACAGGAAAAATAAATAAATTACATCCACGACAGACCTGTTTGCAGAGGATGTGGTGGTGGGTTATAGAGCTCAGTAGGTTAAGCCCCACTCACCTTATCATTGGCACCACCCAAAAACAAATTTGCGGGTGGGGGGTATGTGACTGAGTATGTGGCTCTGCTATACATCGGACATGGGCTCCTTACACTGGGAGGGGGGCAAGTGATGTATAATGTTGTAATTTTCAACAATGATGGACGCCCCCCCTATTTATGCCTGAGCACCCTCCTCTTAGGTTTCTCCTTCCAAACACCCCCTGAAGATATCCCAACACCCCCTGGAGGGTGGTGCTGCCCCGAATGAGAAACACTGATGTAGGGAGTGATTTATTCATGCAATATATTTTTGTGTCATGTTTAAATGACCAAAACAAAACAGACAAAAAACCAATGTAACAATCTAAAGACAACAAAACTGTATGAATTATGACAAACGTAAAAATTGTTCATTTCCAAAGCTCAACTTTGGTGAGACAGTTAAATACTACTTGCACTTCAACTGTGTTATGTAATGTCTGTTTGCCTCCAGCAACTAGAATGAGTGTTTTTCCTAGAACACACTGACCAGTACTTCCTTTGTCAGCACATAGTTTATGACTAACTCTACTCGCTTCCTCTAGAAAAAGAGGGGATCATTTCCAGTCCAACTGAAACATCACATTACTGACAGAATCTTACCTCTGTGGATACTTTGTAGGCCATGTATGCATTCATCCCGTCCCCTGAAACAAAAATAAGGAAAGGCATCTGCTGAGTCAGAGCAGATATTTACTTCATGGAGCTGCATTTTGACCAAATACAAATTAAAAATTCGGTTACAATCTGTTTATATGACATGTGCATACACCCCAGGGAACAGATTACAATACAAGTAAGAAAATACTCACCTATTTTTTCAGGGTTGGTGACAGAGACATTAATCTCAAATTTGTCATCCTCTTCTTCCTCCTCTTCCTCTTCTTCTAACTGTAACAAAGAAAATCTGCTGTCACCAGGCATTTCTACTGAATGGGCAACTCCATCAGAAAAACATTTATTGACTCTCTTCCAGCACACCTGATTCAAATGATAAGCCTCTCATCAAGCTCTGCAGAAACCTGATAATGACTGTCATGTGTGTTGAGAGAGGGAAACATCTAAAACATACAGGATAGTGGCTCTGTAGGACCACGGTTGCTGACCCCTGATCTACCCTATAATCTCAAACTTAGACATGATTTAAAAAATTTATATTTCATAATTCAGATTTGTTGGACTTTGTCTCTTAAAATGACAACCTTTGAGGATACTAGGGTGAACTGTACAGACATAAAGACGCCGCTTAACAAGTTTTCACTGACTTTGTTGCAGTCTAAGTATTTCAGTCAATGAATCGATACGTACCTCCTCCAGGACAGCAGACTGGGGCTTGGTGAGACTGGCAGCTGCTGCCAGGGAGGGGGCAGATGCAGACGGCTTGGCTGTCATGTCCTTCTTTCTTTCATTGTGTGGACTGTCTAGAGAAAGCTCCACTGTGGCTTCTGTTAAAGAAGAAACAAATTCAAATCATTATCAGCTAAATGGAAATATGCAGTGAGATGGCTTTAATCATTTCTCTCAAAAGTTGAAACCACTTGCTAATGTGGATACTATAGTGCGTTATCAACTTTCATCTTTGCCGCTATCAGGAGAAGTTTAGGGTTGATGGTTTTTCTCAGATATAGGCTACTGGAATATAGACCATAGAAGGCTAAAGCTAAAAAGGAATTTCATCCTAAAATTGTGCCAACAGTATGCAGGGGTTATCTACATATTTGGAATTTTTCTGGAAGTGACAAGATCAAAAACTGTGGTAAAGATTTTGGCCTTGACAAAACAAATACACAACTCCATGCATAAACACAGACTCTGAATGTTTTTAGTTTGGCTTATTTTCACGATCTAGACCATAGAGACAAGGTGCGCTTAGTTCTGTTAGGTTTAATTCTTAAGTGCTTCATTTAACTGATACGGATCCATAGCTGTCATTCAGAAAAATCTTTTTTTTTTTGTATTTAATTTTAATATTTCATATTTGTATTTTATATGTGCTATTATTTTGACACAGAAGTAGAGCAATGGCTGGAAGATAAGGAAAGAGACAGACAATAATATGATATGAAAGCAGTGAATATTGCAGCTCACAGTCTATGTGTACAACAAGTCTACACAAAAATGACTGTGAGTGCTTTATGTTTGTTTGTAGAGTACTAACAAATACAAAAACCAGACTGAAGACTGACACTTTCACCTCAAAACAGTTGTGAATGTTAGGACTGGGAAATAACTAATTAGAGTTACTACTTATAAAATAAGTATCACTAAAGTATTACAAAGGAAGCACATTTACTAATCAAGATATTGGTGATAAAAAAAAAAAAAAAAGGATTGTATCTAAATGTATTCTTTGATATACCAAGCTTACATGTGGAACAGCAACTCATTGTAATGCTAGGAATTACAACAATATTTTCCTTCCGAATCAGAAGAGGGTTAGAATATTATTACTGTAATTTTCACACATATTTATCAATAATCTGTGTTGACTGTTTATAGTAGATGGTTTTAATCATTTCAGGCACTTATAGCTTCATCACTAAGCTCAAGACATCAGATAGAAAAGTAATCAAGTATAATAATCTATATTCCAAAGTGACAAAATACTTAAATGACTTAAAATAATTTTAACTGAATCTATAGTAATTTGTAGTCTATTATGACCTTCGCAACACTTGTGAAATGATGCGCGTCACACTCAAACAAATAAAAATATTATAGCAAAAACCTTAATATCAACAAAGCTGATATTTTGGACCTACCACCAAATATATCGGTGTCCTCCTCAGAGTGGACCCCATTGGTCTTGGAGGTGGCACTGGGGGTTTTGCTGATGGTAGGCGCCGTGGTGATGGCTTCCTCCGTGAAGATATCAGCAGGTTCTCGTTGGTTGGCACCTTTATCGCCTCCGTCACTTCCGGCTTTGGGTGCGACAGTTTTGGGCTCTTGGCTGATGGTTTTCTTTGAGGTGGCACCCAGTGGCTCGGCAAAAAGATCCTCGTCAGCTTCGCCAAAGAGGCTTATCTGGGGCTGCTTGGCAGGTTTTGTCTGTCGTGGTTCTGTGAACAAGTCACTTCCTTCGTCTTCAAACAGGTCAGGTATTGGCTGAATGGGTTTTTTGGCATCAACTGGTGGAGTATCACTTAAGAGGTCAAGCAAAGGGTCAGCAATTTTGTTGGCTGCTGGTGGCTGTTGTGTATCACTTGTTGGCAGATCATCAGTGATGTTGATAATTGGTTCGGTGGAAGTTTCTTTTCCCTGTTCAACCTCATTTCCTGTTTCATCAACAATAGGTGGATCTGTGTCTTCACTTTTACTGGCTTCAACCGTAACATCTGCTACCACTACTTCCTCTTGCAGTGCTCCATTTTCACTTCCCAAAATGTCAAAAAATTCATCTGAGGGTTCATCTAATGGGATTTCACTTGTGTCTTTCGTTGAATCTGCAGTGCCTGTGTCATCAGGACTGTTGGTTCCATTGTTTGTTAAATCGACAAAATCATCCGAGGGTTCGCTGACAACTTCAGCCGCTGGTTTGTTTTCTTCTGGGCTAATAATGGGATCAATCAAAGGGTCACTCAAGAGATCAATGGGAGGCTCTATTAAAAAATCACTGTTTTGAGATGTAGGTGGCAGTGTGGGCTCCATTTCAGCCAGTGACTGGTTGGTCTAAAGGAAAAGGGGAAAATAGGTCAATAACAATCATCCATCTGTTAAATTTTTTGTGACTGACTTGTAAAAAGATCGTGAAATGCTCAGTTTAAAATGACCTAATCTCACATGTAACCAAATTAGACCCAGTGAATTTTAGGTCTTTTTATTGATGGAACAAACATTAAGGTAATAACAGAATAGCATCTAAAATGTTGTCACTAAAGTCTTTCATACTTCAAAGCTTAAAAATGTTGCAGTAACTCCTGTAAATAAATGTTTCAGAGGTAAAAAAAAAAAAAAAAAAGCTGCTAATGTTATTTTTTCATGAGGATAAAACCATTCTCACACTATTCTATTAAACTAGAGCCTTATCCTACCCACAGATGTAGAGTGGTTAAACACTCCACAACAGCGTTCTTCACATTTTAGGAGCCTTTGTTGGATTTTATGAGAAGCAGAAGTAGTTGCAGCTGCCTGTTGCTTGGAAATGTAGATTTATGACAGAATGACCTTGTGTTTGCTTTTTTCCTCATTTGCATGGTGGCATATCATACGGGTGAATTCTGAACTAAGCCTCTGGGGAGAAAAATGAAAAAGCAATAACATGCCATAGTTGGATTTCTGAGAGTCAAACAAAGCTCCTGTGTTTTCCTTTCATTTACAACAGCCAAGACTAATGTAGTGTAGTCCAACAGCCCTGCAATAAACCCTACCTTCATAAAGGTTAAAATGTTCTGCTGCTATAAAGCTGTATTTTGGTCGCGTTTACAGTATTTGTTGTTCTCTATAAAACAGAACACTACGGTCAGAGCTGAGTGACAAATGTTAATAGTTTTATGGCAAGGAATGAACTACTCAGATACTATGGAGAATTGAAAATGCTTGGTGTTGTTTATGCCAGTTTCAAGGATACCTCATTAGTAGCATACACAGACAGCTTTCATGCATTTTCAATAAGAATATTATGTTAACAAATTTTGAGACAGCGTTGTAGGGTATAACAATTCAAATAAGCTAAAAAACTAAATGTAAGGATTTATGTTATAATACATAATATAACCTTATTTTTAACTAGTAATGGAAAAAAGTGTTGTTTAGGGACTAGTATCAAAGCTAAGGGATTGATAGCTGTATTGCAAGTATACCAGTGGAAATTCCCCTGTAAGTAATAGTGGTGCATAAAAAAATCTACAAGTGGAACTACAGCAGTTTTATCAGCAACAAGTACTTCAAATGTAACATGAGAAAAAGAGTGCCGCACTGGACTGAACTGTTCAGTAGTTTAATGTTCAACAATGCATCAGATTCTACAAGATATTGGTCGCTATACTTGCCAAGACAAATACTTATGAAGATGAGGAATCGTAATCTCTTTCAAGACAATGTGCATCAATGAAAATATTGTTGAATTAAATTATTTAGAGTTCAAGCCTATATTTATTTATATATAATGGGACAATGCACATTAATGAACATCTACAACAATTGCAGCTGTTAATATGCCAGATTGTAGCAATAGTGCTAATTTTCACCTGTAATCCTTAGGCAGATGACAAGAAAGGCAAGACACAAAAGACAAAACATCCTAAAAATCCACAAAACAACACAGTGAGGACAATCTACTGAAGGTCACAGGCTTGATTTTCCTTCATTCAACGTTTAAGTTGTGATTTGAAGGAGGAGTATGATTGTCAATCTCTTATGTTGAGTAGTTAACTGTACCAATATTCAGCCCCAGTGACAGAAAGTGTACTCTGTCCAAAAGTAGTACGCCTAGTAGTGACAAATTGAAGTATAAAGCTGTGAAATAAGTAATGAAGGTTAAAAACTCTATTTAACCTACCAGTGAATATGAAGAAAAGTTTCCCACATTTAAGACGCTGCAACCAGAAACAGGCAAACAGCAGTATGTTGCAAATAATAATAATTTAAAGAGTGGATTACTTTCCTGCTAGTTGTCTGATCACCTAACTGTTGCAACTCAGCTGACAAACTGTTAAAAATGTAAAAAGCCGCTCTCACTCCACTTATATGACCTCTATCTGGTTCATGTCCAAACATCTTTAAAACGTCAGCCTCTGTTAAATGTAACATCCAGAACTGCTGAGTAATGTTTTCCATGCAACAGTGAAAAAAAATATCAAAGACAGCAACTTTTCACTCTTTCCTCTGAACTTTGACTGTGGGAAAACATCCGGGTTCTGACCATGTGACCACATCCCACTCACATGACAGTAGGCAGCCTGGGCCAGCTTTTAATCTCCATTCAGCAATTATTTCATCTACCAAATAAATGTGAATTAACACCAACGCCTCCCTCATAAGACCACTTTTTCCATAAAGACGAGGAAATTTAATCCCTAGCGCATTTCATATGGTCAACTCCAGTTTGTTTGCATATGCATGGCCTAAAAAGTCTGCACACCAAATACCGAGGAAGCAACCTTCAGATTTGGGACGGGGGTGAAACTTAACCTCAGAGTGTGAAAGTTTCACAAACGTATCCTGCAAAAATGACACTCTACACCACAAAAAAACAAGTAACTCAAGTGGAGTGTTAGTGGGGCAAATCACAGTGGGACATTTCTAAATGATGCAATTTATCAGGAGGATATCTATCAGTAATGGAGCTGTCAAAAATCACCACTCTGATAGAAGCTACATCTCTTATCAAGCTGAATTTTACTATTAAAAACCACACGGTGCGTTGATAATTTCAGTTACAGTCAATGTTAGAAGTTCAACGAAACCTGACATGACAGTATGGGATGGTGATATTAACTGTTGACTGTTTCCCACACGGTAAAACTGACCACATTTTCGACACCTTTTCCAAACTTTTGCTGCCTCCTTAGCTTACTTCGCTGACGTTAGCTCAGTTAATGTCAGCGACATCAGAGGCAGCTTAGCTAGCGGGAAATCACATATAACTTCATTCAGCCGTACCGGGCTCAGGAAAAGGTCTTCCCCATCGTCGTCTTCATCGTCGGTGTCTCGGTTTGCGACTTCTTCAGTGTCCAGCACATCTTGCTCCTCTGAGTCGGGGAACGGAGGAGGACTGCGCTCCGAGCTGGTCGCCATCTTCAATCTTTTTAAAACACAAGGGGAGGTAACGTCAACTGAATCGTCTCCCTTCAGCTCGAGACTCACTCAGACAGACGGACGGACGTGTCTCCTTTAGCTGCTCATGTGAGGCTAACCGATGCTAAACACCCAGAGCGAGCTCACTTCAAGGTCTGAACACCAGAAAAGAGTCGGGAAGGCGGCCGGGACGTGCAAACCGCCGCTCTCGTTCTACTTCCTGGTCCTCCCTGACAGTCAGGTAACAGTTAGCCTGTTAGCCTGTTAGCTAGCAGCCTACACAGACTGTCATGGGACCGTCACCGCAGCAGCACTGGTTCCAGCGGTAATATGGACCTGGTTAGGGCAGCAGTTTGCACATAATCAGCCCACAGTGTCCTTATAAGAAACATCCGACTGTAGGCATGTCCTATCACGTGTATTCCGGAGAGGCAGAAACCCGGGAGCCTCTTCTCACCGGTGGTTATGTGGAGCCAGACCACCTGGACTCAGATGAAGGTAAAGTTTTGCATCAAACTCTCATTGACAAAGAGCAACAAATGATCCTTGAACAGGTACATTTACACTCACCTGCATCCACAGAAATGATGTGAATTGCTAAAGCTGGGAGAAAAAGCCTAATCTCATTATCTCATTAGATTTAATTAAATGATATTAGTAGTAGGCTAGTTTGTGTCTTAACTATTTTTGCTCAAATACTGCATAAGTACATGTTTATTCTAACTGACTTACATTTACGCATTTTTTTTTTTACACGTTAGATGCATAAGTAACGTTTCTACATCACAGAGGACACTAACATTACATTAATAGAAATGCAACATTACTGTAAGAAAAGTGCACGTGCTGTAGTAAAAGGTTACATCCATTCATGCAGCAGTGAGAAAAGCATGGTATATGATATAGTAAAACATTGACAGGGCTTATTTGGCTGATAAACTTTAATATGTTATACATTAACTTGCATTTACTTAACTTATATGATCCTTTAACAGGCACATTTACATTCACCTGCATCTCCACAATCATACTGACCACTAAAGCTTAGAGAAAAATATTAATGTCCTTCTCTTATATTAAAGAAAATTGTATTGGACTAGTAGTTTGTACCTCAGATAACTACTTTTACTTGAATATTGTGCATAAGTACATGTCTGAGCTGCTTTTATTCTTATTAAGACCAATATAATGCTTCTGACTTCACTTTTTTTGCATCACGGCGAAAATAGTGTATCTATAGTTTGTGATTAACTGAAATGTTTTTATGGTTTAGGTAAATTCTACTTCTTACAAATCCTGTTGGATTTAATATGTTGAATAAACTAACAAGACTATAATTACTCATGTGCAGAAGTGATAAAAGCATTATATATATATATATATATATATATATATATATATGTGTGTGTGTGTGTGTGTGTGTGTGTGTATATGTATAATGATGATAAACTGATAACACTTTAATAAGTTTTTAATTATTTGTAACAGAGTATTTTCACTATAGCATTAGGGAGTGCAATCAAGTAAATGATCTGACCTTTCATCACTGATTTCATCATTGATTTTCACTGAGGAGATTCTGATATTTTTAAAGTCATTGTTTAATGCTATTTTGTGATATTTACTCAAAGATTCTTTAATCTGGAAGCAATGAGTAGATGAAAACAACATCTATCCTAATTTAGAAACTAACATTTTGCATCATAGTTTATTGTGATGCAGTTTTTTTTTTTTTTTTCATATAGTAATGTTGTCAAAGACAGGCTTTATTACATTATTATATGAACATTAAATATTTTGGTTATTTATAATACTTAACAGGAATCAGTTCCAGGTTAGTACATATCCTTTGGTATTATAGAAGAGTCACATATGCTTGTTGATATTTATATACTTGGCAGCTTTATAATGAGCATAAGTTAGAAATGCTGTATCCCAAGCAGCAGAGTTTATTATCCAAGTATAGTAACTTGTTAATCATTTGACCATATTGTTTGTGCATTCTGTTTTATAGGTGAAATAATATTTGACAGAACCTCCAACCTAACACATGATGCTGGTGGAAGTACAAGGAGAAAATTAACATATGAAGAGGCAGTAGAGGAAGCAGGTATGACCACAGTTTAATGTCAATATTAAGGAAACCACAAATGAGTCAACACTATGTATCCACAGACTTTATCACTCACTGAATAAGGTATTAAGGTCATTGTTTACACACATCTGTTTTATTATATCAAGAGTTTTCTGCTTCAAACTAAAACTTATAGCCTGTTAGTTTGACACTCCATCAAATTAACATTGTGTATTATAATCTCCTGCAGCAGCTGATAGTTTACATTACAGCTCTGTTAGCTTAGCTCTCTTTTTAGCCTGAAAACAGACACAATAAAAACACAAATCACCTTCATTTTCTGTGTGGTTTGTGTTGTGAATAGCTGCACTAAAGATCTGTTTGGAATGTTCCAAAGATGGTCAGTTCTGTTACAGTTTAATCTGAACCATGGATCAACAAACAGCAACTTAACAGAAATAATAACATTACCAAATGATGTTATACCTTCATAAGCCTCCCAATCAAATGCACTTTGTACAAGAAACACTATTATTTCAGGATCAAACTCCATTCTTTTCATCTAGAGCTGTGTTCAGTGTTGAAAAAAAAACCCAGTATTTTTAGGTTTTACCGCTTTGTCAATTTGACTCTAAAATTAGTTTCTTAGTGTTTCTCATCCTTTCTGGTCACTTTCTAATGCTTTGGTCAAAGTTTGTGTGAGGTTAGTTTTCCTCACCATGAGAGACTCACTCACTACTCCCTTTAGTGGTCACATAAACCCCCCACCCCATTCTTATCTCTACAGTCCAATACATCAGTGTCTTTGGCACAACTTCAGGGCTCTTTTTTCTAAACACTATAATGATCATTTTAGGTCATATTATTATCTAAAAGTAGAAATACTTCATATAGCCTCTTTTTGAATGTAAAAAAAAAAGGTAATGTGAAATGTTGAAATATTATTTTTAGGCTATATTGTGTGATTTCTTATTTTTTCCTTCAGTTATTTTGATAGAGTGCAGTTCTTTACATTTCCATTGTTCAGTTCAAAGCATTTTAATATAATGCCAATTTAAGACACAGCTCGTAGAGGTGTATAGAGCAATAAGTATTGGTGGTTTTGTAAGTAGACTAAATGAAGTCTAAACAAATACGACTTAAACATTTCACAATGACCAGGCGTTTTTATACAGAAAATTATTCAGTTCAGGCCTGATAAAAGGTCAAATCAGAATATAATGCTAGCCTCTCTGACTTTTGTGATTTACTTTTAAATGTCACTTCACATTTTATAGACTAAACAATCAATGAACTAACCTTTAGGCCTAATAAAAATTATTCCTACTAGAAAATTAGGCAAATAGATGGTGTGATCAAATATCTCTGACTATTTATTCACACATTTGGCTGCATTTGGCCCCAGGTTTCGGTTTATTCCACTACCTGCTGTTGGTGGTTTGTGGATGGGCCAATGCCAGTGATGCCGTGGAGATCCTTTGTGTGTCTTTTCTGCTGCCAACGGCTCGCTGTGATCTGCTGCTCAGCTCCTCAGACATGGGCCTCCTCACCGCCAGCATTTTCCTCGGTAAATCTGTCTTTAAATAAACCACTTGTCATATTTTAACAGGTGGAGTTGACCTGTGAATACAGACAGCAGGTGTGAAAAGCAGTTGGAAAAAAGGAAGTTTTTTTTTTTTTTTCACAGAATTTACTAATTTATACCAACTCTAAACTCATGAAAATATGTTAATATGTTACATGTGTTTGTGATACAATTAACCTCAAAATAAGGCGCACATGATTTTTTTCCCTAACTCTTTAATTTGTCATTTGTGATGCAAATACACATGTATTTCTTTATTAAAAAACAAACAGAATTTCTGATTACTTGTAGGACTAAAACTGAAAAATGGAATACTATGAATTATATGAACGTTACGATCATTACCAAAATCACCCAATTGAGCAACTTAAAATAAAATATTTGAATACAGTAGTAAAATAATGGTGGAAAGTCTTTAAAATCTCCAAACTCTAATATTTACTACTATGAACATGATTAAGTAATGGTATTTAAGCAAAAGAGTTTTTAAATGGTTTTGGAGAGATAGGAATTGTATTCTTTAATTATGTTGCTTTGTGTAAAAAAAAAAAAAAAAAAAGTTTTTAATTTCTGATGTTGTTTAATGACTTTGTCCATGATCTAATGCAGGGGTGTCAAAGTCCGGTCCTCGAGGGCTGGTATCCTGCATGTTTTTGAAGAAATGACATCATCAGGCTTCTGCAGAATATGATGATGAGCTGATCATTAATTGAACCAGGTGTGATGTAAAAGGGAAATATGTAAAACATACAGGATACCAGCCCTCGAGGACCGGACTTTGACAC
>JAPSES010000249.1:11790676-11806134 GCA_029822895.1 Maxillicosta whitleyi
TATTTATAGATTTAATTATCTTAATTCAAGAAATCTTGTCAAGTGAAGGTATCTTGGACAGATGTTTCACTTGTTTTAAGTACATTTTCCCTCAGATTTGGTGTTTTTAATCTCTTTTTTTTTTTGGTAATATAATTAATCTTATGACTTTAAGCACAACTTGAAGCTTGTAAGAAAAGAAAACTCTATTCATATGATGTGGTTTATAAGCACTTTACCAAGACAGGTTTCATTTACTACCTTATGTGTCACTTTAACATGCATTAAAGACCTGTAAAAAGAATCAGTCCATAAGACCAATCCTTCCCCTTTAAAAAACACAGGCTACATCACATGTGGCAAGAGCTGAGTGGGGTTGATGCAAACACAGACAGGCAACATGGAGTGAACTAAGAGGTCTGTGGGGTCTGGAGGTATTTCAGCCTGACCACATCAACAGGCTCATCACTTTATATTGCTTGTAAATTGAATGTTGCCAGGGGTGGTGGTAGCACTGCCAAATGCAACACGACGCATTTAATTAAGCACCTGCAGATGCACCACGCAAAAGCGCATGAGGAATTCCAGCAGATCACTGGAGGTAAGGCACAGCTAATGTTGGTAGATGCGCCACAAAAGACTCAAATCAACACTGATATCAGATGAGTACATACTCTACAAATTATGTAATTGTTCAGGCTGGAGTACAGAGTACAGATGCATGCCCAACACTGAAAACACAACTTTTAAACTTTATGCAAACATCACACTGGCAGCTTTTTCAACAATTAAATGAGATTGAACATTTAAAGGCTTCTGCAATACATGAAAAGCTGCAGGAATATTAGTGGAATATTCAGCTTCATCATCATGTTAGCAGATTTGTAGGATTAGACCTGAACAATATGTTGAATGAAGTCAATTAATTTAATATTTTTTGTGTGAAAATAATGAAAAATTTGACATTACCTTTCCTGCTCTTGCAATAAAAATAATAAAAGTGATGTATTCTCTTTGAACATGCATCCACATTCATTGTCTGCCAGTGGTGTTGTTTTATTTAAAATAATTTTTGACACCCATTTGACACCAATAAGTGCTGCTTTTTTGTTATTCCTGTTATTTATTAATATTTCAAATATCTTACATATCATTTTATTAAAGAGGATTGTTTTTGAGTCAAATTTGTCTTTGTAGAAATTCACTTTTTCTGGCAATAACACACAGCTGTCATATAAATGCTAATAAAACAAAAGAAAAACCTTTAACTTTGCTGTGAATTTATTTGTGCTTAGGTAAATTAGTGCAATATAGGTGGAGACTTTTTTGCAAAAATATATTCCATTATGTGTTCTAATATTTGTAATTCAAGTAAAGGATCATTTCCAGTGTGTTGTATCATTTTGTGACAATAATGACTCATTTGCTGTATGTTCCAATTACTCCATGGCCATTTGCAAAGAACAATTTGATAAACAATATATAAAAATGACTCGATAATGTCCATTACATTCTCTAGTTAACTTTGCATGGAAAAGGTTCATTATTTCTCTATAACAGACTGTCACAGAGTGCTCTCACTGACCAATCAGAACTGTGGATTAACCAAATGTAATTAAAAAAAAAGTGTATCATTAATGATGCGGTTTCCTTACAGCTGCATTTCGGCTTTGCAGGAGCGGCTTGGTGTTCCTCAGCAGCAGGCGGTGGTCTGGATCCATCACATATGGCTTCCTCTTAGCCATAGCTGCAGCCTCAGCCTTCTTCTCCTTCTCCTCCTCGTCTTCATCCTCGTCTTCATCAGAGCCGTAGAAGGTCTTATCGCCACTGTTTCCCTCCTCCAACAGGGACTCCTGCAACATTAGATATACAGTGTGTATAATGAACACACAGAAATCTCTCTCTGTGTGAAAAAAATAGTCACTGGATGTTTAAAAAGTCATCAGACGTCACACGATGGCAATTTGCTCTTGAATATATCAGCAGCAACAGCAGCTACACTGTGTATGAGCAACATTTTCATTAAACCTGTTTGTAAAAAACATATTAAGCAAAAAAAACAAACAAACAAAAAAAAAACAAAAACGCTGCACCAATTTCCAACCACGGGCATTAGAGTTGACATAATAACAATGTCCCACACGATATGAAAAAACTAATTTTGTTGCTGGTCTCTTATCAGAAAAAACGTCGACAGGTGTCTGAGGAACTGATAAATACAGAGAAAAGCAAAGCACCTCGCAGACAGTGAGCGAGGAAAATAAAAAGACGATGACTTTAATTTGTTCCCCTATTCAGGAAATAATAAGTCAACAAAACAGCTGTATCTTGTACATGTTTTCCATTTGCTTATACACAAATGCACTCCAGATACCAACAAAGAATGAATAAACATACTCCTGGGTCAAATAATCGAAGCACAATTTTCTAGTGTCTGTATTATCAGTTTTGAAGCTACTGCAGTAAAACGTATATTAATCCAACATACACTCCAAATGTCCACACAGGAATCTGACTGAAAGCCTCTGGAACGTGATCAAGAGGATGACGGATGGTCGCAAACCACCAAACAATGCTGAGCTGCTTCTACTGTGCCAGGAGTGGAATAAAGCATCAAGAGCCATGTGAAAAACTGGGGAAAAACAAGCCAAGACACTTGAAAGCTGTGACTGAAAATCAGTTTGATTCAACCAAATACTCATTTCTGAACCTTTCCTAAAGTGAAATAATGATGTCCTGATTGATACTGACCATCAACTTGGTTTCTTTGTATTATTCAGGACCTCAGAACATTGTAGCTTTTCACAATATATATTTATTTTTTAAACTTTTTAGCAATTTTTTGATAATTTTTTTTTTTTTTTTTTGGATTTTGAAAGAGGAAAAAGGAAAATATTATAATAAACACATAAATATTAAAACCAGTGATCTCAAAATATTACTATTGTTCGGTGCTTTTTACTTTTTCTTGTTCCATATACAGCCCTGTATGAAGACTGAAAATATAGCTATTGATAAGTAACAAAAGTGTAAAATGTGTCCAAATTAAAATGTCCACAAAAATGTTGCTGAATGCACAATGTGAGTGGTCGACTATTCACTATTCCACCAGACGCAGCTCTAAATGAAGAGTTCGATGCTGAAATGCCAGTGTTTCTTCTACATGGTGGAATTTGATTATGACATTTATGAAGGTATAAAATTATTATGTGATGTTATTATCTTTAATAAGTCGCTGTTTGTTGATCCATGGTTCAGACTAAACTGTGACAGTTCTGAACTTGTTTGGATGATTCCAAACAGATCTTCAGTGCGGCTACACAAACCAAACAGAATGGTTTTACTGTGACTGTTTTGCTTTAAAACAGCTAACAAGCTAAGAGAGACTGTAATGTAAACTATCAGCCGATGCAGCACATGAAGATTATAAGACACAGTGTTATTTTAACCAACTGTCAAACTCTCATAAAGTTTGAAAACTTGATAATACGTAGTTTTAATTGTGCTCTGACTGACAACTGTTGCTGATATTTTGGAATTTCCATACTTAATAAAAACCCTTTTGAATTGCAGCATTCTGATGTTTAGCCATTTGTTTCTACATGCTTTGAAAAATAGAACCAAGTCCTGCAGTCCAATGGCATATTTAAATACAATAAATTAAATTTGTTTGACCTTTTAAGGTCAGTCAAACTCAAAGGTCATGGCACCAAATGAAAGCCCATATGTGATTTCCTATCCATTGTCAATTGTAATTATATCAATATATTCAAAGAAAGAAAGAAAAAATACAATTTTTTTAAAAAGTTAATTAAGTGAAATAAAAAGAGAAATCACAAACATGGGTTCGCTAACATTAAAGCTGTGCACAGAATAACAACAACAACTTAATTACAAGGTGGATCCTAAGTGGTCATTAAGTGGGTACAGTTTTAACATTACCTAGATGTTTCAACATCGGATTCCAGACAGAAAAGAATTTGTCCCTAGACCCCCTGAGAGTATATTTTATCTTTTCTAAGTGTATGAATTGTGTCAGGTCGCTAAACCACACAGACACTTTGGGTGGATTTTTTTGATTTCCAATGTAATAATATTCTTCTACGCGCAAGTAGTGTTGTAAAAGCAATTATGTTTTTATGACTTTTCTTATGTCTCCTATCGGTATAGACATTTCATTTCTACTCCAAATTGGAATAGAAAGAACAAGGTTTGTGATTTGTGCTGCTAGGATTCATGAATGAAAATGAATCATAGTCATATATATGCAAAAAAATAAGTCAAACTAGTTTAATTAAACACCCATGATCACTCATATGTAAAGCAGTCATTTACTGGATCACACACATGGAGGTGTTTCTTACTCACGTTTATATTTGGGTTGAGAAACTGGGTCCTGGCATAGCGGGTCAGCATGTTGATGATGACGACCTGCCCCCACTCTTCCACGTCGATCAGGAGGTTACACAGCTTCCTGTAGTTCTTGTGGATCAGGTCGATACGCTCTGGACACACCTCCTCAAACGCCATGACTACACTTCCTGCCACCAACTGAACCCAAAACAGGTGAGGACTTTAGAGCTTTGTGGTTACATACTTTGGATTCCATTTACTGCTGCATAAACTGTACAATCTGGCTGTTGTTTCTCGTGTATTTCAGCTAAGAAAGACACCAGTTTGTATTAAGACCAGAGAAGAAGACGGGTAAACAATAATAAGCATTGAGAAAGCTGAAGCCAGGGAACACATACTGGGGCTGTTTGTTCTTCTATTTGCATTTGTTAAATAAAATCTGGTAGAGAAAATATTGAAACAGTGTGAACGGTGCAATCCTCACCGTGGTTTTGTCAGCGAGGAGTTTTTCTATGACTTCAATAAGCTGGTCCTTCTGTTCAGGATCCAAACTGAGCACAAAGAAGGAAAAAATCACTGGTGTTTGGACAATGATGATATTGGTTTGTTTACAGTAGGTCATATTAAAACATTTCAGTCTCAGGGTTAAAATCACAAAGAACTGAGGTTTAAGAACAAACTCATAAATGATGTTTCACTGATGATACTGTGCAAATACCACCATAAAGCTCTACACCTGAGTGCAACGTGTCATTATTTTGTGTTTCTAATGTTTTCTTTTTATCTTGCTGCACAAATTGGTCCATAATAAACTGCGGACGACAAAAACCCTTAAATGTCTTCACTTAGCAAAGATGTACAAATCGAGTTTTGCACCATCAAACACCAATTTTCATCTTCTCTCAGGCAATTGTGAAATGTGTTTCTTAAAATAATTAAAGCGTAACTTTAAGTAACGAGGCTCAGATGTCACTGAATGTATTTGGAATTTAACAAACTTGGCGCTCAGAGGTGTCAGCAGCTGAAATGGTGGAGTCTCTGAACTCCAAAACAGGATGTGCACATCTGCACACGACGCAGCAGCAACAACTTCATTAGTACCGGATCGGTCGTGATCTGACGGTCACGTTCTCCAGCTGTTGCTCTCAGATTACAGGCAATAAGCTGAGGTGTTTGTAATTAGACAACCTCATCTCCATCAGTGCAGCAGCTGACAGTCTGAGATAAGCCTCATATCCACCAGATCTGCTAAATATCTACATGAAAATGTTGCCTTTGGTATCAATACACATTAAAGGGGTGATACTTTGCTGTTTTAAAATGGAATTGTGCATTTTCCTGTGGTCTACATGAACTGTAAACACTCTGATTGGGTTTGAATTCTTCATTAATTCAACTCCACAGGTCTATCTTCAAAAATATTTTTAAATTAAATATCTTATTTAAGTTAAGTACCAAACACATATAAAGAACTTACAATTAACATAGCTCATTTTTGGCGCTTTTCCACTAAATGGGACCAGCTCGTCTCGTTACTTCGACACAGAGCGTTACTTCCATGTTGCTGTTGCTGAAAACTCAGTCATTGCGTATTTTCTCGTTGGATTTTTACGTCCGCCACCACAGACTGAATCTACGTGACCGTCTATGGAAGGGGTGGGCAACTCCAGTCCTTGAAGGCCAGTATCCTGCATGTTTTAGACGTTTCCCTCTTCTAGCACACCTGATTTAATTAATGATCAGCTCATCTTCATACTCTGCAGAAGCCTGATAATAATGTAATGGCTTCCAGGTGTGATGTAAGAGGGAAATACCTATAACATGCAGGATACTGGCCCTCGAGGACCAGAATAGCCCATAGTTTGGTTCTGTCATCATGTGGTTTAATGTTCAGTGTTAATTCACTGTCTACTTCTGCATCTGATTTATGTAAATCGGTCACAGAGAAAACTGTCTGACCAATCAGTGTCTGCAGTGTCATGACGTCATGTTTTGGTGTCGGTTCCAACATTTTGGAACCTCGGCTGAGGCGGTACTAAAAAACTAGTATCGGGTCCCAGGTTCCAGGTCCTTTTTCATAATGGAATTGTGAAAGAGCCGAGTAGAGTCAAGTAGAGTAGAGCTGGTACCATGGAGTGGAAAAGCGACATTTGGGTACTGGCCCTTTAAAGGCAAATGAGCCATTTCATGCCCCACCCTCTCCAGGTTGATAATGATGATGATGATGTACCTTTATTTTATCTCATTTCTAAGCAATTTACATTCTAGTTACAACTGATCAAGATACAAATACACTTGAACTGACGTCCGCAGCTGTAACCAGCGCCTCGTTTGTTGACCCTGCTTTCTCAACCACTTGAATTTGTTACAAAAACTGAACATTTTAGGTAATCAGCTCAAAGTTTTAACATATTTTCGGTTTTTACTACAACCGCTGCTGCTGATAAACAGCTATGTTGTATGTTCATTGTCTTTAAATGTGCAAATGTCATGATGTATCTAGTTATAAAAATGTAACAAATTAAGCAAAAATTAAAACAGGTTGTAGAAATCTACTCTTTTTTTTTTTTTTGCCAGAATGAATATATAGATAATTTTGCAGCACCTTGAGGGTTAAAATTCAAACTTTTTCAACTATTAGGGTCCAAATACACAAATAAATGAACCAAAGTCTAATAAAAGTCACAAGTGTTTGCTCCTGGAGCATTCTGTTGGGTTTCTGTAAATTAGCTTCAGAATCTGGTCTCCAAGTTATCATGAGATAACTGTTGTTATGATTTGGCACTACATAAATAAAATTTGAACAAAATATGACCCCTTTAATTCAGTATCATTCAAGCCTCTAAAACAGGGATGTCAAACTCTGGTTCTCAGGGGTTGGTATCCTGCATGTTTTAGATGTTCCCCTCTTTCATCACACCTGGTTTAATTAACAATCAGCTCATCATGAAGCTCTGCAGAAGTCTGATAGTGTTGTAATTTCTTCCAGGTGTGATGGAAGAGGGAAATATCTAAAACATGCAGGATAACGGCCTTCAAGGACCAGAGTTTGACCCCCTACCAATATTTGGAACAAGGCTTCTTTGGAGAGAATATGCACAATATTTACAAATGTTCCTCAATTTATATGAATGCAAATGACTCAGATGGACAACTGCACTATTTTCGTGATAGTAGAATTTGCTGTGAATTCCACCCTTTGTTTGCTTTGTGAATTACACACTGTATTTTTTGCTACATTTTCACTAGTTTAAGGTCCGCAAAAGCTACACATTCCTCTTGTGGATCTGGCCCTTAGTCTAATGGTTCTCAAAATAGCTGTCAGGGCTATTTAGAATGCTGCAAAGAGAATAAGAAATCGTAAAACTTTGTGACTCATAAATATATAAATTATGCTCCTTTAAATCTTGTTTATATAAACTAGGGTTCCATTCATAATAAATACATGACACAAATTCTACCAAACACTGAGTTCAGAGCACTGAGACAACCTACAATTACTGCATTTAACCCAGAAGATAAAAAAGTGTTGAAAGAAGTTACCTGTAGAGTTTAGGAATAGCATGAGCAGCTGTCTTCCTGACATATGGAGACATGTCTGAAGCAGCTTCTTTGATGGCCAACATCATTATCGGTACGATGATGGTAACTCGGATGCTGGAGAGGACTCGCAGAGCGCTGGCTCTGATTAACTGGTTTGGATCCTGAACGGGTAGAAAGCAGAAACATCTAGAAATACTGGGTTTGGTTGTTTGTGTATATAAATATACTTAGACTGGAACTGTAGTATGCATCTCTAATGTACCTTTAATCCTCGCTGAAATGTGGAAATGGACAGAAGAGCAAGATCCTGCTGCTCCTCGGCGTAACGCACCAAGTAAACATACACCAACTTCTTCACCTGAAAGGAAAAGAGAGCAAGAGAGACCAACTTAAATTATGTAGATTACTTCAATTATTTTCACTGAGATAAATCTGAAGCGAAGAGATAAAGCACAAAAAGGGGAGAGGAAAATTGCTATTTCGTTAAGGTGAGATAAAGCTAAACCCTATGGGGGTTTTAAAAACTGTGATAAGATAATACATAAATTACAAGCAGGGAAATAAAAAAAAGAGATAAATAAATAATGAGCTTTAATGAAGGAAACAACAAAAGCAGAAGAAATGGAGCCCATAAAATATGAACCAACATGGGGCTGAGTTCATTACAAACCTCAATGTTTTTACACGCCACATTTTTCACCACAGCAGGGAAGAGATCTGATGCATTTTTACCTCGGGCGATCATCTGCACAGAAACAACAAAATCATCACTGTGCACAGTGAGGATTTCACAAGGTGACACAAACATTTATAATAGAAGGTGTAACTTTTTATTTTTTATTTTTATATCATACTTCTTCATTTTCATCCTTTGTCCTGCAGGAATAATGAATGAATGAGTCGGCGTGGAGCTTCAGAAATAAGAATCTAACACAGATTATGAATATTTAACAGCTGACTGTGCAGTTCTAATCTCTCACCAGTCTGGTTACCGTCCTCCTATTATGGCTGTAGGATATTGCAGATTCAGGATTTAAGAATGCATGCATGTCATGTTTTGCATTTAATATGACGCTTAAAACATCCCATGCCTTCGTCCTTCTTCAGCCCACCACGCTGCCATACCTGCAGATCTGTGAATCCCAAAGTAAACATGATTTATACTCACAGCGACGATCCGCTTCATAGCCTCCAGCTTCAGGGAGTCTTTGTTGCTATCCAGCATTTCCTTCAAGTCATCGTGTCTAAGGGAAGAAAATACTGATAATTAGCCACAGTTTTGTTCAAATGACCAGAAAATAACCTTTTTTGAAGCTTAAAATTAAAAAAAAAAAAAAATCAGGACATATTTTTCAAGTTACAATCAGTCTTTCTAAAAAGTTTGCAAATGTGACTCAGAAACTGCTCGCTTTGAAGTTGAAAATCCAGCTTGTAGATTATGTAAACCGTTGGTGCTGCAGCTCAAATAGGTGAGTAATTGGAAACTGACATGATCCTTCAAATATGCTGACTGCTGGGAGAAATTACAGATACTTCAGCAACAGTCGTTTTAGCAACATTTCTCTGACAGAAATGTTTTGGCTCAAGGTGTTTCGACCTGCAGGTTAAAAGGCATCCAATTATTCTGTATATTAACAAATAATGAATAACTGTGAGAACAAAGATTTCTACAGGTCAAATGATTAGTCCCAGTCAGATGTGAGGGAACACGCCGTCCAAGCAGGATGCCTGTGGGAGTGGATCTGAGCTGACATCCCCACCCTGCTGCAACACAAATACACACAAACCGGCAACCAGACAACAGTAAGACAGACGGGATCAGTGCCGCAGCTGCCAAGATAAAGAGCCCCGTGTAACCGAATGTTGAAATACTGATCGATAACATTTCCAAACAGACAGTGTTGCCTCTCTGTGTTGTCATGAAACAGAAGACAATAATGCTGCCATTTAAAGCCTCTTGTGTCTGGCAATTCTTTACCTATACCAACACAAACACTCTATTTGTCTGGAATGAACAAAGCCAAATTCTATGTTGTTTTGACTTTTTCTTTGATTTAAAAGTAGTAATTGCCGTCTGGATATTTACTGGCGCCAGAACTTTTATGGCCCCAATAATAAAGATAATTCAAAACAGATGAATAAATACATGCAACTTTTAATTGACTGGGTTTGTAGTGTAAATACAGAGGTAATTGGAAATACAATGAATATTTTAATTTTGATTCTGAGGAGAGCATTCATAAAAAATAAAAACATAAAAACGTGGGAGCAGACAAAATATTAAAAGCTTAAGAAAACACTCAGTTCTGCCAAATACCAAAGATTCTAAGTTAAGTGTGTTGGCATTATTCTGATGGCCTATTCATGAGCATGATTAAATAACAAAACTAGAAAAGCACTCGGATAGCGTAAACCTCCACCAAGCAGCACAGTTCAGGTCACACATTTGAAGACACTATATGAGAAAACATGAGTTACACTGCCATCTGGTGGACATTTGTTAGTACTACAACAGCGTCAATAATAACTAATAGAGAATTCTTTAAAAAAAATTCCTGGATGCAGACTGTGATCCGGATCACCTCCAAAAACTAATCACTTCCAGATCTTGACATTACCAATCTATCATGAAAAATTCATCAAAATCCATCCATAACTTTTCGAGTTATGTTGCACACAAACCAACAAACAAACCAACAAACAAATAAATGCCGGCAAAAACATAACCTCATTGGCAGAGGTAATAAAATGTATTTCAGAAGGTCCAAATGGAATCATTCTAGTACTTAAAGTGTTTCTGTGTAGTTCTGATGTTCCAAATTTTCAACATCAGGGGGAAGTCTTGCATTAGAGCACACTTCCAGCTACAAATACCATCAAAGAGTTAACACTACATATCCATAGACTGTATCAGGCACTGAATAAAGTATGAAGTTTATCACATCTATATTGTGATATCATCAAGTTTTCTTCTTCAAACTAAAACTTATAGATGTTATTCTGACAGTTGATCAAATTGCTTGTATTAATTTGTGTGCGCAATGTAGAATTTCATGTGTGAGGTTGAACGGCAGTTTGCAGGTGATTTACTAAGATTGCTTGTGCAAACTATAACAGTATATGTACTACTGGTTTTTCATCTTATTTATTTATTTATTTTTTACAGTTTTTACTTTTTTAATATTTTAAAGAAAACAGACACATTTATCGACAAATGTTATTTTTTTATTTTGCTGTAGAACAACAATTCCACTGTAGTTCATGTAAAACACTGCATTAAGAACTTGGCTGTAGTGCACAAATAAAAATGGCTTTTGATCAATTTAAAACATGCAAAGTCAGATGCCGTTTCACAAAGTTGCTAAACTAATTATTTGTTGCATGTGAAATATCGATATTACCTCCGTATCGATACGTGTATCGTGAAGAGGCCCGCGACGATATATCCATGTATCGATACTTTTAACACACCCCTAGTTTTTATACAACCTAATTTTTGTGATGTTTTCCAACTGTTTGATATTTTGTTCTGTTCTATTTCATAAAACCACTTCACAACATGATATGCACATCTTTTTAAGATTTGTCTTAACCCCCTCTCCATCTGTGAATAATTTCTGTATATTACTTGGAAGTCATTTATTTCTTGCTTTGTTTAATATTTGTACTGTTTTAAATTCCATCACATCGCTTAATTTGAATGTATGAGTGATAATAGTTTATTGGCATGTTTCATATATACATATGTGTATTGTTTATTACCCATATTGCTTTCTTTTCAAGTGTTTTCAATTTTCTTCTTTTTTTCCATTTAGAGCTGTGTCCATTGGTTAAATTTTTCCAATTCTATTCAAGCTTATTTATGCATCACATTTAAAAACAACTTTGTGCTTTCCAGAAATGCATCAGTGAAAATAATTAACACACAACAGTATATCATCTAGATAAAACACAACACATTACTATACAAACTAATAATAACTGGTGAAAAAAACAACAATGTTTTCGCTGACTTTAAATGTTGTTTCTTGGTGTTTCTCATTCCATTTCTTCACCATGTTTTCCTCACTGTGGGAGACTAGCAGAATGACTCACTACTCCCTCCACTAGTCACTAGAACCCTGGTCATTGGTATAAATGAATTACATCATTTCACATCTCTACAATCCAAAACATTTGCATCTTTAACACAACATCAAACACATTAATGGTAATTTCAGATCACTTTTTATTATCTGAATGTAGAAATAGTACATATAACCCCTTTTAAAGATAAAACTAAAGATGTAAAGGTATTAAATGGTGACGATTGGTGGGCGGGGTAATTAAGGAGGTGCACATTTCCCCTAATTGGTTTCCACAGTAACAAAGGATGAAATGATGTTAAAGTGATTTCCCACCATCTCATTGCAGATGACAGTGATCTCATAAGAATCTCATAAAATTCATAGTGATTAACACCATACATGACATTAGTCTGTGTCATTCATGCAAACACTGAAAGACAACAGGTGTTACATACGTATATAGTATCATAATCCTTCAGAAGGGTAGACTGATGGGGCTTTAGTTACACCATGAGGTCACTTTAAAGTAATTGTTTAGGGTACTAGACAGCATGTCAAACCAGTTGGTACCCAGTTGACTACATCACACCAGATCCTCTGTACCCTCTTATGTATTAGGAGCAGCCACAGTTCTGTATGTGTTGTCATGGTAATACTACAGGATGCTTGTAGCAATATACAAATGCTATACATAACCATACCCAGGAGACCATCTGCTAAAAGCTCGACAAAACCACTGTGAGACAACAGAACACAATACAAACAACAAGCACTTAAAAGGGTGATATTTTACTTTATTAAATGGAATTATGTATTTTCAAACATTTCCCTGTGGTCTATATAAAATATAAATGCTCTGCTTGGATCTAAATTCTTCATTAATTCAACTCCACAGGTCTATTTTTAACACTAGCCTATTTCTGAGTAAGAACATTAGAGGGTTTTGAACACTGGCCCTTTAAATGCAAATGAGCCACTTCATGCCCCACCCCCTCTAGACTGTTGACTGTGCTTTCTGTCCCATTCAACCAACAACTGAATATTTTTGGTAACTGGCTCGAGATTTGGACATATTTGGAGTTATTACTACAACTGCTGCTGCTGACAAACAATTATGTCAAACTCTGAGAAATGTTTGTTGGAAGTCTTGACGTTAAATATGCAAAAGTTGTGGCGTAACTAGTTATAAAACATAGTATATCAAGCAGGAATTAAAACAGGTTGTAGAAATCTATATGATTTTTGCCAAAAATGAATATAAAGATAGTTTTGCAGCAGCTGGAGGGTTCAAATACAAACTGTATGAACTGTTTTGGTCCAAATACGCAAATAAATTAACCAAAGACTAATTGAAAATATCTAAATGAAAATGACTAAAAGTGGGTTTAGATAAATATGGGCAAATATCTAAAACAAGTTAACAGTCTGAGACCAGCGTATGTTACAGATAATCCAATAAAACAAAAGAACACTTTGACAAAGTGCACTGCTAAGCTAACACTAAGTAGATCCAACACTACAAGTATTATTTTTCTATTAGAAAACTAATACAGAAGTCAAGGATGAGAACCTTTAAGAAACAACTTTCAGTTTCAAAGAAAATAAATGATAAAAAATAGAAACATTGTTGTTTTCACCACAGATCTAAATGAAAATAATGAAGTTTGATAGTGAAATGACAGTGTTTCTTCTACACGGTAAGTCTTATTTTGTGCCTTATGAAGGTGTAAAGTTATTACTTATTTTCTTTGCTAAGTTGCTGTAACTGTGACAGTTCTGACCTTGTTCAGATGATTCCAAACAGATCTTTAGTTCAGATATTGAAGACACACACTGTATAGAAAGCAGAGGTGATTTGTGGTTTTACTGTGGTTGTTTTCTATCTGAAAACAGAGCTAAGCTAACAGAGCTATAATGTAAACTATCAGCTGATGCAGAACATGAAGATCATAACAGATAGTGTTACTTTGACCAAATATGTGTTTTTTCTTGAGGTGAAAACTTGTCAATTCCATTACACAGATGTGTGTAAACAATGAGTGTGATACTTTCAGAGTGACACAGTCTGTGAACAACATTAAATCCAACACTTTTCACCTAATTTAGGTAATTGCTACCTAAAAAATATTTGAGTGAAATATATAGTTTTGAACTTAGGTAGATGGGTGAGTCCAGTTAAATTAAACTTGATCTGAAACCAGCTGAAAAATTCATTGTAGTGTTTGCTTTTTAAATGTCAAGACTCGCTTCTGTCAAAAATAATTATTAAATTATTTAAAACACATGTTTTACCCTCCAAACACATATAATCAAAGACTGGACAAATATTTGATCCTAGTGTGGCCAGACATTTTTATGTCTCTCCGGTGTGTATAGAAGGCTGTTGGAATATACTATATATTTCCTGTGTGTTGGAGGTTTGACGGCAGGGAATGGACGCCTTGCAGTCTGTGAGGAGGTGGCTGCTGCAGAAGCGAGCTGATTTATCACGACTCTGCTTGAGTTGTGTGTGTGTGCACCTCCGTTTATTTGTGAAAAAGACTCGTATCCTTTGAGAACCAAAGTGTTAATAACTGCATTGCATGAATAATATGGTTCACTCAGTCACACACTTCAAACCCTAACTTCCTCAAAGGGTGTCAAATCAAAAACCTGAGAGTATCTATAAAATGCTGTTTGTGGAGGATTATTTTTGGATTTAAGCAGTGAGCTGAAGCTGGTTTCTTAGCTACAAATATGTGGCTGCGTCCCAAAACAAATGCAAAAATAAACTCCAAGAAAATGCAAAGATAAGCTGCCTGAGGCGATGACGATTCAGACACAAGGTTGAATTACTAAACCACACTGATCTTTTTTTTTTTTTTCTTCAGAAAATCAAAATGGTTATGGTCCATTTCATCCTGTGAAATTACCACGAGAGATCTAAAACTTCTGGCAGAACCTGAGATATGTGAACATTTACATTTAAACTAGTCACTTCATTTCAGCTCTTATATCTGTAACCATCTTTAATACAAGCTTCATAACATTTTTTTTTTTTTTTTTTTTTAATAAGGACAAGATAGCCAAAAAGCATATACTGTTGTTCTAGATTCTGTAAAATGTAAACTGTATTTAGTTTAGTTTTAAATTTATGTTCAGATAGAGGTTAATTATGGAGCACCCTACAATTATTTGTGCATTATTTTGTGTCTTGCCTTTGCTGAACACAGTAAAAGTAAACAGATAAGACTGGAACTACAATAGATTTTCCATTATAGCAAGATGATACTATTGTTGCTCTTACATTCTTTAGCACGCTCTCACTCTCACTTTCCATGGAAAACTAAACCCGAATGTGGGGAGTTCACATCCTTTTTCTGTATTCCATTAAAAAAACCATTGTGAGACAAAGTGATTAACTCATTTTTTATACTTATGACTCATCTTAGCCCTGAAATGTACCTGCCAAATTCTAATGGAGGAGGAGACATCCTTTGTCTCATGGCTGGTGGTAATTTGCCACCTTGATCAGCT
>JAPSES010000249.1:11808207-11831170 GCA_029822895.1 Maxillicosta whitleyi
ACACATAAACACAGCCACACACACACACACACACACATATGTACCTGATGGCTGTCCCACCAGGCCCCCCTTCTTCATAACCATCACAGTAGAAGAACCTGAGGACTTCAGCTTTTACCAGTATTATATGTAGCTCTGTCCTGATCTGGATGTTTTTGCTTCTGATGTGATCCAGTTTTTTTATGATTATTTTTGCAGACACTGATCCAATACTTTTAACTGTAACATTTCCATTTTATAACAAATATGGTTAATGTTCAACTAACTCTTTCCAGCATTAAAATTTAATGCACCCAAAGTATAACCCCAAGGTTTTTTATTATGTTTCATAACAGAAATAACAACTTTTACTTTGTTTTTTAACAAACCTTCACTAAGTCCAGTCCAGTATGTGTGGTATATCATAACTGTTTACGTGTTTACTTTAAAACAAGATGTTACATATAAAAAAATAAATAATCAAACATTGAGGTAACTTAGATTTGACATTAAAATCAGGTACTAATGGCAGCTTTTCTTCTGTGTTCTCTACATTCAGGCTTCATTCTACGTTGACTCTAGTTCACAGGCCTGTTAAACTCACATTAGTTCAGTTCCACATTCAGCCTAATATGGTATAAAGTGGGCAGGGCCAGTGAAATAATATGAATAATAGGATAAGAACTTTTGAGTAAAAAAATAAAATTCTCTTGTGATCTGTGAACATAACATGAACAAATATGAACAGCCTGACAATTCTTAAGTAAAATAAGTGTAATGTTAATAATACACTTATTATTTTATCATTTATACATGTTCATCAGAACATACAGATACACTGACTCTACAAATACATAAAACATTAAATAACAGGCAGAATATTATTTCTATGAAGAAAGTTCATGTTATTTTACTGTTTTTGTAAATGTTAACATTTTTGTGTAATTTATTTATTTATTTATTTTTACACTGAAATAAAGAAGAAAAATAAGCAGTTTTCATTATTTATAGGTTATTCTGACTGTATTTTACTGGTTCTGACCCACTTTAGATTGAAATGACCTAAAATTATTTTAAAATCCTTGATTATTCACATCGGTTTAATTTTTGCCTTTCACAAATTCACCCCAGAGTTGTATTAAAGCCTTTGGCGGGCCGTATTTGGCTCCCGGGCCTCATGTTTGACCCCTGTGGTCTAACTGTTCCCCTGGAGACGTAGCCGTGCATCATAAGCCTCAGTGGGTCTTTGTTTTTTCTAGAACATGTTTTTGCTTCCATCTCATCTCTACACATTGGCTGCTTTTCCTTTTGCTTTCAGAGGCTTAGGTGCTGTTTATATTCTGCCAATTTGTCTGGAATTCACCGTTACTTTTGACCATTTTTTCCATCACATATGTAAAACAATTTTTTTCAAATTTAAATTAAGGCACACAATCACTGCAACCATAGTTATGAGAAAAGTCATTGGAGTAAGTTTTGATGCCTTCACACTCATTTCTGGACACGATGTATTAGCATAAAAAAAACAATGCTTTTTTTTTACATGATTATAATATTTCTTACAAACTGCTTGTATAATTTCTCTAATTACAAACTTTATCCTCTCTCTCACCTTTTCTCCGCTCTGACTTTTACACACCCTGATTGCATGATGCGTTCAAGTGTCACACATACAGTGTGAGGGTGGTTTAAAACAGAATAGCTAGCATTTTTCTTTTTTTTTTTTTTTGGCTTATTTTAATATATCACAGTCCTGTCATGTTCTTTCAGCGCCCCCTTGTGTATAATTATTATATACTAAAAGCATAATGGTATCACCTTTAATTCTTTAAAGGTATTTTAGATCTAAAGAGCTAACCCTAATGTTCTAGTAGTTTTACTGTAGCATTAGCAGCAAGTGTCTTCTTGGAAAAGGATTGTGACCCTTGAACAAATATAGTTGAATCTGATAAAGTCAACATTTCACAGCATCCGCCGTTACAACTGCTGAGTTAGAATCAATGTATAAAAACTGCTTTGACCGTATGACTTAGGGGCACTTAACACGGAAACGCTTTCGGGTGAAAAACGCAAAACATTTTGTCGGGTGTCCTATATCATTTACATGGTGATGACGTTTTTGGTGGTTGAAAACGCAAAAAAATGAAAACCCCCTCCAGAGTGGAAATCTTAAAAACGCTCCACCGTCCCGTCACCGTGTAAAGGGTGAAAAACGCAAAAAGTGCATTTCTCATCCAATAGAAATGACATGACAAGCATGTGGATGTATGTGCAGTTCCATCCCACATGGACGCTTCCCATTTAGATGTTTTTTATATTAAATTGTAATTCTATTTTTACAGTACTGTGTAAGCTTATATAATATTTATATTAAAAGTCCAAAACTCCACCAAAATAGTTGAATTAGGGGATTATTCCCTTAACAGTGAGTCTGCATCGGTGCAGACTTCCCAATGCTGCAGCAGGAATCAGGTCCAGACAATGGAAGAACAATCATTCCAAAGTTCTGTCTACTTCTTCCAATTAGACAGTTTAGATACAACACACACCTTTATCTACTTAATGTTTTAAATATTATGTATTCTCTGTGCATTCTACCCTTAACCTGTTGAACACATGACAGCTGCGGCACAAACAATGCATCTGTCCGTCTCCATGGTGATGACTCCTTTTTTTTTTCCTGATAGAGAAACTAGTGCATGTGGCGTTATTGGATATAAATATAGCTAGGAAGTTGAACATCACAGGTTCAAACCTGCACTTTAAGCATTGATTTTTCTACGACTTTATTTTTGTCTTAGGTATCAACATTTATTTGACATTTTGAAAGCGTACATCCCTCATTAAGCCCCTCCCCCAGGCGTACGTTTTGTACGTTCTTGAAACAGTAAAAATATTTATTCATACATGGTTTAGATACAACTGATAACAAAGGGCTCATCATAAAGTTGGAACAGATACACATTATTATACATCACTCACATGAATGAAAAATGGTAAGGTGTGCGTTTTATCTAAACTGTCTAATTGGAAGAAGTAGACGGAACTTTGAAATGATTGTTCTTCCATTGTCCAGACGTGATTTCTGCTCCAGCATCAGGAACCCTGCACCCAATGCAGACTCACTGTTTAAGGGGATTATATATAATTATTATATAAGCTTACACAATACTGTAAAAATATAATTACAATTTAATATAAAAAGTGTCTAAATGGGAAGCGTCCATGTGGGATGACACCGTATGTGCGGATACTGGCTAGAATCAGCTGGATATTGGTGTGTATACTGCATCTATGTAGAGGAAATTCCACACTTTTGCGTTTCCATTTAAACAAAGATTTGACCCAGAAACACTCGTGTAAATGCAGAGTTTAAAGTGAGAACAAAACGGCACTTTTGCGTTTTTGATTCAAATGGTTTTCGTGTAAAGGTAGCCTTAATCTTATTATTTTCAGTCCATGTAACAAAAACAAAGATTTGAGAAATTGATTTGAGGAGATGACTTGTGACTCAACACAACAAACCATATAAGAATGTAGCTTTTCATGTTGGTTTTACATCATGTCTGTGTTTCATTCAGACATGCACTTTAGAGTCAGGGTTGTCATTGTCACATGATCCTCTAATCCTATTGACAGTGACACATTATGTTCAGGTGTCTTTGTGTTGGTGCTCAGCGGTGTGCCCCCTCTAACTGTCCTCTTTACGTCCCAGATCCAGACTCTGGTCTCAGACTCAGCAGGACACAAGCTGCTGGTCCTCAGTGGACAGAGCTCTGATCACGGCGGCCTCCTTCTTCAAACTGGGGTTTTCACTCACCACGCCTTCTCTCGGGTCTTCACTGATCCTGGGGTGAGTCAGAACTGCAGATACCAGGGTAACAGGGTAACCAGACAAAAACATGGGCCAACAGATTTAAATACTTGGTGTTTGTTGTTCAGTTCATTGAATGGACATAGTCCTCACACACTCAGTGTTTGTGGTTGTGTCCTCTCTGCAGGTTCGTGCATCTCTGGGCACATCGCCCCCCAAACAGCAGGCCACCCTCACTGTGTCCTGCCGGGGGGAAGCGGGTTGGAGCTCCGTGGGACAGCAGCCGACCCTGCACGACTTCCTGGAATACAGACTGAACCCTGAGCCCGTTCTCCCAAAGATGGAGGGCGTCACTGAGTTCACAGAGTACATCTCTGAGACCGTCGACATCCCTTCGCCCTTCGACCTCCTGGAGCCACCCACCTCTGGAGGATTTCTCAAACTGTCCAAACCATGCTGCTACATCTTCCCCGGTGGTCGAGGAGACTCCGCTCTCTTTGCCGTAAATGGGTTCAACATCTTAGTGGATGGAGGCTCCGAGCGGAAGTCTTGCTTCTGGAAGCTGGTCCGCCATCTGGATCGCATTGATTCAGTTTTACTGACGCACATTGGCGCTGACAATCTACCGGGAATAAACGGGCTTCTCCAGAGAAAGATTGCAGAGCAGGAGGAGGAGCAGTCCCAAGGCTCCACCAACTACAGTGACTGGATGAAGAACCTGATCTCTCCTGAACTTGGCGTGGTCTTTTTCAATGTACCTGAAAAACTCCGTATGCCAGAATCCAATCTTAAAGTTAAACGCAGTATCGAAGAGGCCTCACTCACCCTGCAGTACCTGAACAAACTAGGAATCAAACCAGAGCCTCTCTTCCGGGTGGTTAGCAACACTATCGAACCCATTACTCTGTTCCACAAGATGGGGGTGGGTCGGTTAGACATGTACATCCTTAATCCTGTCAAAGACAGTAAAGAAATGCAGTTTTTAATGCAGAAATGGGCTGGCAACAGCAAGGCTAAAACAGGCATTGTGCTGCCCAATGGCAAAGAAGGAGAAATCTCTGTGCCCTACCTGACTTCAGTCACAGCCTTAGTTGTGTGGCTTCCAGCCAACCCAACAGAAAAGATCATCCGAGTGCTTTTTCCAGGGAATGCACCGCAAAACAAGATCCTGGAGGGCCTTGAAAAACTTAAGCACCTGGACTTCTTACGCTATCCTGTGGCCACACAAAAAGACATTGCTTCAGGAGCTCCTCCATCGGTTATCAAACAGACCAAGTTAAAGCAAAGAACAGACAGCAAAGAAAGCCTCAAATCCTCTCCGAAGACGACAGCAAAACCCACAAAGAAAGAAGCTGATGGGCAAGATGATGTATCTGCCACCACAGAGGCAAAGAGTGACTCTGTCAAGGAAAATATATCTATGAAGAAAGAAGAAAAAAAGCCAAGCAAAACTATGAAATCTAAAACTGATGCACCAGAAAAGAAAAAACTTCTGAAAGAGAAATCCTTGAAAAAGCACTCAAAAGAAAGGGTATCCAAAATGGATGAGAAAAAGGACAAGGAAAAGAAAGACATCAAGAGAGCGAAGAAGGATGATGCTGCCAAAAAAGATGACAAGAAAGAAGGGAAGTCCAAAGAGGACAAAAAAAAGGACACATCCAAACCTGAGTTAAGGAAAATCACAAAACCTGATCTGAAACCCCTGACGCCTGAAGTCAGAAAGACGTTACATAAAGCAAAAGTGTCAAGTAAAGCCAAAACTGGCAAAATCAAAGCATCTAAAGTGGAACCTGCTGAACCCAAGAAAGAGGAGCCACCGGTAGCCGAATATATTAAGCCTGAGTCGGTAGAAAATGGAGCTGCAGAGGGTTTGTCAGCTCCGTCCACACCGGAGGACCTCACCAAGGACTTTGAAGAGCTGAAAAAGGCAGAAGACTCCGCTGTATCAGAAGAAAGAGTTGACAGAAGTGACGTTTTACTGGAACTAACAACAAAGACCATGAGTCAAGAAAGCCAGCAGACACAGGAAAAACAAGAATCTGAGCAGAGAGATCAACTCAAAGAAAAGAAAGACATGGAGGAAGCTCAGAAGTTAGAGGATGAAGGAGCAGCAACTCAGGATGAGGAAGACGAAGATGACGAAGAAGAGACCAAAATCGCAGAGAGGAAAACTGAAGAAGAGGTGGAGGTAGAGGAGGACATGGGAATTGGAGAGGAGGAAGATGAATCCAGATGGAAGGAAGCAAAAGATGATGATCGTAAACATGAGACTGAAGAAATGGAGAAGACCGAGTCAGGAAAGGTTGTGATGAAAGAGGAAGAAGAAGAAGAGCTGATGGATAAGGCGGAGCTGGAGGAGGTTGAGGATTTAGATGTAATAGCTGATGAAGAGATCAAACCTGAACAAATTACCACACCACTTCTGACCACAGTCAAACCTGATGAGGAAGAAGAGGAGGAGGAAGGCTACCTGTCACAAGTGGGTGGGGCCACAGCTCCGATAACTTCTGTTGCTCAAGGCACCGCTGCCGCTGTAGAACCAATTTCCTACATCCAAGATGAGACAATTCCTGGCTACTCAGAGACTGAACAGACCATCTCTGATGAGGAGATCCACGAGGAGGCTGAGGAGAGGATACCGCACCTCCAGTATGACGTGGGTGAATACGACGTCTCTGTTCCTGATCAGACCGGATCGTTTGTGGACATTCATGGCATGAGGGAAATGCAAGCTGTCGCCATGACCGAGAAGGGTTTCTTTCCTGGAGTGCAGGAGCCCGTTTCGGTGTTTACCAACATCATCACTGCTCCTCTTGCTGAAGAAGAACATGTATCCTCTGCAACTTCTATCACAGAGTATGACAAAATGTCCTCCTTCCCTCCTTCGATTGCTGAAGACCAGTCTGTGGCATCAGTTGCTGCAGCTCCAGCTGAGGAACCAAAAACCCTTGTTCCTGTTTCGACTCCACCTACCCACAAAGAGCCACGCTCTGCAGAAACACTCTCACCACCATCTTTAGAGGATGACAAGCAAGTTAAGTCTCCATCAGAAGACTTGCAGCTACCTGTTACAGAAATGAAGATGGCAGCAAAGGAGGAGGAAGAGGAAGAAGAAGAAGAAGAGGAAGAAGATCAAACACCAAATGTTGACATTTCACTTGACAAACTTCAAGAGGGCTATGTTGTCTCTCAAATAGGACAGCATAAAGAAGAGAAAGAAAGTGAAAAACAAGGAGTGTCTCCTGTTTTGAAGGCTGTACCCGATCCTAAAGCTGTCCATCTGCCAGTAGAAGAGGAAAATCTTGATGCATCTAAAGATGCTTCTTCGACAGTTCCCACTAGACCTTTTGGATCTGACTCAGTAACATCAGAGAGTGAAGAACGTTGCTTCAGTCCAGACGACATCACTGTGAAAATGGCTTCTCCTCCTCAGTCTGGTCCGCCGAGTGCGGCTCATTCTCCAATCCGTCAGTCACCCATCGAGGACAAGGTGAAGGCGTTCCCTGATTTAGAACAGGAACAGGTAAAAGACATCCCTGAAGCTGTGTCTACTGATAAAACTGAACAGAAAGAGGAAGAAACACAAAAAGACAGCAAGAAGCATGAGGTGGATAGTTCCACATCTTTGGACATAAAAGAAGTTCCACCTATAAAAGAGTTAGAAAAGGATATTTCACCTGTGCTAAAAGATGGTGAACAGGCAGGAAAAACAGAAAGTCATGCAGCAGTATTTACAGCAGATTCATCATCTGAACAAATAGATGAACTGAAAGTGCCTATTCCACCTAGATTTACAGAGGGGGATTACCTGGATGACAAAGATAAGAAAGAGGAAGATCGTGATGATAAATCTGAAGTAAAAGCTACAAAGGTGGAACAAGAAAAAGGGACAGAAAAGAACATTTCAGATGTCAGTCAAATTGAGGATGAACAGAAACAGAAATATGACAAACAGGAGGACACTTTGGTCACAAAGGCGACCATAGAGGAAAAAACAGAAAAAGAGGCAAAAGATGAAACTAAAGTTGTCAAAGAAGAGCAGATGATAGATCAAGCTGTTGAAGATGAACAGAAAGAAGCTGAAGTCCAAGCATCCAAAGCAGAATCTGAGCAAATTAAAGACAGAGTCCTGAAGGAAACAACACAAGATGACCCTCACATTGAAGTTAAAACCGAGACAGAGATGGACTTTAAAAAGGACAAATTGTCTGGTGTTAGTAGTCTTACAGAAGACAGTAAGGGAGACACATTAGATGTGGAAGAGAAAGAAACTGAAAAAACTGCAGATATGTCGCCTGTTAAAGAATCAAAGAAAAATGAAGGGGTTGTAATTGAGGAATCGAAAAAGGATGAAAAACATGAAATCAAAGCAGAAGAAGAGGTAAAACTGACAGACGGTTTCATCACAGATGGAAAGGAGACAGTGAGGGGTGACATGTCTGGTCCTAAATTCAGCAAAGAAGAACAAATCACCATTAAGGATGATACATCAGCTGTTGTAGAAGGAAAGAGCGAAGAAGCTAGTAAAGATACTGAGACAGAAAAGGATATAACTGAAAGGAAAGAGGTGTTCAAACCAAGCACAGAAAAAGGAAAAGAGGACGTGACTCAGAAAGAAGTTAGTCCTCCTACGGAAGTTTCTGAAAAAATTCCAGATAAAGATGTTACTCCTCCTACTGAAGTTTACAAAAAACTTATAGAAAAAGATGTTAGTCCTGCTGAAGTTCCCGAAAAACTTACAGAAAAAGATGTTAGTCCTTCTACTGAAGTTCTGGGAAAACTTACAGGAAAAGATATTAGTCCTACTGAAGTTTCCGAAAAACTTACAGAAAAAGATGTTAGTCCCACTGAAGTTCCGGAAAAACTTACAGTAAAAGATGTTAGTCCTACTGAAGTTTCCGAAAAACTTACAGAAAAAGATGCTAGTCCTACTGAAGTTTCCGAAAAACTTACAGAAAAAGATTTTAGTCCTACTGAAGTTTCCGAAAAACTTACAGAAAAAGATGCTAGTCCTACTGAAGTTTCCGAAAAACTTACAGAAAAAGATTTTAGTCCTACTGAAGTTTCCGAAAAACGTACAGAAAAAGATGTTAGTCCTACTGAAGTTTCCGAAAAACTTACAGAAAAAGAAGTTAGTCCTCTTACTGAAGTTTCCGAAAAACTTACAGAAAAAGATGTTAGTCCTACTGAAGTTTCCGAAAAACTTACAGAAAAAGAAGTTAGTCCTCTTACTGAAGTTTCCAAAAAACTTACAGAAAAAGATGTTAGTCCTACTGAAGTTTCCGAAAAACTTACAGAAAAAGAAGTTTGTCCTCTTACTGAAGTTTCTGAAAAACTTACAGAAAAAGAAGTTTGTCCTCTTGCTGAAGTCCCCGAAAAACTTACAGAAAAAGATGTTAGTCCTTCTACCGAAGTTCTGGGAAAACTTACAGGAAAAGATGTTAGTCCTACTGAAGTTTCCGAAAAACTTACAGGAAAAGATATAAAGGATGACGCTGTCACTTTCACACCAACAGTAGGTGTTTCTGCCATTAAACCAAAAGAAGAAAAAGATGAAACCTCCTTCCTCAAACTGAGTCAGATGGAGGAAAAGCAGATATTATTTAAAGATGAAGATTCCTCTGTCAAAGCAGCAACGGAGGAAGAGAAACCAAGACTTACTGATACCGAACCAATGATGAAAGAAGAAAAAGATATTATTAAAGATGTCAAGACATCCACAGATGACATGAGCACAGAGAAAGTCATATCTGTTCCTAAACCAATCACACAAATTGAAGAAGGTAAAATCATGACTCAAGATGGTGGTGCTGAAGCTGTGACAGTAGAAGACAAGAAAGCTGATGATGAGGAACACAAGCTCACCTTCAAAACATCTGCAGGAGAAGAGACAGTTCTGGATCATGGTGTCTCAGTAAAGTCCATCCAGCAGGACAAAGATACAGATGTTGTTAAAGGTGAAATACCTGATGTCAAACCCTCCAAACCAGAGGAGAGCAAAAGCATGACTGATGGGAAAGCCATCACAGATGAAGAAGGGAAAGTAGACGTTAAAGATCTACAAAAGGAACTGCTAAAGGATGTAACCCAGGATAAAGAAGTGAAGGTCAAAGAGGAAGAAAGGAAAGGAGAGGAAAAAGAAAAGACAACTGTTCTGTCCATCAAGGAGCCAAAAGAAAGTGACAGGGACGAGATTTCAGCGCAAACCACAAAGGATGAAAAAGAAGTGGAAAAAAGAGATGTTTCTGACCAACAGAAAACATCACATGAAGCTAAAGAACAGGACAAGGATGAAAAGTCTGACCACAAAACCATGGTGGTGGAAAGAAAAGAAAAAGAAACTAGTCAGGATGACACAAAAAAAGAAACAAACGGTAGTGTGGGACATCACAAGGACACAGAAGAAAAAGAGCAAAAAGTTGAGGAAGAAAGAAAGGATGGAGTCAAACAGCACAGTTATGAACCTGAATCTGCCAAAAGGGAAGATGAAGAAGCATTTAAAGTTAGCATTTGTGATGTAGGATCTATTTTAGGGCCAGAGACAAAGAAGGAGGCTCCAACATATGACACCAAAGATGACAAACAAGGAAAAGATGCTGATCGTTTTGCACCTGAAGCCATTACACATGATGAAAAAGATGTGGATGTTGCTCATGTGTTGGAAGAGCAGAAAACTAAAAGAGAGGTTTCTGAGGTTGGTGATAGGACAGTCCATGAAGAAACCACAGAGAAGCTTCAAGAACACAAAGAGAAGGAATCCTTTGGTGTTGTGTCAGCAGAAAAGCAACCAGACTCTGTGATTTCATCAAGTCAGGACCAAAAACATAAAGAGGATGATACACATGTTTCTCTCCATCAGATCCAGGAAGATAAAAAAGAAGATAAAGAGGTGAAAATCAGCAGCAGCCAAGAAGAGAAGACTGATAAAGAAAAGGATGATGCACATGTGGCTGAGCTGAGTAAAGAGCAGAAAATGGAAAAAGAACAAGAAAAAGATGAGACTGAGGAAGTTAAAGATGAAAAGATTAAATCTCAAGAGCCAGAAAAGGTGGTTAAAGACACAAAGGTGGATGAAAAAGACAAGTATGACTCCTTGGATGCCAAAGAGGAGAAATGGGAGAGAGAGGAAGTCCAGGAGAAAGACGTGGACAAAGCCATTAAACAACCTCCAACGATGGAAGCAGGAGACGCAGCAATGGCGTCCAAGTCTGATTACAAACCTGCTTTTGTGGTTCAGTCCTCTGATGAAGACCGTGATGAAGAAGAAGAGGAGGACATCTGTATGGGAGGGGCCGGGTCCAGACCTCTATCTCTGGACCCAAGAAAATCCCAACATGACATCTACTCTGCAGATCTGCCGTCATCTGACAAAGTGGCCACGGTGATTATACCAACACTCACGATGCAAGAACCCTCTATCGATGAAGACTATACAAAAGAAGAACGTACTAGTATTCCATCTGAAGAAGACAAAGAAGATCCAAAAACTGAAACCACACCTACTCCACCAGAGCCCTCTAAAGAGACCTCAAGTCCAAAAAAAGACCTGCCTTCAGCTGGTCCCTTCATTAAAGCAGAACTACCACCAGACCGAGCAGAGACACAAAAGCCAGTTTTATCAGCAGTATCAAGCACAGAGAGTCAACCTAGGAGCAGCACACTGTCTAGCACCGAGAGCCAGGCCAGTGTTGACGAAACATTACCGTCCCAGGAATCAGGTGTCGGTCCTAAAGACAGACCTGGTAAGGAAGCAGAGCGTGAAATGGAAGGAGAGCAAGAGGTGGCATCTCCAGGACTATCACAGCCCTGCTCCTACTTTATGTTAGATAAAGATTCTGAGAAGGCAGACTCTGCAACAATGGGTAAATCTGCCTCAGAGGATTCTAGTGGAAGCCTACAAGATGAAAAGTCAACATCTAAGTATGACCCGTATGAAAAGCCGATCCCACACGATCAAGACACGGACCTAAGGCCGGACAGTGGGGCTCCTTTGGGTATCAGTCAGGTTTCAGACATAAGCATTGATGATAACAGGCGAAGCTTACAAACAGAACCTGCCGGTGCCTTGTTTCTTCTGGATGATCAGTACAAAGAAGAACCACTGTCCTTCAGTAGAGTCGACTACAGCCCAGTGTCACTCACAGAGAGCCCACGGAGTATCTCGCCCAGATATGAAGACAGAGAGAAAGGCCAAGAGGAAGAGAGTGAGAGGGAAGAAAGGGCAGATACACTTTATGTTGACAAGAGCTTCGTGCAGGACAATAAAATGGCTCAGGCAGCAGAGTCTTTCAGTCCAAAAGAGGATAAACCAGAAAAATCAGAGAAAGAGAAAGAAGCAGCTTCAGTGACTGTTCAGATGGATTCAGCTTCTACGAGTACTGGTGGTCATCTGACTGGTGCAGCATCTTTCACAGAGGTGAAAGAGAAATCTGAAGAGTCACTGAAGTATAAGACAGGATCCTGGGAAAGAGAAGATTCCTCATCCGGCCGACGTTCACCTGCAGAGAAAGACATGTTACCTCAACAAACAGAAGCATCATGTGTTTTACCTTCAGGCAATGAAAAGGATAAGAATGTTCTGGAATCTGACAATAGTCAAATGAGTAGCTCTTACATGTTCTCTGAAGGCAAAGAGAGTCTGGTGGATAAAAGGCTGATAGTAGAAGGAGAAGACTTCGACGAGGATGACGACGAGGATGAAGAGGACGAGGAGGAGGATGAAGAAGAGGAGCTGAGTGATGTAGATATGGAGAAGGGAGCCAGAGAGAAGTCTGAGAAAGAGATGTGTGGGCGTAGCTCTGACAGTAGTGTTCAGGAGGTAGAGGACTCCAATAAAAAGTCTGAGTCAGGCTCCATTAAAGAGGATTCAGTCTGCAGAGCTGATGAATCACCAGCTTCCAAACTCACAGAGACTCAAAAACCATTATCTCCTGAAACAGACACTGGAGCCAAACCTTCTGAGACAAAAAGCGAAGAAGCCCCTAAAACACCTCCAACACCCAAACCAGATTCAGACATCCTGAAACCTGCCGACACAAAGAAAGAAGGTGACTCAGACGACAAAAAGCATTTATCTGCTGAACCGATCACAAAAAGGAGGCTGTCGTTTGTGGAGGACATCGCTCCCTCTGAGACACAGAAAGCAGATAAAGACAGAACTTCTCCAGAGACAAAGGACATTAGTCAACCAAAGACCACATGTGGCTCTGAGCCCTCAGGGTCCAGACCACCATCCAGTCCCTCCCCTCCACTGACAGGAAGCTACGCTGTCATTGGAGGGTATTCACAGCCTTCTCATAGCAAAGACAGTCCAGAACACATGTCTGACTCAAGCCCACACTTCCCTAAGAGTGACGATAAATATTTCAGCCAAGCGAATATTCAAGAAGAACCTGATGTGAATAAGAGGCAGACTTCAGATATCACCTCAAAATCTGAAGAGACCACCTCATCTGTTTGTACATACACCACATTGACGTACTCTGCTACATCTTACAGTTACTCCTCGTCAGCCTCGACATCTTTTCCACAGATTCAGCATTTTGAAAGATCCGCATCTGGCTCTGAGGTCCAACGAGAACAGTCACCCAGACTAGAGTCCACAGGTTTGAGTTCTGCAGGGCTTCAGAGAGACGAATACATGGAGGTGACGATGACATCCAAAGTGTCTTTACCAGGTCAGTGTGAGGAGGGAAAACAGGTTCCAGTTGCCCAACACAGTGGCTCAGAAAAAGCTGACACAAAAAGCACAGAGAGTTTTTACATGTTAGAAACAAAGACAACCACGTCCAGTGCAGCTCCACAGAGTAAACCAACTGGAGATCCATCACCGTCAGGGGCTCACTTTGACGTGTGCCCCCTCCAAAGGGCTGACTCTGCTGACAGGACGTCTCCTGAATCAGCAGAAGATCCTAGTACACTTGAAATGGACGATAGCACCTTACCTTGTCGCATTGAATGTCAGAAAACCATAGTGACTGAACAAAAATCCATGTTTGAGTCATACATGACAGGAATTACCTCTGTAGGCTCCACAGAGATGAAGTCAGTCAGCATCACCTCAACAGCTGCTGCTGAAGCATCAAAACCTGAAACTCAAGCCTCAGTTTCTCCACCAAGTATTAGCACAGATACCAAAACCTCATGTGCCACAGGATCCACATCAGATAAAGAAAAGGAGAACATTCATGAGGAAGGAGCTAAGACTGGATCCACTTCACCGCCAAAGGATGAAGTGATGGACAAAGGTGCTGAAGTTAAACAGAAAACAGAGGAAAAGACTTGCAAAGAGAAGTCACCTCCCACTGATGTGGTGAAAGAAGGACAATTTAGAGCTGAGACAGAGAAGAGTCTGTTGGAGAAGCCATCAGAGAGGTTAGAGGTGAGGAGGAAGAGCAGTATATCAGACTGGGAGCTGCTGCAGAGGCCTGACGACTGCCCAAGTGCTCCGCCCCCGGGTTATGGTGACGATGACGGAGAGGACGAAGAGGAGGAGGAGCCAATGGAAGCCATGGAGTGGATGTCCGGTATTCACGGTAAGACATCAGATCCTTTTCTGGTCTCACAGTAAAGCAGTGTACAGCGTAAAAGCAACAAAGAGCAAGAAGCATTAATGAACCACAGAATAAGGAAGAGCAACAGCAGATAGAGGACACAGCAGACGATGTCACAACAACACATTATCCTTCACAATAACATGAAAATATAGATAATAAACATGTACACTGTTACTGAACATAATCAGTCAGAGGATGGATTTAACGGAACTCCAGCAGATGTTTATGGACTTGGACATTTTGTGTCCGTCTCCAGACTTATACTTTTCAACAGCACTTTCTCTGATCTGCTTGGAGTGTTATTTTGTCTTCCTGATGTAATTGTTGTCAGAAATACTGATGAACCAGATACTGAACCTTCCAGACCCGCAGACACATTCACTGACCTCAGGTAATCTCCATTTGACTAGTTGTCAGATGACTTGCACCCAGTGGTGGGTAGTCATTTATTTTATAAACCAAATAATAAAGGACATGATTACATCTATAAAAGTATTAAAAGGCAAAAACATTGAATAGAATGAATATTATTCATACACAGTTGTTGGTTTGTCACTATTGCGTTTGGTTCTGACGGGTCATCTGCTTTCACACAGACTCAGGTGCAAAGGCTGAACGTCCATCTGACCTGAACCCTCCCTGCTCCTCCGCCTCCTGCGAGTACAAACATCGCAAAGGAGAGCTGTCGCCATCCTTCATCAACCCCAGCCCACATCATCTGTCCAGCGACGACACCAATGAGGACCAATCCCAGGATGGAGATGGAGATGAGGATGAGCAGGAGCAGCATTCAGTAAAGAAGAGGTCACACAAGCAGAGGCGCCACCACGCTCACACTCACCATGGAGACGGTGGGCACCATTTTCCCGGTGGTATGTCATCAGGACAGACGGTGACTTTAGCTGGAGAAGAAACACCTCCGACTTCAGCCAGTGAGTCGCTGCCGTCACAGTCAGATTCAGACGTGCCTCCTGAAACCGAGGAGTGTCCATCCATCACAGCTGAAGGAAACCTGGACTCAGATGAAGATGCTGAACATCTGCCAGTGGACAAATTGTCGGCTGCTGCCGCTGGAGGTGGACACCATCCTCCGTCACCGCGGTCCGCTCAGAAAAGCCAAGACCCCCTTCCCACCCCAATGAAGGACCCTGTGCCTCACCCCCCTCACCCTGATGTGTGCATGGTGGATCCAGAATCTCTGATCAACGACCATAGCGGTACAGAGAAGCTCCTGAAGAAGGAGCACAAGACCACCAGGGGGCTCAGGAAGACCAAACCTAAATCTACGTCCCCTGCTCGAAAGGGAGAGGTCCGGAAGAGGGCATCTACTCCTGTAAAACAGACCTCCAAGGACTCTGCATCACCCCGCTCAGCATCACTGAGGAGGAAGGACCCAGAGAGGAGCTCTAGACTCATCAAGATGTCTGAGAATCAAGGGTCCAGGAGTGAGATCCACAACCCTGGAAAAGGCCTGGTCAATGGGGTCAAGAGCACTTCAGGTCAGTTGGTTTTTTTCCTAACATATTTTTAGTGATTTTATTTTATTTTTTAAAATTTTTTTTGCAAAGCAGGTGTGACAAGGACAATGTAAAACACAGGACCAACAATAGGATGTAACATACAGACAATTAAACCCCAGAGAGGGGAAGGGAAAAAAACAAGAGTTCAGGGAGTTCAGAGTTTGATATCATATCAAATTATAGCTCTACGTGTTTGTCCTGTTTTTCCCAGACCAGATCAATGAGCCCTGACCTCATTCTGTGAGGTGCAAAGACACCCAGGTGGTCTAGAAATGGGTGTAGAGAAAGACCTAGACATAACACTAGACAGTTTGTTTCCACTGATTCAAAGGCATCCATAAGGCGAGGACACGTTTGAAAATAATATTAAAGTAAATTATATTAAAGTGTTGAACAATTCAAATGCAGAATTGTTGAACATAAACAATGATCCGACAGCAGTCTGAGCTTTAGTACAGAGTCGGGTCCGTTCTATGTCTGACTTCAGAACTGGAACAGAACCTATGCAGAACATTGGAGGGCTACATTATGTCTGTCTTTTTGTTTTTACTTCACTTTCATCATGTTTGTTTTTGTGACAGTTTCACTTTGTTGAAGTTTGTACTTTGGTTGGATCCCTTTAAATGAGCGAGTCCTAGTTTGATCCATTTAACACTAAATTTAACACATGATGTGTTTAAAAATATGGTTTTACTCCAGAGGGTTCTCTGACATTATTCTGTCTCTGTTGTCCAGGCAACAACTCCCAGAAATCCAGTTCTGCTGTACCTCCTGGACCGCCCATCTACGTGGACCTGGCCTACGTACCGAACCACTGCAGCGCCAAGAACGTAGACCAGGAGTTCTTCAAAAGAGTCAGAGCAGCGTACTATGTGGTGAGCGGGAATGACCCGAGCAGTGGAGAACCGAGTCGAGGAGTCCTGGACGCTCTGCTGGAAGGGAAGGCCCAGTGGGGCTCCAACCTTCAGGTACAGGTCCAGCTCCGGTCCACATGAGTCCAGATCAGATCAGATTAGTCCAATGGGCTCAGCCTTCTGTTGAACCACAAGATCAAAGATGGGGGGGCTCTGGTCATGTGCGTCAGAGAGAGAAACAAAACACTGGGTGTCCTTTTACTGTACGATGAGTATACTGTGACATTAGATATGGAGGTGTAGAACACAGGTGTCAAACATGAGGCCAGATCCAGTTTATGGAACACAAATATTCTACTCATTAAAATCATTTTAGTTCTGGTTCCACATTCAAGTGGATCAGAACCAGTAAAACACTGTCAGAAGAACCTATAAATAATGAAAACTCACTTAGTCTGTTTGTTTTAGTGTGGGAAAAAAAGCAAAATTACATGATTTGAATAAGTTTACATTCGTAAACTATTCTGTCACAAAAACAGTGAATAACCTGAACAAATATGAACCTGAAATGTCTGAGGTGGAATTGGACCAATATTCTGTTTGTTTGTAAATGTTTTATGTATTTGTAGATCCACTGTGGTCTGTACGTTACTAAAAAGAGACAGAATATTGTTCAAATTACACGTATTTTGCTTAAGAAATGTCATTTTTTCCCCAAGTTCATCATGTTTTTCACATTTTTTTAAAGGACAGATTGTAAATGTAAAGTTTTTCATAATGTAATTTCACTTTTTTAACTCTAAAACATAGACCCCTCCCCCCCCCTCTGATATACAGTGCCATGTGTGCATACAATCACAGAACAATAGAGGAGGTTTACAGTCAGAGGCACATGGGTTATATAATGGTACACCTCATCTGATATGAGCGGCCTACGTGACCTGAGTTTGACATAAGTCACATATAATTATTACTACTCGACCAATATGGATATGATCAGTCCTGTCAGGTTCAGTGTGGTCCGGTCCAGTTTTTCTATTTTTCCTCTCAGGTTTTTCTTCTGTCCACACTGTCACAGTGGGAATAAAACGCCCAACTCCTCTGTTTGATTTTTTCAGGTAACTCTGATCCCGACCCACGACACTGAGGTGACCCGGGACTGGTACCAGCAGACCCACGAGAGGCAGCAGGACCTGAACATCATGGTCCTGGCTTCCAGCAGCACCGTGGTCATGCAGGATGAGTCCTTCCCTGCCTGCAAGATCGAGTTCTGAGCTGCACAAAGCCGCCGTGGCCCATCATCCATCATGTATCGCTCTGCTTCTTCACAGCTCCACATTATTGTATGATACTGAACATATCTGCTGCTTGGTTCTGTTCATGAGGGGGTGAACAGTAACATCCCTGTTGGTTTTCTCTTTGCCATACTAATGATGTGAACAAATAAACTAGAATCAGCATTAACAGACACACTGTACATCTGTACATCAGCTGTAGCTTTAGTTTCAAATAAGGACAAAACACTTGTCACTCAAAGGCTGGGTTACACCAACAGAGATTCATTCACATTAGCGCTAATCCCATCTGAATAAACCTGAGTTTAACAGGAGTCCAGTCAGATTCCAAATGAAGCAGAACTCTGTTATATTAGGAAAACCCTGCCACATACAAGCACAAGCAACAGTAATATCTGACACGTTAATACACCTTTGGATTCTTCATTTTCCGTATAAATTTAGCCTAAATATTAATCTACAGCTTTGAAGAAAACACACAAATCAGAAACACACACAAATGTGCTCTGATGTTAACTAAACCCGGGACTAAATCAGCCTTAAACATAGAAACACGGTTCAGACCTTCAACTGGACTCAGAGGTTGTTGGGATTCGTCGTTGTTAGGATATCGAATCCAACATTTATGAAATCATTCTTTAAAGTTGATTTGAAAATGGCTCCGGGAAACACTTTTCTATTCAGTCGTGACCTGGTTGTGAACAATCTGACCGACAAGGACGTCCATCCAGCTGCCATTCAGTCCGAGGATAAATCAGAGCGGACATTTCTGTTCAAATCCACAAAAACTCGCTTTTTACGTAGCGCCTCTAAAACAATTTACAGTTAAACTACTTAAAGTTTATATCGGCACATTCAGAATGAGTCTGTAACTCACTTTGGTGATTTGAGGAACTGCCTCAGACTCAGATTCTACAGGGCAAACCTCAGTTTGAGTCACTGGAAAAGAGGCGGGAACTACCATAGCAACCGTTTATGGAGTGGGAATCACCATAACGACTATGGAAAAGTGGCAGGAACTACCATAGCAACCATGTAGGGAGTGGGAATCACCATAGCGACTATGGAAAAATGGCGGGAATTACCGTAGAAACTGCCATCATTTAGATAAATCTGTCTCTTTTTAGTTCCAGTAATTGTCAGACATAATTCTGCAGTAGGTACAATCAAAATTTCTGCTAAAACGATCCGAGTTTTAGACAAAGTTCGATGCAACAGAATTCAGTCAGCGGTTGTTGGTAAACCCAGCCTTCAAGGTTCACCTGCTGAGGTTCTTTTCCTGTCGCTACTCGGCTCATTTAGGCTCCTGTAGTGTTTGTTGGATGGACACGACATCTGACGTTCTGTACAAAAGCAGCAGCCGTTGGTGAACTTTTAGGAGGAAATGACTCTTCTCTGCTTTCACAGTTTAGTCGTTGCATGATGCTTGTGTTTGAGCTCGGACAGATCTGCATAGTAAAGGTTCAACTTTTCTTTAGGCAGCAGCAGCAGCATCGTGTAGACGTGAACTATGACCTTTCATAACCACTGATTCGTCTCTGTTGGTTTGATGTAATCCAGTAAACGTAGGCTCAGTGTTTCGATATCACCACTCAGATTACGTTCAATGAATACTATGTTTTGTGATGATGCAGCAGATTAGGATCGGAGTCATTTTATTGACAGAGGTTTCAACTCGTGTTTGTTTTCTATCATCGTACTGTCGCATAAACCGATGGAGAATAGTAGACATGTAGCAGCGGTGGTTTTACATCCAACACCGGAACGTTTTCCACAACAAAACCATGTGGCATGTATTTCAGGAGGCTTCTTTCATGTGCCTTTAGCTTGTTTTGATGAGGATATGATTTTAAGGACACGGCAGTTATTTTAAAGTAGAAACCAGGGTAAAAAAAAAAAAAAAATCAACTGAAACAGGACCAACACTGGGGTGACCAGATCCAAACAAATGTACCACCAGTACCAGTACCAGTACCAGGGTTATGAAGATGAAGAACAACATAAAACACAACGCAATGAAAAAAAAAAAAAAAAACATTGAAAAGATGCGACTGCACTAAAATTCCAACAAAACTAAGCTACAAAAATGTTGAAAACAGCCCAAAAAAAACACAACCAAAGAAAGAACCGAATGAGTCCAAAACACGGAAAAAGACAAAACGACAAAATCCTGACGCTGACGGTAGTGGGTCATACAAACTTTTAATGGGTTCTACTCACTTCATGATGAAGGACGCCTGGTCACCCTGGTTTTACTCTTCATTCACAGCAGAAAACAGCAGAACCACAGTCCAAACTGTAATTCTAGAACAGCTACATGATCCAAACGATTCCATGTGAATGTCATTATAAGCCAAGATGTTGCACCAAACAGAAACGCACTTTTCTGAGAGTTTAGTCTGAAGCACAGCTCGGTAGCGGAACAGAACTGTACATGTGATTAAAATATATATATATATATACAGAGTACTATTTAAAGAATGAGCATGAATGTGAGAATGTTCTGGTCCTGATGCATTTACAGGAGTGTTTTCAGTTGGGAGTAAATGATGGTTTTTATATCAGAGGAACATGAGCGTATTTGACTCTTTCCTTCAAATGGATCCAGATTAAACCGTTTTCTGTCCAAAACGTCTTTTCTGTTCAGGTTTTCATGAAACTGTTCTAATCCCTGTTATTTTTGGAAAAACCAGTGGAGGCTGCGGATGAGGCCGGGCCAGTGGGGCGGGTCCATGACAGAGCATGGGCGGACTGGACCGTTCAGAACCGTCCTGTGGACAGAGGAGCCGGTTCTGTCCAGGTTTATGACCCGATTATTGATCATCTTTAAAAAACATCTGAGGACAAACGAGGTTTCATTCTGTGTCGGTTTCTTCTCTCCATCATTCCTTCCTTAATGTTTACCTACTTTATTTTTATCTTTTCTTCCATCCTTCCTTTTTTCCTATACTTATCTTTAGTTCCTTCCTTCCATCATTCCTTAATTTTATTGACATTCTTTTATCTTTCATTCTTTCCTTCCTTCCCTCCTTTCCTCCTTCCTTATTTCCTTCCACCATTCCTTGATTTTATTGACATTCTTTTATCTTTCATTCTTTCCTTCCTTCCCTCCTTTCCTCCCTCCCTCCTTCCATCATTCCTTAATTGTATTGACATTCTTTTATCTTTCATTCTTTCCTTCCATCTTTCTGTTGTTTTTCCTATATTTATCTTTCCTTCCTTCCTTAATTTTATTGACATTCTAATCAACGTGAATGTGATTCACTGTGGGACCCCTGAAGGGAAAATCCGAAAGAAACTTAGTTGTTGTTTTTTTTTTTTTATCTGTCCTTGCTTTCTTTTCCCTCCCTTTTGTATTTTTCCTTCATTCTTATCCCATATTTTCTGGTATATGTTCACCCCTTTATTCATCTGTGAATGAATGACACTGAGAACGTCAAACAGCCGTTGTTCTCGGTCCGGCCTCTGACCGTCTTCCCAGCTGGTTTTTCGTCCCATCTTCCCAATGTCGGTCCACGATTCTCTGTGATGACTTCACTTTGAGTTTGGTTCACAGAGGACAGCGGACCTTTTTTAGTCATAAATGAAAGACGTGTGACTGTGACGCTGCATTTGGAGAGCTTTTTAATGTTTAGATAAGACAGTCAGATGATGATGACGGTGGTGATTATGATTATGATGATGATGTTGTCTCTAATTTTTGTTTTTACGTTTCCAAATAACCGGCCTTGAGATTGTGTGAATCACTGAAGCTGAATGCACTAAACAACAGGAGATCTATTTTTCTGAATGTAGAGTTAAAACACAAACAAACAAATACTGCTGGATCTAAACTACAGATTAAAACACATTTTCACAACAAGAACCGACAGAGATACTTTGATACAGATCAAACCCAGAAGCGAATTCTGCAGGAACACCTGCAGCTCTTTCCTTTTCCTGAATATGACTTGAAACACATGCAGACTCTGAAGTATCAGTGAATTGAACAAACAGATGTGTACATACATGTGTAATCTCACTGGAAATGCGAAGGAGATGAGATTTATTTTAGCTGCTTTAGTGACAAAACGAAATAAAGAGTGAAAGAAGAGCGTCTTTCCGTTCGCCGTCTCATCGCTTTCAAATGAAAATATCATTTGTTCATAACATGGTGTCATCTGTCCATCTGATCTCTCTGCATGTGATTTATTTAGTTATGATACTGAATGTAATTGTTTAACATGGAAATAATAATAATAAAAAATATAATGCTATTTTAAAAAGGTATATTTGAAAAAAGCTAATTGTCTTAACTGGTACTGAAAAGACTTAATATAATAATAATACTGGGCCGTGCTTTTCTTGTTTATTAACATGTTGTTAAGAGAAGCTGTATTGGTAGTTCTGTTTAATTCTCTTACTTAATTTCAGGTTCTGCACTGTAATAATCTTAGTTATGTTTATCTTTCTCTGCGCAATCAATATCTCTGTCTCTTTAAATCTAACTGGTAAAACTAGAACTCTTGCAGATTCACTGTAAAAGGGAAGCAGCCTGGTGATCATCAATTAAACTACTCTCAAATCTACACCATGTGTCTGTGTTTCTGTCATACATCTGTCAAGACATGTGTCATAATAACATACAGAATCTGTTACAGAGATACCAGATCATTATCTGTGACAGCCTGGGGACAGTTCCTGCTCCTGCTGTGTTATTCTAACACTGGAGCCAACTCTGTGCCCCACAATGTGATAGGAAATAAAATACATGATGATTTATGTTTCCAAAAGTAATAAAAGCTACATATTCCCTTCATATTGTACCTATGAGTTCATTATATGCAAATATGTATGCAACCACACCACTAACTTAATCCTTTTGGACCTTAAAGACATGAGAGGACACTTACTGCAGTTGGACATTAAAGACATGAGAGGACACTTACTGCAGTTGGACGTTAAA
>JAPSES010000249.1:11854043-11877490 GCA_029822895.1 Maxillicosta whitleyi
CCCACCCACAATATTGTGTGTTAAGTATCATTTAAATTGTACAGTAGGATTGACCAAACTATGTTTATGTCAGTTTTTATCAAATCTAAAGTCAGCTCTGGCCACCATCAAAACGGCCGTATCTAGAACCCAGGGTTCCCCAGGGTTCCACACACTAGGAATAATGATAATGAGCAGCGGTGACAGAAGTGAATGACCAACAGGAAACAGACATTAACACAGTGGAGTAAAGAAAAGTGGAACCCTGAAGCCCGTCAGATGTTCCCTGAGCCTTGGACTGTAGGAAAACCCAAACTAAGGTTCTGAACATGTAGAACCACTCTGGACGTTTGTAGACTCTGCAGTAGAACCATTTGACCCAGTTGGACCCTGCTGAGGCTCGGTACCATCAGATCTGTTTCATGTATTTATCAGTTTTGTTTGTGTTTTGAATTTCATGCTCGTACTTTTTTATTCTTTTGGTTCTGTGTGAATAAACCTGCTTCGTGTTTCCTCAGCTCGTCTACGGCGGCTACAGTAAGGAGACTCTGGCGCTGCGGGAGCTGCAACTGAGCGTGCTCAGTGCAGAGTCACTGCGTGAGAACTACTTCCTGGGTGGAATCACACTCCGGCTTAAAGACTTCGACCTCAGCAAAGAGACGGTGAAGTGGTACAAACTGACGGACGTCCCGTATTTCTAAGGCGGCGCTCTGCACACGCACGCTGCCTTCACATCGTGTGGGAAAACAGAAACACCAGCGCGTCTTCTGCGTCTGCGGAGGTGTATGAAAGTGTGAAGAGTGTGAATCTGACGGGGCGTAGTCACGTGTTCTAGTTCTGATGATGGGCGTCATCACGTGTTCTGGTTCTGGTTCTGATGATGGCCACAGGCGTCCGTTGTTTCTGCCCATTTGAGCTGAAAGCACATTTTCACTGTTTCTTTAACTAACCAAGATTTTTTTTTCTGTGACAAACAATCTCTGTCTCTTCCTAAACTTTAACAAACAGCTGTAATGTTTTGTACATTTTGATATTAGAGGACCAAACGGCTGACTTCAGAGGAGTATATATAGATACAGCACACATTTATTTTTTAAGGAATAGAAAGGGTTCCGGTTCTTTTGTCCGGTCACAGGAGGCATCAGGGTTTTTGTGCCAAAACCAGAGGAACTGGGCAGAACAAACTCAACACGTGCCTTTGATCATAATCTGTTTAAAGCTGCATTCGGCCTCATTCTAGTGCATTAACCATGTGATACTCAGTGAAGCTGTTCTTTCAGAGCCGTTTGGAGGCGGTTTTTCTGTTTAAATAATGGTGCATTTGAACTAAAAGCACAAGCAGGGTTCACCTGGTGACAGAACACACCTTTGGATTAGAGGAGGAGGAGGAACCCACCTGAGGTTCTCTCTGCAGTTCCAAACTGACGAGGACCGACGGCAGGTTCATAGTCGGAGCAGATCAGTTCAGCCAAGGCTTCCTAGATTTTTTATGTTTAAGTCAAATGAAATACTTTTGTTTTGAAGCATCACGTTCAAGATACTTATTAGTGTAAAGATACTTTAGGTCTAAAGGTCAAATATTTGTTTTTTGGGTTTTTTTTTTTTTTTCATATTTAACAAAACATCTGAATGTTTTGCTGCATAACATGAGCTTCAACTCCATAATGATTTGTATGTTTTCACTTTTTGATCAGGAATCAACACAGGAACTGAATGTGTGTCGCTCACATGTAAAAGCTCATTTATCCACAGAACTAAAGGCTGCACTGTTTGTAATGATCATGGTTCTGTCTCATGTTCCGTTTGATTCTGTTGTGTTTCTGCTTCAGGTCCTTTAAACTTTGTAAATGAGCACTTTAGGGGGAAACGATGGCATTTCATTCACTTAAACCACATTCAGTTCTATTTTAAAACATAAACAGTCGATTGAGGAAGAGCTTGAAATGTGTGGGCTTTTTTTTTTAACTTCAACTGTCTTCTCCCATTTTCAGTGAAAAATGTAGAATATGTAAATATGCAAAAAGAAATGTATTACAATCTAAATACAATAAATTGAATATTAAGACTTACAATCAGAGCTAATATTTGTATAGAAGACAATTCAATAAAACAATAAAACCAATATATGTGCAAGTCAGTTCAACTGGATAAAGTGAGAACTGAAAGTGAGAAGTGAAATCTGATCAAATGAAACTTTGAAATCGTCCTAAAGACAAACGATTACCTGAGTTCTGTTCTGTATGAGCTGAAAAACAGAAAATAATCAAGTCATTTATGCATCTACAGGTAGGATGCCATGTTGGTAGATCCAGGCCTTGAATTCCTTGTCCACTCTTGACAGCCAATGTTCCAGCTCTTTGTTGGTTGCCTTGATGGAAGCAGCATCTGTGAGAGTTTCATCTGTTTACATCAACTATAAACCACCCAAATACCATCTAGAACACACTAGAACCACAGTAAACACACCAACACATGGTTCAGCCCTTCACCTTAGCCCCTCCCCTTCACCTTGGCCCCTCCCCTCTGTCTAATTGAGAATCGGGACAACACTACCCCTTTATGTGAACGTGCAAAATGGAGGGGGAGGGGCCAAGGGGTGAAGTGGGATTGAACCCTTGTGTAAAATGTATCTTCTGGACCCTGATGTTCCTGTAAAAGTCCAGTTTGAGGATTCGTGCTCCAACTTAACTCCTGTGAATTCAGGTTTTTGTTTGGAAACAGAAGAATGTGAAAACTGCACATTGAACAAACGCTGAGCTGCTTTAAAGTCGGGGGTGTCTACATGAAGTGTTTGAAGGTTAGCGCAGCAGAACATCCTTCACCAGTCTGGAACAGATCTGATCAGGACTGTCTGCAGTGGGGACATCCCAGGTTTGTGTTCCCAGACCTGATCCAGACCCTGAGCAGAGCTGCCTCCTTCACCTCTAACTCCACATGTTGATGTTTAATAGAAAACATGACTTTTTAAAACAGACCATTCTGATCTGAGCGACTGTCACTTCCAACAGTACAGACTCCACCCACTGTTACTGACTGTTCCTATTAATATGGCCAGTTATTTATTCCTAATTGGTGACCTGTAACCTGATCGGATCAGTGTGTACTGTAATCTCCCTTTCCTCAAACAAATTAAATGTTTTTGGAACAAACATGTTTTGTTTGTCTTCTGTCTGAGTCGACTGATGGAGCTGCACAACATTTAACAGCAGTGTAAACATGTGCTGAACCTTTGTTTTAATCTGAATTTTACTATAATTTTGTTTGTATCATATGTGAACTTTGTGTGTGTGTGTGTGTGTGTGTGTGTGTGTGTGTGTGTGTGTGCTTTTGTGTAGTGTTGGTTCTGCGTCTCATGTTTGTGTCATTTGTGAACAGGGTGTTTGTTCAGTGTGTGATTCTTCTGTCAGTTTGTGTCTGCATGTTGAAACTTTTATTTTATCTTTTGTTCATATTTATCTCTTTGTGTGAAACATTTTCCAACATGTTTTTAAAGTTCTGTATAAATACAGTTTTACTTTTTTACCTTCCTCCAACAGTGAGCTCTGCTTGGATTCTTACACTGTTTACATGAGGTCTACCAAATAAAATTAATCTTTGTCTTTGAATGTGAAGTAACTTCTGAATAAAATCATGTCACTATTTTGTTAACATGTGATTTAGTGAGACCAGGTCCCATGAAAACACACATGGGACATTAAAAAAAGAACCAAAATGTTTTAAAAAGTAACAAAATGAACAAAATAATCACCAGAATGTACAAAATTTGATTAATGTGAATGAATTGACAAAATAATTATTAAACATGAACTGAACTGTACAAGAGGAAGGCATAAAATAAGCTATGAAATCAACACAAATTATCCACAAAATGGCCAAAAAACAACTAAATAATTCTGTTTCTTAGAAATTCATAATGGTTTAACATCTGTTTTTGGTTTATTGAAAGACAGAAAGATGTGTTATCATATGAAGAGTTGAGTAGGAAATACAATATAAACAGCACAAGAAAAGAATATGATTAAATCTGTAAAGTGAGTCCAACATCATTGTTCCAAATAATCCCAGATGGTATGTTCTGCCTGTTTTATGTTCCCCTCTTACGTAATTTCAAAGTTGGTTTGTTTGATAGAAGGTGCAACAGTAAAAGTATCTGTCTAACTTAAAAAAAAAAAAAAAACTTTGGGGAGTTTAACACAGTTACTATACAAAACAATGTTGAAACCACCCTGATTAAAAACAGTTTTTCTTTTTTATCGTCGGTGTCCCGTCGCTCCCAAAGTCACAGAAACTCATTCATAACTGCACGGTGGATGTACTCTACTAATAATATTTTTGTTTTGTTTTTGAAGCTGAAACTGTTAAACATTTGGTTTTTAATTGTTCACACAGCACAGTTTGCTGTCCTTAAAAACTGACAACATTCTATTCTTTACTTTCAATGATATGATTAATTATATGGAGTCATTGGACACAAATATCAAAAATATTGTAAAACTTATTATTTTGGGGTAAATATCATATTCACTGTTGTAAGTGGAAGAAAACCGACCCCTCCTTTTATTTATGTGTGATTTTGTTAAATACTACAAATCACTATAATACATTAACAACAAATGAACAAAAAAGCCAGAAACTTGTCTTTGCTGTTTAAACATCTCTTGCCTTGGCTCTTAATGCTCTTAATTTGCTGGTATTTTTATTCTGTTTCTCTATTTACATTACACTTCAAAATTTCTCAGTCTTTTTGTTTATTTTGTTTCGGATATTTTCACTAGTTCTGTGTTCATTTATATTTCTATTTTACACTGTTTACTCTGTAAACTTTTCTTGTTCCGTAAACTGCTTTGTGACAATAAAAAAAGAGAACGCTTGGTTACGTCATTGCGTCATTTCCGGCGCAGGCGCAGAACACCGTTTGTCTGTCGCGTGTGCGGCCTCTCTTCCTCTACCGCCATCATGGGTCGCATGCACGCTCCCGGGTAAGCTCCGATTTTACCTCAAAAAGTGCGCATTTTACCTAATTAACCTATTTTTAAGAGCGGCATATGATGTCTAAATGTACAATGTACGGCCGAGGGATGGAATTAGCTTTTATGTTCATCTTGAAAACGATAAAAAATGGTTTTTAAGACGGTTCGTCAGACGGTGTTAGCTTAGCGTTAGCTCTGCAGCGGCTCAGCTCCATTTGGAGACTGGACTGAAAAAGTCAAAAGGGGATTGGAACAGCCACGAATGGCATAATACAACATAAAGAAATGTTGTTTGATATTAATACACGGATGAACCCGGTGTAACAGAAGCACATCACATATACATAGTTTGTAGATTGAACAAAGTAAAGCTCATGTGAAGCGCAGCGTCGGCCCGGTTGAATGTCCGACGATTTCTTCTGTTTGTCAAACATTTAGTTCTATTTTACTTCCATCACTTTCATCTACTCACAGCTTTTGCGTTCTGATGTTTGTTATGCTGGTCGTTCTGTGCTATAGTCTGGCTCTAAGTTAGTAATCGTCTGTCTTTGTACATTTTCTGTCAGATTACCTTCTCCTTTACTGTCCCTCAGTGTATATGATACAGTAATAGTTCTGACATCATTCAGGCTTTTAACTCTTTTCTAAATAGTCTCAGTCTTTAAATGACTGTTTTGCTCCTACTGTCATTGTGTTCTAATTAGACCCCTGTTTGTCTTTCCACAGAAAGGGCTTGTCCCAGTCAGCTCTGCCCTACAGGCGCAGTGTCCCCACTGTAAGTATCTGATGTCCAGTGTTCATACAGATCGACCTGTAGTTTATAAATGTCTATATAATACTAAATTACTGACATATTTATTATGGAACTAGAACGCTTCAATCACTGCAATCAGATTCTTAGTTTGTCACATACAGAGCTGTGATGCATTTGTATTGTGTCCAGCAGTGAAAGAGCTCAGTGTGTAAATCCTCTCTGTCTTTGTGTTTTTGTAATACCGTTGATGTGTGTAAACTTAGTACCAGTTACATGTGTTCATGTTGAAATGTGAAGTATCCTGTCTAAACGCACTTGTAAATGTGTTTCAGTGGTTGAAACTCACATCCGATGATGTCAAAGAGCAGATCTTCAAACTGGCCAAAAAAGGCCTGACCCCCTCTCAGATCGGTGAGTGTTGAAGTCTGTTGGATGATACACACAGATGCCGCATTTAACAAATGATATTCAGTAAGGCAATGTTTGTCTAAATCCATCTTTTTATTTGGCAGATAAATTAAAGGTTTTGATTAATAGATTTGAAAATAGTTTTAGTCTTTACACATAATGTTGACTGCTGTGTAAATGAAAAGCATCATAGCTCTACTTGAAACAGTAAAGACAGAATTTGACAGGTAAAAGCCTAAACCTAAAGGAGAAAGTCAAATGTTGGTACTAAATTGGTGAATTGAAGTTGTACTGGGCTGTGGTCATGGTGTGAAGGGCAGTGCATTTTCCACCACCATGGCAGGTTGATTGTGTGATATAATAAATACTGAAAAGTAACTCTGTTATATAGGAAAGTGTCTCTTACATCCAGACCAAACTAGGCTGATGTTTTCCTTTTCTGCTGGTTCATCTCACCTGGCCTACACCCCCATAGTCATGTGACCAGCTTAAGCAGTGTACCTCTTCAGTAGGCAGGTTATGGTTGACTCTTAGATCTAACCTGAACTCGGACAAATTTCTCTTTCAGAGGTTTGTTAGTTCATTATTTGGTTTGATTGATGCTTGAGTTACATCAGTGAAAGAACTGCTGACACTTTGAATCAGTCACATGGTGCTCTGAATGATGTTACCCCCACCCATTCATTTAACAATGGTTTTCATTATTGTTTAATGTTTTGTTTTTTGTTTTTTTTCAATGAAGTGTTTGGTCTATAGAATATTGGAGTATGGTGAAACTTAGATGTGTTGATAAACTGGGTAATGGGCTTCACCTGTTTTTAATTAATCAAAGCAGAAAATTCATCTTCACTGTTAAAAGTGATTCTAATTCTAAAGCGAGTCCTAATTATTTTCCTAGAATAGTTGTATTTTGAGCTTAATGACTGCTTTAACTAAATTTACTAAAGTTTTAGCCAAAGATAATGTTTTAATTGGTTATAATGTTTTTCACTTTGCTGTTAGGCATCTTTTTAACCTGCACCTTCAATTTTAGTCATTTTCAGTATTTTTTAATTCCATTATTATTTTTTTTACCATGAGCTGATGCAACAAAGCTTCTAAAAAAAAAAACTCAAGAGAAACTCATCTTAAATGTTTTGTATGTAAAACGAGACCCAAAGTCAGGTATGTAGTGCCTTTCCTGAAGTGTTCATGTTTTAATGCCGTTTTTCCTCTCCAGGTGTGATTCTGAGGGACTCCCATGGTGTGGCTCAGGTGCGTTTCGTCACTGGAAACAAGATTCTGAGGATCCTGAAGTCCAAAGGTCTGGCCCCAGACCTGCCTGAGGACCTGTACCACCTGATCAAGAAGGCTGTGGCTGTCAGGAAGCACCTGGAGAGAAACAGAAAGGTATGTCCAACTGCAAACACCACCTCCAACTAGGGCTGCACAGCACTAAACCCCTGTCGCTGCTGCTAACTAAAGCCTACTAGAACCCCAGCTGTTACACATGACAGACCAGCTTTATTTATAACAGACCATGAGTTCCAGGCATCTTCACTCCATTTTTATTATACACTCTGAGCCATTTAATAACTTGCAGATAAACATTAGCACCAGTTGAAGTCGGCTGTTAGCTGCACTGACACAAACATTCATTAATCATGAATATTTTTAGAATTGAATCAGTTCAGGTGACATTTGTGTCATACATCATACTAATTGGATCCTCTGAGACAAAACACAGGTTCATGGCTGCATCTAGTGAGAAGTTTGGTTTTATTTGGATGAAAGTATTGTACAGTACAGTTAAAACTGTTAAAAGTCCAGAGTAACCTCTCCAGAGCTCTTCCACTAAAGAACACTCATTATTTTTATTTGGGGGGGGGGGGGGGGTTCCCAATAGTGGTAGCTTATGATTAAAACCTGAATTATTTCAACAGCCTCTGAGATGACGCAACAGTTCACACCATGTATGAAATAATCGATCTGTTTTTAGCATATTTCTGTGTCATAGTGTTGCAACGTCATACAGAGCAAATGAATTGAATGATTCAGACAGATTTTCCAGCACTGACTGAAACTGTGGTGGATGAATTTAAAGCCGTGTCATAAAACATGTTCTCTGTTCTTCCAGGATAAGGACGCCAAGTTCCGCCTGATTCTCATTGAGAGCAGGATTCACAGGCTGGCCCGTTACTACAAGACCAAGAGAGTACTGGCCCCCAACTGGAAGTAGTACGTAGCCATTGTACTGTTCATGTGGGGGGTAGATGTAAGATGGTGCTTAGAATACTGGGGAAAGGAGCAGGATGTGTCCAGTAACAGTGAATGCATGCTTGGTGTTCTACTCAGTCTGATGGATGGTTAAGTCCATGTGCACAGTTCATTGTCCTGTTCTTCTCTGGGTAGGAACAGTGATATTTCTACTGTGCTATAGTGAAACTGGAGGTAAATTAGCAGAGTGGCCATGAATGCCTCCTCTGCCAGTCCCCTTCACACATGCAGCCTCATTCTGATGCTTAAAACTGGGCCCAGTTGTCCCAGGAGTTCATATGGTTTAGGTCCTGTCTGGATTCTGCCATTTCCACTTAGTTTGTGTAGGGGTTTAAGGTCATCTCTGAGGGGGGTGGGAGGTGTACCACAGGATGGAACAGTAAAACAGCCTTCACATAACCTTTGACTCTTGGCACCATGTCTTTGTACAAAGGTTTAGAGCAGATAAATGACATAAAAAGCTGGTTCTACGTTCACTTACATGCTGCCCAAAATGAGCCTTAACCCATAAAGACCCAGCACTACTTCTGTGGCGCTAAATACATTTTCTCTATTTAATATTTCTTAACTGATTTATTACCACTTATTATAATATTATCCCCTGCATTTAGCATTTTCCCACTGAAAATCATGTATTTTCTATATTTAATTTACAGATCATATACTTTAGTCATGCTGAGATTACATTTTGAGGGTTGTATATATAAAAACAGATGAAGCTGAAGAACACGTGTCTTTCAGTCCAATCTGTCATGAACTGAACATAAACCCAGTGTGTCTGTCCACTGGTACGAATCTAACTCCACTGGTTTTACTAGGGAATCAATGTTGTAGAAGATGATGGTGTTTCCACAGTAACTATGGAACTGCTGAATGTCCAAATGTGGTCATATCTGATGACCATGAAAAGATAAAGAACTGTATTTGACACCAATTATTAACATTATTGATAGAATTAATGGGTCAGGAAATAAACAGTTTAGATCAGTAGATGGTTTAGGTTAAAGGTGGACGTTTGGGTCTTTAAGGGTTAAATTAGTCAGACACTCCTACTTTCACATCTCTTGACTACAAAACAGTGTTGGTTACCATTCTGAATTGACTCCTAACGTTATGTTTCCGTTTCTGTTCACAGTGAGTCCTCTACAGCTTCTGCTCTGGTGGCATAAAGTCGACTTTTTGGATTAATAAAACAGGTTAAACTGAAAATGATCTTTTTGTTTTTATTCCTGGTGTGAAATTTGTTGGGTTTACACACATCACACAATACAGCGATTACACAACAGGGAGAAAAAGAACAGACAAGATTATCAGAGCATTTAGAGCAGGTGTCACCAACGTGGTGCTCGCGGGCGCGAGGTAGCCCTCCAGGACCTTCTGAGGTGCCCATCAAAGATGTAAATAAATAGTGACGGCTACAAGATTTTAGTTAGTTAATGTTTTTTCTTAATTTAAATACGAGCTTGTTTCTTTATAACCGATAAAGAATATTATCATATAACATGTAAGCAAAAAATTATCATTCAACCATAGTGATTAGAGGATTTTAAACAAACAAGTAGCCCTCAGACACAGAAAGGTTGGGGACCCCTGATTTAGAGGAAGACTGAAGCAGATCACTGTTGAGAAACTATGTCAGCGCCTTGAGGTTCTATGGGTTTAACTTTTATGTCTACTTTGAGTAATTACTCATTAACAGAACACAATGGTTCAGAACTATTGAATATGAGTATTTTGGATGAATGCTGAAAAAACATCTAAATAAAATAAAGATGTGCACAAGTTTAACTATTGAAACCAGTATGAGTATCAGACCAAGTTTAACTGGAGGTGAGCATATGAAGACACATTTAAGAAAAAACAATTAGACAAAAACTAATGACCCCCTGCTGGCACTATGAAAGTATTAAGATTTTACATTCATGTCTGAATAGTTTGTCTATTTATTTCACTGTACAGCCCTGTCATTTCACCATTTCTCATTATTAAACGTCTTTTTTCTTTAAATCGTACAACAGCCGTAACTTAGTTTAAGTTTGTATCCCTTTAAATTCGCTTTCTATCTTTGAAACGGGAATGTCTTCGGTGTTATTTCCCCTTTAATCTTGATCTCTTTAATCTGTTTTTGGTTTAAACGGGGTTTCCCGGATGAACAAGGAAATTACGGGCACTTTCTATGCGTCACACGTCACGTTACGTATAGGCGTGGTCTACCAATTGTTCCAATCGCAACACACTATGACGTCACCTTGTTTATTTTAAGGAGTAATGTTGCAATACCGAGACATTCAACGCCTGGACAACGAAGAACACACAACACAGAGAACATGGAGATCCGAACAGAGAACATAAACGAGAGAATCTGAGGAAGGAGGTCCGAACATGGCTCACATTTACCGGAAAATGAAGCGACAACACAGCGGCGCTGATCTGTCACCGACAAATACCAGACATCTGCCGGATTTTGACGAGGAATATCAGAATACGTGAGGATTTACTTTTCCGTCAGTGAAAAGAAAACATGGCGACTGTGGGTTCGGAAGAGGGTTCTGCCATGGAGAGGTTCGGCAGCGGAGGAGTGGCGCTTCTGCCGTGGACCAAACAGATGCTGACCGTCCTGTGGGAACAGCTCCGGCTGCTGGTCCAGGTCATCTACTACACCTTCATGTCGGGTACGAAAACACGGACACTTTAACTTGAACGGCTTGGTTCCTGACGGAGCCCCGGTGTTTAGTGTTCTAACGAGTGGTTCTGTTGGGTCATTTCACAGATTGGTCCGTATGTGCACAGGTTCTGTTCAAGGGTCATCGTTCTAAAGCAGGGCTGTGAACTCAGGTTCCACATTCAGCCCAGTGTGATCTGAAGTAAAAGAATAACAGAATATGGAGCCGAAATAATGTCAGTTACACATATTTTATGTTTAACTAATGTGTTTTAGTGTGAAAAAAGGAAAAGTATATTATGAAAATGCTTACATCTTCAAAATTTCCTTTTTAAAAAATATGAATAACAAGAACCGTGAACAAAATGAAATTTCTGCCAATATTTTTGACTCAGTTTGTCATTTTCACATGTTCATTACAACTTACTAATCACACTGGATCCACAAATACACAAAACATTTAGTAACAGGCAGAGTATGGTTAAAATTGCACATTTCATGTTCTTCATATTTCTTCACACTTTTTGTGATAGTTTGTAAATATAAACATGTTTGTGTAATTTTATTTTTTTTACACTAAAAGAAGATAATATATAGTTGTCATTATTTATAGGTTATTATGATTGTAATTTACTGATCTGATCCCCTGAAGGTTGAATTTGGCTCCTGAACTAAAATGATTTTTAATATCTAAAGTGAAATATTTGCATTTAAAATTGATTCCACAGGCCAGTTTGGACCCACAGGCTGCATGTTTGACACCTGTGTTCTAAAGTGTTTGTTCCTTTTTGTTGATCTGGACTGATATGGTCTGTATGTGGAACCTGTTTTGTGTATTTACACAAATGGAAAACGGTATTGACACATCTTAGGCTGCTATATAGAGTCTTCTGCCCATCACGGTTCATCTGCCAGGGTTTAGACCTGGATCTGGTCTGATCTGGTCTATGTGTGAAAAAATCTGCACCTTTTTGTTTTGCTTTAGAATACATTAAAGCGGTGTTTATGTTTTTGTTTTTTAGTCATTCTAGTCACTTGGGCATAAATATAAAACATTAAGTAACTCAAAGAAGCCTGGAAACAGCTGTGCTCCTTCATAGTTAATACACAAGTGTAACTTTGTGAATTGAGGATATTTTTGGCTTAATGTGGTGTTTGCTTTCTTTGTAGTAGTGGTAGAAAAGCCTCAGCAGTTACAGGTCAATAAACTGGAAAAAAAGTTAAATTCCACAGAAGTTTGATTCCAAATGCCACAACAGAACAAATCATTAAAGAAACTAATGTCTTAGTTAGAATGACTGTTTTTGGTGATGTATTGTATTCTCATGGCTGCATGGAATGTGAACAGTTTTCCTGTGAAGGACAAATGTCTGTCCAATCTAATGCGCATCATTTGGTTTGTGGGGTCCAGCTGTATGGGATTTAGATCTGGACCTGGTCTGTAGATGGAACAGGTTGGACTAGTAACCAACAGTGTTTAAATTCACTACAAATGCTCCTGTTTTTGTGAATGTTCTGCTGAAGGTGTGAACAGAACCCCTGCAGACAGAACCTGTGTGGAGTCGTGCGTCAGCTCACTGAAGGTCCCACTTTCATTCTGTTGTTTCTGATTTTTCCCTCTTCTTTGTTTTAAAGTTTTCCAGATGTTCAGGTTTGAGGTTCACGTGAGAATCACAGACGAGACGGGTCAACACATCCAGCACATGAGCACAGCATCCAACCCAACCGAGTCCTTCCTGTTCTCCTCGCTGTTTGACGGAGATAACAGCGTCATGGTCGGCGGTTCCAACTTCTGCGCAGACGTCGGTGAAGCCTTCGCTGGGAAATCAACGGCGGAGGCTCTGCTGTCGAGTCTGCGAGCCGAGGACCTGTGCTGCGGCATCGTGGATGACTTTGTGTCCAGAACAGCAGGCGAGGACGGCAGCGGCATCTTTCTGGGTCACAAATCCAGCTGGAAGATGGGTTTTCCTGGCGACTGGAACATCTTTGTGTCGAGTGGCGACAGTTCTGGTTCAGACAGCCGTCACAAGAGCGAGAAAGAGAGTTCGAAAGGTCTGAAGCAGAACACGTCAGAGGAGGAGAGGAGCTGTCACTGGAGCAGCGAGGAGGACCAGAGCGTCGTCGAGTTTGACAACGAGGAAAGCAAAGCACTCTGGGAGTCACTGTCCAGGTCCAGTGACCCGTACAACCCGTTCTTCTTCTCCGCCTGCATCACCACAAACAGCGACATGGGCCGAAGTAAAACTGAAGTGAAGGAAAGCAGCGACACGACCAGCGAGGAGCCGCGAGGCCTCGGCATGTGGGTCTGCCGGTCTGACAGCGAGAGCAGCTGGAGCAGCTGGACCGGGTCAGACTGTTCTGGTCCCGACGTAGACCGAGATGAGAGCGACAGGCTGTGGGAGTTCTTCAGCAGCCCCCAGGACCCCTACAACCCCCTGTGCTTCACCGCCAGCACAGCCAGTACCACCAAAACCACAGAGTCCAAAGACCGGGACTGTGGCGCCGAACCAGCTTCTAGACCAGACTCTGAAGAAAAGGACAGCAGCTCCGCTCCGTCTCAGTCTGAGGACGACGAAGAAGAGCAGCTGTGGAGGTCTCTGTGTCAGAAGGACGACCCCTACCACCCACTCAACTTCCAGGCCTGTCTGCAGAGCCCCACAGCAGATCCACAGAGTCCACCCACGAAGAGCAAGACCACCAAACCGGTTCTGACAGAGAGGCCGGTCCAGCACCACTGCCACGCAGACACCACCCAGGTCTGCTGGAGACGACCTGGACTCACACCTGAGCCCAAGAAGACCAGCAGAGACCAGAAGAAGGTAAGCTGGGCCACCTGAACCTGGACTTCATGTCCTGGGTTTCTGTGGGAGGTTTAAGTGTCTTATCCAACAATTAGAGGCTTTAAAATATCTTTCATCTGCCTCGGATTGTTCTTAAAGCTGGGTTATAAAGTTGACATTTTAGAAGGTCTTTAAAGGTGAAGTGGGTGGAACCTCAAACAGACTGGGTTCTGATGCGAATGTTGTCCTTTAAATGTGGTTTTTGTCCCACTGACACTAAACTGACACTGCAGGAGTTCTGAGTTTAGCCCGTTTCACCAACATTCCCAGGAACTTTTCTTTCCAGGACTAGAATGACTTCGGTCAAACCTGCTCATCTGTGGTTTTTACACGGACGTTCATTCAAACCAGGCTCAGTCATTTTGGTTTTAAAACTTTAAGTTCAGCTGAATTTAGGATATATGTGGCAAATGCGTTCAAGAAGGCTCAGGCTTATTACCCAGAATGCACTGGGTTGGACATACAGGAGCAAATCTAATGCATTAAAACGTTTCAAAGAGCAGATTCTTCAGGACGTGCTCATCCGTCCACTGCTCTGAATAATCCAAACACAAATGAAGTGAAGCTGGAAATGGAACACGCTTAGATTAAGAGCAGAACGTTCCACCTGTTCCACCAGTTAGCATTCTTCAGAACAAAGGGGTTTGGGGTGGGAGGGTAATTTAGTTTGGGACACACAGATTTTTCTAAATCCCTGGTAAAGTTAAAGTTCCTGTGGAGGAGGAGCCTGGTACCATGACAAACACACCTGGTCCTGGGTAAACACCCGATGGTTCCGTTTGACAGAGGAACCGTTAATGACCGTCATCAGGTGACCCGTGTATGAACCCACAAAACCTGTCAAATCAGACCAGTGTGAACCCAAGACTGAAACCTGAAGAACATTATCTGGATCAGATGAGGTGTTTCCTGCCTCAGTGCACACACACAAACACACACACACACATACTGTGTAGTGTTTGGTGTTGCTTAGCAATGCTGCTGGTCGTCATGACTAAGAGGGTCATGTGACTCTAATGAATCAGCAGAGAGTTGAAGTAGTTTTACATCAGAGTCAGAATGATGACACATATGAACACACTTTCACGTCCTTTCTGCACCTGTTTATGGACAAACACCTGTTCATGGTCACATGGTTTCAGCTCCACTTCAACAACCTGTTCCCAGGTCTGAGCTGACGACACCTGGAACTAACCACAGTCAGTCTGGGGGGTTTTTCATTAATGACACCTTGAACTGGACAACACGTGTGTTTTGTCCCCCCACACAGTCCTGTTGCAGACTGAAGCTCCTCCTTCAGCTTAGAACCTCAGTCCAACAGCTTTTGGACCGGTCCGTGTGTGGTACTGTTCCAGAATGTTCTGACTGTGTCTAATATCAGGAGGAGGTCGTCAGTGAACATGACCATGAGTAGAAGGTGGTTTTGGGATTGGTGGGGGGACCTTTGTCCTGGGTGGGGGTCTCCACTGACGGCCGGTGCCAGAACCCTGTGTGCTTCGAACACGATCCTCACGCTGCTCCGTCTCTTCTTCTCCAGGTGACGTTCTCCCCCGTCGTTCAAGTCCACGTCATGAGGACTTGGCCGTTCGCTCGCCGTGCGTCTCGTAAAGGTCACTGGGAGGAGCTGGCTCGGGACCGGGAGCGCTTCAGGAGGCGGGTCCAGGACGCAGAGCGGGTCATCGGACGCTGCTTGAGCCCGGACCACAGAGAGCAGATGTGGACGTTGCGTGGACGGTGCCTTGAATAAAACCACGTCCCGACGCTGAATGTTTGATTTCACATCAGAAGCTGCGATTGGTTGCAATGCAACAGTGACGGACTGTGACCCACATTCATGTTGAACAACACGTACCTCAGAGGGTTTGTACCATGTGCACTGACCAACACTTTGTACCGTGTGGAATGTGTTTGTTTGCCTTATTATACACTGACCTGGTAATGTAAGTCGACCTCGTACACGTGTGAACAAAAGTGTGTTTTTACTATTTATTTAAGCATGTTTGACCCAGTGCAATCCTCCATGTTCAGTTGGACAGTTTTAGTTGTTGATGTTTAATGTTTTATTGCACAGAAAAAGCCTTCAGCGCCTTCAGCTGGAAACCTCTTTCAGATCGTCTGTAGCAGATTTAGGTGCTTTGTTAAATCAATAAAATTTCTTACTTTGAGTCTGTGTTTGTTCACGTTTGAGTCCAAACTAAAGCATCACATGTAGAGTCTGAAGCGTAGACACTGAAACACGTTTACATATGTTTAACATGTAAAAAACATGTAAACCAGTGGTGTCATTTTAGGTCAGTTCTACATTCAGCCTAATATGGTATAAAGTGGGCGGGGCCAATAAAAATAATGTAAGTAATAGAAGAAGTTTTGAGTGAAAAAAATAAAGTAAAATTGTGTATTGAAAATATTTACATCTATGAACTGTCCATGAACATAACATGAACAAATATGAACAACCTTATTATGTTATGCCTTACTTTAACAAAAACACAAAACATTAAATAACAGGTAAAATATGATTAATATTCCACAGACTTCTATGGAGAGATTTCAGGGTATTCACTTTTTTCTTTAATTAAAGGTTAGTCTGTAAATATAAATATTTTTTAATTTTACTGTTTTTTATATTAGAAGAGAAACATTTTCAGTTTTCATTATTTATAGATTATTCTGATAGTATTTTACTGGTTCTGATCCACTTTAGATCTAGATTTAGATTTATTCTTTGGTCCGGTCCACCTCAGCTCATACTGGGACGATGTAGAACCTGAACTCTCACACACTGGACAGCCTTTAACCACCAACTTCCCTCCATGACTCAGCTGACCTTTGACCTGAACAGGACAGATCCACGGTGTCATTTCCTCAGTCTGAGTTGAGGGTCTTCCTGGGACGGGGGCCGCTGGTTTTCTGTGAATCCACCAGAGCTGACACGACTCCACTGGTTCCACTTCACATATGAAAGTGGAATTCAGCAGGTTTTTCCTTCTTTGATTAGTTATGATATATAGAAACCTTAACACCATCTGGCCTCCTCAAACACTTTAGTCGCCTCAAACATTAACAGTGCTCTGAAAAAACCTGAATATTAGCATTAAAAACAGCCTCCCCTCCCCCACCCTCACTGTGAGGAGTGTCTAATTTCCCAAAGGGCCGAGCGTCTCTGTGCAGTGACTGCTGTAAGACTGTCGTAAGACGCAGATAAAAACACCCAGTATGATGAAACGACCTCCCCCAGGGATGAAATCAATTAACTCGACTCCACCTCCTGACTCACACAGACTCAGACCTCGAACGCACCATGAACACACCACACACTCCCACTTAAACACACTGAGACAAAGCCCTCGAACGCATCCTGAGCACAGCAGCAGGTTTAGATCTGATGGACCTGATCATCCAAACACTGACGACACCCGACACCTGGGGGGCACCTGGGGGGGCTCGGATTAACCCTTAAACACCCAAACAGCCACCTGTGACCTAAAGCATGTTCGGATCTAAACTGTTTAGAACCTGTGGGTGGTTAATTCTATCAATAATGTGTCATTAATTGGTGTCAAATACAGCTCTTCGTCTGTTTGTGGTCATCAGCTATGACCATATATGGACATTCAGAGGTTCTGTAGTTACCATGGAAACACCGTCATCTTCTCCAACATTGATTCACCAGTAAAACCTATGAAGTTGGATCAGAACCAGTGGGTGGACACACTGGGTTTATGTTCAGATTGGACCGGAAAAAAAAAAACACTTTCTATTTCTGATAAAAAAAAAACAATCTTTTAAGTTACCCTGAGCTTTTATGAACATCTACATAATAACTGAATTAAATATAGAAAAATACCTATTTTCACCGAAGAAATGCAATATGAAGAAGAAAATCTTACAATAAATGGGGATAATTGATGTATGATTTTGTATCATTTGGGAACAGCCCCAGTCAGAATCAGATGTGGGTTGTCCCCTCAGTTCCAGCCCTTCTGGTCCCAGGTAACCATAGTAACATCAAAAACACTAGGTTTAACATCTGGAACATCAGCTGTTCAGGGTTCCTATGCATTTTTTTAAAAGTTTATATCTTTACTGAAAACATCCTTTTTTCTTCAGTTTCCTCTGTTTTTGATAATAAACTCAACTTCAGTGTGAGCTTTGATGAACATCTACATGATCAGTGAATTAAATGTAGAAAAATACATGATTTACACCAAAAACACTATAAACTATAGAGGATAATATAACAATAAATAATGCTAAATTAAAATGATTAAACAGTTAACTGCAATAGAACCTCATGTTACTGCAGTAGAACCTCAGTTAACTGCAGTAGAACCTCATGTTACTGCAGTAGAACCTCAGTTAACTGCATTAGAACCTCATGTTACTGCTGTAGAACCTCATGTTACTGCTGTAGAACCTCAGTTAACTGCAGTAGAACCTCATATTACTTCAGTAGAACCTAATTTAACTGCAGTAGAACCTCATGTAACCGCAGTAGAACCTCAGTTAACTGCAGTAGAACCTCATGTTACTGCAGTAGAACCTCATATTACTGCAGTAGAATGTCATTTAACTGCAGTAGAACCTCATGTTACTGCCATAGAACCTCATATTACTGCAGTAGAACCTCAGTTAACTGCAGTAGAACCTCATGTTGCTTCAGTACAACATCATGTTATTGCAATAGAACCTCAGTTAACTGCAGTAGAACCTCATGTTACTTCAATACAACCTCATGTTACTGCAGTAGAACCTCACGTTACTGCAGTAGAACCTCATGTTACTGCAGTAGAACCTCATTTAACTGCAGTAGAACCTCATTTAACATGTAGAACCTTATGTTACTGCAGTAGAATCTCATGTTACTGCAGTAGAACCTCATGTTGGTTCAGTAGAACCTCATGTTACTGCAGTAGAACCTCATGTTGCTTCAGTGGAGCCTCATGTTACTGCAGTAGAACCTCATATTACTGCAGTAGAACATCATGTTACTGCAGTAGAACCTCATATTACTGCAGTAGAACCACATATTACTTCAGTAGAACCTCATTTAACTGCAGTGGAACCTCATGTTACTGCAGTAGAACCTCATTTAACTGCAGTAGAACCTCATGTTGCTTCAGTAGAACCCCTGACCAAAAGGAATGAGTAAGTGAACACGATAAAACACGTGTCCATGTAATGAAGGTAGTTTTATTGGTTTGTATATAAGTTATTAGAAGGAACTGAGGAAAGACAGAAGAACCAACGAAGAACCAACGGATCAGAATTATGAATAAATATATTCAATGGAAAAAATAACCAACAAACTGAGACAATGAGATGCACAGATGGATGAAAAGTGGAACAAATGGACTGAACATAGAACCAGAAACAGAACAGAAGGAGTGAACAATAGGGTTCTACTGATGTTGGGATGAATGGGATGATCCTGGACCTGGTTCTGTCTGGGTTTGTGTGGTTCCTCTGCGTGCCGTTGTGTTCCTGTGGTCCAGACGAGCTGAAGCTGAAAGGATTGCAGGCGATTGCAGCAGCAGCAGCAGAATCAGCAGAAACACAGCGAGGATCTCCTGGGTCACAATTATGTGATGATGCAACTCTGCAGCAGTTATTGTGTCTGCCAGAGCGGCGGTGGAACACTGAAGCACCAGGTTCCTGTAGCAGCCACGTGGGTTCTGCACCTTCAGATCCATGTTCCACTGGTGTTTAATGGAGTGGAATCATGTTTTTAGCTCCGACTTTAAGCCTCAGTCGACTGGTTTTATTTTTCATTGTTTTTTTTTTTCTGAATGATTTTCTGATCTTTTATCCCGTCACTAAAACCTGTTAAAGTTCCTGCTTTTATTTCTGGTGCATCCTGTGGTAGATGAATGTTTGTTTGTAGAAACACTGAGGCTTTAGTTAAAACTGTCACATGTTCTGTGGTTGGAATGAAACCAAACAGCAGCTTCAGTGTGTAAAAACACAACATGTAGAAGATAATAAAGGCTTATGTGATGGTCAAGGACCGCATACATAAAAAAACACACACGCCAGTCATAAACAAACACAAAACATGGATTATTTACATAAAAAGGCATAAAAGACAAAATAAAATGAAGTTTAACACTATTAAACATTATTATTTTTCATAATTTATCCCCAGACTGAAACCAACATCTGTGTCTTAAATGGCTATTTGGCTGTTTTACAAATGTGTGTGTGTGTGTGTGTGTGTACAAAGTGTTGGATACAGTTGCATCCTATATTTATTTATTTATTCCTGTTGTTTTGGATTCACTTTCATTTGATTTGGTTTCTTTCCTGCTACTTTTTATTCTACTTGAATGCAGCGACTGTAACATCCCATAATTCCCTCCTGTAGTATTCTGATTCTGATTGGTTTGTGTGTATTTGTTTAAGTGTTTTGCGTCTCAAAGCCATCACAAAAATGTCCCAAATAACATTAAACTAATATGTAAATATAGGAGTGACTGAAACAGCTTCATTTTGTTAGATTTATTAGTTTATTTCATAGAAACACTAATGTACAATAGTGTCAAGCACCATTTTCATCCCTTGTCCCTCAACTCGATGTTAACTCAACCAGTTGAAATGATGCAAATGAATCTGGAAGAATGGATTCTTTCTCCGTTTATGTTATTTCGTGTATCAGAGTTCATGTGCAAGTTGTATAAAAAAAATCCACCAAACAGTGACCAGAAAAAAAAAATTATGGTTTGTACAAAAGTAAACAGTGACATGTGACATTTACATCAAGTATTGATTCTAGTCGTGTTGTAGAATAAAAACATATTCTTGATTCATTAATGTCTGTTTGTTACAGTCTTTAACATCTTATCATTATTAAAATAATGTAAATATATATATGTGTATGTGTGTGTGTGTGTGTGTGTGTGTGTGTGTGTGTGTGTGTGTGTGTGTGACTCTGCTTCTCTCTGGTGGTTGAACATAAAACTATAGGATTCATGTTAGAGTTAAAAAAATAAAACTAAATAAATTTAATGATGAATGAAATCAGACTGAAATTAAACCACTGATAAACACAGAAAAGTAAAAACTGGGAAAAGTCAAAACAATCCTAAAGTGGGTTCTTTCTTACACATATTGTGTATGACCGACAGGCGACAGTAAAGTTTTTTTTTTTTACAGGATAAACACAAATACCGTAGAAGAAGAAACCTACCAAAGATAGTTTGTGGTTTTGGTGAAGCTGTACTTGTGGCAAAAAAAGAAAAAAATAATAGTTCCAAAACATAATTTGTGTGTCTTCCGTGTTTCATGAAACCAAAATTATTATTAAAATGACATGTACTGATCGTATCAGGAAGATAAAGCGGTGGTAAAAAAATGCAGGTAAACAGACTGAGTGAGACCTCCTCACGCTCCGACACGTTCTTCATGTTAGCTAAACGGAATCATCTGCGCATGCGCGTGTCTGTCAGTAGGTTTCACATGATGTCAGTTCACCTTGAAAAGAGACATAAATACGTGAGTTTTCCAGCCTTTACTGTCACCTATGGTAATGAACATGTTATGTAAAATATATGCCGCTGTATTTCATTTGTGTGACCCGTAAAGACACCATGTTTCCGCCTGTTTCCTCGTGTTTCTGGTCTGTAAACCTGATCACGGAGGCTCAGAAACACAAACCTGTGTTCTGTTTGGGACTGAAACTGATGGTCAGAACCCGGACCAGGTTTAGATCCGGACCAGATCTTAAGTGTGTTCACATCCAGATGATTCTAGACCTTCAGAAACTGGATACTGACTCTATAAGATAAAATAAGACTATATTGATCTCACCATGACAGCGTCAACAAACACTCAAAGAAGAGAAAAGAAAAAACAGGTAGAAAAAAAGGAAAGTAACACAAGGGAGAAATGAAACGTTAAGGAAAATGTAGCCTGTATACATATTTATATAAATAATGAATTAAACCTTTTAAAGATGTCAATAGTAAATTTACATATACATTGTGGTTGCACATGTACATGGTGTGATGTGTGTGTGTGTGTGTGTGTGTGTGGGTGGGGGTTACTGTGAACTAGAGTTAGCATTAGCAGGCAGCCTATGACAGAGGGTTAGCATTAGCAGGCAGAAGACACCGGTGTCAGAAGGTCCGGAGCAGGACCCTCTTCAATCCAAAGAACCTCAGTCTGCTCAGCAGGTGGAGGGGCCTCTGGTCCTTCTGTGTTGTCTAACAGTCCAGTCTGTTATTGTGGTGAACACCCAGGTCCCAGCCCAGCCCTGGGTGTTCACCTGTGGGTGTTCACCTGTGGGTGTGATCTGTGGAAGTTCCTCATGATCTCCGTGGTTTTCCCAGTGTTCAGGAGCAGGTGGTTCTGCTCACACCAGTCCATGAAGTTTGTGATGACCCCCGTGTGTGGTGTTGTTGTAAAGTGTGAACAGGAACAGTGAGAGCACCGTCCCCTGGAGGCCCCCGTCTCCTGGGGGGGAAGGTGTGTTTGCAGACTACTGCATCTGACACAGTTGTGTAGTTGTACATACTGTGGTCTGTCAGTGGGGTAGATGTTGGTCCACACACCCAGATGTTGGTCCACACCTGCCTCCTCTGTCTTCTCTCACAGCAGTGATGTCCTGATGGTGCTGAAGGCACTGGAGACGTCAGAGAACATGACTTTCCCAGTGGTCCTGGGGGGGCTCCAGCCGTCCATTTGTTTACAGACCAGAACCCAAACCAGTCTGCAGGTTCTTCAGATGTATCTTTAAGAAACCATCTGTGATTCCACCATCAGACCATTATCCACATGAAATCAGGTCTGTGGGTGTGGTTTCTAAAACCAGGTCTTTCCTGTCTTCTCTTCCAGTCTCTGTGGTCCTGATCTGGGTTCTGACGATGCCAGCGGGCGTGTCCTGGTCTCGGTACCTGAGGATGTTCACGGCCAGTGTTGCTGCCATGTTTGCAGGAGCTCAGGTGGTCCATCAGTATTACCTGCCTGATCTGGTGAGGGTTGGTGTTCACCGTAGCTCCAGTTTTCGTTGGTATAATGCTGTGTTTCTTCTGTTTAACATTGTTTTGTGTCTGGTAGAGTATCCCAGAGATCCCTCCGAAACCTGGGGAACTTCAGACTGAACTTCGAGGATACAAACTGAGAGAAGAAGCAATCACAGCTTTAGAGAAGCTGAAATCTGAACATAAACTGGACTGAAACTGTCAGCGTCCACGGGTCTGAACAGGCTGGTTCTGGACCTGAGGAACCGTGTGGACATGTCAGTGGTTCTATATTAATATGTCAGATAAACGAGGATGGGAACCACAACTGTAACTGTTCACACGTCAAACCTTTTCTGTAAAAATGAGCAATTTATTTGACGTAAATGTCAGAAACTAAACTTCTGTCAGTAATTGATCATGTTCTGTGTTCTTTAAATAAAGATTTACATTTTGTGATTTTTGTGTAAAATTAATAAAATAAGTGTTTTTGTCAGTTTAAAGGTTCATATTTATCATAAACCCTTAAAAGTTTATATTTATCATAAACCCTTAAAGGTTCATATTTATCATAAACCCTTAAAGGTTCATATTTATCAAACCCTTAAAGGTTCATATTTA
>JAPSES010000249.1:11882100-11893639 GCA_029822895.1 Maxillicosta whitleyi
TCCCATTGGTTCAGACCTGTGGCTGTTCTCTCCTCCCATTGGTTCAGAAATGTGGCTGTTCTCTCCTCCCATTGGTTCTCAGCTGTGGCTGTTTGTTGTTTTCTGTCTGTTTCTTCGTTGTGGTTTCGTTTGTCATGTGTCGGCCGGTGCTTTCCGTGGTTGTCGTCGTTCTTCTCGTCGAACAGCATGACCTCTGACCTCTACCCTCACAGCTCAATGGGTTGCTGCCACTCTGACCCCGCCTCCTCTCTCTCCCCATAGGCTAGCCACACTGGTATGCGCTCGTACATTTACAAGCAGAGCTCTGTGATTGGCTCGCAGGCGGAGCACTCGGGGATGAGGACATATTACTTCAGCGCCGACACACATGAAGACATGAACACGTGGCTGAAGGCCATGAACCAGGCCGCCATGATGCATAACACGGACGCTCTGATCAGGTAAGGCCACATCTGCACCTGAACACATCACACCCACCCACAAATACAACAGCAGACCTGGACTCAATCAACATGGGTTAATAGCATGAGCTCCCCCTAGTGTTTACAGCTGGTACAGCCACTGCTATTTTTATACTTATATATTTGTACTGTACTTTTATATTGTATTTAAACTCTACGTACTTACCTCAGTCCTTGAACTTTACAACATATAAATGGATACATAATGAGTGTTTTCATTTATATCTGATTTGAAAACTGACATTTTTAACTCTAACTGACCTGGAGCATCCACGGTCTGATGCACATTTATATTTTTAGATATCAGTTGAATATTTGCTGTTGAAGAAACAATGAAAGGAAATGAAAACATCAAATTTGCTGATAAATGATGTGTGGTTTAATAGTATGCTATAGTAGAATATCATCTGCATACATAGATACATAGATATTTGGGGGTTTTACTGACTTTCTACCTTTCTCTAATAGTTTTGTTGTCGATGGAGGACGACTGTGGAAATGTGAAACTCAAAGAATATGAATCACAACGATGTGTATTTAAGTGAAAATATCATTTTTATTACATCAATTCTTTCTATTCTACATTATTTCTTCATGGTGATGCCTGTAGATGCTGTTTTTTTTTTTCTTACACACTGTGGTTCTTAAGCTGCTGGAGTTTAAGTATGTTTTCTCTCACATAAACGCTTACAGATGGACGTTATCTATAAATATTTGATGTTTCTCAGATCCTTTACATCCATAACTCCCTTTACAGACTCACAGATCACATTATTTATTCATGATATGTGTGTGATAGTTGTTTTATCCAATCAGCTCATAAAGGTGTCGCAGCCTTTTGTTCGTGTCGATGCTGACGCTGCAGGAAACGCTTCAACACTTATTCAACATATGTTTCCACGGCGATGTGGAGAAAAAGCCGTTTCTTGTTGTGTTTTATTCAGATGCAGACGGAGGCAGATCATCGTTCATCGTTTATTTAGGTTTTTTATTTTCTCATAAATTCCAGAAGACAACGCTGGTTCAAAACAGACGCAGTGAAACCTCAGAGAAGAAGGTTTTCAGTTTACACAGGACACCGTCATAATTCCACCTTTTAGACAAAAAAAACACCATCTGCAAAAAAGTTATCGATCTGAAAGTAAATGTTAGAACAGTAAAATCCAATAAAGACACGTTTGTCCATTTGTATCAGTAGCAGTGACACTAAATCAATTCACAAGAATATAAAAATAATAATAAATAATCAATTAAAAAACAAAAATGAACCAAGAAACAATAAAAATACTAACAAAAGACAAATACACGAAAAAATATCACCAACTAAATCACCAGCTTAAAACTAAAAATAATCAGATTGTAAATTAAATAATGAACAAAATTAACGAAATTATCTAAATTTGCAAGATTTAATAAATTAATCCATGAACAAGAAGAAACAAAAAAGAGCAAATTAATATAAAATAGATTTAAAAAATAAAATCACTAACTTAACTGCAGGTCCTTTATCGTCTTCATCGTCCTCCTCTTCCTCTCTCCTCAGGCCGTTGGACTCGTTGGAGAAGGCTCCTCCCCCTTTGCATCAGCACGCCGTCCCTCAGACCAACCACGTCAACCACCACACGATGCAGACGCCAGACTCCGCCTCCCACGCCATCGTCCACGAGGTCCTGCTGGAGCCGATCCACCGCGACGCTGACGAGCGCTGCAGCCTCCGCAAGGGTTCGCCAGCCGCCGTTGGCACCCTGGAAATGGACACGCACACCTCGCTGCCCGCCAACCCCACCTCCTCCATCTTTCTGCCGCCATCTGACCACACGTCGGTCTCTGCCCCCGTGTCCAGGGTGCCATCGCGTGCTCCGTCACGCGCCGCCTCCACGCTGCCCTCCAGCGTCTGCACCAGGAACGGCCTGGTGTCCACGCCCAGCCCCATCCTGGAGCCCAATGGGATCGCAGCGGGGACGTACCAGAGAGCACCGGCCCCCGAATTCGGTGGGCAGGTGCAGAGGAGGAGCGCCCTGGAGCAGGTGGAGCAGTGGGTCAAAGTTCAGAAAGCCGAAAACAGAGGGTACGTTAGCATTTTGGGTCAGAACAACACGGTCGCAATGTTCTGTCTACGGTGTTTGTTCCGCCGTTAGTCGACAGGGGGCGCTAAGCAGGGGTTAGACAGTATCCATAGAAACATAAACATAGACGTCATGTCGACTGCTTCAGCCCAACATTGTGATTCGTCACCATATTGGACAGAAGGAAGTGTAGACGTTCAGGACAAACAAGTTAAAACTCCTTAAAACGTCCAATGTGATGGAAACGGTGCTGGATCGGATCCAATACTTCTACTAACACGTCTTTGCATTTGAGCTAAAGCCAAAATAAATGTGACGCACGACCATGCAGATCACTGATTGGTTCAGAATTCTTCACCTGATTTATTTTGAAGAGTTACAGCTTCCTGTTTCAGTTTGTTTCATTGTTGTGTTGCTATGACAACCATAGCGAGCTGATACTGTCCATAAAATAGTGTCACATGGTCAGTGGTAGCCCCGCCCCTCCTTTAGGAGTCTGATTAAATGTTATGATGATGATGATGATGGTGAAACTTTGTTCTTGTTGATGAAGATCCGTTTTTTTCCCATCAGCCCCCCCTCCAGAGAGAACACCCTACCCCGTCGGACTCCACCCACCCAGCCTAAGTTCACCACGCTGGATGCCTACCAGACCCTGCCAAAGACGCCCCGCCACAGCCCCCCTCCAGCCCGACTGGGGGAGTATAAATACGCCCAGGACCGCCTGAGTCACTTCCGACTGACTCCGGATCCGACTCCAGGATCCGGGACCGTGTGGCAGCTGTACGAGTGGCAGCAGCGCCACCAGTTCCGCCATGGCAGCCCCACGGCGCCGCTCTACACCCCTGCCCCGGACTACCCCTTCGGGCCCCGCCCCCCGTCCACAGTACCCACCTCCAACTCGGGCCCGACTCGCTGTGTGTCAGTCCCGCCTTCCTCCGCAGACATCCCGCCACCGGGACCGCCACCCGGAACCACCCGGACAATGTCCCCTACACGCAGACCGCACACGCCCGCCGAACGGGTGACAGTCCGACCTGTGGTGGACCGGACCACACTGGACCTGCCCTTCACTGTGTCCCCCCGCAGGACCAAGAGTCAACTCATCAAGGTACAAAAGTCCATAAGACTCCGCCCTCTCCACAAGACTCCGCCTCCTCCACAAGCCTGATGTTTGTCCTTTAGGTGTCAAACTCACTTTAGTTTAGGTTCCCATATAAAAAATAATTATAGTTTTCATTATTTATAGGATCTTGTAAATTTTCAATGTAATTTTTTCACCTCTGAAATTCACCCCATGGGCAAGATTGGACCCTTTGGTGGGTGGGGTTGGACCCTTTGGTGGGTGGGGTTGGACCCCTTGGTGGGTATCTTGGGGGTATATTCTGGCCGAGGCCACTTTAACACTGGGTTTAGTCCAAGCAGGATTATTCTTCAGGCTGTTATATCGGGTCTCACATGTCCGTTGCCATGGTTACCTAGTGTTGATATGAGTTTACATTACCTTTAATGTTCAGAACAAATTTCAAGTGAATTTTTAAAGAAACCACTGATGAAACTCAAGGGATTTATTCAAGAAATTCTTGGACAAACTTGATGGTTCTGCTTCACTGATTCGGTTCTAAGCGTTTTTGCGTTTGTGTCGACAGGCGGCGACGATGGAGAGGCGGTCGATGCCTCCGTCTGGATACATGACCCACACCGTCAGCGCCCCCAGTCTGCACGGAAAAACGGTACGTCTGCAACCACAGCACATGCACATGCATCAGGGAGTACCATCTGATCAACCGACGGCGTCATGGGGAAGTGGCCGCCACAGCGCACGCCACAGCGCACGCCACGAACGACTGGTAGACGAAGAAACAGAGAATGAAATGACAGCGAGTTAATGACGTCTGTCGTCAGCTGTCGAAGGTTGACTTTGACATAATTTCACCCATGAACCCAGTTTGACTTTACTTCAATCAGCAGGGGTCTGGTACCAGAACACACTTAGAACCAAAACCACAATTCACTTCACTGATCCGGTTCCCCGACCCAGTTCTCTGGTCCGGTTCTCTGATGTATTTTAGTGACCTGGTTCTGTAACCCGGTTCTCTGGTCTGGTTCTCTGACTTGGTTCTGTGCCCCGGTCCCTGGTACAGTTCTGTGACCCGGTTCTGTGTTCTCCCCAGCCTGAGGAGCTCACTCTGCTCCTCATTCAGCTGCGTCGTCATCAGGCCAAGATGGCGTCGGCGCGGCAGCACACGCTCACCCATCTGCACCGCCTCAACGGCCCCACAGAGCCCCGCCTCCACGCCGGCCCCCTCCTGGGCCCTCCCTCCTCGTCTGTGTCTCGCCTCGCTCACGTCGGCCCCTGCAGCGCTCAGGTGGGGGCCCATGCAGAACGCCGGCCTGCCTGACCCCTAGTCCACCAGAGCCAGGACAGGTTACCCCTGAACGCATCACAGTGGGTGGTTTAATGTCCCTGAACTCAACACAACCAGAGTCTGATGTCTGAACCCAGAGGGGCCCCACAATGTGGATTCACAGGGGCCTCTGAGATAAAATAATTATACAATAATAATAATAATAATATAATATTTGAGATATGACTAAAAACCTGGAGGATCGTTTTACTATTAAACCTAATACTCATCTTACAGAAGAAATAAAAGGGAAAAGACAAAAACAAAATACATTTTTCCCTAAAATTTGAGTTTATTTTCACACCTAATTTTGTTCTACATTAGTTTTTTTTTTTTTTTAGATATTCATTTCAGATGTAACACACACGCCTTTTACCTTTAAAGCAGGTCAAACTCAGTTTAGTTCAAGGCTCAGGAGCAAGTAAAATAATAACATAAAAACTTATAATGAAAGAAACAATTAACTTTTTTTTATTATTAATATGTTTCTCAAAGGTACCAAGCATTTAACCATTTTCAGGATTTTAACACTTTAAATGAATTCTGAATGATTTTTTCCATAGAAAAAACAAACAAACCCAAACGTATGTATTTTCCATATAATAAACAGCCTGGGAACGGGACACTGGTTGTGATTGGAGCTTTTGATACGTCAAAGTTTAGCAACTAAATAGATTTGATGTCATCAGTATTTTTTCTGTAGTGTCAGTTACTCCCTCTGGTTTCCCTTGTGAACAAAAATATCCCATTTGACTTCATTATAATCACATTTTTTTTTACAGTATATAACAATATAATCTATAATGTCAACATTTCATTCTGTAGAAAACTAGTGTTATTTGACATTTTTACTGTGTTCATGTAGTTTCAACCATTTTCTCATTGTAGGCTGATGCATGAAATTCTTGAATTAGTACTGGACCCTTTGTTGGTCTGGTTTTGGCCCACGGGCCGTATGTTTGAAACCCTCAGACCCATCAATGCAGACACAAACCTTCACCTTCATCCAAACCAAACCTTCATCATCTTCACATCTAATCTTTAAACGTGTCTATAAAGATGCAGGTCCTCTAAAACCTCCACTCCCGACCCTGTTTCTTTTCCCATGGTGCATCTGGTCGTTCAGGGGCAACCTCTTCCGATGCTCAGGTCTTTAGTGGCGTCCACGTCTCGTTGGTCATGTTTAATCTGAGCGTGCTCACAACCATCCGCCTCCTTGTCATGTGCTCTGCGCTCGTTCGTTCCATGTCCTGCTTCTTAGTCAACCAGCGTCCATAGCATGTTGTCCTGCCTGTGAGAAGGTCCATAGAGCTGGTCCGTCCTCCGGGTCTCCGAGGTTCTCCAAGGGTCTCTGTGGAACCTCTGTAGATCCTCTGTAGATCCTCAGAGACCATCCTGGTTTCCAAAACTGCTTCTGCTGCTGCTTCTGTTCCACCTCCTGTAGGAGACGCTCATAGAATCTACAGATGGATGGAAAAGTTTGACCCTCTGATGTACCGTCAGTGTCCCCCTACAGGCCGTTTGTGGAACAGCACACGACGTACGAGCATGTGCAGTGATGTTCTTGTGCAGTTACATCTTCTCTCTTAACCCTCTGGTATCTGCGCCCGTACAGGTCCTTTAATCACCTAAAGCACATAATATGCACAGTGCCCTGATAATGTCCACATGCTTTTCATACACTTTGTTTTTATCTTTTTTTACACTCGTGCATTTCATCAACTTAAGCCACAAACAAAAATATCAAATACTCAAATAACTGTCATGTTTTTAACGTTTGTAATGTAAACAAACCAGAGATTTTGGATGCAAAAAATTGTTTTAAATTTTCTACATATAATTCTTAAACAAGCTGTGAAAAACAATATGACCTTTTAATAACATGAAGTGTAAACTGTGCAGAATATGCTCACCTGGAAACAATGGTAAAGTGAAACTAAAGCTGTGTTTTTAAGATTTTAGCATTTATTATAAACGCTACTGAAATACAACAAAGGACAGGATGTAGTATTTTAACTCTTCAACCAGGTTATAATGATAAACATCCTCTCTGACATTAATAAATTGGTCATTAATCATCAATTGGTATTTAACTGAGGAGGAGGAGGAGGTGTATTTATAGGTTTTACATCAGTCACTAATGGCGGTAAACAAAATAAATGAATAAATCAGACCCTTTAAAACATAAAGTGTGCAGAAGATGCTCACCTGGATACCGGAAGGTTAAAAGAATCTTCTAAACCTGGGTCAAACTTTCCCTTCCACTGTCTGATCACAGGAATCATGGACGTTGTGATCGAAGGCGGACCGGTTCATCAATAACCGTCTGTTCATGTTTCAGGTTGATGATACGTATCTGCAGCTGAAGAAGGATCTGGAATACCTGGACTTAAAGGTGAGGTTCAACCACGGGGGCGGGGCGTCGCTATGCTCGTTTCTCTGTGAACATTCTGATAATAAGCAGACTAAGGCTGTGGTCGGACTACATCAACAACGGTGGAGCTTTGTTTTATCGGCTTCACCAAAACCTGACATGAATAAAGTCATCTACCAATAGGAGACCAGATCTGGGCGTTCTCAGGTGTAAACAGGAAGTTCCTGTTCTGAAGGGTTAACAACCCATAGACGACCAGTAAACTGATTCAGACTGAAATGTGCCTGAAAGTTAATTTAGTTCATTAGGTCATTAGTTTAATTTAATTGACAACAAAAAGAAAAAAAATAAAACAAAGATAAACACCCACGCACATATTTAGATATATTTTTTTTAAATCATTTGTCATGAAAGACAAACTGGTTTCAGGTCTTTTGTCCAACCTGCTCCTGCATCCACATGTCATTATTGAGGCTGTTGCCATGGCAATACAGCAAATCACAAACTTTTCTGCAAGAACAGGAAGTATGTTCTAATCCCAATGTATTTTATTCAGTCTACTCTGAATGAGTCAGACCCATGTTGATGTTCTAATTGCTGTCGTCACAACAGTGTGATGGCTTTAAAAAACAAACAAAAAAAACATTTTCAATGATTCACCATGAAACTGGAAGTCATTGTTATTCTGAATCCAAGCTCTGCATTTTTGGTGCTTTTTGATATAAACATATCTTAAACATAGTTTTATTCACATAAAAATGTAACTTGTGATTATTGAGAATATCCTCAAATCAGTAAAATCGCTGTGAAGAGTCGATCACAATTGACTGTATACAACTGTGTCATCTGCATAAAGGCGAACACATCTGACTTAAATATCACTTTCTCTACTAATTTTGTCAATAAAAGACCAAAACTTATAAACTGAATTAAATTCACCCAGAAGCACCTCATTAAAACATTCGAACAGGCCTTTATTTGAAGGACGTTTCATTCAGAATCAGGTCTTTAAAAAAAAAAAAAAAGAATCAGGTCTTTAAGTATAATTTCCTTTGCTGAATCAGTACCATGTTCTTATTTGGTGTAAAAATTTGTCTTGATTCATTTCTGTTTGTGATGCTAAAGTACAGATGTAAACATCATGTACTCCGACCGCAGCCTGACGCCACAGATGAATCCATCCCATTCTTTCTGAAGATGTTATTCTAATATTTTGGCCAACTCCTCATAAGAGCCGATGAATTCACTGCCGTTTCTTCTTCTCTACAAAGTGTGAATAATCCTAATGTGTTGCTGAATGTTCCACTAACACCTGGTCCGGTGGTTTCGGTCTGAGTTCTGGTCTGGATAAGGCTCATATGGACCTGCCGGAGTCCCGCTGGACTCGGCAGATCCTCATGAATGGGCCGTTGTGTGGTTGTGACTGGGCTTTGTGTCTCTGTGGTTTTGATCCAGATCAGAGCTGTAGAGCCCCTGATCGTGGCAGTTCACAGTTTACTACTGCACTGCACTGCTGGGCCTCTCAGGCCCATCATGGACGTAAGACCGATACCAACACCAACAGTATGTGAGTGTGTGTCTGTGGACGGCCGGCGTACACGAGGGCTGGAACCGACTCACAACAAACACAACAACACAATACATCCAACATGTGCAACATCATCTGCAAACATGTTCACAGTGAAAGTATTCCAACAAACCTATTCCCCAGTACCTATGGTCCCTAGTACCTATTCCCCAGTACCTATGGTCCCTAGTACCTATTCCCTAGTACCAATGTTCCCTAGTACCTATTCCCCAGTACCTATAGTCCCTAGTACCAATGTTCTCCCAGTACCTACATTCCCTAGTACCTATGTTCCCTAGTATCTATGTTCCCCAGTACCTACATTCCCCAGTACTTATGTTCCTATGTTCCCTAGTACCAATGTTCCCCAGTACCCATGTTCCCCAGTACCCGTGTTCCCCAGTACCCGTGTTCCCCATTACCTTTTCAGGCATCACTGAACATCATAGCTCAGCTCATTACGAACATTTGACCTTTGCCCCTTTGACTTCCTGTTGGTGTTCAGGCAGATATTCTGACAACCTGCACTGATAACTTAATCAGTACCCCCTTCGCTCCCAGTGGATCAACTATGATCCAGTCTGCATTTTTTATTAAATACATTAAAGTTTCTACATTAAAGAACAGGTTAATGCGTTAATGCAAGTTTCTGTTGAATCGTCCAGTTTTACTTCGACTGTCGCCACATTCTATTAAACATCATGTTTCTTGAGGCTTCAGCGACATGAATCTTCTATTTCTCTGTATAAATATTCATCAGGTTTTTCAGAGGTCAAAGGTCACAGGGAATGATAAAGTCACAGGGTAGGAACGCTGCTTTAACACTTTTGTCGTCCTTCAATAAATAATAAATTGTTATGACACACTGCAGAGTTCCAGTTCTGAATATAAAACACTGATTCACTAACTTCCTGGTTTAGTGTCATGTGATTTCTCCAGTAGCTCCACCCCTTTGGAGACTATCAGGAAATCCCATCACATTCGCTCCAAAGGGCGAAGTGAATGACATTTATAGATTTCAACCACTTCTTCTTCCCCAAAGTCATCTGAGTAAATATTGGACATGTTTTCCAGAAGCCACATGTATCTGCTGAATATTCAGACATGAACATGACATTTATAACATCCACAGATCAGGAGGAAAGTGAAATATTGCAGCATAAAACTCATCTGGAGGACGTAGAAACGAGCAGGGAATAAAACAAGAAATAATTCTGATGGGAAACAAAAGAAAAAAAGTTATATACCAGTTATACCAGTGTTATTTTTTAACCTTATTTACCTTCTTTCATTTGTCTACGTGGTGACCTCAACCCTCGTGACCACGCCCACTTTAAAGACAGGAAATGGGTGTTTGTCATCACTGAACCTCTTTTCATTTATACTGAAACTCTGATCATTATCTGATTCGTGGAGTTTTCAGATCATCATTGATCATACATTTCTGTTCATTAAATTGAGAATGGGATCCCTCAGGGCACCGTCTTAGCCCCCATCATTTATATGTTTACGTTTATGCATTTCCAGATGTCGATCTACAGATGTAGACTGATGACACCGAACTAATTTACATCCACACTAGAACTCTGATCAGTATCTGATTTCTGGAGTTATTGGATTATTATTGATCCTGTAAACAGCATAATCTGATCTGTTTGATCAGATGACAGCAGTAATTCAATTATAATAAATCTGATTAACATGCTTGGATTTGTCCCCAGTACTCCATTAGCTTCATGCATATATACAAGTTAATCTGATTTATTTAGTTGTTACATCTGATCGTGTGCAAAAACTATGAGATAATAGAAAACATGAGTGACGTCGTCAGAAATCCAATAATGGACTAAAGTATTTAAACCAGGGTTGTTTTATTATTATTATTTCTGAAGTGCATGTATAAGCATTGGATCTGATTATAGCAGTTATTGGACTTTTATCGTCATGGAAACGGACTCAATGACAAACTGGATCTTTGTTAATAGAGGATCTTTGAGGGTTTATGTGTCGATCATGGAGCTGTGGTGTCGAGTGACGCCTCTCGGATATTTCCTGTTATCGCTCATGACCTTGGCGGCGTCCGTGTTTCCGTGTTTCCAGCCCCGTGTACACTTCGGTTCAGTGTCGATGTGCATGTCGGTGTTTGACGTAGGGATGCATGTATGTCCGTATGTGTTTCCATGTATCGTAGAAGTCATAGTTGTAGAAGGACCATCCCATCGCTTTCATTCATGGACTGAATGTCTGGTCTGCACATGACCTTTGACCCCACTGACCCCTTGTGGCTCCACGTGGTCATGTGATCATGGGATGGCTCGGCAGTGCATGTGTTGTGGCTGTGGCCGGTGGTTGAAAAGCAGCTGCTTCTACCATCGTGTCTGAAACACTGCGTCACGTAATGCTGCTCCGATTGTCCACCGCCGTTAGAACGGTTCAATAACAGGCGACACCTGACCTCGCACCAGAAATAATTATGTACTTTAACCAACACTGGTGTTAATCACTGACATATACCAGGATAGAAAATAGAAAATGACTACCGTATTTTCCAGAGTATAAGCCACACCAGCCATAAAATACATAGTAAAGAAGGAAAAGACATATATAAGTCGCACTGGAGTATAAGCCTCATTTTTTGTGTAAATGTATTTGATAAAATCCAA
>JAPSES010000249.1:11893739-11911297 GCA_029822895.1 Maxillicosta whitleyi
GGCCTAGAGCGCCCTCTGGTGGTTTAGTGTGAAAATAACATGTGAAATGATATAATAATGTGTTAATAATTTCACACGTAAGTCGCTCCAGAGTATAAGCCGCACCCCAGGACAATCTACGAAAAAAAAAACATGACACTTATATTCCAGAAAATACGGTAATCTGATTTTTTTGCAGAATATCGAAAAATTTCTGCATCAAAAGATATGATTTGTTTACATTAAATTAAGTAAAATTACAAATATACGTTAAATTAATTAAAAGATGTGTTTATATTAAAACTTGACATTTAAAAGGTTAAAATATGAATGTTTGGTATTTTTGTTTATGAAATAGAGAAAAAAAAATCAGATTATTTTAAGTGTTAACCTTCCAATATCCAGGTGAGCATATTATGCACACGTTACACTTTAAGTTATTAAAGGTCATATTATTTTTCAGTTTGTTTTAGGTCAGAATTCATAAGTTGTTACTTTTTTCATGATTTTTAAAAAAAAAAAAAATAAAATCATCACATTATAAAAACATTATAAACACTGTTAAATTCCTACATTAACATTGACACATTTAACATTTGACCTAGCACAAAAAATATTGATGTATATTCAACAACGTTAGAGTAAATCATTGACATATGACAGGATTAAAACAAAATAACTAATGCAATTTTTATGGAGAATACGGTAGAAAAAAAAAGATTTTGGGGTTTTTTGGTTTGTTTACATTAAAAACATGACATTTACAGGGTTAAAATAGGACAGTTATTGAGTATTTGGTATTTTTATTTATGGCTCAAGTTGATGAAATACAAAAAAAGAGTAAAAAAAAAAAAAAAGTAACAAGAATCTGAAAAGCATTTTGACATTAGTCCGACCCTGTGCAGATTAATGGGAGGACAGTGGAGGGGTCAAAGGTCAGTGTTTTAATGATTCCAGATGCTGTTTTTGATGTTTCTGTTGTTCGGAGCAGCTTTAGCGCCGTGTTTCCAGATGAACGCCCATAAACTGCGTCAGATCCTTCACCAGCTCAGACCGCCGGCGCGTTTTCACGTCTGCGTGGTCGTCCTGGGGTGTTCTGTCCTGAATGCAGAGCTTTTCAGCGCCGCCGTCATGCGGTCATCATGGCCGGTCCGGTGTTGTGTTCAGGCGCATGTGGTCGTCATGGCCGGTCCGGTGTTGTGTTCAGGCGCATGTGGTCGTGGCCGGTCTGGTGTTGTGTTCAGGCGCATGTGGTCGTGGCTGGTTTGGTGTTGTGTTCAGGGTCATGTGGTCGTGTCCAGGCCGGTCGTAGTCCACTGGTGTTATTAGCGCGTCGGTCTCAGTGTCCACACCCACATCCACGCTGTTCGACCCTTGAACTGACAGGATGTGTACGCTCTTCATGTGCAGGTAACAGGAAGTCAGCAGCTGAAGGAGGCGGGGAAACCTGTCAAAGTCGCAGAGAGTGACGTGGATGTAAGTAAAACACTCATTTTATGACGTATTTGTCGCTTAGTGACACAAAGAAACCGAAAACGATGCAATAAAAGTTTGTTTTTTTCATGATAAATGATCTTTTCATTGCAGGAAAAGTCTGATTTTAACCTTTTCTTTTTGGATTTTCTTGTTTTCTATTTATTTTTCATGTATTTGTGTTAAAGTGGGGATGATTCTGTTTAAATCAGTGTTAATGTCAGAATGTTTTTCATACAGTTTATATTTTTTACATTTTTTTTGGTTTTGTTTTGTTTTTAACAGCTTGTTTAACAGCTCCATTATGTTTTTTTCTCCAGTGTACTCCATAAAAACTGGATTTTTTTTAATTCATTTTTGTTAAATTTATTTATTATTGAACATAAACCCACTGTCATTGATCCGACTCCATGGGTTTTACTGGTGAATCAATGTTGTAGAAGGTGACAGTGTTTCCATGGTAACTACAGAGCCTCTGAACATCCAAATGGGTCATATCTGATGAACATGAACAGATAACAAACTGCATTTTACACCAATTATTTGTATGGATTGACAAGATTAGTGGATCAGCAGGTATTTCACAGTTTATATCAGTAGATGGTTGTAGTTAAAGGCGGTTGTTTGGGTTAAAACAACAGCACAACCACAGTCAAACTCTAAATAATCAATGAAATATACAGAACTGAACAAAACAATCAACAAAATGAATACAATAATCAACAAAATTAACAGAAATGAACAAAATAATCAATAAATTGTACAAAAATGACAAGAATAATCAACAAAATGAACAAAATGATTAATTAATGTAACAAAAATGAATAAAATAATCAACAAAATGAACAGAAATGAACAAAATATTTAACAAATTGACCAACATTGAACAAAATAATTATTAAATGAACAACAGGATGAGTGGATCCACAGGTGTTAACCCTTTACATCAGAACACGGTTCGGGTCTTGCAGGGGTTTCATTCGAATCCACAGTTTCCTCTGAAAACTCACTTTTAACCCTTTCTCTTCTGTTTTTTCTCCTGAAGGTGAAGCTCAGTCGATTGTGTGAACAGGATAAAATCCTCAAAGATCTGGAGTCTAGGATCAGCGCCCTGAAGGAGGACAAGGTACCAGAACCTAGACCTGGGTCCCGGTAGACCTGGTACCGATGGAAATGACCCAGATAAACCCAGAACCGACACCGTCACAGACTGAGCTGGTCCAGTCTCAGTAAAAACACTCATCCATCACATGCAGAACCCCAGACTAACTGCAGGGTCACACTGACCCCTGGAGGCCAGTGTTGGAACTGACAGTTCAGGTTCTACATTCAGACCAGAATGACCTAAAGTGGATCAGAACCAGGAAAATAACAACAGAATAACATATAAATAAGCACAAATACAAAGGTTAATGTTTGTTTCAGTTTAATTTGACCAGTATCCAGCCTCAGTTTATCATTTCCACGTGTTCATTAAAACTTACAGTGGATCTATAAACACACATTTAATAACAGACAGAATATATGTGAATATTAAAACATTCCATGTGATTCGCATATTTTAAAGGATAGTTTGTAAATGTATAGTTTACATTGTGCTATGTTTTTTTTTATTGTTTTTAATTCAGTTTTCTTACTGCTTATTATTATTATTACTTAAATATTTATATTGCTTATTACTTATGTATTGTTCTTATGACTATTATTACTACTATTATTATTTCTACTATTATATATATATATATACACACACACATACACACATATCTATATTGTGTGTATTCTAATATAGCAGAATTTCTTCTGTATTAATATTTATTAATATTATTACTTTATTATTTATTTCTACTAGTTTTTTCTAATGTGTTATTGCCTGTTTTTATAGTTATTGTTATTACTGTTTTCTTTCCTTTTTGTCCTGAGGCTCTCATCAAGTTCTATCTAATCTAATCTAATCTAATATAATATAATATAATATAATATAATATAATATAATATAATATAAATTGTCAACATTTTCATCACATCATTTAACTTTTTTTACACTAAAACAAAGACAAACATTTGTCATTATTTATAGGTCATTCTGTTTTTATTTCACTGATCTGACCCACTTCAGATCGGATCTTCAGCATCATTTTCTTCGGGCCCGGTTTGGGGCCCCGGGCCGTATGTTTGACCCCTGCAGATGTTAAAGAAACCTCTGATGTGTTTTAATGACGAGTCCTGGAGTGAAATGTGTTCAAGATAAAAGAAGAGTCATTTAACACGAGTCCAGTTCAGTCACTGTGTTTGTGTGGACTCCAGTGCCGCTCCGTGACCTTTGACCTCCCCCCACCAGGACAAACTGGAGAGCATTCTGGACGTGTCCCACCAGCAGATGGAGCAGTACCAGGAGCAGCCGGTCCACGTCCAGAAGATCGCCTACCAGCAGAGACTCCTGCAGGAGGACTTGGTCTCCATCCGAGCCCAAATCTCCAGATTGTCCACGGTGAGAACCAAACCGGGTCAAAGTGGGTCAAACCAGATCAGACACTTTGATTTTATTTATTAGTTAAAGATGCAACAATGTGTAAAATATGAAGAAAACAACAAAATAGTGACTGAAAAACATGAAAAATAAACAAGGACAAATAAACAAAACACTGTAAAAATTAAACAAACAAGGTAGATAAACAAAACTGCATCAACACTAAACTGTTTTGGGTTCTAGTTCTGGTGGGGTTCTGGTCAGTGAATGGGTCGGTACCAGGTCCAAACCCGTGTTTCTATTTCAGGACATGTCTCAGGCCTGGGATCAGTACGTCCGACTGGAGACGTCAGTGGAACAGCTGAGGACGGCGTTACAGGCACGGATGAACCACAGCGCCGCCCTGCAGGTCAGGACCAAAGGGTTAAAACCCAAAACAGAACCAGAACAGAACCAGAACAACAGCAGCTCTGTTTGTCCACAACAGGAGAAGACGGAGATGAAACGAGAGCTTTGGAGAATCGAAGACGTGATGTCAGGACTGAGCAGCAGCAAAGTCAACTACAAGATCACCATCGACTCAGTCCAGAACCCAGGTATGAACCGGGCCGGAACCAGGTATGACTAGGGCCAGAACCCAGGTACACATCAGGTCAGAACCCAGGTTCCACTCAGTCTAAATCCCAGGTATGACCCAGGTTGGTTCCAGGTATGACCCAGGTCCAGACACCAGGCACAAACCGGGCCAGAACCAGGTATGACTTGGTCCAGAACCCAGGTACAAACCAGGTATAAAACAGGTGAGTCTCAGTCCAGAACCAGATGAGACCCAGTTAAAAACCAGATGTGAAACAGGTAAGATTTGGTCCAGATGTTGAGGCGGTCCATTTCTGGGCTCTGGGACGTGGTCTTGACCCAGTCAGACCTGACCATGTTAAACGGGTCTCTGCTGGTTCTGCTTCAGAGAGGAAGTTAGTGCCTTCGGCGTCGGACTCGGCAGTGCCTTCTCACAGTCCGGAGATCCAACCTCCACCTCGAAGCTCCACCCCCAGCATCGCCTGCTACACCTTACCTCACAGCACCGTGCCAAAGTGGGTGAGTCCACCTGCGCCCTCCACGGGCCTCAGAAACCCAAAACCCAAAACTCGGTCATGAACCGGGCCTCAAACACTCAAAACCCCATCATCAATTGGTGCTCAAATACACAAACCAAAACCCGGTCCTGAAACAGTCCATTTCCTTCCTGTCCAGGCAGAGGACAGCGCCCCACCCCGCCCACCGCTGCCCCGTGTCTATGACTACGAGGACACGCCCCCTGTGGTGCCGCCCCTCCCCAAAGAGGCCTCGGTGATCCGCCACACCTCAGTTCGAGGCCTGAAACGCCAGTCGGACGAGAGGAAGCGGGACCGTGAGAGCGGGCAGTTTGTGGTCAACGGAGACTGTAAGGTAGGACGTCATCCAATGGCACCGGTCCGACGGGCTCATCTGGGTTCTGCTCAGGTTCTGCTCAGGGTTCATGTTTCTGTGTCGCCCCCTTCAGGCTGAGCTGCGATCGTACCTGAGCGAACCCGAGCTGCTGGGCGTGAGCCAAAACTGCCCCGGGTCCGACGTGGACTACCAGTTTGTCAACGACCCAGGTATGAGACCAGAACCAGAACAATGTGATCCACATGATCTTCACCACAGTTAACGTCCATTAAACTCAAACTCTAGTCGCCATTTTATCACCAGTTTCTATAAAACACAGTTTATGTTCATGTTAGACCTGCTTTTAAAGTTTATTTCACAGAAAAACAGAACCAGTCACAGAATCATCTGGACAGTGATGAAAGTTAATGGGACTCATGAGGTCACATGACTGGTCACATGATTCCATCATTAACCTCTTCCTCCCATCTAATTAATGTTAATTTACTGACGGTTTCATCCAAATGTAGCCTGATGTAGTTTAGTTCGTATTTTATCCATAAAGTAAATGTTGTGAAACTTTAAATCATTGGTTAATTCAGTCCTTGTGGTTCTTCGGTTCTAAGCTTTGGAACCTGGTAAATAGGAGGAAATTAACACTAATTAGTGGAGCAGCACGTGCGCTAACTTTGTCTGAATCCTGGTTTGGTTTGTTAGGTTTTGATCTGCTCGTTTAAGATGTTTCAGGTGTAGTTAATGATACTTAATAGTTAGAAATAGACAAGAAAACATCAAATAAAATGGTAAATTTGAGGAACATTTTATGGAACGTCTTCACTTGGCCCAAAAGTTCACTCAGCCGAGTTTAATTCTAGTTCAGAACTTACCTGTGGAACATGGACATCAGGTTCTACCAGGTCCAGGTTCAGGTCTGTGTGGTTGACAGCGTGGCTGAGTGGTTCAGGTGATGCTAAACTGTTGGGTTCTGTGTGGGTTCTAATCCTGTTCAGATCTGTTCCAAACCTTCCTCCTTTAGGCTGTTTTTCATCACATTGTTCTTGTGTAACATCCTGTGATTGGTCCAGAAGTGTTTCCACACTGTACACGAACCAAACCGTGGTTCAGTTCAATCTGGACCGAGGCCGTCTCTGGGCTCGTTTCATGCCCATATCTGATAGAACCTGTTTGTAAAGGAAAGGAACTTCTATGGTAGAAGGGTTTCAGAAGAACAACCATGATGTCGTAGATCCCTGACCTCAGGTTGGACTGGAACTAGTGACTGGGTAACTTATTGGTTTACACCACTGGCTTTGGTGCCGAAGATGGCCGGTTCGATCCCCAGGTGGGCCCTTGGGTAAGGCCCTTTACGCTATACACACCTATACCTGTAGCCACAAGGGGGCGGAGTCTCATTGTTCTGGTCCCAAGCCCAGATAAATACAGAGGGTTGAGTCAGGAAGGGCATCCGACGTAAAAACCTGCCAAATGTGAATCTGATTCACAGAAACTTTAGGGGCAGTGGTTCAGTTGGTAGAGCAGGTTGTCCAATGACCAAAGGGTTGGCAGTTCAAATCCTGGCTCCCATTGTCCACATGCCGAAGTATCCTTGAGCAAGACACTGAACCCACCCAGTAGGGTCTACAAGGTACATTAGCATAGTAGCCGCCTACTTGAAGTGCAGAACATTTACTTGACAACCTTCACACAGAAACAGACTAATGATGACATTCAGCTCCTTTAGAAACACTGGGACAAGTCTTATAGAGTTGACCTTTGACCTCGTTGTGATCCAGGACTCTCAGGATCCTCGTCTCGATTCAACCAGTCCAACTCCATCTCATCTTACGTCACCATGAGGAGACCAGGAGGATCTGCAGCCAGGGTGAGTCCACATGTGGGAACCGGGTCTGACCTCGATGGTAAAGGATGAAGGTTCCATCTGAGGTTTTACTGGACGATAGGGTTCAGAGGTTTGGAATGGGTTTGTACCTTCTACTTAGAGACATAAGACAGCAGTGTTTTCAGTCCATACCATGTTCTGATTCAGTTTTAGATGTTACATAATAAAAAAAACACTAATGTTAGATCATTGAAGCTGAAACAGTGGCTTCTTTGGGTCCAAAAAAACCCAGAACATCTGAGAACAGAAAGAAAAAAGCCAAATACTTGAAGGTATTAAATTTGGATTTAAATCCTTCCAATGGTCATTTTCTGTCCCAACTGGGAAAATTAATTCCCATTGGTTATAATTATTTTGTATTTTACTGAATAAATAGTAAAACTCATGAAAGATATAAAGTATGATGCACATTTATTATTATATTATATTTGTCTGACGCTTTTATCCAAAGTGACTTACAAAGTAAAGGCATGTATACCATAAAGGGTCTTGCCCAAGGGTCCATCTGAGATTCTAACTGGCAACCTTCCGCACCAGAGTCTGCGGTGTAAACCACTAAACTATCCAGTCACTTATTTATGTAAATAAAATGTCTAAATGAACAAATAATAAACCTCATTGAAAACACCTGTCCACCTCCTCCTTTCTTCTTTCCAGGAGAGACCTAAGAGTGCCTTCGAGTGCTCATCGTCGCCTCCCGATGTCCATCATTTCTCCGGCGTCCAAACCCGCGGCCGGATGAGCGCCGAGGAGCAGCTGGAGCGGATGAAGCGCCACCAGAGGGCGTTGGTCCGGGAACGCAAGAGGAACCTGAGCCAAGGCGAACGCTCCAGTTCCACCGTGACCACCGGGCGGTCCTCGTCCTCCTCCAGACTGCCTTCCAGCCCCTCGGAGCCCCCGCCCTCCGTACGTTACCCCCAGCCCCCCCACCGCAGCAGCAGCAGACACAGAGACCAGCTCCGCCTTCAGCCCTGCTGCCACGCCCCCTCCCATCAGCCCCCAGGCTCGTCGTAACACAACGCAGGACGCTAACGTTAGCACTAACACGCTGCAGGCCAGGCTAGCTTTAAGAACTAAACCTGGACTCAGCACGCCGCCATCTTGAAAGGTTCAGGGGTGGAACTGAACCATGTTAACACTGCCCCCTGGTGGGACCTCACTGACGCACCTCTGAATGTAAAACCCATTTAGATAAAAACCACAGAGGCACCGTAAGGCAAGCCCCCCCCCCCCCCGAGCTCTATTTTTATCAGCAGAACGTAGAACAGAGCCCATTTATGTCACGCTTATTTATTTACTGAGGGATATTTTCAGCAGTAAAGTTCTATTTTGTAGAGATTTAGTATATAGAGCTTATAAAAAGGAGTGACGGTTGACAGATGAGAATGCGATAAAAGTAGTTTTCAGGTTGAAGACGTGAAGAACGAGGCTTCGGTAGATCATGACCACACCTCCCCGCTCGCTTTTCTTCAGATCCAATCAAGTGCCTTGTTTTGCTGACGATCCTTTTGCCTTTATGAGATGCACCTCCTCAAATCAGTCTGGTTGAATGACGTCGCTTTAAGCACAATCGAGGCAGGTCGCCATGGAGACGCTGCTGCTCTTAAATGAATACTCCAGCTTTTTCTGCCGTTGGTTGTAGTCGATGTTTGTAGACGCAGAATAAAAAAATAATAAATGTTCTAAGGTTCTGCTTTTAGATTCTGAAAACGTCCATTCCAGTTTATCCCATTCCCTCAAATAGACCCCAGGCCTTTATTTATCATTTCATTCATTTAATAAACACAGAAATTGTTGTATTTGGTAGAAAAAGTCAGTCTGGTTCACGATGCTAACGGTACTGAACTCAGTGTTCTATCATATTAAACCAGCAGAACATTGACTTTATATATTTGTTCTCAGACTGTGTTCAGGACCAGCCTTTATTAGTTCAATAAGAACCTGTTTTTTATGTGAAAAAATACAGTAAATGTATTTAGAGTATGTTTTCATCAGGCCTTTGTGACTGAAACTGAAGACGCAGAATTTAGTTTAGTCCATCGTCTTATTGTTTTGTTAGTGCCCCCCCCCCCAATGCCCAGTTCAGACCAAAGATCTGCAAAGACACCAATCCACTTTAATCACACGTTTTCATCTCATCGACCGTGAGCTGATTAAAGGCGTTGTGTCCGTCGTCTTTATTGTCATCGTCGTCTTCTTTAGGTTTGAGAAATTTAGTTTTTTTACATTTTTTGATGAATTTTTTAAATATTACACATGTGCCTTTCCTTCTAATGGTCCATATTTGGATGGTTTATAACATGTAAATGGTCACAAATATCAATATAGTTACTATTGATCACTGAAAGGAAGACTTTGATTTGAGTCCATGACCTTTGACCTTAAAAGGTCAAACTGAAGGTCACCAATGTCTGAATTTGAACAACATTCTTCTCCAAAACCACTGGTCAGATTAATTTACATTTTTTTATATGTATCTATTAGTACAATATCTACAAAATTTATTCAGAGTTTTGAGAAATTTTGATTTTGTTTTTACTTTTGAAAAATTAAAAAATGTTCCTTTCTTTATAGTTCTCCATATTTTGATTTTTATAATATGAAAATAGTTACAGATATCAATATAGATCCTATTGATCACTGATAGAAGTCATCTATGGACTGTGATTGGATGAGTTCAGTTCTCCTCCAGTGGAAGCCCCGCCCACTTCTATAGTTAGATTGATCTGCATCCAGGCCACAGGACTAGAACATAGAGCAGAACCTGAGAACCTCACACATTCAACTGTTATTCATTCAGATAAAACATGACACTATCAAACAGGGACATTTGTTTTATTCCTGAACTTTTGTGTCCATTAAAAATGACACCAACTAAAACAGGAATAAACAGACATTTCTCCTCTTTTTTTCACCGTTGTATGGATACCACACACGGTCGTATTAAATAACTCATTATCACTGCTCTCAGGTCAGATTTAAATTATGCAAAATTATATACAGATATAAAAAAGCCTGAAGAGCAGAAGAAAAAGAATAATTCCACTTCTCACGTCAGTGCGTTGGTTCGCGGATGCTTCGATAACATTACAGTCTTTGGTCTGAAACTCGTGGAAACCTATGATTTTTCCACTGAAACCATTAGATCTGGGAAAACTTTACATTACATTTCATATAATGTGAGTAAATATCAACTAAATATGTATCAAAGGTCGTGTTATTTTTAGATATTTTAGGTTTAGTTCTTATTCTTTCACTGGACTTTGAATAATTATCTTTTTTTTTTTATTGCTGTTTAATAATTATTCAGATTTCTCTGCTCTGAACCGTGGTGTTAAAGGGTTCAGCTGTTTTTTTTACATTTACCTGAGATCTGATACTAGTTTTTTTTTTATCCAAACACATTTATAGTTTCTTTACATTTACTGGATGAAAACCTTTAACCTCTAAAGAACATGAAACTTTGGGTATACAGGGTTTATGTCCAAATGCACTGAAAATTCCCAGAAAATCTTCAGAAAATCTTTGAAAAAGTGCAAATAGATGTTCACGTTCCTTCCACGACTACTTCTTCATTATCAGTGTGGTTTAAAACTGAAAACCCAAAGCTGGATAAAAATGCACATATTGATCTAAAGCATCTAAAAACTTCAGTTTCATCACTAAGACAAACATCGAGATAAAATGGTGAAAATATTCTAAAAATAATCGTTTTTTTATTTGGTGCTTAAGTTCCGCATCTGCTTCAACAAACATCTCCACCTCATACAACCACGGCGAAACATACAAACCAATCCTTTAAGCCCCAATGGAAAACATCAGATGCTAGCTTAATGCTAGCTGCACCCATTCTTTTCAATGAGAAATGCTAACAATGCTAACATGCACGGGTGAAATCCAAAAGATTAAGTACATACTAATCACACTCTAACAGACTCCTGTGGGATCCAACTACATTTCCCATAATTCCTCTAACAGTAAGCAATACATCTGCTGCTTTTAACATCAAACATCAGCATATTTCACTTCCACGTCTTCATGAAAACGAACAATGAGCTTTTTTTTTTTTAAATTATGTACCAGATTGGTTCTTGGGTCGCCACATTTCCCATGATTCCTAGCGGAAGAGACAAGTCATGCTCATACCGAGATGTTTTCAGTGGCCTATGCTGTGCTGTTTAATGCATCATTAATGCACAAATGCAAGAAACGCAATATTTAACGATGAATAACACCAAGAACAAGGAGCAGACGACGAAAAAAAACAAGCTATGAACGTTTTAGTCACTGATTTAAAGACAGATTTATTCATTCTTTGAAAACACACCAAAACAAAATAAGGAAACTGTGGATTAATTGTTTACATAATAAACCTGTTAAAGGGCCAGTACGCTATTTTATTTTTTGTCATAAAATCATCTGTCCAGGAAAAACGGCAGTCAGGCAGAAGTCACATGGTTTAACGTGATTTATAATTGGCTCATATTATCAACACATAATTTATACTTGTTTTATTAAGCCAGAGGACCATTAAAAAGATTAAAATCACACATATGCCACTAGGCGCCGTTTGATAAAATGAAATCCCATAGACTAGCACTGAATCTGTATTGACTCTTGAGTCATTCTGGTCTCATAGATTTAATTTGACCTTCGAATACATGTTAGAACGTGGTAATTACCAGGTAATAAATGCTTAATTAGACATTATAAGGTGTTAATAAGGTCTGTATAAGTTAAATAAAACAAATTAATGATCATTTCTAATTGCATGTAAGACACGATCAGAAATACACATTATAAATCTTAAGATGTTTATTGACATTAATAAGACTTAATAAGTGTTAATTACATCATAAATACATGTATTAATGCCTTTTAAAAATTAAGAACACTTATTAGGAACTTGTTGACAGTTATAGACACTTATCTATGTTATTAAGGTGTTTAATGACAATGAGGTTGAGATTAATTAATATTAATTGATGTGTTGATCAGGAGTAAATCTGAGGTAAATATAAAGACAATAAATATGACATGTGCTGCCGCTGGTCGTTTACATCCACTGAACTGGTCCTTCAATCATCTCTGAAATCTGAAAACCCTGTTAGTGTGAAATCATTTAGACCTCCACACATCCTTCCTGATTTCCCATGATGCCGCTGTCTGCTCCTTGTTCCCGATGAGTCTGAATGTGGGTTTTTCTGCCATGTTGCTTTTCAGATCATATCGTAGCTCAGATGGAATTTAGACACGTAGAAGTGGAGTGATCAGTAATAATAATAATAATAATAATAATAATAATAAAAAAATAACAAAAATCGCCTAAATCTGTGGAACTGAAGCGACTCTCGACTCTTTGCTCCATTTCTTTTCTATCTTGTAGAGATTTGCACTCAATAAAGAGTTTGTTGCTTCTGAAGCTGCTTCTGTCGCCTGTTCTTCTAATCTGGGTATGGGGGTCAGGGTCTGCATGGGGGGGGGGGTTCCTCTGCTCTTTCTGATTCTGCTGAGCACACAGATGCATGATGGGAAACCGCATGTAACCACAACACACTGAACGGCTGCAGAACCAAGGTGAAGAGGAGGAGGATGCATGGCTTTGACGCTTCTTCAGTGATTAACCACCAGTACTGACCACGCACAAACACCACGGAACACGCCAAAAACACACTGACACAGAAAAAACACTACACCAACACATTCAGAAGACACGCAAAAACATAGAAAAACATGCCAAAGACACGTGAAAACATAGAAAAGACATGCTAAAGACACAAAAAGACATACCAAAGACATGCCAAAAACACACGAAAATATGGAAAAACATGCCAAAAACATGCCAAAGACACATGAAAACATAGAAAAACATGACAAAGACACACAAAAAGATAGAAAAACATGACAAAGACACACGAAAACATAGAAAGACATGCTAATCACACACAAAGACATGCTAAAGAGACGCCAAAGACACACAAAGATGTGCCAAAAACACATGAAAACATAGAAAGACATGCCAAAAACACGTGAAAACATAGAAAAGACATGCTAAAGACACAAAAAGACATACCAAAGACATGCCAAAAACATGCTAAAGACACACAAAAACATAGAAAAACCTGCCAAACACACATGAAAACACAGACATGCCATAGACCATCGTGACTCAGGTTAGTTTTACTCTACTGATGATGTTGTTGTTGCAATAGTAATGTTGCTGACAAAGACACGCAAAGACATGCCAAGCTATGAGGACACATTAACACACACTAACATACATGTAGATGGAACAGGTCACATGACCAATGTTACCGCAGACGGACACAGACACTCACGGTTGATTATTTGAGCTGCAACAAACTTTTATTTTCTGGATGAAGAGCTTTTGTCTTTAAAAGTAAAATCAGACGAATCTAATTAACAACAATTACATGTTTTTACTGACTCTACCATCGCTCGAAAAATGCAGTTTAAGGTATTTTATGTCAATATGACACAGAAAGATGATTAATTGAATTAATTAAAAAAAACAAAAAAAAAACAACATGAAACCAGTCAAATGCAGAAAAATGCTGCCTTTTCTACATCATTTCCATCTGGTTCTTGTTCATTAAATCTCTTCCACGGGACAGTTTGAACTATTTGATGACCCGTAAAAACACCAACAACCTGATTTTTACTTTGTTAAACTGTAATACCACTGATGGCCACTAGATGCTGCTCCAGAATAGACTTAAACTGAACTTTGTTAGCGTTGAAAGGTTTTGTGTCTTTTTTCTAGAAAAAACACGAATAAATAAAGATCAAACAGAAGGTGATTGTTAGAGTTTATGGTTCATTTTACAGGAAAAGTGACTTGAACCATTAACTGACAACAGTTGGTTTGTGTTTATGTTCAGCTTTAATCCTGTTAATGTGTGATTATTTGATATCATTATCCTCAGATCCTAATTACAGTAACTCTTATATAAATGAACAAAACTCTGTGGACACGTTGAATTCAGGTGTTTTTTTTCTAACAGGGTCTGAGACAGAAAACAATACTGACTGACACGTCAATAATAAATGTATGTGTTCATGACCACTTTAAGACACATTTCAGTAAAATGATTAACATCTTCTGCTCAGATTCTGCAGATTTCCTCCATTTTTTTTCAGTGAATCATACTTTATAGACATAAAGTATTCATCCAGGAAATAATCTGTGCTTTAATTTAAAATGAACTGAATCATCTGCAGCTCAATGTTTTCATTTGTGTTGACTTTCATCTGTTCACACCGCAGAATCAAAAATCAACCACATAAAACATTTGCAGATCAGATTATGTTCATGTGCAGATTATTTATTCAAATTATTGACTGTTGAATGTTCTCAAAGAAACAGAAAATCAGCCTGAAAACAAACTGAAACTAAAGAAAAATGAAAAAAATCACCTTTTTTTTTTTTGGTAAAAGTTGCAGCTTTAATAAACTAATCAAATTATTTTATTGTGGTTCTTATATAACACTAAGTCCCGCCTCTTTCCAGGTGTTTGATTGGCAGGAGGAGCGACCTATGGCGGAGGGTCAAAGCGATGAAGGGTGGAGCCAAGCAAAGGAGAGTGGGAGGGTCCAATCACACGAATGGGTGGGAGTTAAAGCCCCGCCCACCAGAGAGGTGGATGTGGAGCCGCTGGACTACGACCTGGACCTGAGCAGAGAGGTAACCATGGAAACGTGAAACACATCCCATAAATACAGACGAACTCGGACAGACAGGAAAGAATATCTGACATTTTAGAAAATAAATAAACTGTTTATTTAATAAGAACAGGTTCATCATCCACTCAAAGAAAATCAGCATCAAAAACCAAAAAAAAAAAAAAAAAAACAGGATTAAAACCAAATCAAATAAATTAGGTAAAAATAAACCACATAAAAGATGAAAAAAGAAGTAAATGACATGAAGAAGGTTTGAATCCAAAACTGATTCAAAATATGAAAAATGTTGTGGAAAATAGAAACGAAATAAAAACAAAAGATGGTTTGGACTGAAGAACCCGGTTCAGAAGGACCAGGTTGGACCGGGCCAGACCAGACCAGACTGGATCAGACTGACAGACTGACCTGGACCCAAACAGACTGAACCAGGCCAGACTGGATCACATCAGACTGGATTCCTGGACCGAGTCAGACCAGACCAGACTGGACTGGACCAGAGTGGACCGGACCCAACCAGAATGAACCAGGCTAGATTAGATCACATTAGACCAGGCTGGACTAGATCAGAACACACTAGACTGGACTAGACCAAACCAGACTGGACCAGATCAGTGACATCGACCTAAAAATCCAAGTTCTGCAGATTCTGACTGTGTTGATCTGTTTTTTAATTATACATCTGCAGCTTTCCAAACCCCAGAAAGTTCTGATCCCGGAGCGGTATGTGGAGTCAGATCCTGAAGAACCTCTGAGTCCTGAAGAACTAGAGGAACGGACCCGGAGAACGGAGCGCATCAAGAACCTTCTGACCAAGTCCAGGTAGAACCTCATCTGATCCTTCAACCTCACCTCGACCAATCAGAGCCCAGATAAAGGTGCCCGTGTCCTCCACAGTGTCCAGAACCTCCACCCATCCTCACTGGACTTCAGTGAGCTGGACTCAGTTCTGCAGCAGCAGCAGCGGCTCATGAACGTGTCCCAGGCTTTGGCCTCGGAGGCGTCACGTAAAAGCAAACTGGTGGCAGGTCAGTGCACGTAGGTCCAGAAGAACCAGAACCTGATATGACTGCATTCAGGTCAAACAGCAGGTGGTTCTGGATCAGCAGAACCGGGAGGATGGGTTTAGTCTGTGTTTATAGAGTCAAACCCAGACCTGCGGGTCCAGTACCTTCACGTATGTGGTTTAACTTCATCTCTGATTTATAGAAACAGACTGACATCACAGACGGTGGGCGTGGCTACAGGTAGATTTGCATTTACTTTTGGGGGTGTGGCTTATGTACAATGGGTTCTGAGGTGGGATTGGTCTGGTCCAATCAGGAACGTGCACACATGAAGGACAGAAGGATCCAGGGTTCATTCAGGTTCATGTATGGATTTAACCCTTTATCCTCCTACAGACCATAATATGCACAGTGACATAGTAACGTCCTAATTATTATTATTATTATTAATAATAATAATAATAATAATAATAATAATAATAATTTTCATACAGTTTGTTTTTTGTAATTTTTAAAATCAACTTGAGTCATAAACAAAAATAACTGTCATATTTTAACCATGTTTCTAATGGAAACAAACTAGTTTTTGATGCAAAAACATAAACATAAACATTTTTTTTCTCAATATTATATAAAAATTTGATTAGTTATTTTTGGATTTTTTTTTCTATCCTGTCTTATGTCAATGATTAACACCATTATTGATTAATATGAAAAACTAATGATGATTGTTCGTATTAACTGTTATGTAATTAATATATAAGGTTATATATAATATGACTTTTTATAACATGAAATGCAAAGTGTGCAGCCACATGCTTTAAGTGTTTATTTATGGTTAGGTTGAACTTCATTCAGAAACATGTGTAATTTCAGATCAATACAGATTGATTCTAGTTTTATCAGGTCAAAAAGTTCCTTGGTTTGAATCAAAGATTATTTGATTTTTTGTTCAACTTTTCCTGTTTCCATCCAAACACTTTTGGAAAATGTTAATATTCAACACAGACATAACAATACTTTTACGTTACTCATTATTTTATCAGTTTTATTGTAATTTTGCTGAATTTTTATCTGAAATATTACATTGAAGGAAGGAGAACGTTAGGATTCACTGAACTTAGACCAGAACTGATGTGTGACCGCAGGAGGTTGCCGGTACGAATCCCAGGCGGCCCGGCCCTTGGGCCTTAACGCTACGCATGCCCATACCTTTTAAGTCGCTTTGGATAAAAGCATCAGCCAAAAGTAATGTAACTAAATGTAACTAACCCATGATGTGACCTTTGACCTCCTTCGGTCCTGTGTGGACGCTCTGGGGTTCTGTGGGATTTACTGGTGGAAGTCCAACTGTTTTTAGAAGAAATGTCTGAAGCCTTTGGTGTGAACGTCTGTAGGTTTGTGGTGACCTTCTGTGTTTTAACGTGTGGTGGATCTGATGAACTGACATTTATTCAAATCAGGTTGAAGTTTCATTCAATAAAATCACATCTGGTGTAAATTTAATGTTTTTCATATGAGGCGTTCACTGACCACTCGTGTGTTACTGTCCTTCAGCCAAAGCAGCTGCAGACCACTGACCCCCATTGGACCCTCATCAGACCCCCATTGGACCCTCATC
>JAPSES010000249.1:11928720-11943061 GCA_029822895.1 Maxillicosta whitleyi
TGAAATGATCAACACAGGCCTAGAGCGCCCTCTGGTGGTTTAGTGTGAAAATAACATGTGAAATGATATAATAATGTTTTAATAATTTCACACATAAGTCGCTCCAGAGTATAAGCCTCACCCCAGGACAAACTATGAAAAAAACTGAGACTTATAGTCTGAAAAATACGGTAAATATATAAAATATTAAAACACTCTATTAAGACAGTTACAACAACAGTTTGTATAATATGTTCAAACAGTATAATATCAATATGATAATCAAAGAAATTGACATAAGTTTTTAAAACAGTCTGAAACTAATTAAACTTTATGAAATTAATGATATTTTTATTTCATAAAACGTGACAAACCTTCAAATCGAACATGTTTTTAAAGTTTTAAAGCAGCTGTTGAACGGTGCTTGGTCTTTGTTTGTGTCACTAACAGTTTTTGTGCCGTCGGTTTGGAGTTCGTCTGCGCTGTTTTTTGGGGTTTTTTTTTCTAAATCAATTGCCTCCATCCTCAGTTAAACAGATCATGCCTTTAGTTTAATATATATAAATGTCATATAGTCAAAAAATGGTTCTGTTTTTTGTGTTTCCTGAAAAAATGAAGATTATTTTAAGGTGTCCATATGTGGATCATTATAGTGAGATCGTCTTTCGTTTGGTTTATGTTTATTTTTCTGCTTCTGTATAAACAAAATGCGATGTTTCTTGCGGTCTGCGTGTGTTTTCCGCAGTATCTTTGTCAGATTGAACCTCTGGGCTTCGTCTTCGCTCTGGGTTTGTGAGAAACGCTGACCTGCAGCGCGGGGTTTAATGACACATTTGTACTGAGGGTGGACAGATGTTGGTGTCAGGACGCTGCAGATGTTCAGCTGTGCGTGGAACAGCTGGTTGGCAGCGGCCGTCCCACAGCGTTAAGCGACCGACAGACGGCGTCGGCCTGTTCTCGGCTCGCCGAGGGTTAACCCGTGTCACCGGCAAAACCGTCGACTTTAAAGTTTCCACGCGTCGTCACGAACATCTGTCGCATCCCGGAGGATAATGACGCGTCGTCCGGATCGGGCCGACCCTTCGTGACCCGACACAACTATTCCGATGGCACAAACGCGGTGCTATCAGCGTGGGAACTCGATCAGGCCGATTGTTTCCAGAGGCTCGGAGTCGACCCTTTCACAAACAGTGGATTCCTGCTGAAGAAAGGCCTCCTTTGTGTGCGCTAATGCGAGGGAAATACAGTTGCTTAGCAGACATTCTTGTTGAAATCATAAGACATCTTTCGCTGTCTGTCTCTGACTTTGGCCTATTTTTGTTCCTGTATCTGAGGCCTGGTCGTGAAGGTGACGACTCATGCTTTAAGGCCTTAAAGTCAGGATTTGTGTTGTTCGTAAACATAAACAGAACACAGAGGTTTTTAACCCGCACAGACCCACGGCTGCTTCTGTCACTTAAATGAATGTTTAAGTGATTTATAATCATTTATTCTGACGTTATCCTGTGGATTTTGTCTTTTTTTTTAGTGAAAATCATCCAGTATCAGGACTGGGATTGTCCTTTAGTGTTTATCTGTGATGAAATGACTCTTCAGAGCCGTATTTAGTCCGACTTCAGCGTCAGTTGATCCATTTCATCCTCCTCCTGAAAACCTGCTGAAAAAGACAAAACCCTCATTTGTTTTTGTCGTCGTCAGATCAATAGCAGCTCGATGCCTTAAGAGGCCGGATGGGAGGATTGGACTCAGCGCTAATGGGACAGAAAACAGCAGCAGGTTCTGAAGGTTCAGCCTGTTGGTGTTTTTCGGGTTTGACGTCGGGCTTAAAAAGCTGCAGATACTGAGTTTATGAGCCTTTTATTTATGATCTCACCACATTCCCTCCGACATGGTCCAGGCTTTTATTTCTAATTTTATCTGTTTAACTCATGACATGTTGGGACTTGTATTTTTGAGTAAACACTTGTGTTGTGTTTCAGTGTTGAACATGGTTTTATTACAGATGTTTGATCATTAATATTTGTCACAGATTTAATGCCACTGTTGGAAATAGTTTATTCTGATGCACAAGAAAAATGGACATTTTATAAAAGTGAGTTTATCTTAAAAAAAAAAAAAAAAGAACACATGCAGACACTGAAGATGAGATTCATGGGGTTTGGAAGGATTTTGTTCATTTCTCTGCACTTTTGATCAGTTTATTTCGTTAGTATAGACTTATTATATACATATGACATTTGGGATATAAGGTCTGCACTGATGTGTAGAAAATTAAAATGCTCTAAAAATGTCAGGACCGCAGTAATAGTGAACAGATCTGATCCAGACGATGTGGTTCTGTAGGTAATAAAGGGTTCATAAATAGAAACAATCATGTTTAGTACGTAGCCTTAGTTTGACCCGTTTGTGCAGTGGAAGTAAATGTTTATTCACACACTTGGTTTTTGTCTAAATGGACTCGACAGTTCAATGAAAACGCAGTTAAGCGAGCGTTGGTTCAGGATGGAAGCGGATCCTTGTGGAACCTGCTGAGACGGATGATATCCAATGACGGGATCATCGCGGTGACTTTAGTTCAATTATCTGTGAAGTCCACAGACAGGTCCGACAGCCCCCGCCCTCTTTGTCAATTTGTAATTTAGGAAATGGCGTGAGAGTCTCCCCGTGGAGCTGCGATGGGCTTGTCTACGCTGCACATCGGCCTCCCCCGACAACAATCAATCTGCGAGTCTTTAAGGAACAGAGGGCTCGGGTTCTTTTGTTTGTTCAACAGTTCTCTGCTCTTTGTCCAAATTAGTTCGATCGCTCTCGGCAGCACAAAGAACGACAGGACGATGTGAATGAATCTGCAGCGAGCGTCCAGTTTAATCCCCAAAGCCACAATCTGATCCGACCCGGTTCATCCTGGACCTGGAGCTTCAATAAAACCACTACGATGGTCAGAACCAGATGCGGGTTTGACCGTTGTCATAGCATCGTACGATTGAAGTGAATGAGAAACAGTTGAAAATGCTTTAGTCAAAACTGCGAGTTTATTAATAGTTATATTAATTAATTATTAATTAATTGGTGGTCGTTTCCATGGTCCTGGTCTTTGTTTTAGAGGTTCAGTCATGATGTCTTTTCGTAAGATTGGCTGTGGTGTCATGTCAGAGGTCTAATTTTTGCATCTTGGCTGAGGTTTAGTCATTGCATTACATCGGGGGTTCAGTCATTGCGAATTTTCAGAAGTTGTGTCATTGTAATTTTGTCGGAGGTTCGATTGTTGTGTCTTTGTCAGAGGTTCGGTCTTTGTCGGAGGTTCGGTCATTGCGTCTTTGTCGGAGGTTCGGTCTTTGCGTCTTTGTCGGAGGTTCAGTTGTTGCGTCTTTGTCAGAGGTTCGGTCGTTGCGTCTTTGTCGGAGGTTTGGTCTTTGTTGGAGGTTCGGTCATTGCATCTTTGTCGGAGGTTCGGTCTTTGCGTCTTTGTCAGAGGTTCAGTCATTGCGTCTTTGTCGGAGGTTCAGTCGTTGAGTCTTTGTCGGAGGTTCGGTCGCCGCGTCTTTGTCGGAGGTTCGGTCTTTGCGTCATTTCGGCCTGCAGCGGTAGCGGTCTGCAGATCTTAAACGGTTGTTTTTTCGTTGAAGTGCTGCTGGAATACGAGCCTTCACCAGGAGCGAGTCTGCGGTCGGTCTGATTGACGCGAGAGGCCGCAGCTCATATCGCCGGGGGTTGGACGAGCGCCGCCGCCGCCGTCCAAGGAAAATAAGCGGCGTGACATCAGGGCTTTGTTTGAGTGGTGAGGCCCTTCTGTTTGTGTTTAATATCGCTCACAGAGAAGTGGAAACAGCAGCAGCCAAGTCCTGGACCCAGGCTGAAGCTGAAGCTGAAACCAGGCCTCTGCAGCTGAACTCCCAGGAGGCTTTGCAGTTACAGAGGAATCAGATCCACAATACGGAGGAAGTTAATGTTCATCACGTCTTATTTTTGTTGAGTCTTTGAGCGGTGGAGTTGAACATACGGTCCGTGGACCCAAACCCGGCCTCCAAAGGTTCTGGTTTGGACCCGATTTATATGTAAAGTGTCAGGAGATAATGTGTGAAAGGTTCTGATGTGGCCCGAATTTAACCCTCAAAATAAAGTAAGATAAGGTAAAATAAGATGAAATAAGATAAAATAAGATAAGAAAAAATAAAATAAGTTAAAATGAGATAAAATAACAAAAAATAAGATAAAATAAGGTAAGATAATATAAAATATGGCAAAATAAAATAAGTTAAAATAAGAAAAAAAAACATAAAATAAGGTAAAATAAAATAAGGTAAGATATGAAAAAATAAGATAAAAAAAATAAGGCAAAAATAATTTAAGTTAAAATACGATAAGAAAAAATAAGCTAAAATATGACAAGACAAAATAAGGTAAAATAAGTTAAGATCAAATAAGATAAGGTAAGGTACATAAAATGTATTGTATTGAATTAAGGCTGAAACATGAAGCGACAAAACAACATTTAATTTATTTCTCTTCACATCAAACTGAATCACTCATTTTCGTGTCATTCAGGAGGAAAAAAAACATCAGCTTTAATAAATCCAGTCACTTTTCAGAAGTTTTTCCTAAAGTTCCAAATACATTTTCAAGGCAGCGGAATTGGTTGTGAGTTGTTTTAATTGTACGTGTGAATAAAAACTTACAAATAACACTTAATTTATGACGCACTTTTCTACAGCAAGGTCACCGAGAGTTTTATAGCAGGAGGATAAAAGAAGCAATTTGCATCATAAGAATAAAGAGAAGAGGAAATACAAGGATACCAGCAATAAAATGGAAATAAAATTAAAAAAAGGCTTTAACACAACAATGGTAACGTCTCAAATCAGCAAAAACCTTTTGTGGCGAGTTAGAGGAGACTGGTCTGAACATGTCATTTAGTGGAAATAAAAGATGTTTTAATGGTTTAACTGGTGTCGCTTTGGTCCAAATGGAACAAACTAAAATGAGTTTATTCATTTTAGTCAAAGCTGTGACTTTAATAGTTGATATATTTAATAATTATTAGTTTCCAGTGTTGAGAAAACGAAACTTTTTTATTTTTTTTATTTTGGGATTTTAATTTATTTATTTATTTTGCCGTTATAAGAATTTAGTTCAGATTTTTCTGTCATTTTCCTACTTAATTAAAAAATCGAAAATCTAATCTTCAATTGCTTTCTATTGTTTTATTCTTAGATACGATGTTGATTTAATTACAGAAAGAATTCATTAATAAATACATGACTTTTCTCAGATGTAATGGGGAATACGTATGTTTAAAAAAAAAACGTCAGGATTATTTTGATCATTTTTAGTTTAGATTTAATGCTAAAAAAGAAAATAAAATGATAAAAAACAAATAAACAATAAATACAGGTAAAAAATAAACTAATTGAACATGTGTTTCATCCACAATAATCGTCAATTCACATGATAATTATTGTTTTGTTAATTGTCTGAAATTATTTATTTATTTATTTGCAGCATAAAAAAAAACAACACACATTCAAATATAATAAAGCGTGCAGGTGAGATGAAAAACTGCAAATGATCGATCTATTATTACCTAAATAATTTCACGCAAATAATTATAAATAATTATAAATGTATAAATATAAATAATTATAAATAATAAATAATAAGATAATAACCACAGAAGGAAATAAATAATAAATAAATAAACTTAAAATAACTTACCTTTACTGGTTTAATACACTTTTAATACTTTATTTAGTTCATATGGACTTAAAATATGGGATTTAAGGGTTGTATTAATATATATAATATTAAAACGCTCCTTTAAATGTCAGTTTATTATGTAAATATGAACAGATCTGATCTGAAGGCCTGGGTTTATGGGTCAGAAAGGGTTAATAATAAAAATGAATCATTAAAAAAAACATAAATATGATGAATATTTACTGTCGAATTAAGGCTGGAATGTTAAAACTCCTATAGTTCTGGTTCCACATTCAGACCAATATGACCTAAAGTGGATCAGAACCAGTGAAATAAGAACAGAACAACACAGAAATAATGACAAATATAAATCATTCTATTTGTTTTAGTGAAAAAGAAGAATTACGACAAACTATTCAAACAACAAATATGTGAATAACCTGGGAAAAAAAAACAATTAAGTGCAATTTTAACAATATTATGTCGACTTATCATTTGTACATGTGCATTATGGGTCAGATTTACATTTAATAACAGGCAGAATTACAGTTAATTTTCAGTTTGTTCATATTTGATCAGGTCGTTCACATTTTACTGTGAAGGGATTATTTATAAATGTGAATAATTTAAGAATTTATTATTGTTTGCACTAAAACAATAGACATAAATTTGTCACATTAATCCAAGAAGAACATTTGGAGTCATTATTTATAGGTTCTTATGTTATTGTTTTATTTGTGTGAATGTGGAACCTGAACTTCTACATCATTTATTATAAATATCTTCATAGTGGGAGGGGTCGGAGTGTTTGGCGTCCTGGTTTTGGTCCACGGACCGTATGTTTGACAAGGATCATGTTAAGTTCAGTTGGTACTGAAGCTAAAACTGGTGTTTATGCTGTTATTGACGGCAAAATAATAATAATTATAATAATAAAACTTTAAGGATCCGGTCTAAATCAGTGAAAAACTCTGAGACGCAGACGACATGAGTCTGAAAACAACAGAAGAAGAAAAGAAAAGAGGAGGTGATGGATGAGGTGAGAGGGAGGAAGGAGAGGAGGTAGGAAACCAGAGGAGGAGGCGAAGGCCAGCTCCGCCGGTGGTTTTTCCTCTTTGATTTTTGCGTCTTCGATGCTTCTCGGCGGCGGTTTGAGTTTGATTTATCAGATCCTGGATCCGACTTCGCTCACATGGAAAAACTGCTGCTGCTTCAGACTCAGAGTTTCCAACGTTCTATTGTTTTTCATGTGGATCCACCTCCGAGCGTAAAGTTCTGACTGAGCGTGTGCAACGGCAGCGGTGGGTTCACGGGCGTTTGGGATTGGCTCTGCGCCATGTTGGGTTTTAGTAGCAGGAAGTGACCATATTTGGACAAAACGGACAATGAGGGTCAGGATCTAGTCAGAAGATACTTTAGTGTTTATTTAACAACTTTTATTACTGTATATATTGTATTTCTATATATAGCTATCTATGAGGGTCATGAGCTAATGCTAATTGGTTGATCGTCAGGGGGGCGCTGTTGCCTACCCCCCGCTGGACACCCCAGGGCAGCGCATTGAATCATGGGAAAAATAAATTAATTAGTATTTTAAGAAAAAAAGTTTGATGCAAACACCCCCCGGTGGCCGTCAGCGGTATTACACTAAAATTAACTAAAACACCAATGTCATTTTTGCAGCTGAAACACTTAAGTTTCAAACACAAGTGATCATATTTGGACAAAAGGGGCGGAGCTGCAGGAGTATAATGAGTCGTTGGTGAGCTACGGCTAAATGCTAGCTTCATTTTGTCTGTCCCAGCTCCCAACGCATGACCATATTTGGCAAGAGGGGGGTGGAGCCTAGAGAAGAGGAAGGATTAAATCCCAAAAAAGCTAAAGCTAAAGCTAACTGACCTGAAACACCAAAACCATCAGATGAAACCAAACTTAAACTGAAAAACAAGTTTGGTTTAATTGTGTGGGAATTTTTTTTACAGTTTTTGTTAAATTATTTTCTATAACAGATATTTGGGTCTTTTTGATAAAAGTCTGAAAGTTACAAAATGCATGACAAAGCTGCACGAGTTATGAGAACACGGATAAAAAACAGACGAACGGGTTTAAATCAACTTTAATAGTAAGTTTAAAGCAGAACGCACGTCCGTGTTTCCTGTGAGTGGAAGTTTAACGCTGAAAACAGAAGGAGCGTTTGTGCCGTCAAAGTTCTGACTTAGGTCCGTCTCTGTTGTGGTTTCTGTTGTTCGGTGAAGAATGGAGGCGCGCGGCTCTTTTTCCCGTCGTTCATGCGCAGCCGAGCCGAGGTTCGTTCATGCGAATCGAAACACAAGCTGCCGAGAGCATCTGCTGAAAGGATAAGTGTCGGAGACGGACGCTAGATCATGTCGGATCAGAACGCTGCTGGAACCGGTCCCTGGTAAATAAAAGCCTTCCAGTGCGAGCTGCAGATAAAGGTGTGTTCACATCTGGTTTCCTTCGGCGTCTCCGACACACGCCCATCCGACCTCAGAGGACGCGACAGAAAAACGAGGAGAAGAAGAAGAAGGAAAAAGAGGCAGAAATGAAAGAGGAGAAGCCGCTGACTGGCTGCTGGCGGCCGATGCTAACGGGCTGTGGGTTGACTGGTTTCTTTCCTGTGTGCAGCAGCTGTACGCCGCCCAGCTCGCCAGTATGCACATCTCACCCGGAGCCAAGATGGCGTCGCTGCCTCAGGCGCCCAACGCCGCCGGACCGCTGTCACCCTCCGGCCTGAAGAGTGAGAAGAGGCCCGGCAGCCCCACGGCGCCCATTAAGGTGAGTACGAGAGGTCAGAGGTCAAGTAGGAAACACTTTAGATCAGGGGTGTCAAACGTACGGCCTGGGGGCCAAGGCTGGCCCCCCGCAGTCTAGCCCCTCCCATAAGACGGATTTATAAAAACACAGAAATTACACTGAAGATATTATTATTATTATTATTATTATTATTATTATTATTATTATAACAATTATTTTTGTTTAATGTTTTCAAAATGAGTCAGACCAGTAAAATAATAACATATTATATATAAATATTAAAATAATAGTAAAATAATAACATATTATATATAAATATTAAAATAATAGTAAAATAATGACATAATTATATAATAGTAAAATAACATAATTATATATAAATATTAATATAACAGCAAATAATGACATAATTATACATATATATTAATATGATAGTAAAATATAACACAAGTAGAGTTAAACCAAGATGGCCGATTCCTGTTGTTTGTTTGTTTCTACTAAATTTGGCCCATTTGGATCAAACCTAAGTCATAGGGGGGCGCTGTTGTCATGGAAACGCTAATGAAAAGTCACTGTTGTGGTTTTAGTTTAAACAAGAAAAACTCGATTGAAGTTGATAAATTTTACGTCTTCGTATTTAATACTTTAGTAGAAGTTTGTAAAAGTAGAACATAGAGTTTTTGTTGCTGAATTTTGCATAAATATCGTAGTAATTTTGGCCATTTTAAATATAATAAACAAAATAATGTAGTAACTTATTACATTATTGTTCTGATTTTTTCACCAGGTTCATTAGTTTAGAATTAATTAGAACCTTTCGTCTTCGCACAATGTAATAAACGTCCTCTTTAAGTTTTAAGTTTGTACTTTTATTTATTGAAATTAGTTTTACTTATTTCTTTTATTTTGTTCAAACACATATTCAATGATATTTTCCCAAAAGCCAAAGAATGTAAACAAGAAAAAAAAATCACGATAAATCGGGTCTAAATCTTCCTGCGTGTGAATGTTTTGTGTTTTAAAGGAATATTGTGGTTCTTAAATAATGAACTGAAACCTGTCAAATCTGGACGTTTTACACTCAAATACGAGGACGTAAATCTGGTTTTATTATCGCTGGGCTTGAATAGACACGGAGTCGTCACGTGTCTATTAAACATATTTATTTAGTTGGTTTTTGTTAGCGTTAAAACTCCTGCAACACAATACGACAAAGGAAAGAGTGAGTTCAGTCTGTGACAGAAAACACACACCAGGCAAATGAGACGCTGGAAATTTGGAAAAACTGTTGAATGTGTGAAGTGACTCCGTTGTATTCACTGACGATTAGAAACAGCTTATATGACCGCGCACGCACACGCACACACACACACACACACACACACACACTGGCGCTGCTGCTGCCGTTTGGCCGTTTCCCAGACTCCTTCACTGCCAGCGAACGCCTCGTCTTTATTCGGCGACCGGTCGTTAATGGAATCCATGTGTGAGCCCATGTTCAGCTGCAGCGGCGTCACAATACAGTCGGAGCTCAAACAGTAGTACGGCGACCCCGCCCACAACGCCGGGCCCCGCCCACCGCGCCACCGCAGCCCCTCAACCCCCACGTGAAGAAAGAAAGAAAACACCCGAGAGTTAAAGTGAAGAAAGGATTCTGGAGGAGGTTAAAGAGTTAACCCTTAACCCCCCCACCCACCCCGACCCGACAGGATGGAAACAGAAGCAGACGTTTAAGGAACTGAAGGAACTCCGACAAGAAGCGACCTTTAACCTTTAACACCGACAGTCAAGTTAACTCTGTCTGCACTAAATGTTCTTTAATGGTTTCTAATATAAATCCTATTGATCACTGATAGAAGTCATATATGGACTGTGATTGGATGAGTTCAGTGGAGGCCCCGCCCACTTGTATAGTTAGATTGATCTGCATCCAGACCACAGGACCAGAACATAGAACAGAACCTGACAAACTCACACATCCATCTGCAGATTAATCCGATAGAACACGCCGCTGCCGCACAGAGACACTGGAACTATTTTATTTTTCATTTCACAGAATCGTTCATTTTAACCCGTTGTGATTTTCTCGACAGGAGGAGGGGTCAACGCAGCCTCTCAACCTGTCAGCGCGACCGAAGACGGTGGAGCCCCTCCGCTCACCGACGTCCCCCCCCCACAGCCTCTTCTCCGGGAACAAAACCAGCCCCACGGGCCTCGGGAAAGGGCGCATCCCCAGCCCCCTCCCTGGGGGGGGCAGGACCTCCTCCCTGGGTGGGTAACAGCAGTAGTACTCAGATCTGTGTACAAATACTGCGTCTAAATAAGTACAGGCTTTAAAGTCTGATCCAACATGAAGGTATTATGGGGTTTTTTTTTGTACTTAAAGCCATAAAAAATACTCAATAACTGTCATATTTTTAACCCTTTAAATGTTTTTAATGTAAACAAACCATATTTGTTGACTCAAAAAAACATTAAATCTTTTTTTCAATGTAATATTATTATTATAGTTTTTTCTTCCTGTCACATATTAATAATTAACACCAACATTGGTTCATATACATTATTATATTATTTGGTTCTAGGTCAAAGGTTAAACTAAAATATGTCAGTGTGCGTTTTATACTCACTTGGCAGAAGGATGTTAGTGCAGGAATTTAACAGTGTTTATAAAGTGAAGATTTTAGTGGATGATCAGAATTTTTGATTTTAATTAAAAAAAATGACAATAACATGTAAGTGTAAAGTGTGTAATCTGCTCACCCAGTTCAATTTAATCCTGTTTAGGAGTACAAAGTCTAGTCCAGGGGGGGTCAAACTCACTTAAGTTCAGTTCCACATTCAGCCAAATTTGATCTGAAGTGAAATAATAAGATAAAAATATATAAATAATGTCAACTCCAAACATTCTTCTTTGTTTTAGAGTGAAAAAAGTTCAATTGTATTATGAAAATTTTACATTTACATCTTAAAACAATGTAAATAACATGAACAAACTAAAATTTCTTAAGATAAATAAGTGCAATTTTAATAATGTTATGCTGGTTTATCATTTTCACATGTTCATTAGAATGAACAGATCACAGAGGATCTACAAACACACAAAACATATAATAACACACAGAATAATAATAAAATTGCACTTATTTCTCTTCAGACATTTCAGGTTGTTTGTATTTGTTCAGGTTTTTTGTAAAATGATAGTTTGTTTTAGTGAAATTACATTTATATTTACAAAGAGTTGTCATTATTTATAGGTTATTATGATAATGTTTCACTGGTTTGGTCCGCTCCAGATTGAATTTATCTGAATGTGTGACATGAATTAAAATAAAAAAAATTCTTAGTATCTTTCACCAAATCATCCCATGGACCAGATCTGACCCTTCGGCGGGCCGGATGTGGCCCCGGGCCGCATGTTTGACACCCCTGGTCTAGTCGTTCTTTGGTGTTTTTCATGTTTACCTTCCATCCAAACCCAAACCGACCGGAACCGCCGCCTCCTCCTCCTTGTGTTTGTTGCCACACAGAGGGCAAGTGGCGCTGCGTTTTCCCGACGGAGTGCAGACACCTAAAGGCAGCGGTCGACCTGATGTGTGTTTGTGTTTTACAGGAGTCCAACCCCTGTATTTAGCCCCAATGAAACCCCGGCGGCGGAAGCAGTGAAACCCAGCACACGTTATTTGGCTTTTAAGAGCTTCCTCACATCATTGTCTGCCTTTGAGGCCTTTTATGCCCCCCCTCCCCCCCCTCCTCTGCTATCTGTGATTAAGGCCAATCTACAGCCTCTCATTATATCCCCCAGAAAACAATCTGAGCAGCGTCTCTGCCATGGCTTTGAGGACGCCACACTTCTGCTCCCGCTAAGTTATTTTTGCCCGTTTTAACGGCCACCCAAGCATACAGAGCTTCTGCTAATTAAACCAGGAGGGCCACGGAAACTCTGCATCCTTTTATTTATTTCTTTTTTTTTTATTCTTCAGAAGTGTGGGGAGGAAACAGGAGTAGGAGTAGGAGGCCCAAAAACAACCCAGAACAACGGCAGCACCCATCACTTCATAGAAAATGTCACAAAATTTAGAGTTTATAAAAATATGAAATAAAAGAACAAACCCTTTAAAAACAACCATAAACGACCTCCTCCGAGCAGATCTGTCCATGTTTACAGCTTTTTTAAAAATATTCTGCACATCAGTACAACCTTTATATCCTACTTTTTAATAACTAAATAGATTAAGAAATTTTAAAAAATAACACATTCAATTGAATATCTAACTATTTATTTATTTATATTCAATATGTGTCCTTCAACATTGTAAAAGAGATGCACAAAATGTTTTTCAGGATTCAACTTTTGATTTATTTATTTTTTTTACATTAATTCAACTATTATACTGCAGCTATTGTTCTTCTTCTGTACATGTGTTTATGTGAATCAGATTTCAGTTTATGTCAGATTGTAACAGTATTTAGATTAAAAATAATTTTTATTTGTTTGTCTGAAGTTTAAACAAAGTAAAAAATGATTGAAATGTTTTTGTTTGGCCTGGATTAGACTGGTTTGATCTGGATTAGACCGGCTTGGCCTGGATTAGACTGGCTTGGCCTGGATTGGACTGGTTTGATCTGGATTAGACTGGCTTGGCCTGGATTGGACTGGTTTGGTCTGTATTAGGTCAGTCTGCATTAGACTACTTTGCTTGTGTTGGTTTTTGGGTTAAATATGATGAAATAAACCAGCGTCAGCGTGGATTTGACATAAATCAGGTTTAGTTCGGGTTTTAGTGGTAGAACTTCTTCTTCGTTGGTTTGTTAAAGAAGGGCAGTGACCCCAGAGCGGAGGTTAAAGGGTTAATGTCTCCGTAAAATGTCCGTCCACAGACATCCTGTCCAGCCTGAACTCCACGGCGCTGTTCGGGGACCAGGACGCCGTGATGAAGGCAATCCAGGAGGCCCGGAGCATGAGGGAGCAGATCCAGAGGGAGCAGCTCCACCCGCCGCCGCCGCCGGGACCCCAGAGTCTGGAGGCCAAACTGTCGGCGCTGACGAGCATGAGCCTCAACAACGGAAACAAGGTCAGAGACACGAGGACGCACTGGTGTGAGTGGACACGCCCACAGGGTCATGAGCCTCCCTGGTCCACATGGAGGGTCCAGATCCTCCGTTGGGAGGTTCTGAGGTCTGAGATGATATAAATCCTTCTATGCAGATGACGTTCTACTGTTCGTCTGAATGAATCTGATTGGTTCCTTAACTTTTTTCTCTGGTCATTTCTCCTCCTCATGTTTCCAGACGTCTTCAACACGTCATTATTTATCTACAAAACTACAACTAAAGTAAAAAATGTTCTAAAACGAAATGCATTTACATCTAAAAACGTAGAAATGCATTGATTGTGAGGTTTATGGTCGATATCAAAAAGTGAGTTTATGTTTATTTAGTTTTTGTCGTTATCGAATGTACTTAATAAAATATACACATTAACAAAAACCTTTAGTGTAAAAATACAACGGGTAAATATCAGTGAAATGACGTTCATGTTTGGCCTCAGAAACCTCTTGCATCTACGTAAAAACTGAATATTTAACCTTTTTTTCCTTTAACATCATGAAAAAGATGAAGGATATTACAAAACTAGAGGTCGAACGTGTGTGGAAATACTTATATTATCCAGTAAAAGTCAGTAAAAATACTAAAAGTGTAGAATTTTTCAGATAAGTGTCAGTTTTTTTCATAGTTTGTCCGGGGGTGCGGCTTATACTCTGGAGCGACTTATGTGCGCTCTAGGCCTGTGTTGATCATTTCAACATTGGTGCTAACTGACGTAAGCGACGTAGAAGAGGAAGCCCCGCCTCTTCTACCTCCAGAGTGGGCGGAGTTGTTTCAAAGTGAC
>JAPSES010000249.1:11993282-12004636 GCA_029822895.1 Maxillicosta whitleyi
CGTGGATGAATGGAATTTATGACCTTAAATGGAAAATCTGAATGTTTTTAGGACTTTTTATGGCCTAAAATTTGTATATTAAATCTAAGACTTTTTATGAAGATTATATATATATACATAATATTTTATTAATATACACTTTCAGATAAATCTGAAATGTTAATGTCTTTAGGTCAAATCTGAATTTCTCAGGTTAATTTCTAAAACTATTTTTTTCTTCACAAATGTACATTTTCTGTTTTTGCTGCTGTTAACTGTGTCGTTTCCCTACAATGGGATCAATAAAATCTTATCTTTATACAAGTTAAAAAAAAACTCTGACTCCTGTAGAGCTTTTATGGTTTGGCTCCAAGAGACTTTTTTTGTGAATGCATGTGGTAGATTTACATCTGGGGGGGTTAGTTTTTATCGTTCTATTGAGAGCTGTTCAACTATTCTGTCACATTATGTCTTATGGATCTTAATGATGTTTTTTGCCAAATCTGATGAGTTTTTTTAGTGAGAAAATGGATGATCTTCACAGTTTCACTTTGATATTAAATAAATTAAAAACTGTAAAATAATTTCAAATGTATTTTTCAAAAGTTAAATCCTTAACACAACCTAAATATTTTATAATTACAAACGACCTTACTAAGAAAACTAGTTTCAGACTCATTTACCATTTCTTCAAATCTAGTTCAGATACAAATGTGCATTTTTAGATGTAATTAAGATTTAATTACATTCAATTAATTAATTAAAACATACAAATATATTTTTATTCCGACTCAACGCAGTAACACCTCATTGTTTTCAGACTTTCAGGGTGAATGAATGCACTGAACGACGTTGGTTTAATCAAATATTAGTTAAAGTTACATTCAGTCAATTTTATTTAGCGCCAAATATGAACTGACCCCTGACCTCTGACCCCGACTAATGATATAACGATGCTTCATCTAACTTACTCTAAGTGTTTGTCGTCTGACTGATAACAGGATAATGTTGACGTAGAGCGGCGGGTGGACCTTCTGTTAAAGACCTTGACCCTGTACAGATGAACTCTGACCCCACCGTGACCCCGTACAGGTGTTCGTACCTGTTTCCGTCGGTGGCCTGCTGTTCCAGCTCCTCCGCCGTCATCTGCACGAACTCCTTGACAATGGCGTTGAGTAACCTTCGCGCCTCGTAGTCCGTGAGCGTGACTCGGTCTGACATGGATTCTAAACCCGGTCTGTGGGGGAGGGGGGGAGGAGGAGGGGGAGACGCAGCGATATCAGCATTAAATCCTTCAGTGGAATTATCACCTACAGTTAAAGTACGGGGGAGGGGGTTCAGCTCGGACGTCACCGACTTAGAGAGCGATGACGTCTGAACTGACCCCCCCCCCAACAAACAATTTGTGGAAAGTGGCCCTTCTTAAAGAGGGGCAATTTATGACTGAATCGATGTGTTCAACATGAGGGGCGGGGCTTCAAATATACAGGTCATTCATCTGCACCCAAAGTGACGCAAAAACTTTATGTATTAAACATAAAACATTCTATTAATTAGCGCTAATATTGATTTAACAAAAAAATAAATGAATAAAAGCTGCGCATGAGAAATATTAGAATTAAGTAAAAAAAAAGAAAAGAGATAAGTTGTTTTATGATAAAACATAAAACTCCTGAACAGTTTGATTTTACACTCGTTTCTTCTTATTTCCTTTTTTCTACAGTTGTGTATTTTTATTTTTTGTCTTTGCTTTTCATTTCCATCTTCACTGATCCTGTTGGATTTCCTCATGAATTTCAGGTTTAAAATAAATATATTTTAATCATCATCTCCTTTGTGATTTTTTTTTTCTCTTCTGTATTTTAATCTCTTTTTCCTTTTTCTCTTCCATTTCTCTTCTCACACATTGAACATTTTCACCTTGGAATAAAAATGTAAAGTTCTCTTCTTTTCTGTTTCTTGTCTTCTACTGCTTTATCACAAAAAATTCTTCCTTTAATTGTGCTTTTTCTTTTTTTTTTTTGTTAAAATTCATTCGCCTGCTTCACCACCTGCTGCTGCTGGAATGTCAGGTGTAAAATCCTGCGTCTCCTAAAATCCTGTGCTGTCATTCTAACCCAAAGTAGCGGTTGGTTGTTAACCGTGGAGCGGCGGCGTCTTACCTGGCAGGAGCGGCTTGTGAGCTGTACATCTGACAGATGACCAGAGCGTAGGCAACGAGGAAAGCGGAGATCTTCAACATAACCATGGTCCCCTGCACGGCAAGTCAGAGAAAAGAGTCAGATCTGTGTGAGGAAACTGGGAACGAAACTCTGAAGTCAGCACTAGAGGGTGGATTGGACTCTGGATGAGGATGAGGAGTTGCTTCTTCTTCCACATCTGGGCTCCTTCCACCTGCTGAGCATCAATGCCCCCCCCCCCACCTTGTTTCCCTCCACAAAACGCCGTCTAACGAGCGTGGAATCCAGAGGAAAGGGGAGGGATTGGACAGGTATCGGCGCCGCTGCAGGTCCTGGAGGACGACCAGCCAGTTGGGTGTGTGTTGGCTGGAGGGGAGGGGTGAAAAGGCGATAGGAGAGGAGGGGAGGGGGCGGGGGGTGAGGGGGGGGACGGGGCTGCCAACTCCCTAAGGGACCGGTGCATTAGTGTAATGAGCCTCCAGCACACAAACACACATTAATCCACACACTCACTGTTAAATACACTACGACAGATTGACAATAACACACGCCGTCCTCCACCGCTTTTCTCCTGAAGCTCGTTCCCATTTTTTTTAAACACCAAAAAGTGTTAAAATCACCCATAAAGCTCAGATAGAAAACACTCCTCAGGTGCATTTAGAGTAAAAAAACAAACAAACAAACAAACACTTACCTTCAGTGAAAATCACGCAGCAAAAAAAAAATATATATAAATCTCTGTTCTATGGAAAACACAGTCAGTTGTCAACTTGCAGAACAACTCTTGATTCTGTTGCTTGCGTTGCCAACGGAGCAGCCTATATATCCCACCACTTGGATTTGTGCATTGACTGTGTAGGTGTTTAATTATCCGGTGTCAGCCAATCGTGTTGCTCTGATGCTATGGTGAGCCAATGGGATGCCCCCCCCCCACCCTGCACACACACACACACACACACACACACACACACACACAACCCCTACCTCACTAATAAGAGAATATGTCTTTGCACTGACGTCATTCTCCAGTCACTAAGTGCTCCATTCACAAAAAAATCCACCAGTCATTCGGACAATTTGCCACCCCCTCCCAACTTCAATCCCCCCCCTTGTTCTTCTTGGTCCGATTTGCATTGATGTCATTAATTAAAGAGGAGGCAAAGCGAAGCTGCTGGAGAAGCTTCACCAGCAATAAATATTTTAAGAAGCTTCCAAAAATGTTACATTGCATCCTATATCTCAAATGCCAAATCGATAAGATTCAACCCCCCCACCCCCAACCCCCCTTCCAGTCCCATCCCAATGCTCAGCACTTGTAGGCGGGGCCATCTGCTGGGTGGGGATGTTCACTACATGATGACGCACGACTGCATGGACCCTTCATTCATAACGGCGTTTGGACTTGGACATGCAACAGATTTATGCAACGGCCCGTTCACCACCATGTTTTGTAGAATCTTTATTGACTTCTGTCAAATAAAACTACTATTTAAATGTTTAAATTGACTTTCTGTGACTATATTAAGGAAACACGAAGGAGCTGAGCTACAGGAGATCCAACAGAACACATTATTTAACATCAAAGGACCATTTGTCCAAGTAAAATACTGAAAATATCAACCAACAAAAACAATCAAATCAAATAATATAAGTCAGCAGGTATTTAAATATTGTGTGAATTCAAGAGATAAAAGAAGTTGATACAGAAATAAAGTCTAATACTGCTAATAGCCACTAGAGGTTATCTCCATAGACATAAACTGTGATCAAATACAGCATCATTAAAGGGTTGACTTTAATAACAGTGACTTTATATATTTTCCATCCTATATATTTTATGTTTTTTTTTTCATTTTCATTGTGTTTTAAATGTTAATGTTTCATCAGTTTAGGTTGAAATCACTCTTGATAATGTGACGCTGCATAATAAAACTCAATTTATCGCTTTGTAAAACAAAAAAAAATTAAAGTCACAAGTCTTTAGGTAGTTTGTGTTAAAAGTATGTGAGGGTCGGTTTATTTCATCTAGTTTTTATTGTGACGTAACATTTAGTACATATTCTTCACCCTGTTCATTTCATCATGTAGGTATTTACTAAAAGCCAAATGATTAAAATGGGCTCCATTATATTATATTCAGCTGAATGTAGAAACAATTAAAGGTATAATACACACATTAGAATGAAAGTGAATGCGCTGGTGGACTCGTCTGCAGATGTTTGTTGACCTCTTGTGGCCGTTTGAATAAGTGCAGGTTATAAAAAACAGAATATGTTAAATATGGACAAACCTTAGAAGGAGGAGGTCAAAAACCCACTGGAGTGTGTCATTACCACAGACTGAATGTGTTCATTTGGATGCATCGGTGTGATTTTGTGCCTAAATTTCATGCATTTACATCATTTTGGGATGGATCCGTGATTGACTCCATTGGTCACTGATTTGACGATCTGTTGCAGCTTTGCCCCCCCCCCCCCTTTTTTTTTAAATCCAACCAGGAAAGTTGTGTTTAACAAACAAATAACAACATGAATTTGACAAATCTACTGAATGTCCAAACATCGTTCTCTACGTGATGTTTAAAGACCGACACAAACAGGAAGTGGGTTTTAACTTATGGACCAATCGCAGGAACTTCCACAAGTCTATCGTTACAAAAAAAAAGAATAAAACATAAGACACTGAAAATGATAATAAATCAGACATGGATGTTAAATACAGCCGCAGAAGAGATTAAGTCTAATTAGAAAAATATGAAATGTATTGGACATTAAAAAAAAAGAAGAGCTCAAACCAACGCTGTTCAACAATAACAAATACTTACTTAATACGACAGAAGAGGGCCTTGATTTATTTTGTCTATTGTTTATGCATCACAAATAAAGGCATGAACCAACATAAACTGATATATTCTGAGCCAGAACCAGAACTGGACCTGACGTGACTAACCCTCCACTTAAGTTCTCTCTGTTTTTAAGGTCCTCGTCATCACTGAAGAACATCCTTCACAACTACAGAAAGTTTTAGTAGCGACATAAACCTTTCCATGTGTAATTATGTAGCTAAAATCCATGGAGGATTTTGATATCGACAATGGTTCCCTTAAAGAACCAGATCTGGGTTCATGATGCAGACCACTTAGACCCGGTTCAGTCTGTTTTTTTAGTTTCTAGTGTTAAACATGTCGTAGGTGTGCGCAGGTTTCAGTCTGTGGTTTGTTTCAGATCCAACGTTAACCTGTCCTGAACCCAGTCTGAGTGAATCCACTGAAACCTCGACCTGAGTCAATAAAGCGCTCCTCAGGAGTCCGTTAACGCCGAGCGCCACAGGCCTCGCCCACACACTGAGTAAACGAGTCGTCTTCAGCCAACGCCAATCGATGACAGCCTCCGACAAGAGCCGTTTCTCAAAAGCAATTACACAACTGTTTGCCGTGCGCCATCATCTCAATTCCCTTCCTTTTCATTAGTGTGCAGAGCATGTGTGCACATGCATTAACCCCCGAGCGTCCGAGCGGCGGATCGTATGTCAGAGTGCCGAGGGAGGGGCGTCACAGAGGAACTCCATTAGACGGGATGAGCCTTTTAGTGCTATTGAACCAGGGCTCAGTGCGGCCGACGTTAAATCACTGCACAACAGACAGATCCAAAGAGGAGCTTCATCCTGTTCCTGAACGTCCACCGTCACCGACGGCAACGGCCTCCAACACACGATCCCCAGTCTGGACAGACACGAGGCCGGCGAGGGACAAACAGATGTTTACAGTGAAGACATACAAAGAATAAACACTTAAGAGCAACAGAGGGAGGAGGACCAGGGAATTCACCTGGAGTTTAGTTTGTTCATGATCCACAGCTTTAAGATGAATCATGAAAACACTGAAGTCCTTTTGTCAACGTATTAACCAAATACTGGGTTCAGAAAATAGTTTAACCCCAAAAACTATGATTTATCCCATTTATTATAACATTATCCTCTGGATTTCACATTTATTAGTGTAAATATCCTACTTTCCTATATTTAAATCACTGATCATTTAATTCATTCACAGGTTATTCTGTGATTGATCTGCGTCCTGGTATCGGCTGTGATTGGTCGTCTGTGTCCTGTCGTCAGCTGTGATTGGTCGTTTGCGTCCTGTCGTCAGCTGTGATTGGTCGTCTGCGTGCTGATATCAGCTGTGATTGGTCGTCTGCGTCCTCTCGTCAGCTGTGATTGGTCGTCTGCGTCCTGGCATTTAGCTGTCAGTTTACATCCTGTAGATGAGCATGAGCGACCGTTTCTCCGCTGCATGTGTGCGCTCGTTAACTACGTGGGTTCGTTTTTCCCGTTTGTTTCCCTTGGTTCGTCAAGTGTTGCTCTGGGACGTGAAGTTTCCTTTGACTTCCTTGAAAAAACTTTGGACTTTCACGTCAATACGTTAACCTTTGAAAGCGGCATCCCCCTCTACACACCTACTGTAGTGGAAGTTATTACTGAGGACACCCAGGTATTATGGGATGTACTCTGCACTTGCACTATATGTCATTTTAATGGCTCAGCTGCTCTGGGCCTCGAGTGGAAATGAAACAAAACCTGCACAAATGAATGTGAACAGAGACGAATGGATGGATGCAGGTCATTAAACACTGAAACAACAACATAGCAGGATTCATTCAGCACAATTTAAACTTATTTTACTACAAATATCTGGACTTTTATCTCCTTTCATGTCCTAAACAGGCTTCAGTTTTTGTACATATGGATGAAATTTGGAGTTTATTTTTGAAATGCAAAATATTTTTTGTGTTTTGTGCAGGATTATTTAAAATGTATTTTGATGTGTAAGATTTGTCAAGGTGCTTTGAGGAACTGTAGTAGAAAAATAAGTAAATAAAAAGTAAATAAGTTATATTTAATCCTGCTCTTTTTCAAATGTTTCTTTTAAACTTTTTTTTATATATAAAAAAAAACATTATTTATTATGCATTATTTGTTATTACGAGAAAACAATCCTTTAGTGAAAATTGAAAGATGAAAGCGTCAAATGACGCAGCAAGAGGTTAACATTAATAGAAAAATATATAGTATAAGTTTAAAAAAAAAAGAAGCAAGAAAAAATAATGTAAATGATGCAACATGAATTTACAAAAAGCCTAAAACAAAAACAGTGAAAAACAGAACACGAAAACAGAAAAATAGGATAGAAATCACATTAAAAATGAAAGACGTGAAACAAAAATCAAGACAATATGAAACAGGATGAAAATTTCAAAAGTTTTCATGAAATAGTAATACAAACAAAAAAAACATAGAAACAAAACGTAGTAATGAACATGAAATCTGAACGTGTTATAATTAACGTTTAAAAAAATTATAAATAGGATGAAAATGACAAAATGTATTCAGGTAAAAACAACAAATACAACATAATGGACAGTGAATCTAACAGTTCCAATGAAATGAAAAAAAGAGGAAAACAATGGAAAAGACAAAAACAGTGACAGAAATGACAGAAACACAACAAAAGTAAAAGAAGAAAACAATGACAAACAGAAATAAACAAAAAAAGTGGAAAGACGTAATAAAAATAAATATAATGAAGTAAAAAAAATTGCAATAAATCATGAAACAACATGAAAAACACAACATGCGACATAAAGAAATAAAAAACAAATAGTGAAGTAAAAGGCACGATAAAATAAAAGTAAGAAACTGATAGAATAAAAATAGAATAAATTCCAATTAAAGTGTGTAAATTTGAAAACATAAGGTGAAATAAGACACAATGAGGTGAAAACATAATTAAATAAAAATGATATTGTTGTGATTGTGTTTATTGTGTAGTTCCACAGATGGTATAGGTTTGTATTAGTGATACTAACATTTACAGTAGTGGTATATTCACTGTTAATACTTGTATTTGGAGTAAAATTATTAACATTTATGGACATTTGGTCTAGTTATTGGTAAATATAAGAGCATCAGCTGTTCTACTTTCTAACAGTTCAAGTTCAGTTTGTTGTGCATCAACATGTCGCCCCATACTTCTCCCCCTCTCCTCAATCTCTCTCTCTCTCTCTCCTCCTTTACTCTCACTCTTTAACTCCAACTGGTCAAAGCAGGTGGTCCACCTCCAGGACCGAGGGTCTGCTCCAGGTTTTTGTTCGTTAAAAGGAGGTTTTTCCTTCCACCGTCACCACTCACCAGTGTTTGGAGGATTCTGTTGGATTTCTGTAAACTGGATTCAGGGTCTGGTTTCAACCGGCTCCGTATGTAAAGTGTCATGAGATCCATTTGTTATGATTCGGTGCTGTATAAATAAAATCTGACTGATTGATAAAACTGATGTAAATGATGTGAATGAGTTCCTGTTTCTGTTCGATGTCTTTTCATTGATTCGTCCATGTTCGACTTCACAGAGTGATTTCCTTCATTTCCCAGAATGCCCTTCACCAGACTGAAGAGAACCGGAGTTTATGTGCCGGTCTGTAAAGTGGATGTCTTAAACAAACCCATTAGTCTGACTTTAACGAGCTTCGTGACAGGTTATTGAATGGACACAAACTCCCAGGAGAGACGAGGCGACAGAAGAAGAATGGGTTCGTTTAAACAGTAAAGAACCGTCCATTAAAGGGTTAAAGACGCCCTCCCCATCCATTAAAGAGTCCTCAAGGGAAAGGGTCAAAGATTCCCCGGTCTATTTGGGACAGGGTTACAGATGCCCCAGTCCAGTAAAGGATTAAAGTTGCCCCAGTCCATCTGGTAAAAGGTTAAAGTTGCCCCAGTCCATCTGGTAAAGGGTTAAAGTTACCCCAGTCCATCTGGTAAAGGGTTAAAGTTACCCCAGTTCATCTGGTAAAGGGTTAAAGTTGCCCCAGTCCATCTGGTAAAGGGTTAAAGTTGCCCCAGTTCATCTGGTAAAGGGTTAAAGTTGCCCCAGTTCATCTGGTAAAGGGTTAAAGTTGCCCCAGTCCATCTGGTAAAGGGTTAAAGTTGCCCCAGTCCATCTGGTAAAGGGTTAAAGTTGCCCCAGTCCACTCATTTATACTTGATAAAGTGTAACTGAATTCAGTGCGTGATCATTAACCAGGTCAAAGGTCATTAAACAGGATTAAAAAGAGGAAAGTGTCTGAAAACATGATTTCAACTTTAAGTGTATTTGTTTGATCCACCTCAGATCACACTGGGCTGAAAAAAAAGTACCTGTTGAGTCAAATCTACATCCTTATTGTGTTTAAGGCACTTTTTCATTTGTTCAGTGGATGTTTGTTTTTTTCCTAAAACATCAACATCAACATGTTTGATATGATGTAAATAAAATTGTTGGCTGGTCAGTAAAACATAAAGTACTGATGTGATGTTACCATGGATACGCCATCAGAGCAAGCGTGGGCGGAGTTGGAGGGGGTGATATGATCTATGACCGCCGCCGCTGGCCGCCGGGGTCCACCCAGTCCGTTAAGGCCGGAGCGTCCAGATTAATCACTTCCTGAGGAGAACGGAAGGCCAACCAGCACTTAAGTCATTACCCAGCAGCGCCGTCCTGTAATGGCCCTCCATCTCCAAATCTAATCAGCGCTCGCCACCGTGGACACCGCTCGCCACCTGATTAAATGACAGTTCAAGTGGTGAAAGCGGCGTCACTCTGTGGTTTGACATCAGGGAGTCGGATGGAGGGTTCTTCAGGATGAACGGGGCCAGGCTGGAGTGGATGATCTGTGACTGGGACCAGGTGGAGATGGAAAAGACGGTCACATGATCCACATCCCATAACCAAGGCACCGAGGTGAACCAAGAACCCACCTCACAAGTACAAAGTCCACCTCTGCAGGACAGTCTGACGTCCAACTGACTGATGTAATAATAATAATAGAAATAATAAAAATATGGTAGAAAAAAAACACAAACCTAAATATTAATAAAATACAATAAAGAATAAAAACCTATATATTATAAAAGTACATTAATATAATGTTTAATATGGAGGTTGGACAACAACTATAGACAGTCTTATCCACAGACTGGACAATAACTAAGGACAGATTCCATCATTTTACGTTTTATTCTTATTTCATTCGTATTTTGTTGCGTTGCATCCTTTGTCTTTTTGTATTTGTTGTGTATATTATATACAGAATATTGGTAAATTACACTTTATTTTTCCTTTAAGTTGTTTATATTTTATTATTAAAGGATAGCTTTTACATGTAAATATTTTCATCATTTTTTGCACTTTTTTACACTACATGACAAAACATTTGGAGTTGTCATTTGTACTGTGTTCACATTAAACAAAGAAGAAAATTCTTTATAGGTTATTTTTATTATTTTACATTGTATCATATTGGGATGAATGTAAAAGCTGAACTTAAATGAGTTTGACATCTTTGACTATTAATATCTTTAGTGTAATTTTTGCACTTTGCATTTTTATCCCTCAGACTGGATTGGACCCTTTAGTGGGCCAGTTTTGGCCCCCAGACCACATGTTTGACCCCCTTGATTAGGACGAACCATCTCCTCACGACCACCATTTACTAAAATACATCTTTTTTTTTTTTTTAAACATAAAACCACCTGTTTCAGGTCTTCAGGTGGTTCTGGTCACATCTTGTGGACATTCTGGGTTACGTTTTGGATTCCCCCATTGCATCCTGGGAGAGCGTGCAGTGACTCAGGCCGCCGCCCTGTCAGATTCTGGCCAGAAGCAGCCACTTCCTCTGAGAAGTATCTTCAGGAAACTTGGCTCTGGTCTCTGGAGTCATTTCAGATTCAATCACAGTTGATCAACTTGGACGGCATCCCGTTGGTATTTATAGAAAGTTAAACGTTATGCGGTTATAAAGCCTGGACGCCGACCAACAACCTGCCACCGATTCTGCCTCTGCAGCAAAACTCAGGCTGAAACTGAGGCTCAGAGACTCATGGAACCCAAGACGCAAACATCTCAACGACCAGATCCGGTGTTCTGTTCCCTTTTGCATCAGTTTTTCATTGAGATATTTTCGTGTCTTCTTCCTTTATTTGATCAAAAATGCAGATCATCTTCTCATCCCAGTCGGTTCTTCCGTCCCTAACAGAAGAAAACCATCACATCTCTGACCCCTGAACCTTCTCCCTCTCGTCACATCGTTGATGAAATTGATCTTACACCAGTTAATGGGTTGACCAGCGAAGCAATGTAATTAATACGTTGTGTTGACGGGGGGGGGG
>JAPSES010000249.1:12004646-12015736 GCA_029822895.1 Maxillicosta whitleyi
TTTTTTTTAGGGCCCCCCCCCCCCCCCCATCAGAAATGGGGCAGATTCTCTATCCAGTGGAATGCAGCTGAAGCGCCCTTCACTGGTAAAAGCCATTAGTTGGACTCAATGGATCCTGAAGAGGCTTCAAAGAACAGCCCCTCCACACCTCTGCTGACCCCCCAACCACACACACACACATACACACACACACACACACACCATTTCACACCACAGTATCCTCAGAGGCTATCCTTTTTCAGAAGAGGTCAGAGGTCATCAGAGCAGCCTCAGAGTTACCCAGGACGTTCTGTGGTTTGGTGACATCTAGTGGTCAAACCCTCAATCACCATATTTTTACACTTTAAAGGAGTTGTTTGTATTTTCAGGATCCAACAACTAACTCCAACTGTTGACATCAGGAGAGAGTTAAAACAAAAAAAACTTAGAAAACAACTGTAGACATTCCATCCAAAAATCATAAATACTGTAGAGATGCTAATGTCAGTTCATTTAGCAAACAAAGACATTATTTGTTTATTATATTAAATGTCAGTTATGTAGTTCAGTATTATATGAAGCTGAATAAACACAATGAGTTTGGTTACGGGCTGTTTTCATCGTTTTCTGTATGGTAGCTAAAGTTAGGTCAAGTCTTAAAAGCAGCTGAAGGCGTTTAATTAATATTCAATAGATTATGGAAGTATCTCCAAATCTAAATATAAGCTTGTGTACGATTGGCGGCTTTCAGACTGAGGTCCATCAGCCCCCATCATAAAACTGTTTTTAGGGGTGGCAGGTGGGGGGGGGGGTTATCTACAGGGCTCCAAACCCACCACGTCCTCTACATACAGGAGTTTTATCAGTGTTCAGTTCACTTGAACCTGCAGGAGTTTGTGCAGCTGTAATGTCATGATGTGAGTTTTTAATGGCATTAACCTTCAGACTGAGCTGAAGTTGTAAAATTAAAAACAGTATGAGGAGAGATTAAGTTTTTATTCTCCATAAATTTGGATTCTTTCTGCCTGCTTGTATTCTCAAAAGGAAACGACCGATAATGCTGCGTCGAGGTCGAACATAAACTTCACTTCAGTTTCCAACAGCGGGAAGAAAATAAAGATGAAAAATATCCGTCATGTTGATCACTTCCTTTTGAAAATGCTTCAGTTTCACATGTTACCGCAGTAGGATGTCATTCTGTCCATTGTCTTCATAAAGTAAGAGGCAAGACGATGAAAATTTTGTAAAGACATAATAGTAAAAACAACACAACAGATGCCGCAAGAAATGGTTTAGGAAACACTGCTTTACTGGATGTAAAACTGGGACTAAATCTAAACTTGAACAGAATACTGAAGTGTAACGCAGTCAATGAGTTTGGACGAACGCCTGAACAAACTTCACCGGATGTCGGTAAACTGTAAGTTATGAAAAAGGACTTTGTCAAAGTCCAACTGTGAAATTGAACGGACGGTTTGACTCATTATGTTTAGCGTCCTCCATCACTTTGATTGTTTTAATGCCAGGAAACGCACCCACAGCAGCTCTGCATTAATGTTCTCCAACTCTTTAATCATCTTTGAATTAACCAACCAGACACAAGTTTGACAAGGGTGTGTTTGGACAATGAAAAACTAGAAGAGAAGAAGAAAAGTAAAGGGTTCGGAAAGAAAACTTTCAGAACTCAACGATTAAACTAAAGAAAAACTCTACGAAAACCAATCAAGTCATGTCAACAAAACTAAAAGATAAAAAAAAATTAAGTAAATTCATGTCAGTTGATTCATGTAAACAAAACTAAAACAAAGATAAAAAAAAAAAACACCAACAAACAAATAAATCCAATGTATTCAACTAAATGAAACTCAAAGATAAAAATTTAAAAAAAAATAAATAAAAAATCCAGTCGATTCATGTAAATAAAACTCAAACTAAGATGAAAAAAAAAATAAAGAAAAATTAAAATAAAACAAGTCAACTCATCTAAATAAAACTGTGACTAAAACTAAACTAAAACCAGTCAAATGATTTAAATAAAACTCAAACCAAGATAAAACCTAAAGAAAAACCAGTGGATTCAACTAAATTAAACGCAAATTAAGAATAAAAACGAAAGAAAAATAAAAATAAATCCCAGTTGATTCATTTAAATAAAACTCAAACTCAGACTAAAACTAAATTAAAACCAGTGGATTCAACTAAATAAAACTGAAACTAAGATTAAACGACTCGACTCGACTCAGATCAGATAATCTCCTTCCTAATTTATCTTTTTATTTGACTCTTATCTCCAGAGTTGCTGCTTTTCTTTTTCTTCTTTTCGTCATTTGTTCATTCGTCATCTTCCATCGGAAACATCCGATCTTTGTCCAATCATCATTACTTCGGCTCTGCAGCAGCTCAAGCATTAATGACATTTCCTCATTTCGCTTCGGTCGTTTGGAAGAAACTTAATGTGAACGAACAAATGTGTTGAAGATCGCAGAGCGGACGTCCGACGGTAAAACACCAACAAACAAGTGACAGATGAGGGTTAAAGGATGAAAGAGTGAGGTGTAGGAGTTTAAACGAGTGGAAACACGATACAAAACCATGGAAAAACCTGGAAACTCATTTTACTACAGACAGAAGAGGAGGTGGTGACCCAACCCCGAGTTGTCACTGTACGACAACACATGAAGAAATTATAAAATATTTCTACAAAACATCGTGCCTGTGTTGGACTTTAAACTGGTTCTATGAGGTACTGATGTTCCAGACTCTGATCAGCTGGTCTGGTTTTACTCAAACTAAAACTCAGACACGTTTTAATAAAATAACATTGTGTCTGATAATGTTGACGTGCTGCATCAGCTGATAGTTTACATTATAGCTCTGTTAGCTTGGCTCTATTAGCTTAGCTCAGGTTTTAGACTGAAAACAGCCACAGTAACATAACATGCTCACACTTGAAAACCCTCAGCCTTCAGTCCATGCCAAATGTTTTGCACATACGGACGGACAGATGACGTACTGTGGCGAGGGCCGAGGGTAAAAACCACAAATCACCTCCGTTTTCTGTTGGGTTTGTGTTGTCAACAGCTGAATTACAGATCTGTTAAATTGGAACCATAGATCAACAGACAGCAACTTAGCAAAGATAAGAACATCCCATAATAAGTTTATATCTTCCAGTGGAGAAAACAACGACTCTAGTTTTATCACCTCTGTTCTGTGGCTCTGACAGTTGTTTCTTTCAGGTTCTCATCCTCAGAGTGACTCTCTACTTCCTCTAGTGGTCACATAAATCCCCAGCCCATCAATGGAAATAAATTCACTTCATATCTGTTCAATCCAATACATCAGCAACTTTGGAACAACTTCATACATATTTCATATAAACACTATGAAGAGGTGATTTTTAAAACGGTAAATGTTCTGCACTTCTATAGTTCTTTTCTACACCTTGGTACTCAACGCGCTTTACAAAGCCTAACATTCACCCATACACCAGTAGGCGGCTACTATGCTAATGTACCAGACCGACTGGGAGCAATTTAGGGTTCAGTGTCTTGCTCAAAGACATTTCGACAGTAGGAGCCAGGATTTGAACTATCAACCCTTTGGTCATTGGATAACCCGCTCTACCAACTGAGCCACAGCCGCCCAAAACAATGCCCTGACATAATTTTCAGGTTTTTGTAAAATCCCAAAATGTCATATAATTAATTCATTATTTGCAAAACCTTGAAAATTCTGACTTAAGTCATTATTTCTTGAAGGTGATGATATTTAAGAGTAGAAAAACTTCAGATTGTTTAAGTTTAATTAAATAAAACTGAATGAAGAGATCCCAGATTTAACTTTTATATTTTAGAAAACGTCTTACTCTTATCAAAGTGAAGTTTGAATGTTAATAGAAGCTTCGGTCTGAGTTTTCTCGTGGCGTTTACGCTGTTTTCCAGGCGACTGATGTAACGATGACTCGCTGCTGTAAAAAGTTACAGACCGTTTGGTGGAAGTCACTTCTTTGTGGTCATTTCATCCACCTCTACGTCGCTGTCGGAGCAGACGATCAATAATCAGAGCCTGGACACAGAGGGATTATGGGTCATAGCAAAAGGTTGACTGGGTTTGATATTTATTCATTTTGACTCAATGTGGAGGTAAATACCAGCGTCTGTCCTCAGTCATGTTTCAGCGGAAAAGAATGTTTTAATAATTTGCAAAAAAAAGAAAACTTCTGTTTGTACAAAGTGAACTGAACCTTTAATTTTACCTTCAGACCTAAAAAACAGACTGAAAATGAGCATTAATCAGTCAAATGTGTAAATCAGTTCCTTCACGTCTTTCATCATATTTTTTTTTTATCATTTTCCTCCTGTTACTTTTCTCTCATTTTTACATTTTTATCTGTTTTGTTTTTCACATCATTTCTGTTGTTTTGTCATTTTCATCGCATTACTCACATTTACTCGATTTCACCTCATCTGCGTCTTTTGCCTCTTCTTTTGTTTTTCTGTCTCGTTTATGTCATTTGTTGTGTGTAATATTCACAGATCGACACCATGGATCATCTTTTCTAGGTTCAGAATAAAGATTACAGATACTTCACCTCACATTCAAACTAAACTAAACTTTACCAGTGCACTAACTAACCCATCAACGGAATCAACAAAATCTACACCGTCAACTTCAACCAAATGTGATGCTGTTGTGTATTTGTACATGCTGTACCACATTTGTCCAGCAGTCACCGCCAAACCACTCTGGGCATAGCAACACGATTGTAAGGCTACTGTATGATAATTACTAATATTTAATAATATATATATTTCCCATAATATTGGTTCTATCAACCTGCTGTTTTTGCTACTGTTTTCATTGCCCAAAAATACAGAAGTATTCCAAACTGCAGCAGTCAGCTCCTTCTGGATTTTGTGTGATTCCCAAGACACACACATCCACACGCACACACACAGACTGTTAAATCCAGAAAAGTTACGAACCAGAACTGTGATTCAACACACACGCACACACACACACACACACACACACTTTTATTCTCCTCTGTAGTACATCAGCTCTCCCGTGTTATACACATGTTATACACACACTCCCTTAGAGCACTTATTCAGTTATGACACACACACACACACACACACACTCTCATACCCAGAGTGCACACGTCATGCTGCTGTGACGGTGGGCATGGCTTACAGCCATACGCTACCGAGGCTTTTATAATATAGATAGGTTTGATTTATACCTTTTATATTCTATTACAGTTTATTCGTGCGTGTCATTTAAATAGGCGGGTGAGACATTGGTTTCTCAGTCCATTGCATCTAATCAATTAATAAAAACATCTCTGAATCTTGGGTTTGTATTTGGAAGTGACATGACTTCAGTTTATTCTGAGTTTATTCTGAGTTTTAAATCAAATGGGTAGTTTTGTGAGGCCTGTCACGGTGGCTGCACCATCTGCCGTGTGTTTTACTTCAGTTTGTTCATTCTTACTCTCATCTGTTCTACTTTTAACACCTTTGCCAGTGTATATTTTCCGTCACTGTTTTTTCATTCTCAACACTGTACGGGTCTGTTTTTAGTCGACGCTGACACCAACAGCCAGGTTTTTTTTTTTTTTTTATCCAGAAAAAGCCTCTTCAGCCATTTGCCAGTGAAATGCTGCATAAACGCTTTCGTCAACGGCAGGAAACTGACGGCAGCGAGCGAACGGCAACTCTGCAGCTGCTCTCACGGAAGCGTTAACGTCAGTGACAGCTCACGGCGTTCAGACCCATAAATTCCCAGGGGGAGGGGCTGAGATGTGGCTTTCCTCTCCGTTGGCTGACCTCTGACCTGCCTTGTTACAGGACGGCGTCCAGCTTAATGCAACCTTGGCACAGCCGCCACCTTTCCCGCCCATTAGTGCAGTCATTTTCAGCCTGAGCCTCGACGCTGGACTATTTTAAGCCTCCGAGGCGATGGCAGTCGTGGAGGATTTAGCCGCACTGGATACGAATCAAGTGCATAAATAAGTAAATATATGCTTTGGTGGTGATTTGTCCATTATACATGAGCAGTGCAGGTAAACGTCAGTGCACGGTAACTGAATGACATTATGACAAACAGACAGCAGCAAAAAAAAAAAAAGAAAAAAAAAAGGGAAAAGCTCAATAAATAAATGGGTGGAATGGACTTTCACTGCAGCACCTGCATCAGAACTGTCCTCTTCCTCCACTAACATGAACATCTGTGCGTTCCAACTCGGAAATCGTCTATTTAGGCTTTTTGATTTATCATTTTCTGGTGTTTTATTAAGTTGTTGTAACACAGCATACAAAACTACTATAAGATGGTGAAATGTTATTGTTTTTAAACTTTTGTAGAATCTATGCAGAAATTATCAGCTGCTGTGTATTTTATTCAATATAATATATAGTTGTATTAAACTTCACATTGAGTTTCACACATTTACATAAAAGCCAAAGGAAGGGTTTAACATGAAAAAGAAATGGCATTAAACTCTATCTGACACAATGAACAATGTTTTCAACTTTCATTTCATTTTTTTAAATTCATCCATTCATTACAATCCAGAAAAAGTAACAAGTTTAGTTAATCTGCATATTTTAAATCTTAGTTTTGAGATTTACTTTTAATATATATTTTTATTGCGGTTTATTTTACTTACTTTTTAAGCATTATGAGGTGTGAAGCTGTGAAACTGATCATTTATCTATTATAGATGTAGCTCTAAAAGATCTAACTATCAATCTATCTATTTGAGATCTATTTATTATCGAGCTTTCTATTACAGACCTATCTATTTAATATCTGTCTGTCATAGAGATCATCTATCTACCATAGATCTATGTATCTGAAAAGAAAAGACAAAGGAAAAGAAGCAGTTTAAGATAAATAAACAACAGCAAAAATGGAAAATTAAACAGTGAAACATCAGATAATGTGATGTTGATACAGGTTTAAGAAAATTTATTCGTCAGTGACTTTTTAATTTAACAAACAACCCAACTTTTTCTGATGTGTGTTTGTTTAGTGTGTGGTTTTAATTGTGTCATGCCACTGAAAACACTTCGCCTCATCCAGACACTGATTCATCTGCATGAATAGGCCGATTAAAGCCAGAGTTGAACAGAGTTCTGTTCAGATCGGACCTGACTGTCCCGTAAAAGCCCAGAGCCTCCATGAGCAGCGCTTGGACCATCACACAGTGACTCAGGCTGCTCTCCATTTGACAAATTAAACGAGGGGCCGCTTGGCAGAGGTAAATGAGGCCCCCCCCCAGGAAAAAACATGCTGAGCTCAGCACTGATCCTCCAATCTCAATCACAGAGGAGGAGGAGGCTGATGTAATGGCCGCCGCCGCCGCCGAGCTGCCGCTGCCTTGGCAGAGGAGGAGAGCTCGTCAGCACAGTCTCACTAATCCACCCACCGAACCCCCCCACCCCGGATCAAGGGTACATCAGATATCATTAACAGTAAAGAAGCGTGTCCGGGCAGAGGAGGCAGGGTTTCAGAAGGAGGGGGGGGGGGGGTGATTTAGAACCTGAGCAGTGATAAACCAGACTCACCTGTGGATTCACCTGCACCAGCGTCCAAACACAACTGGACTAACCAGTAAAACCACAGCCCTGCCCACACTGACCATCAGCAGGAGGTACAGGCTTCTTATAGTCATCTGGCGACCTCTAGTGGTCACATGGAGAAGTGTATGAAAAAGACACCATATAAAACCAATAATAATCACATAATAATAATAATAATAATAATAATCAGATCTGTTGTGTTCACATGCACCTCAAATATATGATAATCCATAAAAGCTGGTTTAGACATTTCAGTCTATTATTGGATTTATTTCAGAGTTTGTACAAACGTAGTGACGTAGAATCAAACTTCCATGTTGATTCATTTTACTCATTTCATTCATTATTATATTACATTTTTGGTTAGTTTTACAAATTTTTATTCACGATTATATTCAGTCTAGGTTTTGTTCAGTTTTTCATTATTTTACTAAATTTTTGTTTTGAGTCTAATGACGTACAATCAAACTTCCTGTTATTGTCTACAGTAAGTTAAGTTTTTCCACGTGTTCAGATGTAACAGAACTAAATATCTACGTATGTTAATCAGTTTTATTGTAATCAGATTACTAGTTTTATTTGATAAAAACAGATCAGATTATACTGTTCAGATGATCAATAATAATCTGATACTGATCAGAGTATTAGTGTGGATGTAAATGGGCTCAATGAGGCTGGTTAAAGCAGAATATGATGGTAAGTGTAATGGAAAATAATCCTACAATAACTGTGATGTAGGGCTGCACGATTTTGGCAAAAAACACAATCCCAATTTTTTCTTCTAAAATAGATTTTTGGGTAAAACTACAAAAGAAACAGAAGTCACATTTTGTTTTTGTGACCAGTCTGTAATGCAAAACATTGCTCCCTACCTCAAATCTGTGATGGTATCATCTGATGGGCCCACAGGAGTGATACCAATATAAGTCAGTGACAGGCATCAGTCACGTGTGTGCGTGGACCACATAATATGAGTGATCCCCATGTGGTTATATTTACACTGGGGGATCCATACATGGAACAAACCGATCCAGGACACGCTGGAGGGTTTTTGTGAAAGACGGCTCTCACAGACAGGAGTTGGAGCCTATAGTAGCCCACAGGCGCTAGAGACATGACACTGATTTGACAATTTCCCTTTTAAAAAAAATCATGCTAATTAAAAGAATCTGACTTCGATTTAAAATTAATTAATTGTGCAATCTGTGTGTTAATAAATGACATCAAACATCCGAGTCCCTTTATCTGCATCTGTGAAATAAAGCTGGTGTGAAGCAAACCTGGTGTGGATCCACTGATGGAGCAGGATCACCAGCATCATGGTCCAATCAGAGCCTTGGTTCAGAGTTCACCAGGAAACAGCTGAATACCTCCAGGGATCCCATCTGATGAGAGAAGACACAAACAGATGCAGACTTCAAGAAATAGAAATGTATCTGTAATCTTTGAGCTCTTCAAACCAACATACACCGACTCCAACATCAACCTCAGAGTCTTCAGTTGAGTTCGGATTCAGCTGGAGCTCCTCCAGCTCCAGAACATCTGAATTCTACTAGAAGTTCAAACTCAGATCCACAGTCAGATGGGAGGCATTGGATTGCAGAGCTCAATAACAGCTGATCACCAAACAAAATTCAAGTACGAACCTTTTTAATACAATATTCAATGCTTCATGAAGCTTCACTAAATAAAACTATCCTGGACTGAGTCCAAGACAGTAAAATACAGGAATACTCAACTATACTTCAAGAAAAGTACCATTACTTCACTACCATTCTGGACAGAACAATGAGGAAAAAGTCCTTAGATACTTCATCAAAAAAACACATTCAGATAATCAAATACATGTTCTTTTCACTGATCTTATATTATATCTTATCCTTATGCCCTCCTCAAATGTAATCCTTATTTGACTTTTTTTTTTTTTTTTTTTAATATTGATGTATTATGATTTAACAGCAGTTTTGGTACCTGTATAATCTAGTACTAATTCAAAAATATTAATGCCATCAAGTCAATTGCATTGCTAATATTTGACAAATCCAATACTAATAACCACCAAAGTCCTATCCAAGTATTAATTATATGGATGATTTGTAAATAAATAAATAAATAAAATTTGGAATTCAAACCAACTGGCATTTAAAGGCTTAAAATTCTTACGGCTGTGTATTAGATAGGTATGAACTAGGGGGAAAAAATCATCATTTCATAGCAATTTTTACCAAGAACTGCTATGAAATGATTTGTGTACCAACTTTCTGGTGCATGTACATCTTTGTCCAGAGGGTGAAAAATACATCAGTAGAGTTTAAATGACATGTAAAAGACGCTGGATTAAAAAAACAATATATATATATACATAAACTAAAAAGACGAGTTCAATCCCACAATCTGTAACATAGTCCAAATGATCACCAAAAGAAAAATATTTGAGAAAATGAACAAAAATGGCTGAGAACACAGGAGTGAACCAGGATGACAAACGACAAATAAAACTAAAATAAACATATTTATACAAAGAAGTTCTGTGTTCTGCTCAGGCAATAGAGGTAAAGTATACAGGATGTGTACAAATCAATACATGGAAACAGATAAAGCTAAAATTCTGCTAAAAAAAAAGCCTTTTACAACGAACACCGAGTTATCGCGAGACTTGAGCTACTTTTCCCGCCTGTAGCTGTAGCCTGTCGTTACAATGAACTTCTAAGTTTTTACATCTGGACATAAAAACATTGATTTGTATGCTAACAGTTAGCAAACACAACACAAAACAAAACACAGATCTTATCTTTTAGAATCGAATATTTTCAGAGTTTACGAATGCGAATTTACCTGTAAAGTACGTAGATGTCCGTAAAAGTGAAGACACTTAGCCCTCAGTCCGCATGCGCAGTCGAAGGGATGCAGTCCAACCCCGAGGCGACCCGGGTAGAATTGGTCCGATGCCAAGGGTTCCGCCCATAGGCTGCTGTATCGCAAACAAATCAGTAATGTCAAATAATCTATTATTTACTATTTTTATTTTCTTTTAACTTATCTTTTTCTTGTGTATATTTCTTTAATTATTATTTTGATAATACACTAATGTCTAATACATACTGTACAAATTGTTTATGTAATTTTGTGTCTTGATAGAATGTTTTAATAAAAATATTTAGTATATGTATTTTTTTCTTTTCTGTTGTATTGATAATTTCTTTCTTGCTACTTTTTATTGTACATGAATGGAGCAACTGTGACACTCAGTAATTTCCATCTAGGATTAATAAAGTATTCTGATTCTTTTTTTCTTTTTTCTTTTTTTAACTTTATTGCCAGTTAAGAACTTACAGGCAATCAAAAACAAACAAACAAACAAAAACATCATACATCCAAAACAAAATAATATATACAAAACATAGAAACAATAAGAACCAGGAAAAAAAAATCAAATCACCTTAATTGTGAGCATATATTACATTTGTTTTGTACAATCATACACTTAAGCCATATAAAGAATAACAGGTGTCCATCTCC
>JAPSES010000249.1:12025177-12041247 GCA_029822895.1 Maxillicosta whitleyi
TATACGTACATACACACACACACACACTCTACTGATGTGTGTGTATACATAAAAGCTAACCCTATACTACAGATGACAAATATTTACAATAAGCAATTTAATAATGTGATCAGATTAGTTAAACTGACATTAATAGAATTCTGTCATTGTACAGTGAAACACAAAATTAGGAAGCATGTCTCCATGGTAACAGTTTTAGAAGAAACATAACAACTGAAAGCTTATGGAGATATAAAGTAAATTAATGTGTGAAATATATTCAGAATAACAATATGCCAGTTTTATTCCGATCTTTGAATTCTCCTTAAAATGACACTTAATCAGACCAGTAGGATTGAGAGGTCATGTGACTGACATGGGCGGAAATGATTGGATGTTTCCATGGTTTATTTATAAAGGTCTGTTTAATCAGATTCGGTTTGTATTTTGATTATGAATGGACCCTTTACAGTCTCTGGCATCAGCTGACATAAACACTGTCCATGTTAATAGAACCTGTACAAGTTCTCTGGGTTCCTTGGTTCTGTGGGTAACAGGCTCTGTTGTTCTTCCACAGGGTTACTACAAAGTTCTGGGTAAAGGGAAGCTGCCCAAACAGCCTGTGATCGTCAAGGCCAAGTTCTTCAGCAGGCGAGCTGAGGAGAAGATCAAGTCGGTGGGCGGAGCCTGTGTCCTGATGGCATAGAACTCCTGTCAGTGATTTTTCAGAATAAACTATATAAATGGGATTCATGCGTCTGCCTGGTTTATCAACATTGAAACATGTTGGGTTTTAGGATTCATACAAAACTAATACTGGAACAAGAGAAACAACGCCAACAACAGACTTGTATACACTTTATGTTCTATTGAAGTTTATTCTTTATGCAATGTGAAATAAATCTTAATTGTCTGTTCAGTATATCTAATGAATTGAAAAAATAAAAATGTTTCAAAGTCAAGTTGTGTCCCCTACAGAGGATAAAAAAATATGCTGTAGGGTCTCAGGAGTATCTGAACAAGAATGAAATGACTTCCATCTACAGGTTTAGGCGGTGTGAAAAAGAAATTAGTATATGAACTAGAGGAAATTAAAGACAAGTAACTGGTATGAGGTAAGAAAGTAAATTTTAAAAAGTAAAATGATAAATAAAAGCATTCAAATCACCCTTATATGTGTAAATAACTGGAAGGATTATAGAAACCAAAGCTCTGCAAAGGGGAAAAAAGATGAAATAGATGATTGCTTAAGCAGAAAGATTAAAAGTGTTTATTATGCTGGAATTTACACTCAGAAGCTTATTTTGTATTAAAAATATTAAGTGTATAATTACACAATTCACGATAAGTTAATTTATTGCACCAGCATACACGGTATTTCTTATTTTATTAAGACTTAATTTAGTGAATTTGCATATTTATTAGATTCGAATTTACGGTAAGAGACGTTTATTAGACTTACATTTACGGTAGTAAAAGTGGTTTAAATTACATTATAGGTAAAGTATGGTTAATATTAAAATTTAGTTCAGTGTTTCCACTTCCGGTTTTTCTAAAATTTACGGCAGGACGTCGTACGTACATAGTGACGTCATTGACAGGATTTCCGGTGGTGTGTTTTGAAAAACAGCAGCTCACGGTGAAACTCACGAGCGGAATGAGATTCGACAGGTGACAGACAGCGAACTGACGCACAGACGGACACACAGACAGGTAACTGACGCACCGGAGGACGGCGCACGAGCTGCGGCGTTTTACCCCGCTGGCGTTAGGAGGAGTTATTTCATCTTTTCTGTGGAGGGTTTACGGTGTTTACCTGTCACTGGGTAGAGGTAATACCACGCGTGCGCAGTGACTACCGCGTACACCAGGGATTTATTTAATTCATCATAATGTATTTTTAGTTGAATCATTTTATTCCTCGATTTATTTTATGAATCAGTGGAAAATTCTCAAAATGAAACTAGTAAAAGAAATGTTCAGCTTGTTTACATCATTAAATGTATTAATACACACTGGATATACTGCACTACAGGTACAAGTACTGCATTTAAAACCTGCTGTCACTGAATTTATACGTGTACAGTCAGAACAACCTTCATCTGATTAGTTTAACCCAGTTCCACCCAAGTTAACCTTGTTAAACCTTGAGGATTCACCCAGTTTAACCCAAGTTTTAACCTGACCGACCCAGTTTAACCCAGTTCCACCCAGTTTAACCTAATGAAACCCTGAGGATTCACCCAGTTTAACCCAGTTTAATCCAAGTTTTAACCTGACCCATCCAGTTTAACCCCAGTTTAACCCAGATCTTCTTCCTGGTCCAGGTGATCTGAACTGGACCAATGGCAGGCCACACCTGGCTGGACTCCTCCCTGCGTCGCTCTGCCCGTCTGGGTCTAGAGGTTCTGGACCGGGCCTCCAGACGGAGCATAGACTGGACCAGCGCTGCCACATCCACCCCCACCACCATCACAGATGACATGCCCCAGAGCCCCGCCCAGGTACGGACTGGCTCCGCCCCTCCACAGGTTAAATCTGTATCGTTACCCAGGTCGTCAACCCATCCTCAGTTGACCCGGTTCTTCTGTTTGTGTTTCAGAGAACCCACTCGGAACTTGACAATGCCTTTTCAACCATTGTGGAGTTCATGACCCTGACGACACGTCGATGTAAAGTTAGTACCACAGAACCAGAACCTGGAGTCTGATGTTCTGGATCTTCTACTAGAACCAATGATGACCCATGTGTTTCTGTGTCTGCAGATGTTTTATGAGTCCGGTTGTTCCACTGACTCTGAGAGGAAACACGTGTCCAGGTTCCACCGCCAAGAAGCATCTGGAACGCCGTCGACCAGGACACAGGTCAGAGGGCACCTGAGGGTCCAGACGGTTCTGCTTTTGGGCTGTGGGTTCTAATTCTTTCCTTCTGTCTTCAGGCTGGAGTCTCGGCACCAGATGCAGATTTCCACATCGAGGTTTCACCAGGAACATACGCCGTCAGCGCCAGCCTGCCTGAGGCGCCGCGGCAGACCCGGATGGTCCGCGTCAATGCTGGCGAGAGCGTTAACCTCACCTTTGACCTTTGACCTTCAGGATGAAGCTCGGGGACGTTAAAGCGACTGTTCAGAACCATTAGTGTTTTTATTTTTTATTGATCTCTGCACTTTTTGACTGTCAGTGTTATCAAATAAAGTGTTCCGGACCCGGTTCACAGTGTGGGTTTTTTTGACCCGTTCAGGATGTGTCTTCTGACCCAGTTCACCCGTAGACACTGGTTCCGGTTCCTGAATGAGGTTTGGCTTTGCACTGAAGAACATCTCTGACATTTTCTCGTCTCCCCTTTGTTGCCGATAGCGATATGAACAGGGCGCTGTGATTGGGCGAGGCACTGAGTGGCGGTACAGGGAACCTGAAGGTGACGGGCCGAGGCGCTGTCTTTGTCGCGGCGCCCCCTACAGACACAAACAGACTGGAATGAAGCGGCTGGAATATGATTATAAAGCTCATGTTCCCTTCATGAAGCCTCCCCTCCCCCTTCCTGAAGCCCCTCCCCTTCTATGAACCTACTGTTGTGATGATCAGTTATTGGTCCTTACAGCTGTCAATCATATTTAACCCCTTCCTGTCAGGTTGGGTTTTGGTTTGTTCCATTATATTGAATATGAATCTGTTTCAATCAGTGATCATGTGTTTTTACATGGAACTGATTTTTTTTTCTTTATTGTTTTTTTTTTTTTTTTTTTTAAACACTTCACTTGTTTGTGATGTTGCACATGATTAAACCAAAGAACTCGACTCCAGACCAAAGGTTCATTTTGTATCATTTCATCCTCATGTACTGCAGTAAAAATATACACCATGTGTTTTATTACATATTCTGTGTATTTCAGTTTTGTACATTTGTTGTAAAATTAGCAGAACTGAAATCACATTGTTCTTCTCTATTAATGGTAAAGTAACCTGAATTTATTTTCACAAATTTAATTTAAAAAAAATTATTAAACATTAACTTTAAACAAACTCTTTTCTTTTTCTTGTGTGTTTTCTTGAATCTATGTTTTATTATTAAGTTAAAGTCAAAGCTGAATCAGAACAGATCAGAATATGTGGTCGTTTACAGCAAATAATGAAATGTTTAACAGTTTGTTCATGCACATGTTTCATCTTTTCCTCACCATTTTTTTTATTTTAAGATGATCAGTGATCAAAAACAGCATGAATTAAATTATAAAAGTACACATAATACATTTGTTGTAATGTTACTGTCCCTCCATGAATATAAACCAAAATAACTAAATAAACAAAACATTCAAATAAGTTATTACAAGCACTTAACGAGGAAACTTCAACAATAACCAGCACCGATGTTTGTCCTAAAACATGGGTGTTTGATTGACAGGAAACATGTCATAGTGTTGACATGATAAAAGTCCATAAACTTAACACTAATGGAACAAATCCATTGTTCTCCACTCTTTCGTCCACTTCTGTTTCATCGTGTCATGTGACCCATTGCACATGCTCACTGCTGTTAAATATATCATTAAATGACACGATTGGATGCATCGTCATGTTCATGGACATTTATGGACATACAGTTAATTCAATGATCCTTTATATGAGTTAATGTATGATGTGTAATGTTCATGCTTTTAATATTTATCTTATTTAACATGTTGGGTTTGGGTTTGGCTTACAGAACTCATGACTAAACATGTGTTTCTCGGATCTGATTCAGAGCTGAGTGTGACCCACCTGGCTGACGATGCTGAGGTTCTGGTCCAGTTCTTCTCCAGTACCTCCAGGGGGGGCGTGGCCTCAGCTTCACAATAGGAGGGGGCGGTGCCGTGGCCTCATCATCAGTAGAACAAGAGGAGGAAGAGGAGGAAGAGGAGGAGGAAAGCAGCTCAGGGTCACTCCTCCTCACATCTGTGTCTCTGGGCTCAGTCCTGGACCAGGACCTGGACCTGGACTCGGACCAGGAATCAGACCAGGACCTGCAGCTGTAGCAGGAAGACAACGGTGACCAGCAGCGGGATGTGTAGCATCGGTTGGTGTAAAACCCACAATGTATCTCCCGGACTATCCGGTCATGATGAGGAACTGAAATGGACCAAACCAGACCAACAGGAACCACAGACACAGAACCGTCCCACATCAGGACCCGGATCCCAGCTGTGAAGGAAGAGAGACAGGGTCAAACCAGGTCCTGACAGAAACCGGGTCAAACCAGGTCCTGACAGACACCGGGTCAGACCAGGTCCTGACAGACACCGGGTCAGACCAGGTCCTGATAGAAACCATCCTGAGCCTTAGTTTTTCCGTAGTGTTTGTGAACTGACCTGCTCTATCTCCCTCAGAACCTGCCAGTCTTACAGTCCAACCTCCAGAATTGTTTTCAGTCCATGTGGCGGGCAACACCCTCCCTGGGCCGTATCTCTTTGGATCTGGTTGCCATGGTGACAGAACAGCATCCCCGGGTACCGGGCGGCGTGCATGAGCCCTCGTGTGGGCGACCATGTCAAGGGAGCACACCATCTGCTGACGGGACGGGACCACGACGGGACCAGGACCTGGGTGGTCGAACTCGATTACCCAGACTCCTCTGCAGCCCTGGGGACAGTGTGACACGTGACCTTCAGTCCTGATACGTCCATCCATTTTCTGCCAGATTCCATCTCCATGTGGAGAGTCGTATCATCGTGTTACCAGCAGGAACTAAGAACCACATCTAATGTTAAAGGTCTGAACGTCAACAAAATGTATCTAAACCCAGGCTCCACCCACATTTCACCTGGACTTCCTGAACCACGGTGCCCAGGTGATACAGGCTGTCCATCTGCCTCCTGGCGAGCACTCGACATCCTGGGAAAAACTCTGGGCAGGACGTAAGGGGGCAGAGTGGATTACCCAGACTGCACCTGGACACACCCATAAAATGAACGTTTATGTTGGTGTCAGCAGCAGTGTGTTCAACATATGTAACTATGGAAACCAACCTGAGCAGAGACGTGGAGGTGGAGCAACAGCAGCATGTGACCGGCAGGTGGCTGTCCACAGCACACAGAGGGGTCACCTGACAATGAGAAGGCGTGGCTTAAGGGGAGCTCAGCTTTTACACATGTACGACTGGACCTGTGCCTCCAGACCTGGACCTCCAGTCTGATCCTCTTACCTTCTCCACGTCTCGTTCCAGATTGTCCTGGACCACATAACAGCATCCTCCTGTGCTCTGGCTCAGACTCTGCAGGTGTTCTGTGGTGCCTCTGACTGGTCCTCCTGAGGCCTGCAGGTAGAACACATTCAGGGTCCGACCCGCTGCCAGGCTGGGCAGGGTCCCAAGGAGGAACTGGGGCCGGGGGGGCGGGGCTGTGGTGATCAGGTGAACAGCGTGGCAGGCAGCATCACTGAAGGCCAGGGTCAGGGCAGTCAGAAGATCCCTATCGGGTCCACAACCGACAGACCGGATCCACGACAGAGCTCTGTAGACCACATCTGGAGCACAGGGGAGCATGTGGTGGGACCAGGAACGGACCTGAGAGACCACATCAGACCCTCAGAGTCGAGTCTAGCCTCTGTAGGACCAATCAGTAATCTGTTTCCAGTAGAACCCAGGAGAACCCAGTAGAACTCAGGTCACAGTGGATCCAGAGTCCAGACTAAACATTGACACCATCGTTGCATTTACTGATGCAAACATTTTAGATCAGATTCTGGTCCTGGACTCTGGTTCTGATTCTGGTAAACATCGGACTCACCTCGCCTGAAGACATGATGATGTTGAACAGAGAATCCCTGAGAGAAGCTTTGGTCAGAAGAGTCTGGATCAGGAGCCGCTTCGCTGATCCCAGATCAGTTTCACGGTTCTTAGAGACGTCCAGGATGAACGTCACATTGGACCCTGGACCACCCACCAACACCGGAACCAGAACCTCAGAGGATGCCATCCTGTAGACCATATAGAACAACATGGGTCAGGAGAACCCTCAGACCACATCTAGAACCAGCATTTATCTAGACCTCATAGAACCACATGGGTCTGGGTTCCTGTGTACTGATACTTCCACAGTATTCCTAATGTGTATTATTACTGAAATCAACCTGAATCACTTTAAACATTAATGATAAAAAGAACATTCAGCATAAACTGCTCAATAAATCCACATCTTGATGAAATAATTTATCAATTGATTAAAAGCAAATGTGCAGAAAAATGCATTTTTACAGGCTGTTGCTTCTTCAATGTAATGATTTGCTGTTTTTCTTGTTAAAATGTGAAATAATTAATATGAGTTTTTTTAATGATTTATCTTTGGACTTATGAATGAAATTACTTTGAACTTCAACAGGAATGGCTGTGAAATTAATCAAACACTTAATCTCTTACTTACATACTGATACTTATGTAATACTACTGAAGGAAGGTTTGGAGGGAGTACATTTACTTGTACTGGAATGTATTTAGTTTTTTAATACTTCAGTTAAAGATGTGAAAACATGTTGTTAAATTTGAGTAAATATTATTCCATACCTGACGAACAGTTGTTTCATTTCTGTCCAAATAAACAGTAAAAAGTTGTAAAGACTTCGTTTTACCTGCAGCTTCTCACTCCATGTCCCACTGTTGACGCCGTTTCCATGGAGAGGAGTGTCTCCATGGCGACAGGAGGGTTAATCACCTGCCAATCAGCAGACAGACAATAGGTTCAAGTTCACATCCTGGAGATCTGAGCTTTGTGTGACGTGATAAATGACAAATGAGACAAAAATACCACAAAACAGGTCAAACCACATTGAGTTTAATATTAAGACAAAACATACAAGAAAAAAACAAAGAGGAAGATTTACATTAAAAAGAAAATAATGTGTATAAATAATGCTATCTGTAGTATATTTGTACTACATCTGTGAACTGTACTATGTTACATCTGTATTATTTATGTACTAGATAGATTTGTTTATTACAATTACAAGCCATGAGAATACTGCATGTCAAAAATCAGTATACTCATTATAATAAATATAATCTGTATATATGTGTATTACATCTGTAGTATATCTGTACCTGGTACTATGTAGTACATCTGTAGTATACCTGGTATAGTATTTCTGGTAATATATTTGTAGTACATCAGGTTTCTATAGTATTTCTGTATTATACCTAGTTGTATGTGTGGGATATATGTAGGATATTTACAGTATTATTTACTGTATTCATCAGTTACTGTTTTGTGTTTTCTTTTTGAAATAGGTTGTATTTATTTATCTGGTTCTTTTTATTTCCTTTGTGTAAAATATATTGAATGAACTGTTCTAATAAAGAAACCACATGTTCATTGTGTTGCTTTTGAACTGTGTGTCCGTTGTGTTTTTGTGGGGTTGTATTTGCTATTAGTGTGTGTTTTATCTTCATTTGCGTCTAATTCAGTTTAGTTTCAATTTGATTCACAAATTAATATATCCATAAAATGTGACTTTAAGTCACCTCATGATGTGTTTTCAGGGTTTGGATCCATGTGAGACATTAACTGTACCAGATCTGAGTCTGGATCAGGTCTGTGTCTCAACCATGTCTCTGGTCCGGTCTAAGTCCATGTTTCACTGCATTGCCCACATTCCCCGTTTTTTCCCACACGACCTTGTTTTCAACATGGACGCCGTAAAACCTCCGTCCCACCGCTGTTTGAATGGCGGAGAAACACACCGGTTCGCGTCCCGGACGGCTCCGGCAGCCCAGGACGCACAGCCACGGTTAAGCGGTTCTGAGTTAAGGTCATAAATGTGAATTTCTTCCGACACCGCCGCATATTTTCAGTCCAAAGCCTGAGACAATGCGAAACCCGCCGCGGAATGGCGTCTACCAGGGGCCCGGGAACGAGCATAACAACAACACGGAGGCGCTGCTGCTCCCAGTGAGTGACGGAAGGATCCCGGACACAGCCTCAACATGGAACGAGAATTAAACACCGGGCATCGGTTTAAACACTCCACGCGACCACCACCTACACTCAGCAGGACTCTGATGACATTTCTAGAATCGCGGAAGACTGTTTTAACGATCCGGGTAAAAGCCGATCCCATACGGAGTAGGAAAACACGATTTGAATCCATTTTTATTCAGGATTTAGGTCTTCTCAAGGGGGAAATATGACGCAATTTCCTGCTCTGTGAACCAGTGATGCTAACCTAGAAATGGATTGACTGTCATGTTTTTGATCTTGCATTTGAGCTACTTTTTATCCGGCTCGTTACAATAGTTTCCGGTGAATCTTGAAGTGCTTTTAGATTCGGGCTGATCGGTGCATATGTCCTTCTGGAGGGTGAAATGTTCGGGTTGTGTTTATGTTCCTGATTCGTCACCGTGATTCCACCACAGGCGTTGGAGCTTGAGCTATAATGATTGACATAGCGCAGAGCCAATTGGGATTGCATGTGATTGTGTTCGACCAATCGCGGCATCTCGATTTGGCTTGGAGGGGAGGGTTCGGAAGGGAGAGTGCGCCGCCATACATGTTCCCGGTGTGCGGACGGAGCGGAGCGTTTCCTGCACTGGTGCATGGTGGTCGAACAGGAGGAATTGTTGGAAATTTCTCGGAGGTTAGTGTATAAATTGGTTTTTACCCAGTGTGCATTATTCCCACAGCCATCTCTGCACCGGGACGGCGCTGACAGGCAGCTCCTCACTCACAATCAGGCCGGATAACCGACGAATAATCGACAAATAAACCTGACACCCGCCGACTCAAAATGCTTATGTTATCATTAATTAGCTCTGGGTTCTTGTTTTCTTACTGCGCCGTTGGTTCTCCTAGCAGCGTTTTACGGAGCCGCTAGTTAGCCTCCCGCCACCGAGAGAAGCCCGGCCAGACTCTGAACGACCCCGAGGGTCGTCAAACTACTGCCAGACCGGTGCTTTTAACGCCATACTCCGATAATAAACCATAAAAGTCGTGACAGCGCCGGTTATCGTAGTTAGCGGTGTGTTAGCATGGAGGCTAAAGGGTTAGCCCCGGACATCATGTCAGAGCTCCCCTTCCTACGGAGTGGTTTGGTGTTCGGTCCAATTGATGCTCCAAACGGCCTGTCAGTGTGTACCGGGACAACACCGTATCTGTTGGACACCCTACCGGCTCCGCTGCCGGACCGTGTCCCGTTATTCGCCGATATTTAATGCAAGTCATAGTTTAGCTACATGTAGCTTAGCTAACGCAGCGGCTACTGTCAGATTGACAAGCGCCAAAACAGCATCAGAGACGATCATAACAACAGTTCATTCACTCACTGAAATCACAGTAAATACACGTATTTACACCAGTTAAACGAAACTTTTCCTTAAACCTTCAGGAAACAGTCTGGATATGTATTTCAACTCCACATAAATGCCATTCTCAGAACTATGGTGCAGATATATGGAACTTTAGCAAACACCTCTTTGGTCTTCTGATCAAACTGGAGCTAATTCACTTGTTGATGTGGAATACCATCCATACTTTTTAAATTGTTTTATTTTCATATTTGACTAAGTTATGCTCATTTTGTGGCATTTTGGTTAAATATGCAGAAGGATTGTTTAATCACCAAAAGCACATGTGCTAAAGCTACATTTGGATAGATTTTAGTTCTGATTCATTTTAATCATTTTTACAAGTATTAACAACTTTAAATGTAAAGTGTTGTGCAATAACATTTGTAGGATGTGACGCTATATATATAAAATTTGACTGATTGATTACTTTGGAAAAAAACAAGTTTAAAAACTAAATAATTATGTGTTAAAGAGATATGATTACATTACAGTTTGTAAGAATAATAATCATCAAACCAGCCATCATGGTGATTATAACGGAGTTTCCATTTGTTTCATATTAAATCTGGTGTGAGGACATCAGGTTAAACTAACATTTAGCCTATAGCATAATCAAAGACAGTCTCTGAGTGTGTGTGTGTGTGTGTGTGTGTGTCTGTGCAGTTCTGAGAAATTGCGATGTTTCAACTAGTCAAATTGATATCTACAGTTGAGAAATTCTTCCATCTTCACATTAAATATCTGGGCAGGTTGATAAGATCAATATTTTGGGATATATTAGTAATTTTGGAATACAATAAACTTATAGTCATGTTGTTGTGCACATGACTGAGGAAGTGCAGTACTATGCTACATGATGGGAAATGAAGTCAAAAACAGGAACGACACATTTACTAACTTTAGGCTCAATAAAATAAGTAGCTAAATGTGCATTTAATATGTTGCGTCAAACTGCATTTTAAGGATTAAAACATGACAGTGAAATAACTGAATATGGTCTGGATTTGTCTTAAGCCTCAATATATTCAGTTAAAGTAGAATGTTTTACATCCACACTGCTGTCTGATTAGATTAGAGACATTATTGATCCCACAACACAGAAATTCAATGGTCAAGGCAACAACAGTATAAAATAAAAGGAAAAATATGGATGTATAAAGATAGTACGACTGACAAACAATATAAAACAGGGGTATCAAACTCCAGTCCTCGAGGGCCAGTATCCTGCATGTTTTAGATATTCCCCTCTTCCATCACACCTGGAAAACATTACATCATTATCATGCTTCTGCAGAGTATGAAGATGAGCTGATCATTAATTGAACCAGGTGTGTTGGAAGAGAGAAATATCAAAAACATGCAGGATACTGGCCCTCAAGGACCGGAGTCTGACACCTGTGATATAAAATAATAGTTTACAACATCAGATATTAAACTAAATAAACCATGTCTCAGACACTCATTTGGTTTATAGATTATAATTGATAATTAGTAGACATTATTATAGACGTTAACACAGTCTGATGTGTAACAGAACATTTTGACTTGTTTGTGGGGATATTTTTTATTCATCTGATGACAAATGAAGAGTTTTTCATTCAGCTTTGTCATTCAATCCATGGTAACAGTATATAGTTACCCAGGTCTCAGGTTTTGCAGCATGAGAAAGATAAAAGGATAGAATTTAAATAAAAATTAATAAGATACAATAAAATTCACCATAAGGTATGCAAAACAAAGAGTTTCAGCTCATTCATCACTGAGTTTGGCCAGACTTTTGATGTGGTACTCAGCCTGTTGATGATGCGTTCACAAACTAGTATCCTTGACGCGGTGCTGAGCCTGTTGACGATGCGTTTACAACTTGTATCTTTGACGTGGTGCTGAGCTTGTTGACGTTGTGTTCATGGTCTGATATCCTTGATGCGGTCATGAGCTTGTCAGTGATGCATTTCATGGCTGACTGGTATCCTTGACATGGTGACAAGCTTCTTGATGTGTTCACTGACTTGTACTCTTGACATGGTGCTGTGTGTTCACTGACTGGTATCCTTAACATGGTGCTGAGCCTCTTGATGGTACGTTCACTGACCAGTGTCATCAATTTGGTGCTGAGCCTGTAGATGACGTGTTTACTGACACGTAACCTAGATGCTGTGATGAGTCTATTGACGATGCATTCCATAAGTGGTATCCTCAAAGTGGTGCTGAGCCTATTGATGATGCATTCAATGACTAGTATCCTCAATGTGGTGCTGAGCCTATTGATGATGCGTTTATAGACTTGATTCCTCGAAATGATGCTGAGACTATTGACTAATTGTTGACTGCTGCGTAACCTCAATGTGGTGCTGAGTTTGTTGGTGATATGTTCACTGACTCATATCCTTGATGCGGTGCTGAGCCTGTAGATGATGCATTCACTGACTGGTATCTTCAATGTGTTGCTGAGTGTGTTGTAGATGCATTCACTGATTTGTCTCCTTGACTCAATGCTGAACCTGTAGATGATGTGTTCACTGACTGGTATCCAGGTGGGCTTTGACACGTGTCCTGTTGTTTCCACAGCAGCTGAAGCATGCTCTTGGCCCAGATAAACCGGGACTCCCAGGGAATGGCAGAGTTTCACGATGCAGACGGTCAGCCGGTTACACTCTGTCTGACCGAAGCCGTAACTGTGGCAGGTGAGCCTCCAGACTCCGCCTCCGTCCACACGTCCACATATGGCCATGATAATGAGCAAGATCAGCAGCAACACTCATATTTATCACATCCAGGTCTGTACTGGTACCCGGTCCAGGTCTGTACTGGTACCCTGTCCAGGTCTGTACTGGTACCCGGTCCAGGTCTGTACTGGTACCCGGTCCAGGTCTGTACTGGTCGTGCTCTACAGATGTCGTCCTTAAACCCAGTACATCCTAAAGACTGTCCTCTTTCCCTTCGTCCTCGACTCCTCTTTTCTTCCACCGGGGTCAAACTCATTTTATTTCAGGTTCCACATTCAGCCCAGTATGATGTAAAATGGAGTGGAACACTAAAGTAAAAGCATATTTACTTATACTTTTTTTTCCCTTTGTTTTAATGCAGAAGAGGAAAATTATATCATGAAAATGTTCACGTTTACAAATTGTCTTTTCACAAAAAATGTGACTTTTGTCTGAATTAACTCCAACTACTTTGATATTAATATTTGTGTCTGATGTTGTGTGTCCTCAGACGGCGATCAGATGGACACTATGGACACGGTGAGTCTGCAGGCCGTCACTCTGGCCGACGGCTCCACGGCGTACATCCAACATGACTCCAAAGCGGCGTTTTCCGATGGGCAGATCATGGACGGACAAGTGATCCAGCTGGAGGATGGATCTGCCGCCTATGTCCAACACGTGTCAATGCCTAAAGCAGGTAAAATGCACAGCGTCCTGCTCCGAGGACGGACGTCCCGTCCCATATCAGGTTCAGGTTTATTGTCATTTCACAAGTACATGAAATGAAATTAATACTCAGGACCAGCAGCGTACAGCCCTAAATAAAAACTGTAAAAACACTTTCACACAGGCTTAGAATTAGAACCGAACGTGACATCACAGCAACAGGCTTTAACCCCTTCTGTTGTTTATGTTTGTTGATGAAGGAGGAGACAGTTTACAGTTGGAGGACGGACAGGCGGTCCAGCTGGAGGACGGGACAACGGCGTACATCCACACACCCAAAGGTAACGGCCAGAAAACCAACGAGCCTGAACGCACCTGAACATTCACATAAAACACCTAATGGATCAAACTGACGCTGGTGTTGGTAACCATGGTGATCACATCATTAGAGCATCAGTTGAATATGTGTGAAACAGCGTTAACCCTCCGGTATCAGAGACCTGTCCTAAAACACCTGAAGCACATGACCTGATAAAAGAGTTAGAAGGGTTTTCATACAGGTTTTTTATTTTAAAATATTTATTTAACCAGACTGAGTCCCATTGAGATCGAGGTCTCTTTTACAAAACCATGAAAGAACACAGGTTTAAAACACAGGTAAAGAGTTTGTTTTTAACTTTCTTTGTGGTTTATTAAATTTCATCAACTTTAGTCAAAAACAATCAACCAATCAATAAAATTTTATTCATATATGCTACATCATAACAAAAGCTATCTCATCATTTTTAACCCTTTAAAGGCCATGTTTATAACGTAAACAAACCATATTTTGTGATGTAAAAAACACCTTTTCCCCCAATATTCTATTAATAATTATAATAATAATGTAATGTTGTTTTGTGACCTTTTTTTTCCTCCTGGCATATGTCAATGATTAACACCAACATTGGTTAATATACTTTTTTTTTTTTTTTGTTCAGGGGTCAAATGTTAAATACTAAAACGTCTCATTGTGCATTTTGTACTCACTTGGTAGAAGGGTGTTAGGAATTTAAGTTTTTACAACGTCATGATTTTAGTGGATGGGACAGTGTTTTAAAAATCATGCAAAAATGAGCAACTTATGAATTCTGACCTAAAACAAATTGTGATAAAATAATATGACCTTTAGTAACATGAAGTGTAGAGTGTGCATCATGTGCTCACCTGGATACTGGAGGGTTAAATGAAGGTAAAATCACATAAACTGAATTAAATGGTGGCTCCTCTAAATGTAAGTGGACACTGTGAGGCCTCGTGTGTCTGAGTGGGTTTGTGTTTGTGGGCGGGGCAGATTCGTACGACCAGTCTGGCCTCCAGGAGGTGCAGCTGGAGGACGGTAGCACCGCCTACATCCAGCACACGGTGCACATGCCCCAGTCCAACACCATCCTCGCCATCCAGGCCGACGGAACCATCGCAGACCTGCAGGCCGAGGCCGCTGCCATTGACCCAGAGACCATCAGCGTCCTGGAGCAGTACACCACCAAGGTACCGCCCACCCGGACCCGCCCCCTGAAGCGCACCGATGCAGACTGTTGGCTTTGAGTAACCGTGTGTCCTCTCGGCAGGTGGAGAACATAGAAAACCCGCTGGGCTCGTTCGGCAGGGTCGAAGCAGACAACGGCGTCCACATGCGGGTACGGAACCGGATCAGAACCATTCACGTGTGTCCAGGTGGAACGTTGGCTCTGACGTGTGTTTGTTTCACAGATTGTGTTACAGGGTCAGGACAACAGGCAGGGGCGGGTGTCCAACGTGGGAGAGAAGTCCTTCCGTTGTGAATACGAGGGCTGTGGAAAACTCTACACCACTGCCCACCACCTCAAGGTCAGTGGGCTGGGGGCGGGGCCGGGGCTTCACCGGGCTTTTAAGAACCATTTTGATTTGACAAATGAACCCTTTAATCCCAGAGACAGTATTTCAGGTAAATGTTCCGCTGTGAGTTAACATCTGTAGAAGTGCTGTTCTGGAACCTCCAGGGCTGGTTTTTAACAGAATGAACCGGATGGAACTTTAGGCCTGGTTCTGATTCTGCACCGGCTGTAGTGGAAAAGGTCCACCTCATGTCGACGCCTGCTTTTCCTGAGTCCTGGTGTTTGTTTTCTGCAGGTACATGAACGCTCCCACACCGGAGACAAACCATACATCTGTGATTATCCTGGATGTGGGAAGAAGTTTGCAACAGGTACATTTAACACATATTTGACCCATAAAAACCCAAACACCGACCAGAACCATGTACTGATCTAAAGTGTTTAATACTTGTATATGCACTAATCCTATCAATACTTGTAAATAATTGGTGTAAAATACAGTTTATCATCTTTTCATGGTCATCAGATATGACCCATTTGGACGTTCAGAGGC
>JAPSES010000249.1:12047471-12062375 GCA_029822895.1 Maxillicosta whitleyi
GGGGGGAGAGAGAGAGGAAGAGAGAGAGAGGGGGAAAGAGAAAGAGGGAGGAGAGAGAAAGAGAGAGGGGGAGAGGGAGAGAGAGAGGGATGGAGATAGAAGGAGGATAGAGAGACAGAGAGGGAGGGAGAGAGAGGGAGAAGAGAGAGAGAGAGAGGGAGGGGAGAGAGACAGAGAGAGAGGGAGGGAGAGAAAGAGGGAGGAGAGAGAAAGAGAGAGGGAGGAGAAAGAGAGAGATCGAGGGGAGAGAAACAAAGGGAGAAGAGAGAGGGGGAGAGGGAGAAATGGAGTTGAGAGAGAGAGAAAGAGGGGGAGGAGAGAGACAAATGGAGGGGAGAGAGAGAGAGAGTGGCAGAGAGAAAGAGATGGAGGGGAGAGAGAGAGTGGCAGAGAGAAAGAGATGGAGGGGAGAGGGAGCGAGGGGAGAGAAAGAGAGAGAGATGGAGGGGAGAGAGGGAAAGAGAGAGAGATAGGGGAGGGAGGGAGGTAGAGAGAGGAGGGTTAACTGGAGTCACGGGTGTGATGAGAAACGACAGATTAAACTGTTGATGAAATAAATACATAAATGTTCTTTAGTCACAGACTAGAACGTGTGTTTTTATTTTGGCTGCTATTATTTCAGGAACGTCATGGTTCCATATATGGAAGTCCTCAGGCCTGTCCCCGCTGTGTCCCCCCCGTCTGTGTTTACAGAGGACAGGAGACACCGGTGGTCAAACATTTTGTAGAAAATATCAAAGTCATTGTAAAGATGGTGAAGTTCGAGAACAGTGGAAAGAGCTGAGGTTGGAACAGACCTGTTACAGTTAGAGTACAGAGTATTACTGAAGTACTTGAATGCCACATGAGGACTCGAACGCCACACAGACCGCGAACACCTCATGGACCTCGATCACCAGACAGTCCTTGAACGCTGCTAGAATGTAATTGGGATGAACAAGGACAATGTGACCAAAAGTCTCTGGCAAAAAACAAAAAGAATTGAATATAATTGTCTTAATAATTACAATATTTCTTACCGAAAGAAGATACACTAAAAATCAACAAACCACCTAATAAGAAATATGAATTCTCACTGATTCTTACCCTATAGAAAGTTAGTTTGTTATTAAAATACAGATTAATATAATTCCTGTTTCTTAGTGTATTTTAGGTTTTATGCCATGATATCACTGACTCTTTCTATTAAAACCTAAAATATATTAACATTATGAAACACCCATCACTTCCATTCAACTCACTTCCATTTCTTAATTGTTTTTTTGCAGTTGTAAAAAACAGAATGTAAAGGTTTGGCTTCATTGTCACATTGACCAGACAAATCCTGTAGAAATGAAGAACATGGATGAAACTGTTTTTTGTTGATCAGTGAGAGGATTTGGGTTGAGATAAGTTTTCTAAATTCTGTTGGAACAGGGGGCGTTTGTGCAGAACATCTGACTTGGTCCTGAAGCTGCTGCTGCTGCTGCCACCTGATGGACATGTTGAATATCACATCATCTAAAATCATCTTCCTACAATGAAAAGCCAATTTATACTTATTAAAACAGTTGATTAAAACACAGTAATATGACATGAACACGATGAAGGTAAATGCCTGACACGTGGGCAGATGTTAAAACACATTCAGCCATTTATTCAGAACTAAAATACATGAATAGCAACAACAAAAAAAGGATGTGGTGGAGCTTTTACCCCCCCCCCCAAAAAAAATCGCAATCCAAGTAAATACATGAATCATTGTGATAATTCAAGATCTGTTTTTATAAGTGGATCTGAAAATATAAACATTTCCTTCACTGATTTTTATTGAATTTAATGTTTTTAATGTTTTAATCACCAGTTATTTTGCAAATAACGTCAATATATTTTCAATATATTCTGTAAAATTATTGTTAAATCCATAAAATGTCTCCTTTTCATAGATCATTTTCCTATGGTGCATGTTTTTTTTTCCTACTCCACTCATCTAAAACTGCCAAACCTTCCTGTAAATGAATGAACAAAAGAAATCCACAGACTTGGAGGCTGTTTTTGACAGATGGCGTTTATTCTCATCAGGCATCTGACATTAGAATCGCTACGAGTCCACCATTGGGGAACGGCTACTAAATGTCCAGAGGGAACGGCCAAGAAACGTGGATCGGGGAGAGCATGACAAACACAACAAAACGTCTAAATGTAGGCCACCAACAAATGGCCTGGCCGGAGGAAAAGCGCCGGCCGCCGTCCTTCTGGTCCTCGGTGAGACTTCACACCGATGGTCCCACAAAACGAACATTCAGTCTGATTAGGATTATTATTCAACATACATTAGATTGAAATTACAACAGCTGCTTCAGACATTCAGAAGTGATAGCACACAATCGTGGTTACATCAGGAGGACGAGCATCCCCCAAAAGGCCCCGGAAGAGGAGGAAGAGGAAGAGGAGGAAGAGGATGGGTGTAAAATGTGATGGCTGAAGGCCGAAGAAAGAGCGAACCATTACATTTATATTTACAGACACGGTGCATAGATACAGGACTGAGAGGAAGAGGAGGAGGTGATGAAGAGAAGCCCTGTTCTACAGTTCAAGAAGCTGAGCTACAACGTAGCAACGAGTGAAGACGAACACTCAGAAGTGAAATTGAGCACTAAGGGTTAGCCCTAACCCTGTTCCTAACCCTGTTCATAACAGTGACATGTGAAGACATAGCTTTTACATACAGTGTTCTACGTGGAACATCCTGAAAACTGCTCACACAGGCTTAAGTTTGTCCTGAAGACAGAGTGCAGTGAAGGTTTAATCATGTGTTTAGAGCGAAGACAACATGTTCTACAGGTTTGGTCGCTGCAGGAACAGAAGCAGGAGGACGAACCGTTAAAGTCTGTTTGTTTGTTTGTCACCAGTTCGTCAAATCTGAACCGTTAAAAACATGAAGTTTAAGATTCTCTGAAAGGCTGGAGCGTGGAAGGAGGTGGAACATGAAGGCAGCAGCAAAACTATTTTAAATTCTTCAGGTTGGATGTGTGATGGACAGTGACATCTAGAGGGGAATAAGGAGATTCCAACCATTCCAACCCCTGGATCCTCATCACAGTCCGTGGTTTTGTCAGTTGTGTTTTTTTCAGTTAAGGTATTAATTAACTAGCTGTATTAAGGTACAGTTTAAGTAAAGTATTAACTCTGTAATGCACCAGGATGACTCTGCTTCATCTGTGGATGTTAAAGTTTCCACAGCTGAAGCAGGTCAACTACACATGTAGACCATCGTCCCATTTAGATCCAGAAGAAAACACCTGCCTTTTAACAGGGTTATGGTTATGGTTAGGTTAACCCTAGGGTTAGGTTAACCCTGACCACTGTTAAAAGGGTCGACTGAAACTTCACCGGCCAGTCCAACCGGACTGAAGCTGTTCCATCTGACCTCATGGACATAGAACCCAGTTCAGACCAACAACCCTGATGGACGTTCAAACACCACAGTCGATAAACTCCCATCAGATAAAGTCATTGTTCTGTCAAAGACGTTTGGAGGCTTTGAAAAGAACAAAAATCCAAATGATCCAGCTCATGAACTCAACACATGAACGAACATGTGAAATCATTAAAGTCCAAATAAGACTCAGTAATAAAGGGTTGGGTTTAGCTTACCCCAACCCTCAATAGTAAAAGGTTCAATGGACTCTTAAAGAACATGTACTGACTTCAGTTTGGATGTAAAGTCTGATTATAAGAGAAAACAGTGGAAATGTTGAAAAGATGGTTTTTGCTGCTGCTTCATCTGTGGTTTTAAAAACCAGACACATGTATGAAAGGTTCAGCTTCTGTCCATTTGTTTCCTGATTCTGATTGGTCAGTGACGGCGTTCCACAGTCGTACATCTACACAAAAGATGTTCTAAAACCATGAAGCAGTTTCCCAAAGAATTTTCAGTGAATTAAACCTTTTTTTTCACCAAATTGAGATTTTCTTTGAATCAGTGGAATAAACCCAACCATCATGTTCATCATCAAATAAACATTTCTGACAAAAAGAAAACACCAAACCGATAAATCAACAGAATTCACAGTCTGTTCATGTCTAACTTTCCACAGACTCTCAGAATGATTTTCACATTTTCATTTGTTGGTAAAAAAGCAGCTCTTGAATCTGCTTCAACCACTGAAACCAAACCAGTAGAGTTCTGGGATGTGAAGACCAGCTCCCAACCCATAGTTCACCAACACTCACAACCCTAACCCCCCTTGACCTAGACCCTAAATCTAACCCCACCATAGTTCACTAACACTCATAACTCTAATCAAACTCATAGTTCAACAACACTTAGAACCTTAACCTAACCCTCACCCTCTAACCATAACCATTCTACTATGAAATCAGAGGTTTTTAGAGTAAATGAGGCGTTCACTGTCTCTACTGCAGCAGTTGTTACATACATGTGATTCAGACGTAACCGTTACATGGGATGGATTTGAAGGTCAGCGTCCAGTTGGACACATCAGGGGTCAAAGTGCAGAGGAGTGTCCACCAGTGTCCGTCCAGTCTGACCAGCAGGAGGTGCTGCGCTCAGTTACTGGCCACCTCATCTGCATTGTCAACCGCTTCTAAGGTGCCTTCGAGTCCACCGCGAGCTCGCCAGATCTTCACCGTCCGGTCACTGGAATCCAATAAACCAGGGTTTAGGGTTAGAACCAGGGTTTATGTTGGGTCTACTGTGTGTGTGTGTTGTTTTACTCACTCTGACGCTGTGAACAAATGGCTACTGTTTGTTGAGATACTGTTGATTGGACTCTCGTGTCCCTTCAGCTCCCCCAGTGTCCCCAGTGTGTCTGTGTGCCACAGTTTGAGAACCCCTCCTCTGCAGCCGCTCAGCAGCGCTGGTGACCCAGGGACGACGCCCAGTGCACACACCCAATCACGGTGGGCGTTCGGGACTTGCTGTTCAGGAAAAAAGAAACAGGAAATGACATGTTATGGAACAGGGACCGAGGAGGACAAGGACGGATCAGTCATTTTTCATCTGAGTTTTATCGTCTTTCCTCTTCAGTCGTGTTCATCTTTTTTTCCGTTCCTCTAGTTTTCATGTCATTTTCATCTATATCTTTCTTCTCATTGTGTCTTTTTTGGACCACACTGACGTTCTTGTCTTTAGTGGTCCTCAGTGTTCTAAAGATAAACCTGAGTTAAAGTAAACCCAGACCCTGTGAGCTGGTCCAGATCCGGGTCTGGTTTTTGTCTCAGACCCAGTACCTGCAGCAGGTCTTTGCGGTCCAGGTCCCACTTCTTGATGCCGTTGTCTCTGGAGCCGCTGAAGAAAATGTCTCCGTGGACGACGAGGGACTCGATGCCGTCGTAGTGAGGAGGTTCTAAGTTATGTGAAGGACTGATGGTTCCCAGAGACGCTTCAGTCACATCGAAGAGCTGAAACCCAACAGAACAGAACAGAACAGAACAACACAGTGAAACACAACACAACACAAGAAGAGCCTTGGTTTAGAGGGAAATAGTTAGGATAGGTCAGTCAGGGTTAGTTGACCACTAACCCTCGGTAACCAACTCTAAGTGCCGTCTGGGTGGGCGGGGTTATAAATATAAAAATTGAGCTAAACTATGGTTTGATAAAATATATTTAATGTCATTTGTCGTTCTACGTGTCATTAAATGTGTAAAACTAAAAGACATCAGTCACATCATTCTATTAAAAGTCAAACTGGGTCAAAATGTAGTTCAACAAAACACATAATAAAGACAGTAGAATATCAAGGGGAACCTCATATACTCTATGAAGGTTCCTTTGGCAAAGCACATTTGTTCAGAACCAAAAGGAGCCACAGTAACGTTCTACTGTTATGATGACAAGACAAGTTAAAGGGGAAAGTCAAACTGGGTCAAACTGAATCCTGACCCTAAACTGGAGGTTAGCGTCTCCAGTCCTAAACACACCTTGACGTAGTGGTCTTTGGACCCAGTGATGACCAGGTCCTGGTTGGTTCCGGACCGGTCCACAGTCAGACACATAACCGGACCCAGGTGACCCGTCAGTTTCCCTGTTGAGGCAAATCTGAAAAGAACAAAACCCACATGTGAGAAAGAACCAGGCTAATATTCAACATGTCCAGTTACTTCATAACGCCCACATTTCTGGGAATTCAGTAACAATTTATACATTAAATTGTTGGAAAAAGTCTTTTCTTTCCAAGAACATCCTCGTGTTAATCTAAAAACCATCTACAGGCCTACAGTGTCGACTTTTCTCTCATCCGTTCCCATGTTAAATTTCTGTCACTAACATGGAATTCTACGTTCTCAAAATCACTGCTAGTTCAGTTCTAACATTTTTCCACACGTTATATATGGATGCGTTCAGAAAACTCACCACAAGTATCACATGCAAGAATTTTTGAGATTGAATATATAGTTATAGACGGACAGCAGTTTGTTTGAGACATTAATGTTATATATTTGATCATAATCAGTGGCGTGTTTACGTCTGGCGGTACCGACCTCCTCAGATCCCAGACTCGGACCGAGGTTCCGGCGGCGGCGTACAGGACCGTCCCGTTGGGGTTCAGGGCGATCTGGTTGATCTGGTTTTCTCCAGCTGGGATGGTGACCGTCCGACTGGTGGTGGAAGCACAGGCGTCTCCGACAGTCACCTGACCAGACGACCTGGTAACCATGGAAACCAGACTGATTCAGACATTGTGCATGGATCCTGTGGCTACATTTTTAAGTGTTAGGAGTTCGACTCCTCTGGACCTTCAAACTTTAATCTGTGTCAGAAACCAGAACAAACAGGTTTCATCGACAGAAATCAGATAATATTTTTGATACGGATGTTTGTCACCAGAACAATGAACAGATTTAATTCATAAAACAGTACAAAATTCTGTTGTACATAAGTATCAAACACCAACTTTTACAAACAAGGACCTTTTCAAGGTGATTTTTGATAAAATTTACCTTTAAGTTTTAAACAAATGCTGATATAATTATTCAGCTGTTGCAGGTGAATCTGTAGCGTACTTACATGTCCTGTGTATTAATGATTATTGAAGTGATGATCCACATTTTCCAACAGGTCAAGTAAAGTTAAAACAGAACCAGGTTCAGAGGGAGGTTTGACTAATGACTCACGTTAATGTTCGGATGCACTTGGCCGAGTCGCGGATGTCCCACACTTTGATGTACGAGGTGGAGACGGTGAAGACCAAACTGGAGCTATAGCGGACTGACACCACGTTGTTGGGGTGACCAGACAGCGACATGATCTCCTGTCCCGTCACCAGATTCCACACTTTACAGGTCCGGTCTAGAACCCAAGGAACAGTACAGAAAGGCCGTGAAAATAAAGCCCTGAGGACTAAGTGGAGGTGGTCTCATGTGGACTCAGTGGAGCTGGTTTCATGTGGATTTGGACCATGTTATAAAACTCATCCGATAAATGCAAAGAAGTCCAGATCAGATTTCTCGTTGCAGAATCTCTGACCATAACATTCAGGATGTTCCTTCAGAAACAACGTATGAAACCAGCAAAGACCTAAAGCAGACCAGAAACCAGCACAGAACCCTAACTCTGTTCCGAACCCAGCTTAGAATAACACCTTTAGTTCACGTAGTAGATGTACAATAAACTAAAGTGTCTGAATCTGGTTCATATGAAGTTAAAGGATGGAGGACAGAAGAAGGGATTGTGGGTAATACTGACCTTTGGATCCAGTGAAGAGCAGATCATCGGTGCAGTCGACACAGAGAACGGCTTTACTGTGCCCTTCAGCCACGTGGACACACTGCAGCGTGGACGCCCGGCTGCTTTTAGTGGACGGCACCGGGTTAATGACGCCCCTAGAAAACACAGAATGAACACACCAGTCACCAAAAACCATCCAATCAATCACAGAGTCATGCACTAAACTCTCACACTGATTGGCTGAAAATCAGAGAAAATGACAAAGACAGATGTGAAGCATTAAAGAGGAACAGTAGCACCTGGACAGATGTTGACAGAGTTTTAAAACAGGAGACGCTGAAACCAGCTGTGGAGGGTCTTCAAGAACCCATCGGATCAATAACAAAACAAAGAAAACTGGATCAATCACTAAGTAGCTGGTCAGGTCGGTCATCGTATGACTGAACACAAACGATGGGTTTTAACGTCAAACAGGCGTCAGTGTCTGCAGAACACTGGACTGAGGACAGGGGTTGGACGGAGGTTTGAGCTCCTTTCAGTTATAAGACGACGCTGGTGACACATTCATGACCATCAATAATTAGGTATCAATCCTCCAGCACATTTATTCATCATCTTCAGTATGTTCTTCAGAAGTCGCTGTTGGACGTCAAATACACCACTGTAGTGGAGGCCACGGGAAATGTTACGGGTGTTTTCACACTTTGTATTTTCTGTATGAATGAAATGAAACCCAAAGGATGGCACCGCTGTGGCGTACCTCTATGAACGAGTGGCAGGAAAGGTTTAAACTGAATGATGATGATTTCTTTCAGCTTTTCCCTTCCGGGGTCATCGCAGCGAATCACCTTCGCATGTTGATTTGGCACAGGTTTTTACGTCGGATTCATTTCCTGACACTACTGGGCTTGGGACCGGCACAATGAGGCTTGGGGCTATTGGGATATACTGTACACAGTACCATAAAGAACATTTCCCAAGGGATCACCTGGGTCTCGAACTTCCACACCAAAGTCAGTGGTGTTAACCACTGAGCTACCGAGTCGCCATTCGTGAATAAGGACATAAATTATGACAAATTTGAACATAAAAAATCTGTAAACCTGTAAACAAACAAACACCTTCTATGTCTTCACATCAACACTCCATGAACCATCTCATCATCAAATTACAACCAGAGATGCAACTCATCGAACAAAACCAACGCAAACACAATGTTAAAAATGTGATGAGAAAAAAAATACTGCCGATATAGACTTAGATTCATCATGATACAAGGGGCTCTCTGCTCCTCCTCCTGTCTGTCCTCCTCTCTCCTCCTGTTTGTTCTCCTCTCTGCTCCTCCTCCTGTCTGTCCTCCTCTCTCCTCTATTCACACTCCAGTAAATCCAAGTTACTGGCTCTCCTCTTTCCCTGGAGTCTTTGTTTTATGTCCTCACAGGTTTTCCCTGGATCATCTGTACACCTGCTGCTGTGGTCCTGCTTACATCACTAATATTCATTTATCCATATTGTCCGTCTCTCTCTCTCTCTTTCTCTCTCTCGTTATCCCAGGAGGACAAACAGTAGAAGCTGTGATTGGAGGAAACATGGTGCCCTCTGTTGGTCCTGAAGAAAAACAGATACAGCATCCTCCTGAAACGGCATCAGCTGCACTTTTGATTCTATTTTGATATATTATTCATTGATGTGACAGAAGATAAAATCGACACAGAAACTCAAAGCTTAAGTACTTTCCTCGACTGTTTCTTTTCTCCTTATGGATTCATTTATGAGTGAGTGGGTGGATTTCATTCTTCTTTCTATTTCCATGACATGTCCTTGTGAATAACTTATCAGTTAAGCTGATGAACAGTGATAGTTTTAGCCCTAACATTTTTCATGTTTATTTGATGTTTTTAACATTATATAAGTCAGTCCAGAGTGACAGTTTGGGGTTATCTAAGAGTTTTACTCATTATGTTTTAGAGATTAAACAATTCATAGAAAAATACATTTATCACATTAGCGAGAAAATGCAGTACTTTTTTATTTTACAGATAAAACCAAACAGAAAAACCTAGGAGTAACTGAAATAAACCAATTAACTTTAATACTTTAAGTGTTTTTAATAAATATTTTAGTGATTAAAAGTGAAAATTATGTGTATTTTTTATTTATACAATCACAGCTTGATCACCAGTCTGAATGAGAGAAAATTTGTTTACTGAGCAGCAACAGATTTTATCATTTGAAGCTGATATTTACGAACTTTCCCATGTGACATTAAAGTATGGGTTAGGACATGCACCGAACCAGGTAAACGTGCTCGTTTCTCTGTCTGCCAACATAAACAACCACAGTGATATAGATTATTTAATGAAAAACAGAAGAAAGCACTATCATGTGGAAATCAGTTAGCATTAGCATTATCAGATTGATTAGCATCAGACCAAACCAAGCCATTATGACCCATGACAGTCATAATGGTCCCATTTAGGAGGGGAAGGTGAAACAGAAGGTCAGAGGTCACAAAATCAGGCGTCCACACAGAAAGAAACGCAGGACAGAGACAGAGGGTCAGAGGGCGTTACCATTATCAGGAAATAACTCATGACTATATATATAAATATATATATATGTAGTAAAATGTGATGTAATAATACTGTGTGTGATATAACATGTTTTATGACCATTACATTACAACTGTAAAATAATCTAGATAGAAGTGATAAATGTGTCTTCATTAAGGTGGTTTTCTCAGCATGTTTTTAATCATACAAATCTGTTTGTGTTTTAATGAAGGTTAGACGGTAAATGATGTTAATATGTGTGAATTATTCATGTTTAACTCTGTCATATTTACGCCCTCTTCATCTTCCGTCTCCAGTTTCTACCTGAGCGACACCTCGTGAACCGACAGGACGAGCGTTAGTAAAAACAGGTTTAGTAGTTTAGTTTCCTCAGCGCTGGCAGCCGGCTCTTACTGTTTGATCTCCTTGACCTTTAACCTCTCAGCTGCCGCCTGCGCCTTGTCATACGTCTTCCTGCGAGTGAGCGGCGAAGGCTCCGGTGTTCGCTTTTCAGACCCTGATACGGTTCTGGAGCTGCTACTGCCCGTTCAGTTTCACAAAAGTCACCAAGAAAAATGCACAGAGACAAAGAAAACAACAGATGAATGAAATCATGACAACGATGAAACCACGAAAATGATAAAATCATAACAACGATGAAAACATGACAACGATGAAGCACAAACAGTTAACCAAGTATCGGTGCCAAAGCTCACGTTTAATAAAAGAAAGCGATGGGTGAGCTTCAGCCAAGGCTCAAGGAAGAGTAAAGGCTTTTTTAATTTGTAGCTTTGGCAGGAAATGAAGAAGCTGTTATAATGTTAATGTTTACTCCAGTTTTCATGGCGAGTCTCATCAAAGGTGGAAAGAAAAGGGCAGGAATCAAAAAGAAACGTCAGTGGGGATACAATGTTTATGAGCAGGAAACAGCAGAAAAAAAAAATAGACTCCAGATGCACTTGGATCAGTTGTGATCCTTCTATCATGGATAAACCTGGAAATAATAAATGAGTAGTGTGTCTCTGAAGTCTAAACACTCTAATATTTATAACATTCTATAATAATATTAGGTTCCAAAAACAACAATAAAAGCCAGATTATTCTAATCTCTCCTTAAACTCTTTTTCATGTTATTCACCCAAAGTAGGTTCATAAAAATAAAACTATAAATAAACAGATTTGCAGAAATGTGGTTTACCAAGAGTTCAGTTTGACAGTTTCATGACATAAAGGTCTATTAATGTTGAGTTTAACATCAATGACAAACTAAAAGAGTTTTACTGGTCGAATAAGATGCATGTTCATAATCTCCAGATCGTATAAATGTGATGATTTTTACTTAATTAAAAAAATATTCCTATGTTCCTGAAAATGTCAGGTTATATTTTTAGACCCTTTCGTGATGAGTTTAAGATGATGATAGTTAACATTAAAGTGTTGAAGATGGAAAAATCTGACAAAATGTCAATATTCTGTCAACTGACTCTTCATCGAGCCCCTCCCAAAAAAGGCTGCAATCAAATCGTACATTAGTGACCATAACCAGGGCAGTTTAAACATGATGAGGACAGTGTTTCCATGAAACCAGATCCTCAGAGAGGTTTTCTGAAGCCGAAAACACCAGAGGATGTGGATGAAACAGTGGAAGATCTGAACACAAACTCCTCCCACTCAACCAGGGTCAGAGGTCATGTTTTACTGTTGGGCTGTGATTCATTAGAGTCTATCATGGATCAAACCCACGATACAGGAGCAGTAGCCCAATGTAATGTTAGTTTATGAAGATTTATTCAGGTCCCAAGGAAGCAAAAGGTTAATGCGTTCAGGACAAAAAAACACCACAGAATGATCCACTGAAGAAGCTGTGATCAGAACCTCAACTAAAATGACTCATTTAATCATGAAAAACTGATTGTTACGGCTCTGGATTAATTAGTCTGTTAGCATGTCGAAATGTTAGCATGTCATGTGTTAGCATATCAGTGTGTTAGCATGTGGCTGTGTTAGCATGTTGATGTTGTCAAGGAACAATTTGAGTCTCCAGTCGATGAGTCACACGTGCGTAGAAGCGTTTATATCTGTCGGCCATCTTTTACAACTCGCTACAGCAACCTTGTTAGGACAAACGAGTCGCTACCGTACCGCAACTACGCTCCATCGCTCAGTTTCCCCCACATTTAGATCAAAGCGTTTGTCCGTTGGATAGGCTCTCGGTTTTGAAATAAACCAAAAGTAGGCATTTAAACTGACTCCTGAAATCACTTCCGATCACTAGAAAGATAATCATTGAATGAAGCTAAAGTCAAGTCTCTGTACTTTTACATACACTGACTCATAAAACGGTGGTTTGTCCTAGCAAGGTTGCCGTCGAATTTTTGTAAAATTTGGCCAACAGAGATAAATGCTTCTACGCATGTGTGATTCAGATTCATTGTCCAGAGACTCAAATACAGGTAGTCCTCGGGTTACGACGTACCCAACTTACGTTATTTCGACTTTACGACTCTGGGGTCTCATCCGCTATTACTGTACATACTGTATACTGTACATACAGTATCTTATTTTTTACTTTATTTTATGAATATGAAGTATAATACATGTATTTGGATAGTTATTTAGAGATTTAGGGGGTATTTAGGGGTACTAAAGGGTTAATTCGGGTTACATTGACAGTGTAGGAACAGAACTCATTCATAACCTGAGGACTACCTGTTGTCCCTTGACAGGTGTGTTCGCATGTGGGTGTGAGCTCCAGCCATAAACTTACATGCTGCCCATTTTAGTGGTAAAACCAGGGGACAGAGCTGCATAGTCCCTGACTGAGTCCAGGTCTCCGCCTCCATCTGGGGTTTCGGCCAATGGGAGCATGGGGCTGCTGAAATCTGAGGGGGCGGCGTCAGGGGCGGAGTCACTGTTAGCATACAGTAGTTCCATCTGAGTAGTCGTCCTCCTACGAGCCTGGAACGGACAGAGACGTCAGGTCAACATCAGAAGAGGACGAGGATCATTCGACATAAGTGACAGATCAGAACTTACCTTGTTCCTGGTTTTAGTTTCTCCACAGAGTTTCATAAGATCTGACGCCAATGTGCTAAAAAAAAAAAAAAACAGATATAAATATATGATTAAAAATAAAAACCATAAAAAAAAATATGCAGACAGAATAAACATCACATAATGTACATGAAAAGCAACAAAACATAAAATACAGAGAAATATCAAAACAGAAAATAAGATTAAATATGAACAAAAGAGCAAAATCGGTTTAAAACATTTAAGGAAGGATGAAAAGAACAACATCACGGCAGCATCTGAGGAGACTTAAAAAAAATCTGTAATTTGCTGGGGGGTTTTTTTTGTTGTTGATTTAATTAATTCTAAATCATAAATTCTGTCAGATATGAAATAACAAATATAATATTTAAAAAGATGCTCTCTGCAGCATTTCTGCTTCTGAAAAGTTTGGAATTATTGATCAATCAAATTAATAAAAACACTTAAATATATATATCAATTAAAACTATGTAAAACTGTGTTTAAACTGATCCCAGGAGATGCCCATAAACACATCATAAAGAGAAAAAAAGTCACTTAATTACTGACTTCAAAAGTAAAAAAAATCACATAAATATAAGACGAAACTTGACATGTTACAGCAGAAGATTTACACGGCTCAAAAAAATGAGGGGAACACTTTGAAAACACAGCAGTCATGATTTAACTGGGTCATGTATTAATAACAAAAGGACGTTACATCATTAAAAGGGAAATGAAAATGACCCCCCTATAGTGGATAAAGTCAAACCCCCCCCCCAAAAAAATGAACTGAGCAGATGAGTCCAATTCTCCAAACTGTCACTCAAACTGAGCCTCAGTAGTTTGTGTTTCAGGGTTCTATTGAGACCACAGACGGTGTCCTGGGGGACCTCCTCCCAGATTTGGACCAGGACATCACTGAGCTCCTGGACAGTCTGAGGACAAATATGGTGGATGAACCCAAACATAATTCTATTGAGGTTCTATGGGGTTTAGGACGGGTCCAACTGCACCAGGATGAACCCCAGATCATTATCCCAGAGGTTTGACTGACAGGTTCATATACTCTATACTAGACTACAGGAGGAGTGTACGTTACCATAGAGTTAAAGACAGAAAATATGACAAACAACTGAAGGATGAGAAAGTTATCGGTAATTTGACCAAAAAAACATAGATTTTTATAATTGTTTTATACAGTTTTATAATATTATTCTTAACCTTACTGTGTTTGATGCATATTTTGTTTGGTCTAATACATGTTTGATGCATGTCTGATACATATATGATGTGGGTTTGATGCATGCTTTGTGAGGTGTTTGATGCATGTCTGATACGTGTTTGATGTATGTCTGACATTTATTTGATGTGTTTTGCAAAGAGTTTGATGCATGTCTGATACATATATCATGTATGTTTGATGCATGTCTGACATTTATTTGATGAGTGTTTTGTGAGGTGTTTGATGTGCATTGGATACATGTTTTATTAGGTGTTTGATGCATGTAACGATGCAAGTTTGATGCATGTTTTATGAGGTGTCTGATGCATGTCTGATACATGTTTGATGTGTTTGATGAGTGTTTAATGAAGTGTTTGATGCAAGTTTGATGCATGTTTTATTAGGTGTTTGATGCGTGT
>JAPSES010000249.1:12208298-12220020 GCA_029822895.1 Maxillicosta whitleyi
GACAGACAGACAGACAGACAGACAGACAGACAGACAGACAGACAGACAGACAGACAGACAGACAGACAGGCAGACAGGACACTACAATATATTGAAGGAAATAAGTCAAACAAAAAAGGAAAACAACTGTTATGTAATGTCCCATTATTTCATTTCTGTCTGTAGGGTAGGACTGGGGTGGAGCCCAGCTTCGATAGTCCTACCCCGTCCATACCAAAGAACAGGTCAGTCACCAGTACAACCATTAACTCTTACTGTTCTACTCCTGGTTTTCAGTCGTTAGCCCACCCTTAGGTTAGTTTTACCTCATAATATTAGAGCAATAGTCTAATAGTGACCCTGCTCTGTTTAATTATTATATGATATTTAGTTATTATGTCATTCATCAGTGGTTTCTGTCTTTACTCTTTTCACTCAGTTTTAAAAAGAACATATAAAAAAAAAACACTAATGAGGTGAGGAACAGTAGCTCCACCGTCCAAACTAAACCATTTACCTAAAGCCCCTGAAAGGCAGTACCAGTATCTGTTAGAACCATTAAGCAGACGGAACCAGACCTCAGCTGTTTGAGCTACTGTTTCCAATTTACAACAACGAATCTGGAACAAACAAATAACAATCAAACAACCACCCCCCCCCCTCCCCCCACGCCTGTCACACTCAGGAGAAATAGCAACAGAAACAGACGTACAAGACGCTACCTGAGCGGAGCGGCCGTCATGCCTGCTGTGGGCCCGGGTGGAACGCTGGAGGCAGATTTGTGCAGAGACACTGACTGTCCATCCAGTGACTGAGGGGAGAATCCTATATCCTTGCATCCTTTCAAGCCTCCAAAGTCTCCAGCATGAATATTTGATGAGAGATGTGTGGGACGGCCAATCACTAAAAGACATTTATCTCCCGTACCCCTGACTGGGCCGCCCTCTGGTAATCAAAAACAAACGCTTCATGGATGAAAAGACACTTTGGACAGAATCATTGAAATTTCAGTGACGTATGTGCGGCAGCGGCTGCATGCAGAGCTCGCATTAGGATTCAGATACCAACATGACTGCTTTTAATCCTACATATATATATATATATATTTTTTTTTTTCGCCACCAACAACAATAAAATGATGAAGCGCAGACTATTTTTTGCACGTCTCGCCTTCCTACATTTGGCCTCCCATGAGCCTCCGGTGCACGCCGTGTACATTAATTAGCTATTCTGGGACTTAAGTCTGTACTTATTCACCCTTAACGACCCTGTTTGTGCCACAGCGACATTACAGAGTGTTCAGCACATTCCTGCGGTCATTGCTCAGACCTTGAGTTTGCCATCATCAGCCTATTATTTCATAACCTTGCTTATGCAAAATACCATGGCATTTGTGATGACAGACATGAGCCGTATTTCTCTTTCGTACCCTTTAATGATGCTACAACTGAACAGCTCACCGTTACACAACTCCCCCGTCCACCGCTAATAAAAATGGGAAAAAAAAAGTGGAAAAAATGTTGAATTTCTGCTTCAAAATGCATTGACTTTTAAAGGCCAGTTATGGGAAGCACCTGCCCGCTGACTCTATCGCTGACGTGCAGGTGTTTAATAGACATTTTATGAAGTAAAAGACATTCCTTGTAATTGCGCCCATAACCTTTGTGCGTGTGCAGCTGCTCGGGTTGAACACTAGAGGATTGTGGGTGGTGGCGGTCGCACCTGGGTGGCAGGGCGTGTGCTGAGACTGACGGTTACGTAACAAACGCCTTTCTGCAGCGGCGCTTTGTCGCTGTAATCTGATAGAGCCAAATGAGGCACTGAATCAACTGTAACACAATTACACTTCAATTAACGGGTGTTTTAGTGCGCAGTGACATTTGTGCTCAGAGCTAAACACTACCAACATCTCCACATTGATGATGGTGGCTAATTTTACAGGTCTGAAACTTTTTTTTCCTTATTATTTCCATCCTCCAGGAAATTAATTAGGCCAAGGCTGAGGGTAAAAGACAATGGGGGGGGGGGGGGTTGGGTCTGTGGAAAAATATGACTGCAACATACAAATGAGCACCGCTGTGTCCAAAGTGTTAAGTTGATGTCCAGCTAAAGACACTTAGATTTACATTCTATTATTAACACGAAGCTGTATTTACTTCAGGGGCGGCTGCTGAAATTATGTTTCTATGCCACAGTATTGACCCTATTCTGCCCCGCCCATTTTAACGGTGACATTTCTTCCACTTTGTGTTAGAACTTCTGGTTCTCCACTTCCTGTACCCAGTAAAACTGCAGATGAACTGGTTGTTGATGGGAACACTGGGTTGGTGCAGAGGTAAATGTTTATGTCATAACTGTGGTCTGACATGGACCCATCTGCCCACTGTGTTCCTACGTCACAGTGTCCGGTCATGTGATCAGCCTCTGCTGCGTCGCTGGTTGATGCCTCTATAATGAGAGTAAATAACTATGGCTTATCTATGTCACATGACTGAACTACAATTATTCTGAAAACACAATATTTAACCACATGTTGTTTTAAAATGGATTAAACAGTGTGTTAATAACATGGTTAATAAACCATCAGTAGTGATGTCAATGTTAACACTTATGCCACAATGTGAACCCCAGAATACACACTAAATAACCCAAAACCTTTTAGAACTACATTTGAATGTAGATTTTATACAGTACTGACAGCTGTAGCATGTATAGGTTGTTTATCCATATTATAAAAGGCAAGTGGACTGTGTGTGTGTGTGTGCATGTGTGTGTGTGTGTGTGCGTGTGCATGTGTGTGTGTGTGTGCGCGTGTGCATGTGTGTGTGTGTGTGTATGCGCGTGTGTGTGTCTCATGCATCACACTAAACCCGTTCACAGCTGACTGCTACAGTTTGTCAGACTTATGTATTTTTGGACAATGAACAGACCAGTGAAAACAATCAGCTGATAGGACCAATACTTTGGGAGATATTAGTTGTTGTTTAATGCGATGGCCTCCCAATGGACAATCATGTAGCTATGCCCAGAATCATAGAATCATTACTGAAGTAGGTTACCTAGCAACAGATAAACAATAGCGCCACATTGCCATGGTTTCCAATTTCATGTGTAAGAAAGGAAAGGAATGAACTGGATCAGAGGATCGAGAACCTTTAAATATGAATGTTTTTGTACAATTATTTTAGGTGATTCCTATTGTTGTCTTCTCTCTCTCTGTGTGTGTGTGTGTGTGTATATATATATATATAATCTTTTAAACTAAAGCTAATCCTAACTAAGCTTAACTCTGGTGAACATGAACAGGTAAACTCTGCTGTTGTTTTGCTTTTACTCTGTGGTTGAAGGACATCCAAAGTCATGGATACTTTTACTGTTTAAGAATGAAAAAAACAAAGTTCCTCTTCAACAAAATCAAAGAAATGATTATATTTGTAGCAAAACATGTATAACCAAATATCAGTAAAGATGCTATAACATGCATTACACTACATTCAGACAGCAAGTCTTTTTATGTTGAAATCTATTATTTATTATTTATATTTATTATTATTATTATTTTTTTCATTCATATCCCACAGTAAATGTGACTTCTATGAGTTTTGTGTCTGAACTAAATGCAATCTGGAAGTGACCCCCCATGTACAGAGGAGGTCCTGATGTAATATGTGAAGAAAATATAGAATTGTGACATTTGTCGCATTTCAGTGATGTAAAGATTGAATAAATACAACCTGGCGTTCAGGCTGAAGTCTAATTGTAAAATATCAGATCTGTGTCAGATTTAGGAGCACATATGAAAGTGTCCTGGGTTGGATCAGTGCTGTTCACACTGCAGGTCCGATCCAGGTCGTATATGGACAGAAATAATCAGCTTTGTCTGCATGTGAGCGGAGCCTTAGTGTCATCACAGACATGTTTATCAGGCCTTTACTTCCTTTTAAGGGTTTCCTGTGTATGATCTGGGGTTAAAAGGATCTCTCCCTGAAAAGACGCCTCTTGTTTTTGGAGGTGTAGCCAAAGGGACAGCTTCTTAAGCACTGCTTGTCTGCAATTACTCTGTTGCCGTCAGTTTGAGATGCTGACAAAGGATGCCCTTTACCTTTGAAGTACTTCATCTTGCCCCAGGTAAGACAGTCCGTAACTCTGCAAAAAGGAAAACTTTTTGTTTGGTTCCCAGCCGCAGGCAGGCTTTCAACCCACCGTGCTCCTCTGATGTTGAAATATACACATTACACATACAAAACAGAATGTCAAAGAAAAAAAAAAGAGGAGGAATCATTCCCACTCATTTGATGAAAGCACAACACTCACTATCAGGAGAGTGTGCAGCACATTTCCTCTTACCTTTTGGAATAGTAAATCAGAATCAAGTAAACGCGTGTCTGTGTGCATTATTAATGCAACTAGAGTGGAAGAAGTAGCCCAGAATACGTCCTGCATCCAAATCCTCACCTGGCAGCACAAAGCCCAGAAGCACAGAGGAAACGGAGCCTGTTGGGTGTGAATTCATGCAATTTACAGGATTTTAAAGTAATGATTCAAAAAGGAACCAAGGCTGATTATTAAAGAGTGACGAACGTCACCTGCGTTTTCTATAACAAAGGTGAGAGCCCTGTTTCCAGCAGGTCTGCAAATGTATTCCACACAGCGCCGCTGGTTTTCACCTCCAGAGCAGAGGCTTTTGTGTTTATTATTCAGTGGAAGTCGGCACAGCAGCCTGGCTCCACCTTTGGCTCATTTCCGAACAATTTTCAAGCTTCCTGTAAAATGAATATGCATCGCCTTTGCAGTGAATCCATTTGCAAGACAGAATGATAATGAAGAGAAAGTGCTTTCAAAAAACACAATTAATCTCATGTAAAACGGCTGCTCAATGCCTCTAATGAGATGCCATTTTAATAAGCGGGTATGTTGTACAACAAAGCCATTTGGTAAACATTATTGTTTATTTGTTTGATGACACGCAGGCAATGGAACGAATTAGATTTGGCAAAAAAAAATAAAATAAAAACACTTATCACTGTTTGATGTAAAGAAAATACGCCCTCACACCTGCTGTGAGTTGACACAAGCAGAAGTGTTTTCAGGAGTTTATAGGAAAAAAAGTATTAACTTTAACCGTTTCTTATTGAAAATAACCTTGAGCTCTGAGAAATCTCAAGTGAATTTGATGAATATTACAATAACTCGACAAAATCAACTTTGTCTCCGTATGAGGAAGCTGCTCCGAAATTGACACAAATTTAGATGGAAAATATTTACGGGAACCTCATAAACAGAAGCTCAGCTCCGGCAAAACCTAATTTCTTTTTTATTGCAGCACCTTTCGGAGGCTGCGGCAGCTGCTCGGACAGGTTTGAAGGGGAAACAGAATGCGGTGGGACTCCGAGCGCTGTGTCAAAGCACAGCGAAAACCGTCTGGAGATGGATCAAATTTGAGGGGTAATCGGTAGCTTGTAAACAACGGCGCTTTCAGAAGAAAACAAATCTACTTGTTATCGACTCAAAGCCCGTCGACTGCATCTCTGCCTGGGTGAATGTGTTTACTTATTCATCAACGGGGGAGAGGGCCGGCTACTTTCTCAAACTCCGGGTCCCAACAGTTATCCTTTTCCTGCTGTCGGACAAGAGGAGCAGACCCCATTAAAGATGCATAGTGATCAGTGAGCTGAGCTGCAGGTTCTCTGAGCTTTGGACTGCCCTGCTCAAATATTCATGGCCGAGTGCAGGCTTTTGCACATGGAGGTGGAGGTTCTGCTGGACGGGGTCTGGGCCTGGTATCTGCCTTCTGTGATCAGTCCAAAATACACATGAACTGACCTCCGATTGGGTTAATATCACATGCACATAAAAATGTACCCAATGGAAAAACAACAATTTTGCCCAAACTCTTGTTTTTTTGATGAAAAGTTTTTGTTCTTGTAAGAGTAGTTTATCGTAAAAAAAACTGCGATGGAAAGACCGTCCTGTGCAACTGGAGTTAAAACTGAATATGAACAAAGAACAGATGCTGATGGATGTTCCAACAAGAGAAGAAGAAGAGTTTAAAACAAACATACGTCTGTGAATGCACCAGGAAAGCAGCTGATTTTAGAATTTAGTAGGAGACTGAAGGTAAGAAGCATTCTAGATTCAAAAGAACACACATTTGTTTTGATGTTTATGGAATGACTTATAAATGTTCTGCTCTTCTATAGTTCTATATCTACACCTTGGTTCTCAAAGCTCTTTCCAAAGCCTCACATAGTAGGAGGATACTATACTAATGTACCAGGTCAGACCTACTGGGACACATTTATGGTTCGGTGTCTTGCTCAGGGACACTTCAACATGTGGACTTGAACCACCAACCCTTTGCCCATTGGACGACCCACTCACAATCCACAGCCACCCGACATCCACCATAATAATCAAATAAATATTATAATATAATCATTTGTGATTTAATAGAAAAACTGAATTTCACACGTCTGTTTTTTGGACATTCAGTAAATATTGGTAAAGTTTTATGCAGATGACCGATGGAACAGTCACTACTGTTATTGAGGTAAAGTTAGAAACAGTACAAAGCTTCAACACAAAACCCACTTCATTCACTACGCTACCGACAGCCCTGATGCCAAGCATTTTTGTTGCTATGTTTGGCAAACAATAATAATAACTGTACATATTTACTATAACAAACACGTCCAATGACAGTATGTGCACTGTAGTCTGCACATGTGGATACATTTAATATCACGTATTAATCGACTCAGGACATTGGATCCATGAATTGTTTGAGCTCTAATAACACATATCTGTATAATTTCCATTCCTTACATAGTTAAGAGTACTCATTACTTTAGTTTTAAATTATTTCAGCAGGTTAATTGATTTTTGTAAAGCATCATTTTCCAGCATCAAGATAAATTTCAACCTAAAAGCATATTGAGTGAAACCAAACCCTTGGAGGTGATAGTGGATCTACCTCAGTATTCCTGCGGTGCAGTGTTTGGCAGACAGTGGGCTGCGGTAGGAATGAGCCGGACAAACATGGGAATGAATAAACACAGACCAAGCCAAAGGACTGGTGCAAACACACAGAGTATCTGTAAATGACACAATGAGGAGGGGGCTTAGGGTTGGCTCAAAGGTTCAAAAACAGGTTTGTGGTCTGATTGAGTCTCAGACCAGCTGGGAACCAAACACTTCCCCGTGTCCTCCGCCGCTGACACTCACCCTTTGGCAGCGAACAGCACTAGCACGGCAAACACATACAAGGATAAAGACCAACACCAGGAGCTTCAACACACTGGACTTTGGAACCAACCATTAACTGTCGACAGTGTTTGACAGCGGACCTGAACCTGCTGAATGTTAGGTTTTAATCAGAATAACTGAAAATACATGGAAAAGGCTTTGGTTTCCTGCTGTTTTTGGGTATATGACGGTGTGTTCTTCCACATATATGTTGGTTTGTGTCCAATACAATAGAGTTCTAAATGTTCCACTGATAGAACCTGTAAATTCCATGTACGGTCAGTGTTTTACAGAATATCTGACACTAATATTCCTTTGGACTTAAACCCATTCTATCATTAACTCTTAAATTTTACATTTTGACCCCAGACTGTATCTGTGAAACATCATCCAACCTGCATTAGTTCTGGGTTTGTCTGTTTTGATTGATGTTCTTTATGTATAATATTATTTACTTTGTTTAACTTTAATTGTAAAAACATAAATTCGAATAAAAATATTGTGGAAAAAAAAATCCCCACTTTTCTTCAAAATGGCGACATTAAAGACTGTATGATTATCTATATTTTAAAAGGAAAGTGTGTGTGTCTCAGGCATCACACTAAACCCGTTCACAGCTGACTGCTACAGTTTGTCAGACTTCTGTATTTTTGGACAATGAACAGACTAATGGAAAGGGAAAGTTGATTGGACCAATATTCTGGGCGATATTAGTGATTAGTAAAGAAAACAACAGCCTTACAATCACGTTCCTATGCCCAGAATCATGCTGTGATCAAACGCTTTGACGGTGACAGCTGGACAAATGTGGTACAGCATGTGTGAATACACAACAAATATCCGTGCTGGGGGAGCGGGGTGTTGGCCCTCAAAGTGGGGACGTGGATTTTAACCCCCCCTTTTTTTCTCACCTTTGGTACCGACAGTGATGAAGGATCTAGAATCTGTGGTTCCACACGGCTCAACATTCTAGTGACGTTTTAAAAATCTGGTTAAATATAAACAGCCAGAGCACTTTACATTATTGATCTATTATTCATTCACTCTCACATTCTCGCTCTGGTGGTGGTGAACTATGTTTGTACCCACAGCTGCCCTGGGGCAGACTGATGGAAGCTGCCAATTCACCCCTCCAGCCCCTCCCACCACCACCCTACATTCAGATGCATTGTGGGTAACACTGAGTGTCTTACCAAAGGACAATGGACACACTAGGATTTGAACCAACAACCCTTTATTAACTGGATGAAAAACATTAATGCAATCTAACTAGTTTTGTTGGTAATCTTTGACATAACCAAGGCTCTAATCACCAGTGATGCCCCACCCCCAAATATCCATCATATTGGAAATGATCACATGTTTTGGTTGTTAGTGTGTTTTTTTTTTTATTGGAACAAGAATAAGTCTGGATTGGTTTCAGTCTGGTTCACACAACCTAAGACACTATAGGTAAATTAAAAAACTAAATTTAATTAAACTGGAAGTGAAACACAAACAGGATACGGCATACTGAGTACTGAGGACCCCCACCACAGAGGAAAGGGGCCCCAACATTTGAATGAAAATGACTTTTATATCCAACTGTAAACTGACCTGTGGCCCCGCCCACCCAGCCCATTGTGGGCGGGGCCACCAAAAAGATAAGCTGAGTGAAACATATAACTCCACTAAAAACTTAGAAAGTGAAACAAAGAATCCTGTTTTAAAACATTAATAATGATTAATAACAATTTATCCTAAACGCTCAAAATCTGGATTAAAATAGGATTCAAATAATTTAACAAGTGTTTAAATGGTTAAAGTCCTGATAATGGTTGAATGTTTAACACTTTTGAGCAGGACTTTATTAATGTTTTTTTTGGGTTTTTTTTATTGGTTTTTTTGTGCATGTATATTTGTGTCTAGAAGGTGTAAAATGCACCAACAGACCATAACACACATGTGAGTAAAACACTCTGGACCTGAAGGACTTAACTGAACAGCCAAAGAAGAAAAAAATACAAAAATGGACACAAGTGTTAATGACATGCATGGGCGTCGCAACCATTCAAACTGAGGGGGACGTGCCTCAGAGTATAAAAATGATACATCTTTTTTTATGGTATCATTTCATTATCATTTTGGGCATAGCAGTGGGTTTAAAAACAGGCTGGTGTACTAGTAAAACAATAGTATTTTTTTACTTAAAAAGCCACTTTTGTAGGTAAAATTAGGCTTTTAAAAATACACCAGAATGCAGGAAATGGCATCTAATATCTTAAAAATTTTCTGGGGGATGACCCCCAGACCCCCTGTCAGGGTGTCCCCCCCACATTCTGTATGCTTGCGACGCCCATGATGACATGTTATATATGGTCAGATGTTTATTGTGGACCACACTAATAAGAGCTGCTATAATCACTTTATACTATTGTGATTAAATTAAATGTACATGTTTGTAAGACGTCCTGATGCATTGACAGATTTAAGTCTGAGCCTCATTAGGCACTGCTTCACACACAGATGGTTTAAGGGCAGTGTTTGGTGCAGAGCCCAGGAACTTTTTTTTTTTTACTCAAATGTTGGCAATATTTTGTTACGTTAGCCAGAGAAGTTCTTTAGGGCAAAAAAAAAAAAAAAGAAAGTGTGAACGTGCAGTGGCAGGATACTGGGTCAACAGACTGAGGACATGGGTTCTAGTTAAGGAGGAACGTGTTCCCTTCAGCGTTCTGTTGGCTCCAACAGCAAAAACTAAATATTTATTTACATCCAAACAGAACTAAAGCTGGACTCTTAGTTTAAACATTTGAAATGTTAAAAAATAATGGATCCCAGTGGAATTAACACCCACTATGTGGAGAAACATATGAGGCTTTAGATTGTTATAGCTTTAACTGCAATAAATGTGTTTGTAAGTCTGTGAACAAAATTAACCCTGATATTGTCGTCTACAACAACACAAAATGTGTCAGAGTTTTTCTGTTTTATTTGGCTCAACATTGGAAGTGTTTTTTATTAGTACAGTGGACCCCCAGGTTATACATACGACAGCTTTACAGCATCAACAACAATTTCTCTGGCGTGGCCAAAAATTCAAACTTGGCGGTCGGTGTGCGTGCGTACGACTGTCGGCGTCACTAAGATGCCGATATGCTATTGGCCCAAACCCCTCCCACAATACACCAGAGAGATGCTGCCTCTCTCTCTCTTTTTATTTATCACTCGCTCAGTTCAGATCTAGTGTGCGTTACGTACAGACTTGTATCAATGGGTCCCAAAATTGCAAGTGATAAAGGGAGAAGTTAAAAAAAATGGTAACTATGGAAACGAAGCTGGAGATAATAAAGAAGTACAAAGAAGGCATGTGCATCGTTATCCTCACCAAGGAATATGAGCGTAACCAGACGATGATAAAAAATAAAATGTCATTTTTCCTTTATATATTTTTTATTCATAATAATTATTTATAGTGTTATTTAATTATATACATGTATATTATATATAAGTAGTACTTACTATACTATTGTGTTACTCATTTTTAATATACCTGGGGTTTTGCACACATTACATAATTACTATAGGTTTATATTGTCCGATATACCATAATGTCACCTTATGATGTCAACTCCAGAACAGATTAATGTCGTATGGCGGGCGTCCACTGTACTGGCTATCATTATGGGATGAAAACTGTGACTGAATGAACACAGTCAGAACAGCAGCAGCAGACAGAGCAGTTTGACATTTTCCATGTGCTCACATTTTTGTCGTCTCATGCAACTGCGTTCAGATGTTCTCTAAAGTTATCAGTGACGACACCTTCACTGCACCTACGGTTGTTTTTCTTTGTTGCTGTTTCATTTGTTTCTTGCTTAAACGCCCTCCGTCCCGGTGCTCCACCCCCCCACGTGCCTTTAGTGAACATGTCGTTTTAAAAAGTCTAAAGTTTAACAGAAAATGACTCATGAAAGTTTCTGAAACCTTTGGATTCTTTCCTACAAACACCTGAACTCTGTGACCCCAGTATTATATTTTCTCTCTGTTTTTTTTTAAACTTTCTTCTTTGTTAAATATCTATTCTTCAGCATTTGTTGGGTCTCCAGTGATTTTTTTTTATTATTTGTATATTTGATATATTGCTAAATCAATAAAATTTGGAATTAAATTAATTTAAATTGTATTATATTTATGCACAATGGGCTGTGGATGTGGGTGGGAGGTAAAAGAATATAAAACAGAATACTATATTGTTTATATGCGTCGTCTGCGAGTCTGGTTTCTACCAGATCTAAGTGTCATGAGATAACTTCTGTTATGACTTGGTGCTATATAAATAAAATTTTATTTGATATGCATTGTACTGTGTGTTTATTGTGATGTGAATGCTATACATTTATATAGATTCTGTTGTCATTTTGGGGCTCGCAAGGTGCATGTCATTTAAATATAGACCGTGTTTGTTAACAAACTCACAGGTAGCTCCCACGTGGGTATTAATAGTTCATTGTAAAAGTTT
>JAPSES010000249.1:12380809-12412480 GCA_029822895.1 Maxillicosta whitleyi
AGCTTTTAGGACATCCTGCTAACAGACAGTTACACTAATCCAACCTAGAGCTAATAAATGTGTGGACCAGTTTTTACTGCAAAAAGGAGAACACCTTCCACCTGTCCACCTGAAATACCCTTTGTCATGATTGGCTTCACCTATGTATGTAGGTCAAAGGTCAATGATCTTACCAAACAAACTTTTGTGTTCCAATAATTAGTGCTAAAGCTACTCAAATCAATAAAACAACAAGGGGGCCCACATTTATGCATCTGCCTATTTTTGTTTAAGTAATTATTGTACACTTTCTGTTAATCCTATAAACTTCATTTCACTGCTCAAACATCACTGTGTTTGTCTCATATGTAGTGTATTTAACTGAAACTGATGATCCGATCAATCAATGATTTATAAAGGATGATCTGGAAAATGGTCCATACCACTGTATATTTCTGTTCATAATGGTGAAACCTGAAATGTGAATAGTGATAGGGTGTTCTGCACAAATGTTCTATAAACAAATCAGACATCATAATTGGGTATTTTACAATAACTTCACCTTATTCTTCCTCTTTTGTGATATACTCTAGTTTTCATGGTAGCATCGAGGTGAAGAGGTCATGGTTTGATTAACTGGAAGTATCAGGAGTACTTTTTGGAAGGTGGAGCAGGTCCACATTTATTTTCCTGGCTGCATGGAGAAGAGGATGTCATGACCCCGGCCCCTCTCAGCAGACTGCGTGATGTGCTGCAGTTTGCCCTTGGCCTGAACTGACGGTTTCAAACCTGCCAATTGTGGAAAAAGTGAAATTAAGTGCAGTCTCATAGAACTGACAGTCTATCTGAGTTGTGATCAGCAGTATAGGTTTTCCTCAGCAGCAGACAGAAAAAAATACACAAATAAAAAGTAAAAGGTTTTTGACAAAGTAAAAGCAGGAGAATTGGAAAATGCAATAAAAGAATGCCAGGCTGTGTGAAAAGTTTTTTTTTTTTTTTTTTTTTTAATGGAGTAAGGGTTCACAGGAAAAAACAACAACTGTATTGTCAGCAAACTGGTCACCATTGTCATCATGTTATTATAGTGACAGACCAATCACCAACATGAGGGTCATCGAGCAAAGCAGGAAAATTCCACAATGTAGGATAGCATGTATTTCTTCCTGATGTCTGAAACACTAGAGATTGGGGGGGCAAACAAAACATTTTACCTTATTTTACCAATTATTCAGAAAAAGCAAAAACATACAAGCAAGTCTTGAAGCAGGTCAGTGTGTTTTTTATGAAAACATAGATGTGTATAGATTATATTCATGTGTGTCAATAATTACCTTAATGAGTTGACAGCATGATTTCTGTTTTGTTTTTTTTTATGTCCATTTTATTCATGTCTTTTTTGATACACCAGTGCTGTTTCTTTGTCTTGATGGTTTAAGGAGGCGTTTACTGGTGTTAACTTTTCTGAGGACTACTTGGTTTGTGACCGTCCGTCCGCTTCTCCATTCTTCTATATGTGCAGAGTTCAAAGGATATCATTTTTTTTATTCATTTGTGCCGTAAATGCGTATGTCTCAGCTCTATACTATACAGCAGTGTAGTACAGAATCTGGGTTCTTGTTGGCAGTGGAATTTGATGTGTTCCTGGGACTTTGCTCAGTTTTGCTAAGGCTGATTTAGCAAAAATTCTCCTAATTTCCTCTTTACATTTCCCATCCTCTGTGAGTTTGTTCCCTAGGTAGATAAAGCTCATGACTTGCTCAGTAACTGCTCCATCAATCATAATGTTGATCCTTGGTCTTTCTTTTTTCTCTTTAGCTGTTAATAACCATTGTCCTTGGTTTTTTTTTAGCATTCACGCTCATGTCGTAGACTTCTCCTGCTTCATTAACTCCGTCTACAATGGCTTGGAGGTCTTCCTCATTTTCTGGTACGGATCATCAGCAGGTTGTTACCATCAAAGTTGATTCTTTTGTAGTTCTCGAGGTTCCTGAAGATGTGCTCAGTGTACAAAAACTAAAGAGACTTGATGATAGGACACATCTTTTTTCCCCCACACGCCTCGTTTGATCTCATTATTGTCTGACATGCACCTCTCTATTGTATACGTTCCCTTTGCATCCAGTAGAGGTTGGTAATAAGTTGCAGGTCTCTCCCATTAGTACCAATATTCTTTAGGGATTTGATCATCTTTTACTGCTAAAAAAAAAAAAAATATAAGGAAAAGAATGGCATTCACAAAGTTCCACTAAACTGAGTCAAGTCATATTTGTCTGAATGACAGCAGTTTGTTCAGCTGGAAGATTGTACATCAGTTTGGAAGCACATCACTTGTGGTGTGCCCCAAGGATCTATTTTAGAGGCAAAATTGTTTCTACTTTCTATAAATGATCTTTTACACCTCTACTAAATTAAAATTCATACATTTTCGATGATGCCACAACAATATTAAGTTACAGCTTCGGACAGACATCTCAGGTGACTTAAACTAAAACAATGGTTCAATACAAATAACTTGTCAGAGAACATAATGAAAACCAAAATTGTGTTATTTGGCCAACACAAGAATGACACTCAAATACAAATAAATATCAACCACACATATAGAGAGATAGAGGGTGTATGAGTATACTTGGGTGTGATTGTCAGTCGTATCATAAGGTGGACACTGCCTGTTTGCAGTGTCCAGCTTTTATGCAAATAGTCAGTGTCCATTCCAAATTGGCAATAAGTATAGCAGTAATGACCAGAACAAGACATCTGTAGTTAATTAAAGTCTATATATGATTTACTGCTCACTAAGTCTACTATACATGAGTTATTTCATAGAGATCTAGGGGAACATGTATAAAAATAACCTAGATACACTTTTCAAACCCCAGAAAAAAGCCTGAAGACTTGTTTATAATGTTGGATTTAGGGATCATACCAACATGTTATTTTAAAAATTCCAAGGTTTGATCTATAATAGATCATAATGTATATTACTTACCTCTCTTTCTCTGATCTCTCTCAAATTTCATTTCGTGTGCACAAGCCGTATGGATGTATGGCTGCAGGTGCCAATGATGAAGGGGACATGTATTTACTGATATACTTTATAAAAAAAAAAAAAAAAAAAGAGAGAGAGAGAGAGATCTGGGGCTACTGCCAAAAACAACTGGGGCTTAAGCCCCAAATGCCCAGGTCTAACAGTGCCCAAGTGCCAAAGTGTGTCTGGTACACCATGCCACCTTGCTGTCACATCTTTAGAATTATTGCCCATGTGATTGATTCATCTGCTTCCTCTGCTGCTACAGTCTTTTATTATGGAATAGTAGAGGATCTTTAAGTCAGGACAGTCAAAGACAAGATTACATTTGCAACGTTTTATACTTGATCACGATGCAATAGCAATAAGTAGTGTAAAGTAATACATAAAAAATGTGTGGCTGTCAAAACACTATAAAGACTAGATGACTGTGGGTAAGTGCAGACAGATTCACTGATATTGAAATTCACAAGAACCCCTTTTTGCATGAAAAAAAAAAAAAGAAATCTTCATTTAAAAATTATTGAGACTTTTTAGTCTTTCAACCCTTCATCACAGGAACACAAAATCAAATGTATAAATAAATGTAATTTAGCATAGTTGCACACATAAGAAGACAATCCAGCTAAACAGACTGAATCTGTATCATTGCTATATCCCTGGTCTCCCTTGCAAAAGGTGTTTTTTTTTCTTATTTAAATCAAAATTAATTTAAACCTCTGATTAAATAAAAGATGAGTGAAAAATAACCCATATTTATAATCCTTGTTATGATCTAAATATTAAAATCCTTATGGAATTGAAGCAGATCTAAAGGGAACGAGAGAAAAAATGCAATATTCCGTTATCAGCAGATTTATGACATCATAAAAAGCAATATACTATACAGTTGCCTGTAATCTACACACATTATGCGACAAATGTAGTTATTGTTTTTGCAGGTCCTATTATTAACTACACTATATTACACGTAGTAGTAATTAAATGTTGTTGTTTTTTTAATCTTCTCCGTCCGTCTTACTTAATCATTAGTTGAATCAGATAACCTGTCTCTTCCTGCACTGCAGATGTTAAATTATGTGTCAATCAACTCTGAGAGGCGGGTGTTTTCGTCTCAGTGTAGCTCTCATTGTACGGATTGTTACACTAGTACCGCCCTAGAAAGCAAATCTTCTTTGTGATTGGACAATTTCGATACGCAACAAAACACGCAACCAATGCAAATTGGTGTCTTTTCTGCCCCCATAAGGCAGCGAGCTTTTGAGGTACCTACCAGCTAGCCAATGCAAACAAGCCAGGCAGTGAACAAGGGGTTGCTGTGTATATTTGTGCGGTCCATTTTCTGCCTCTAGCTCTCGTGATATTCGTTGCAAAACTCGCTTTTCTTTTACAACTGTTCTATTTCTTGTTTGGTTGTCACACAACAATATAAAACTGAAGTTGCTTTGGTGAAGGTAAGCGGACATTTCTACTAACAAACCTGCACCGGTTTATCCAAAATGGCCCCTGCTAGCTAGCAAGCTAGCACACTAGCATTTAGCAACCGCTTGCTTGAACTATTGAGCTATAGCATATTAGCTTCAGAACCGGCAGATAGCCTAGCTCAGCTGATTTGCATTCAAGTAGAAAATGGCGTCCTGGCCTAGCAACTATAATATGTACTTTGCACAAAAAATAAAAGAATCTCAGTTTTGCATTGTTTGTTGTCGAGCTGGCTGTCAATTGTCGTTGTGATCACTAGAAATCTGTCAACAAAAGTCGACCAATATGGCACAGTAAAGATGAGCGGAGAGGATAGCGGCTAACCACGCCGCTCAGACCCTTTTCGTGTCATCACGGTGAAACATTATGTTTCCAGGCTAGCCCTGTTTTTTGACCAAAATAACGAACCAGTGCAACGCACCCCGGGTTAGACAGTGACACTGCTGCAAAGTATCTGCATAAATGCATCTCCCCAAGTTGAAACGAGAATTGTCTATAATTCCAAAGGATTAAATATAATTAGGAAACTGGTATAAACATTCCGGTGCCGCGGTGGATTTATCAACCCAGCTAGCTAATTATTTAGTGCAAAGCGTTAGCCGGCTAGCCATTGCACCTTTGCTTTGTTGTAGCTTAGCAATGATGAGCGCAGATTTTCAGCATCTGACATCTGGTTTCATCCTGTCAATCGAGATCTGCAATGTGTCACTGATGCCCCAACAGAGGGCAACCTACTGTATTGATGAGCTGTACTTGTAAGGTTGTTTTGATAATTGAGAGTTTTTTTTTCGTCACAGGCGAGGCCTATAACAAAGACACAGTTAATTGACACCGTAATGTAATTTCATTGCACTAATTAACGTAGTTGAAGCCAGTCGCATATCCTCTCTATTAGGGCAGACACTGTTTTTCCTCTAGGTATTAAAGTGTTTTTTCCCTCTTCTCCCAGCACCGTTTTCCCCATCCCTTCCTATTATTCTTATTCTTTTAAGTATTCTTCGTTGTCAAGCCGCCAAAGTGGAGAGTGTGATTGCAGAAGGGGGTGCTTCTCGTTTCAGGTAAGGATCTTTCTTGTGCAAACACTAAAATAGAAATAATTGTTTCCCCTCACTGGCTTGGCCTTCTGCTAGCTTTTTGGGACAGGAACTTCCGGCCTTTAGAACAAAGCAGGATGTTGGAAGGCTCAAAATGGCTGTCAGACACTTCTCTTTGTGAAACATTTGAAATGGGGGGGGGGTATACATAATTAGCCTTGGGAGGATTATATAGCTGTGGGTTGGGAGCACACACCCAGGTCATTATATGAGCCTAACCATCCTTAATGGGGTATCAGGAGATAGTTTTCCTCTTATTGTTGTGTGGCATTTGTATGTCACAGAATCCTTCACTAATGTAGAGTTCTGCATGATGTAATGGAATTTTAATATCAGTGTGAAATAAGTCTGTGTTGAAAACAAAATGCTGAAATCATTAGATGTACAATCAACTATAAGAATTGAACATATTTACAAGATAAATACGTGGCAATTTTATCATGAAATTTAAAATGTGTAAAATGTTTTCTGTTTGATCACTTTGCCAAAAACAATTTGCTGTTACGTCTGCTTTCTCTAACTGTCACTGTAAGGTACAGGATGAGTCTGACAAAAGGGTAATAGTTATGCCTGCCTTTTAAGATTTGCTGCATAGCATTCACAAATACATCTGTAACAGGCCATATTGTGATCTGTTTCAGGGTATTAACCAGTACTTAAAAACTTCGATTTAGTCATAATTCCTTCTCTTTTTTTTTTTTAAATTAATGTATTTTTATTTAGAGGCTAATGATTTATTAGAAAAACAAAAGACTGAAGTGACATGAACATTAAAGCTGACCTTAAGGTAAAAAATATGTCAGTATGGGTGTTATTGGCCCTCTCCAAACAACTAATTTGTACTTATTTAAATATTAAATGCACACAACCACTTCTCATTCTGTAAAACTCTAGTTGGGGTCTGAGTTACACAGAACTGACATTGGCTAATACTAATTTTATGCAATGTTGTGATTTTTGAACAGATCATTTTATACTTTTTAAAAAAATTATTTTTCAACTATTTTCTTCTGTTTTTTTCTTTGTCCGTGTGACGAAGGACATTAACCTTGTTTTTCTTTGTAGTGAAAAAAAAAAGAAGTAAATATTAAATCATCCCCCTTAAAGCTGCATATAAGTTTTGTCACCAATTTATTAAATCTGTAAAACTTGGTGTCATGAATCTGTAAATCTTTCCATGAGTACACACCTGAATCTTTTGTCCTTGCAGTGAACAATTTCAAAGTGTAATCCACCAAAAACAGTGCATTTGTTTACAGAGTTGGCTGGTATTTTTTTAAAAAAATTTGTAGCAGTGCATTGTGGGACGTGGAGCTCCACACAGCTGCAGTAGCAAGAGGCAATGAAGGCTCTGTTTGTAAACAAATAGTTTGTTTATGGTGGAGTACACTTTGAAATTATTCTCCATGAGGGAAGAGATTCAGGTGCGTTTCAGACCCTACCTGACCCAACATTCAGCACAATTACTGGTTCAGACTATGGTCATCTCCCTCCTGTACTACTGCCCCTCCCTCCTAGCCGGTCTACCGGCTTGCACAATAAAACCACTGCAGATGTTGCAGAACGCTGCAGCTCCTTTGGTTTTCACCCAACAGGGCCCATGTTACTCCTCTGTTCACCCAGTTACACTGGTTACCAGTGGCTGATCAAGCACAAGTCCATGACCCCCCCCCCCCCCCCTACAAAACCATCTGAGGAACAGCACCAGTTTATCTGAAGGACACACTCAGACTATATGTTCCTTCCACAGAGCTGCGTTCCTTCAATAAAAACCAACTTGCCGTACGCCCAGCTCGCTCTAAACGATCCCAGGCCAAACTGTTCTCAGTAATGGTCCCTCAGAGGTGGAACAAACTTCCTGAAACCACAAGACTAACATCATCCCTCTCAGCCTTCAAGAAGCATGTAAAGACTCTCCTCTTTAAAGACTATTTACTGCACTGATGTCTGAGCTGTGCAGACCTGGGGTAGACCCTGTGGTGTATGTGTCTATTTACTCTACCTGACCCCAGGCGAAAGCACAGAAAACAAAAAAAAACCTACTAACCCCAGTCTGCAATCATACCTATTCTGTATATTTCCGGTACACCTTGTATCTGCAGGTGTTATATCCTCTATTGTAAGTCGCTTTGGATAAAAGCGTCTGATAAATGTAATGGAATGTGTGTAAGTATGAAAGACTAACAGATGTATGATACTTAGGCTATGAGTTTGTTTTTAGAGATTGGATGAAAAATGGGTGACGAAAGTCATGTGCAGCTTTAAGGTGATTGAATTGGTAATCTTTTTTTGACCGCAGGTCTTACATTATCTACATAACATTGTGGTCTTGTCTGGGAATAAGTTATGGATTAAGAAGTCAGTTATTGATGCAAACAATTCTTCCAATTACTTTTATTATGCTCTGAAAAAGTTAACAAGGAAAGATAGATCACTATCTTCATCATTACTCAGTAAGGTGTGACATTTTAGAGAAAATGTACATGTTTTGTCCTTGGCCACAGGGCATTTTCATCAGTTGGCTGTCCATCCGTCTCCAAAAGCTTTGGCATGTGCTTAAGTCAGGCCAACATGGCAGTAGCGCACCTTTGTTTTTTGTTTTTTTGGTGCCTTTTAGAACACCCAAGGACCTTACAATGCAGGGAGTACAAGATAAACAAGGATTTAAGTTTTCCATCCGTAATTCCGTCAACCAAAGGCACTACAGGTCAATCATGAGATTGATGCAGATCCATGGAGAAAAAAATAAGGGAGGCGGGGGTCTCATAAGTGTGCAATTTATTTTGCAAGCTGCAGTGATTGTTAAAGCTGTTGTTGAAACCTTTCTGCAGCCTAATGGGTAAATAAATAAGAAGTAAATAATAATTATGTTAAAAGCTTTGTTTTATTTAAAATAAATAAATGCCACGCTAACTTCAGTGTTCCAACAAAGCAGCTACTGCTGAAACAGTTTGGCTGTAGGCTAGTATGAGGTCTACTACTGCTACTACTCAACGTAAAAACCTGTGCCAAATCAACATGCAAAGGTGATTCGCTGTGGCATCACCGGAAGGGAAAAGCCAAAAGAATTCATCATCATTATTATTATTAGTAATAATAATCACCACAGCTGAAAGAAGGCTAGTATTGAAACACTGCAGAGGTGAAAAAAGTCATGATTTACAACGGAGTTGCAGCTCAACAGCTGTTGTTGGTTAAACAAGCTCTGCAGATAAAGTTCAAGAAAGCTTGTTTTCTTCAGTTTAATTACAATTTAGGCTAATTCTTTATAAAAAAAAAAATTAAATGGAAATAAATGGATTCTGCAGTTGTAGTAGTGGGCTGGGGTAGAAGTAGCGACCCCTTTCAGGACAGACATTCACATCCTTGATCAGAGAACTTGGCTACAGCACTTACAGTTTAGCTGCCCAAAGGTCTGGCTCACTAATGGCGCCTTTCCACTACATGGTACCGGCTCCACTCTAGTCTGTATGCTTTTCCACATACATGGGACCGACTCGACACGTTACTCCTACACGACGCATTACTTCCGTGTCGTCTGCTCAGAGAGTCGCCGAAAACTCGCTCGTTGCGTCTGGATTTTTATGTCCGCCACCAAAGACTGAATCTACATGACCGTCTATGGTGTAGTTTTGTTCTGTCGTCATGTGGTTTAATGTTTCGCTATTCACTGTCTTACTTCCGCGTCAGATTTTTGTAAATCGTGGGTCACAGAGAAAACTGTCTGACCAATCAGTGTCTGCAGTGTCGTGACGTCACGTTTTGGTGTCGGTCCCAGGATTTTGGAACCTCGATTGAAGCGGTACTAAAAAACTAGTGTCAGGTTCCAGGGTCTTTTTTTGTAATGGAAAAGCAAAAGAGCAGTGTAGAGTCGAGTAGAGCCGGTACCATGTAGTGGAAAAGCGCCATTATTCCATGACTTGTATTCCACTCTTGCTAGTACCCTGATCTCATCAAATTACTTCGAGGTCAGCAGTGTTGGGGAGCATGAAGATGAACAGCCTATTCAAGACTACTAACTTAGACTTTCTTTGTCTACTTTCTTATTATTTGTGAGCATATAAATACTCAATATTGTGCTGTCACACATGTTCTTATGATGCTGCTTTTATGTTTTGTCTGTCAGTGCTTCTTCGGGGGGAGGAGGTGGTAGGGGTGCACCTCAGCACTATCCCAAGACTGTCGGCAACAGGTTTGTCATGTAGCCTTTTTCTAGAAAATACGAAATGCACAACAATATTATTATTAGTACTACAAAAGTAAAAACCATCAATAGTCTTCCTTTGCATTCCTAAAACAGTAAACCTCAGTATGTTCATTAGTCAGAATTGCTAGAAACTGAATTGAAAATTCTGCAGTATGAGGTATGGAGTTCTGGCGAAGGAATACCATGATGGAGGTGTTTTAGGGTCTGATAATGTGATGGAATGGTCTCTCGGTACTTGTACATGTGACATTAAGGATATACGTCTTTAGGATTCTGGAAGAGGGTCGTTTTATTTTAAGTGTGGTTTCTTCAGTTAAGAAAAAAATGTAGATGCATCCACTATTGCAGCCCTGCTGTGAGTTGGACAGTGTGAACTTAGCATAGTTTAGTAGTGTGAGTGTGCAGTACTTGTAAATTAGCCTGTTGGAAGTGCTAATGTTCATAGGTACCTGCAGCTGATAAAGTCGCTTAGCAATTTTTTCCCCTGTTAAAATGAAAAATAACATGTTAAGTTGTCCCTAACTATAAGAAACTCATGTGTTTTGTTTTTTAGGTTGTAGTTGCTCAAAATTGTTCTTGTTCTTAAATTTCTTCAAAGTAATATTTTTCTTTTGAAAATGAAAACTTTGAAAGTGTTGGATCTAAATTTCTCCAATTTGTGAGAACCCTGCCTCATCTGTATAAAAGACACAGTTGCTCACAAAAGTGAATTGGAGTTTGTGGAGGAGGGATATACATGTGATGATTTGAGTGTTTTATATGTGGGATTGAAACATCTTAGGAAACTATTAATGGCTAAAAAGATTCTGTCAAAACGCCGTCAGTGCTGAGGATCCCACCTGCTGTCAGTTGTGTGGGTAAAGGAACATTTATTTGTTTGTCCTCTTCATCTGTGTGTTTGACATCACATGAGACACTGATGTAGCATTGTGCTTCCTAAACACCTGCATGTGCTTTAAACTCATACAGTGGGGAATATTATGCTTCTTATGTTTTGTTTGTTTCAGTGTGAAAGTCCACATGCAGTTTAATGAGTTTGTTTTGTTTTTTTTTTACTGCGTATACAGTGATCTCTGTTTAAGAATGGCGAGCTGTGGGTGTAATATATTTAGAGTTGGGACTCTAACCATTCCACAAAGCCACTCCTGCACCGTGCCCCACTTTACATAAACTCAGTGTCTGTTCTTCCACAGCGAGTTCCTGGGGAAAACCCCAGGGCAAAGCGTTCAGAGATGGGTTCCTTCACGAAGCACTAGACGAGATGTCAACTCCAGCAACGAAAAAGAGCGACACGATGCAATCTTCAGGAAAGTGAGGGGGTAAGGGTCAAGCCTGTATGCATATTTAAACTGTTCATTACACATCGCCTTGAAAAATACCTTATTTCCTCCATATTTTGAAGCCATATTTTTATTAAGCAGCTCTGAGGTCTTTGACAAATCAGATCGGTGTAGTGCCCTTATTTAGAAAAATAAATTGCTGTTCCTTAGCAACAGTTACTCTTAACATTGAATGTAAAGATTTCTTGAAGAAAAGGACACAGTTCTGTAATTGTGTAATGTACATGCATCACGCCAGACGTTAATTGTTTTTGCGGGTTTTTAAAAAAAAAAAAATTCACTGCTTATTAAGGAGACAGGGTGTTGAATTGTGTGCTTGTTACAGTGATGGCATGTGCTCTTGCTAAAGGCATTAAAACATGTTCCCTTCTGTGTCAGGTGATGTTTTTAAGCATAAAAGCTGAAGAGATGACCATGTTTCTCTGGAGTAGTGCTGCACCATATTAGCACCCATCATATGGGTGTACAGCATTGTGATAATGATGATATTCCAATATTTTTCATTCACCTAAATAAATACCCATTTCATCTACTGACTCAAGTATTTATAATTTAACATAAAATACTGTACTACTACAATGGGTTACACTGTTCTGTCTAGGACCCTGGTGATGCTGCTACCTTAGACCTTTGGACACACATGTAGTCAAATATTGTCATTTTATTCACATATAACAGTGTGTAAATGACACGGATGTATTTCATAATAAAAGTACCAGAGTACCACCATGACAGCCAAACACTATTCTGTTGCTTGCCTGGTTTGGTAAATACTGCATACAAATATAATTGTTCAGGCCTTGCCTAAAGTTGTGCTATGAAAATATTCACATCTTTTCAACATTATTAACACGTAAACTTGTATTCAACCTGCAGCAGTAGCATTACTTCTTTTTTCCCAGAAAAACTGGTATGTGAGAGTGGTAGAGAAAACCACTCTGGTACCCCATGGTGTGTAAAACAGAAAGTTAATGAAAAGAAATTATTGCACATCTTTGCAGTAGGAATGTTGCACACTCTTTTTCACAATATTTTTTATGTATATTGTGCAGACCTACTCTGGAGGAATGTAGGGTAGCAAGTGGTCATCACAGGACACAGACAAATTCAGTGACTTCCTGCATATGTTTAGCTTATGTACTAACATTTATTGAAATTGATTTAGGTTTATTTTTCTTAATTTTTAGCAGAGAGAAGCTAGTTATAGGTGCATAATAAATAAAGTATTCTATTTTAATAATGAAGTTGAGTCAGATATCCAGATTTTGCCAACTTGTGCATTAAGTAGCACGTTAAAATACCAGAATCTCAAACCAGCCATTTCTGGGTTCAGTGAGGTCAAATGACTAATTACTAACATTGAAAAGAACAATAGAACGAAGTCAGTTCCCCGTCAGAGCAGGAATGATAAGAGGTGGGAAGTACCGTAAACATTGTATACCACCATCTTACTGATGAAGTGGTTTTTATTTGACTTATGGCAGTGTGGTACTTCCTGTGAATTTGAAATGATCAATTCTCTCATATCAACAGTTTCATATTGAAGTGTACCTTGCAGAAGTGCCTAATGGTATTCAGTGGTATTTGCATGTCTGCTGTGTCATAAGGTATCAACATAGAGGGTTGTCCTGGTTTTACCAGAAGTGGGCATCTCTTCACAGTTCTTTAATCACCATGGATGTGTTTACTGATGTGAACATAAACTCCAGTACATCAGCAGCACAAAACATGGCTGGAAATGAGCTGTACTATGATCATGATGTTGTACAATTGTACTAACTTCTGCTGCTTTGTTTTTCAAGCATACTCAACAAACTCACGCCTGAGAAGTTTGACAAGCTATGCCTTGAGCTCCTGAACGTGGGCGTAGATTCAAAACTCGTCCTTAAAGGAATCATCTTGCTGGTAAGTGTGGCTCTATTCTTCAGCACTTTGCTAGGTGGAAATGTATTCATCCATTTTAGGCAGACTGCAAAGACTGACTCATAAACCTGTACAATGTATGTTTTAATCACCTGTAGTCCATTCCTGACCCCCCTCTGGTTTAGATTGTAGACAAAGCCCTAGAAGAGCCGAAATATAGCTCACTCTATGCTCAGCTATGTCTGCGCTTGGCAGAGGACGCACCAAACTTTGATGGCCCTTCATCTGAGATCCAAACATCCCAAAAGCAGAGCACAGTAAGTAGATCTATTCACATTTCCACAAACATCTGAATACATTGTCATGCCTCTTGTACAGCTATTCTGTATTCTGTTTGGTTTGTGACAGTATAAATACATAGGCTGCTTGCAGTTATTTAATTATATTTCAGTTTGTAATTCTTTATCTCAACCTAATAAAACTTACTTTCTTGTTGTAATGGATTATTTCATCTCATGAAAACCTGCTTTGTTATATCAATAATGGGTATTTCTTTTATATAAAAACAGTATAAACAGCTCTCGGTTAATTTAGTCAGTTTGTCAGTTAATTTCTTACTTTATGCGTACTAAATTTGTATTTTATGCAAAATTCCAATTCTATTCTTAAGAGAATTATTCACACTCGTGACTATAACTTTGTAAAATTGCTTTTGGAGAAACTAAATAAACTAAATAATTCATCTGTAAGTTCATACATAACAAATACTTTCTCTTGAAATTTTGTTGTCTCAAGTAGTGTGTTGATGGTAGAAAACAAAACATGTTTATGGCCTGATGCGACGGATCCTTCTCAGCTGTCAGGATAGTGAGTTTGAAGATTAAAATCACATACAATTAAATGAACCAGAGGCTCCTTTTCAAACTCTCCATAATTATAGGCATGGAATGTGATGGTTTTTTGTGACAAACTGATCTTAGGTACATTTTTTTCATTATATTAAAACCAAATTGCAAAAGTGTTGTCTTGAGTTAACTGTCATTACAACTGTAGCTGTCAGGCAGTCACCATGGTTACTTGCACAACATTTATACCAGTGTATTTTTTTGCTCTTTCAGACCTTCAGAAGACTGCTGATTTCCAAGCTTCAAGATGAATTTGAAAACCGCACCCGAAATGTTGAAAGTAAGTCTTGAAATAGAAGCAGAATCTGGTCAATGGGGTCACCACAAACTACATCCTAACTTCAATTCTTTTTCCAGTCTATGACAAACATGACAACCCTCTTACTTCTGAGGAGGAGGAGCAGCGTGCCATTGCCAAGATCAAGATGCTTGGCAACATTAAATTCATCGGGGAACTTGGCAAACTCGACCTCATCCATGAATCTATCCTTCATAAGTGCATCAAAACAGTACGTGCATGTTCAGCCTTTACACTAAAACAAGTGTCAACATTAAAGAAAAATATATGCATTGCTCCAGAGCCAAAACATGGAAACTGGGTCTGACCTCTGATGCCTCCTCTCTTAAATTTACTCTGAAGCTTCTGGAAAAGAAGAAGAGAGTCCAGCTCAAGGATATGGGGGAGGATCTGGAGTGCCTCTGTCAGATAATGAGAACAGTGGGGCCGAGACTCGACCATGAGAAAGCAAAGGTACTGTGTGACGACATCAAAAAACATTAAATTTACCACGTTTAGATGCTCTTTATTGTTGTATGTGCAAAGAAAATCTAAAAGCCTTTTAAACATGTCCAAAAAGATACTCATGATTATGGGTAATGACAGAGTTCTTGCTTCAAAATGAAAAATAATGCATGAACAATGGGAGGAAAATCTTTGAAAATTACTGTGCCGATACAAACGTGTGGTTCTGCATGATGTAGATTTATTTACACAATAAATATTTGTGCCCAGTGTCGCTGAGCTTAAATCCAAAATATCATCTAATGTGTTCTGCTTTTTGGGTTAGTGATCAGAATATTTCATGATTGTATTAAGTGTGCTGCAGGACTATGGCTCTTCTATCCGTCACATTCCTCTCTCCTTCCTCTCCAGTCTTTAATGGATCAGTACTTTGGCCGTATGCGATCCTTAATGAACAACAAGGAGTTGCCCGCTAGGATCCGCTTCCTGCTCCAAGATACAGTGGAACTGCGAGAAAACAACTGGGTCCCCCGCAAGGCTTTCATCGACAACGGACCAAAGACGATTAACCAGATCCGTCAGGATGCAGTGAAAGTAAGTGTGGTCAGACTGTGGCAACGATGAATAATTAAAGTGAGATCAGAAGCAGAGGTTAAGATGTGAGGAAACCCATCTCACTCTCACACTTTACAAAGCATTAGCGAGCAGTTGAGTTTACAAAGTGTGTGACAGCAGGACGTTGTTTTTACAGTTTAATTCTGTACCAGTAGATTTTTTATTTTTTTTTAAGTGAACAGAAGAAAAGAATAAAATCAGCCAATCAGCTCTGGTTCTTCTGACCCGAGCCGACAGAGGACACAACATTTTTCACCCGTTTCATAATTTTTTACGGGTCACCTGCGGGTACCTGAACCTGTGCAGGTCTGTGCCTACAGCTGCACCTCGACAGCACAATGACTTCTCCTGTCTGGACTTTCTTTAAATTGAGTGAGGCAGATGTGAAACTTGTTGTATGTAATGACCAAATACCTCAAGGTGGGAGTAACCCTCCACAGTTCAACACTAACCTCATTAAACATCTTAGAATTCGCCTTTCAACTGAACATGCTGAGTACGACAAACTTGTCAAGCTGAAGGCTGTTTTTTTTTTGTTTTAAATACATAGTTAATTATTTAAAAATTTTAATTCATTCTTTGATCTGCAATCGGCAGATCAAGTTTTTTGGTGAGCGGTATCGGTGATTGGCCCAAAAAATGGTGATTGGAGCATCACTAATTACAATACACAGTGGTGAAACTCTTTACCTGTTACCTAAAGCAACAAATAGACAAGTGTGAAACTACATTTTCCACGTTGATACAGTCTTTAACACTCTGTTCTTTAGGGACTTGCAGCAATAAGTCTCTCGCCGACACAATCACACTTAAGTGCAGATTGCTTATGGAACAACATGCCAAAACTTGGGGAAGAGGCAATTGTATAAAATGTTTGTATTAATGACCAGACCTGAGCCTCCTTTTGAAAACTGCCCTTTTGCTGGGTACAACGCTCTGTTTCTTAAGAACCGTAGAAACCCTGTTGTGACACGAGTTGTGGTGCTTGTGTGTAGGATTTGGGTGTTTTCATCCCAGCACCCATGTCTCAGGGGATGAGGATGGATTTCTTCCTGGAAAGCCCCTTCATGCCCAACAGAATGAAGCTGGACAGGGAGACTCTTGGGGGATTGGCTGACATGTTTGGACAGATGCCAGGTACCTTCTTTAAATTGTTTTTGTTGCTGCTTTTTTTCTGTGCTGTAAATTGTCTTTTGTTCAAGTCTGAGTTTAATAGCAGCATTTCTGCTGGCATGGTTTTATTGTGGCGCTGCCTTTCCACCACAACATGCATTTGATCCAAAAAAACATTACCGTTGCATTAGACTAATTATACATATGTAGTAGGGTGTGGCAGTGCCTTGCCTGGTACAGTAGAAGCCACCTACTGATGTGTGTGAATGAGGTTTTATAAAGGGCTTTGAGTGCCAAGGTGTAGGAAAGCGCTATATAAGTGCAGTCTATTTTCCATATGCGTAGTGTGTGTATATATAATAGGCCACTTTACATCTTTTCGATGTAAACATCCAGTATTGAAACCTGTCCTACTGAATTTACCCCATTTATTTCTCATTTATGATGGTAAATTTCACTTAAAACTACTCCGTTAATGGGGGTAAAAAAAAGTCAGGTGTAAAACCAGCACACTGTGTTCTGTACCAAATTTTCCCACGTAATGCACACGTGCGTAAACACTGGAAGTACAAAAATAATACAGGGGTAAAAATTGTACATGATACTACACTTTTCTGAGGTGAATGGAAGATCAGCATGTGAAGGGATGTATTTTTTCTACGAGTAGGTCTACTTATTCAATAAGTAGGACAGAAACCATCAGATCCATGCATGCATCCCCCCCCAATGACACACCACCAAACTAAGATCAATTCCACACAAAACACTAAATAGAACGTAAAGTATGTTACATGAACTCTGAAGAATGTTTAAGGTATGCATTTCTCCTTCTGGGACTGAAGTCTTTATCCTTTCTTCACAGGCAGTGGGATTGGAACTGGCCCGGGGGTTATTCAGGATCGGTACTCACCCACTATGGGACGCCATCGCACCAACCCTCTCTTCAACGGTCACAGTGGCCACATTGCCCCTCCACCTCAGTCACAGTTTGACATGGGGCCCAAGTCTTTTGTTAAGTCCAACCAGGTAATTATTAGATGAAAATACTCAAGGCTTGAGACTGATGATTGATAACGAGTTCTGTCTCCATTAACTTCTTCATGACCCTCCATCTTTATGTGAATCATGAAAGGTTCAGAATCAGCATTTCCTCAGCCAGAACCAGAACCACATCGCCCAGCAACAGGTCCAGTCCAAGGACATGCCTCCACGATTCAGCAAGAAAGGACAGCTCAATGCAGATGAGGTAAATGGATGCTAAGTGTCTGGTAAAGCCCAGTCTTATAAAGTGTTGGTACCCAGGGATCGGGCCGGATGTTCTGATGCAAATTGGAACTTAATCCACTACTATCGTAATGGATGGTTCATACAAGTAATGTTAAAACTGAATATTCTTGATTGGATAGAAACAACAAAGAAGCTTCTTTGTCATAATAAGTCTTCAAACATCCAGCACTAAGTTTGACTGCTTTAGACAGATGATTATCTTATTTTATTTTTATCTGCAGTGTAAGTACATGGTAAATATTAAAAGTTTATTTGAATATTTTATTTGACCACTTTGGAAGCAAAATTAATTGGAAGCAGATTGAGTCATGGATAAAGGTCTGTAGATGCAGCCCAGTGGTACCACATGAAATGCAATGAAATACTGCAGCAAGGCAGGATTTCACTTGTTTTATTGTTGTCTTCTTATGTTTTCATGCCCAGTGATTATAAAAAAGACGCGTTATTCTGAGGGTTACAACCCGCTGCCAGTCTGTTCTCTTACTTCTACTCTGTCTTTTGTGCTCATCCATCTCTCCTCTCCTTTTGTCTTCTTCCCCTCTGTTTCTAACTGGTGGCTGGTCCGCTGACTGCGATTATGAGATATGAGGGCATGAGTTTGTGTACATGTGCAATTGATACATTTGATGGCAGTCAGGACTAATCTTTCCTCTTTGGGCTTTTTATGGCACTGCTGCCGTTCCACAGATCAGCCTCAGGCCTGCTCAGTCATTCCTCCTCAACAAAAACCAGGTGCCCAAGCTCCAGCCTCAGATTCCTACTATGATGCCCCCCAGCGCCCAACCCCCACGCACCCAAACCCCTCCTCTGGGGCAGGTAAGAATCAGGTTCCACTTTTCAGTTCAACTTCAGCTCACTTCAGTATTATACAATGAACACAAAGGCACAACATGATCTAACATGTCTTGTGAGTAAATAACACTGTTGTCTGTTTATTTGAGCTGTAGCCGGGTGGTAAAAATACAACCTCTGTTCAGCCTCCACAGCTTGGCCTGAAGACCAACCCTCCGCCCATCCAGGAGAAGCCTCAGAAGATGAACAAGAAACCACCTCCTGCCAAGGAGGAGCTGCTTAAGATGACTGTAAGCAAAGCTGCCAAGTTTATACTTAGTACTGGTTTTGGTCTCACTGTATTCTGGAGGAATGTATAAATAATGTAAAATTATTTCACAATCTAGTTTAGTTATTTTAATGCCCCAGGTGGAATAAAAATAGCCCAGAAACGGACAGTAATTGTATCTTTGATATTGAATTTCAGGGATGTAATGGTTTTCCCATGTTTGCTGGAGCTGTTTTGGCAATAACTCAGACAGATTTGGTTGGATTTCTTCTCCCTCTATAAACCAATATAGGAGACTCCTAGTAGAAGAACCCTGTTAATTTCAGCTTCTCTGAGTATTTGTTGTAAGTAATGGAGGCGCTTTAGTTGAAAATCAGCTTTTTGGTCATACATCAAGCAACAGTAGGTCGATTGAGACCAATTTTGGTTTATTTGATCATCTTACAAATGTCCATTTTCTGGCCACCATCCACAGTTCAAATGGGGTCATTTTAACAATCGATTGTCTAACAATTATCGTGGATAGATTTATGTATAGCAGGGGGTTGAGAATCTCAGGGGGATACTCTTGCTGTGTCAGCATCTGACAGTTAAAGCCTCATTAAATGAAACAAATGATCCCAAAATAATAATAATTTTTAAAAAATTAACGCTGTGTTTAAATTTCTGCGTTTTTCGAGTTGGTGTACAAGAAAATGATTGTGAAGGTAAAAATAGATTGAAGAATTGAATTGAATTTATGATGAGCTCGTTTTTCACTCTGATCCTTCAGGAGGCGATCATGACTGAATACTTGAACAGTAAGAACCTGACTGAGGCTGTGAGTGGTGTGCGAGACATGAAGGCTCCAAAACATTTCCTGCCAGAGATGCTCAGTAAGATCATTGTGTGCTCCCTGGACCGTCCTGATGAGGACAAGGAGCACGCCAGCACACTGATCCACACACTCCGCACTGAAGGGCTCATCACTGGAGAGAACTTCATGCAGGCAAGACGGCATTAATTTACTGTAGCACAAACAGGGGTCCTTAAAGTCCAGTAATCTAAATATTATGCCAACATCAGTTCTTTTTTTTTTTTTTTTTTAATACAGGTCAATGTTTTTTTTTTACAGGTTTAAACATGTTAGGTTTAAACAAGTAATATTGCTTTTCCAATTCACTAACTATAGTCACTTCCTTTTTTTGAAGAAATATTTGTATTCATTGTACTAACAACCCTACAAACCAGAATAACATAATAGATAACAATGCAATATGCAGCTGACATAGCCTGTTATTCATAATCTAATGTCTCATCAAACTACAAAATAGTGTTTCTTTAGTTAGATATCTGACTTAAGAAAAGAAATGTCAGTTATAATTACGTTTAGAAAAGCTTTAACATCTTGGAACTTCTGTTCTGTCCCGAGTCTCATTTTTGTGGTGATTGTTGTCATGGTTGCAGGCTTTCCTGAATGTCCTGGACCAGTGCCCTAAAATCGAGGTGGACGTCCCCTTAGTGAAGTCCTACCTTGCCCAGTTTGCGGCACGGGCCATCATCGCAGAGCTGGTGAGCGTGGCGGAGCTGGCTCACCCCCTGGAGAACGGCACCCACTTCCCCTTGTTCCTGCTCTGCCTGCAACAGGCGGCCAAACTGAAGGACCGAGAGTGGCTCACAGACCTGTTCCAGCAGAGCAAGGTCAACATGCAGAAGATGCTCCCAGGTATGCCCTAGACACTTACCTTTGTAACTGACAGTTATGTAGTAGATTTATTTTTATTGCGGACATGACCAGATGGAAGTCTGTCTTCATTGATCAGTACAACAGCTGCTTGGTTTGAATGTCAAATGACTCACCAGCCCACTGGATACTGAAGGTTCTGTGTCACTACAGATCATTAAATAAAGCCATTTTTAACTGTTAGTTTTAAATTGTGTGTGTATATTCAATTATGCTTTCTCTGCTAATTTTCCTTTTGTTTTTGTTTTTTTTTGTCACCAAAAACCTGGATTACTGACTTGTCTATGTCAGAAATTGACCAGAACAAGGACCGCATGCTGGAGATCCTAGAGGGGAAGGGCCTGAGCTTCCTGTTCCCGCTGTTGAAGCTGGAGAAGGAGCTGCTGAAGCAGATAAAGGCAGACCCCTCTCCACAGTCCATCTACAAGTGGATTAAAGACAACATCTCTCCCAAGCTTCACACTGACAAAGGATTTGTCAACATCCTCATGACCAGGTAAACGATCTAGAAATATTTAGTTTTCAGAAAATATCCACATCTTACCCGATGACTTTAATATGAAATGCTTATGTAAAGTTCACATTGGTCTTATTGTCCTCCTGGGTTTTCAATACAAGAATTGCCACAGAAAATGTAAAGCTTCAGGAGACTTTCATCAAATCTGTAAAATCTGAGTCATAGTATCATGAATCTGTTGGTCTGTCTGATTATTAACCTGAATCTTTTCCCTCAGGCTGAACAATTTTGAAGTGTACCAAAAACAATCCATTTGTTTACAAACAGAACCAGTAGGTCAGTCCGGTATCTTCAGAATTTTGTTGAGTAGTGGAGCACCAGCCTTTTCCGTGTTGGTTTGTTGCAATCATATGGTTGCAGCTCCCACTGCCATATTGCGGCTGCGCGAAGCCCTGCTTCACACAACGCATGTCGTGAAAAAAATTCTGAAAATGCTTGAGTGACCTACCGGCCCTACCTCAGGCGACTAATGACAGAATCATGATACTTGGGTTATAACTCTAGTTTACAGATTTGATGGAAAATTGGTGACAAAAGTGTCTTTCAGCTTTAAGATGTTCTGGTTGGCATTTTCACAGAGAGACTAATGCAAACAACTTTTTTTTAACCCTCATGTTGTTGTTTTTTACCTCTGATTTGATGGACACACACACACCATGGGTTCCATTGTAACCACTCCAGGAACCTTTGCCCAGTATCAATCATATTGACCTTGTATTGTAGTTTTGGTATGTAATGCTTTTTGGAGGCCTTGCTCCACAGCAGCACCAGGACAGTTAGGCTCCATTGTGGTAAATATGACCGACTGTGGGAAATGAATTTACAGACAATTGGAAGGAGGTAACTCAGACAGACATCGGTACAAACATGGGTCTTATGATTTTAACTGGTGTATACATCTGCACAAATGAATCTGCTGGCAGTTTATGGCATACAGGGTCTGACTGGACAATTTAGACCCTGTGGTCATTGGAAGCAGAGGTGTCGTCAAACCCTACGTTTCTGTTCATCAGTGTCAATGTAATTACTCATCACCAAATTGTCCCAGCTCCCTCCATATTTGATATTTAGTTGCAAGTTGAGAAGTTCTTCAACAACTTCCTTGGGCATTGACCATTTTCAAGGGTTGAAATGTGAATATACTGAAGTTTTGGAATGATTTAATTTGTACACAAATGAAATCTTTGTGGTCACTTTTGACTGGGAACACAACATATTACTTTTGATTGCCACCTGATTATTTCATATAGTCAACATGACTCAGAAATGATCATTTCTAGTAGATGAATTTCAGATGTATGAGCTCAGAAGAATGAAGCATAAATAATGAATGGAAGTCCAAATCTGGCCATGGTCACAAGAACTTAAATTGATAAAAAAAAAATTGTAACACAAGTACTAATAATATATGTATTATAGTTATTACCCCTTGGCCAAGGGGCCTCTTCATTGTTTTGTTGACAGTCTGTTTGTCTATTCAACGTCATATCTCATTATCTGAAGAATGCATTGTGATACGTGCACCAAATTTATGCTGTGGGTGCATCTGAGCATGGAGCTGAAGAACATTGGAAATTGGTGACCTTGACTTATTTTTTTTCCAAGGTCAAATGGCTTTGGGCAGTTACCATATCTGAGTACTTTCATATATCAACATGTATGTAATAAGTTTTACACAAGGACAATCTAATCTAAAGTATAGAAGAGTTACTTTCAACAGAATCTTACTCAATATTTGGCTGAGGAGGATTAAAGTGCACAGCACCTTATATTTATGATGAGTTTAAGTCTTTATTGAATGGTCATTTGACCAAGAACACAACATGAGGATTAATGACCAAAATAGAAATGGCTTTTTAAAAAACGATTACTTTGAATTATACACAATAATTTATATTTTCTGAACTTTTTAAAATCATGCCCCTGATTTGTAAGACAGATAAATCTTCAGACAAACTTTTGCAAATAACAGAATCAGTAAACTTTAAACTTAAAGTTTAAGCTTTTAACACTAATGGATGCGAAACTGAAAAGAAAGTTATAGAATATAAAATAATGAAATAACCAACCAGTTGCCATGATTAGAATTTGGCTTAAGATTTGACAGTAAGGAAGTCCTGGCAGCTGTTGTACCTGTTCATATAAGTACACTGAAGACTCAGTGATGTGTTAAAAGTTGAGTTTGACAACCTGCCTCCTCGTCTTCTCCAGTTTCCTTCAGTACATCTCCCAGGAGCTGTGTATGGCGGAGGGTGACGATCAGTTGGCGGCGCCCCCCAAAGAGCAGCTGGAGCAGGAGAAACAGCTGCTGCTGGCCTTCAAGCCCGTCATGCAAAAGTTTCTGCATGACCATACCGAGCTGCAGGTCAGCGCCCTGTATGCCCTGCAGGTGCACTGCAATGCCAGCAGCTTCCCTAAAGGTAACGTGGTGCAAACAGTCCACTAATACCGCATGAACTGTGTTATGCTGCATTACAAGCAACCGTAACTGGTATTTTTCCAGCCTTCTACCAGTGAAACTGCACTGGAATGGCAGTCAAATCTGTGACTACCCACCCATGAACTCGTACTAGATAGATGTAGTCCCAGTTCTGCGTTCTGATGTCACACAGCCTGTGAAACGACAGTGGTGGTCCCCATGGACGTGGAGTTTATACAAGTTATTTATTAAACAAGGTATTGCTCCAACAGTATTTATCTGTAAATGTTCTGCACAAGTATTACTCCAGGTACTCTAGCATTAGGTGCTGTTCAGTCCATGGAGTGAAAGAATATATTAATATCAAATACATATCCAAATAACGTAACATAAAAGGTATAACAGTTTGTCGTGCCTTATGCGCTGTTGTTCCTCCTCCGTTTCTCTCAAACAAGCAAGGAGCAGAAACCTGTGGGGTAGAAATGATTGGGAGTGTAAGACACGTACAGTCCACCGAGCTGGTGCGTTAACGTCGAGCTTCCAGTTCCTCACCCTCAGGCATTTTATTGTAACTTGCCTGGAACATTACGAAGTCATGAGTCGTGGCTTGAAGTCATGAGATACAGGCTCAAAAACCAACCTGGAACTCAGCATTAGAATGGCATTAGATATGGACTCGTTCCAACACAAATGTAAAAGTCTTGTCTTCATTGTAGGCATGCTGCTGCGCTATTTTGTCAATTTCTACGACATGGAGATCATTGAAGAAGAAGCCTTCCTTGCATGGAAAGAAGACATTACCCAAGAATTCCCTGGAAAAGGAAAAGCATTATTCCAGGTACAGTGATGCTGAGTGACACTGGAGTTAAACATGGACAGGAGCATCTGCCAAAGCAGACGGTAGAGACGGCAGTGTGTAGCTGCCTGTTTCCATTTGGCATAAAAAATAATGATTATTTTATCTTTAATTGTATAGAGATGACTCCTTTCAGTAGGTACAGTTTGAAGTACAGAGATGGTGGTTGATCTTTAGTCTATGGCTGATATAATATGAGTTTGTCCAACTTGATGAAGGTCCAAATGAATATATCTGGGCCCGGCCAAGTGGTACTGGATGAACAGCCTTACTGCTTTTTTGTTTTTTGTTTGTCACAACTATTTATGATAGAAAGATGAATGCTGCCTCATTTTGCAGTGAATAATGAGCAGATTTATGTGATTGGGGAGAACAAAAATTTAAACCTAATTTTCTGGCTTAAAAATAATAAACTCCTCAGTCACAGATGGACAGAAAATTAATATCTGTTTTTGATCACTTTATAAAACCTGCCATATAGTGCAGTTCCTGTTCCTGTTGGTTCTCTATGGTGTCGATTTTGCAAAACGGTAAAGGATTTATATTTTTTCAGTATATAAGGGCATAAAATGGCAAGAGTTTTGCTAAGTGTTTCTGTAATGAATAGACAAGGGGGAGTAATTACAAGTCTAAGTTGTATATTCAGCATATTTAATAGTCTATATGTAGCATATATAATATGTACTATGTCAAATACCTTAAACTAATTTGATACATTTTAACATTTATTAGATATTTGTAACCACTGTTAAAAAGAGTAGCAAAAGGTTTTTAAATGGACCTTCCAACTGATCAGAAGTATAACATAGGTCCAATAGAAGAGGATCACACTTGTACTTTGAATTCCACTGACGGACGAAGAATACAAACATACATTCATGCCAAGTATTCTTGGAACAACTTGTGCTAGACTCTAGAAGTGACATTCTTGCAAAATATAGAAGTCTTCATAAGGTGATTTTTAAACTTTCTTTTTTGATCCAGGCACTGAAAAAAGTATTAGACCATCAAAAAACAATGGTTATGCAATAAATTGTGAACTCCTCTGTTGTATCATGACTCAGACGGAAGAACACATGGAATGAATAAAAGCAGTGTTTGTCAGTACAATGCCATAAATACTGACATAAGAACTGAAGGGATTTTGGTTTTTATCAAGAAATCCATGGACAGTGGCTAGATGTCTGCTCTGAAATGAAACTATTTGAAGCTATTTTGGTTCTCATTACATTTGTCCAAACAAATGTACCTTTAGTTGCACCAGGCATTAAAATGAGCCAGAAATTCAACACAAGGGTGGTCTAAATTTTTCCACCTCTGTAGATGTTATCCTTTCCTTTGGCCAGTCTCATCTATTTTTAAAATCAAGAATGCCTTTTATTTCACCGGTGTACAAACCAGATTTATTACAGCAGCTTGTAGCTGTCTGAGGAAAAACAGTAAGATTTTTTTTAAGCACATAACTTGTTGTAGCTGTTGCCAAAGCTTTATTTTGTTGGTATCATCACAAGCTCTTTTTCAGGCAGTGAATCTGACCGTGTGGTCAAACCAGTAACTGAAACTTTGTAGAACTGCCTCATCTGTTTATCTGGAAGCTGACGTTTATGAGGAGAGGGAAAATCCCTCACCACATTACTGCTGTATTTGAGTGCAGCTGCAAAATATGTAACGAGGGCCAACCATGATTTTTTTGGAGCTAAGAAAATCCTTTTTTTGTTTTTTGTTTTTTTTTAAATGGCGATGGAAATGAAGCTGTTACCAAAAGAAAACCAGATCATGACAATGGTGACATTAAAAAACTGGACGTGGGGTTTATACGTCTGACGGTGAACAGTTGGAGGGAGCTAAGGTTGCTAATTCCTGTTTTGTCTGTAGGTTAACCAGTGGCTCACCTGGCTGGAAACCGCTGAGGAAGAGGAGTCTGAGGATGAAGCAGATTGAGATGAAACCAAGCAGAAGTGTCATGACGTAGAAGATCAACCGTATCTTATTACACTCGCCTTTCCTTTGATTAAACTCCATGCTTCATTTAACCACTACCACGTGGCACTCGGCTGCTTCTATCTTGCAGAAAAATTCTAAATTCTTGTACCTGTAGCCTCATGCGTTACCACGACGATAGGCTGAGAAGTGTCATCTGATCTGTTGCCTAATGGATGTTTGATTTTCTTTCTTTTCTTTTCGGGTCTGTGTCCTGATCAGCTCCATGATTTCAGAAGTGGCTCAACCTTGTGTTTCTTTTCTCTGACTGTATTAGGTTTGTAACTGTGTTTTCCATTGTATGGCATGTTTTTCATTTCCACATTTTTTTTATTTACTGAATTGAATTCCCCTTTTTAGGCTTTATTTAAAAATGTGCAGGATTTCCCCTTGAGTAAATCAGATTAGCGCTGATCTTCGCTCATGCTAGTTGAAAGGTCTGGTCAGTGGCCTGCTTTGTGATCTTCACGTGGAGCCTGAATGAGGGTTCGACATTAATGTCCGCAGAACGGCTGTAGTCACTTAGCATCAAAGGAAATCTGTGGCATTCAGCCTTTTGTTTCTGAAAATACTAACGGGTCCCACTGAAGTGAGAGTGAAGCATAAGTTAGCAGAACATTTCATTAGGATTTAAGGTGTGTTGTTAAATCAGCCTTTTGCTTACCTGTTTAACGCTTTTGTTTTGGTTTTTTTTTAATAAAAGTGCTCTTAATAATCAATTATTATGAGCATCTTCCTTTTTGTGGTAATCTCTCCACAATTAGGAGCATTAACCCCCCCCCCCCCCCCACATCCCCTTTATCGGTCCCTCTGTGTTGTCTTTTATTACATGAGTGGCTGCAATACTCATCATCCTCCAAATGTTAAATATTTTACAAAGTGTAATCATTGGTGTGCTGCCGTAATGTTTCAGAGTTGCCTGTGTTTCTACCTCTTAGTTAGATGGGCTTTTTTTCTGTTTTTGTGTGCTGGGATAATTACATCTAAGAAGAATCCAACAAATGCATAAGTATTTGAATGAATCCTGGCCTCATTGCACAGTAAATTAACGGAAGCTAAATTTCTTTCATATTAAGCGTCACATGGTTTACAAGTATTAATATTTAAGAAAAGAAAGCGTGTTTTTAATAACCCCAAGGCTCTGCATCCTCTGAGAACCTGTTCAAACATAACCTGTAGAATTTCATCTCGTACCAAAATTCAGTGGAGCCTTTATTTGGAGAATGCAAAGAGCACATTTTAATGTCTTTAACCAGTAGGTAAAAATAAATTTTGTTCCCTATCCTTGCTGGAAATAAAATAATAAAAAAAAGAAAACATGTAAAACAAACCTTCATTCAAACTGTGCTCACAAGCCATGATGTTTAAGGCGATGGATTTGGGTCATATTGTAAGGTTTTCATAATTATTGTGCACCTCTATTGCTTTAATGTCAATAAAGTCCACTACATGAGCACCAGAACAACTTCATTTATTATTTCCCAGTTTTGTCTCAATACCAACATGGAAATGCTTCACACGTTCACATCTGGAGGAATTCTCTCATCGTTGAAGGTGTGAGATGAGATGACCAGGGCCTTTGGTTCTTCATCATCATCATCGCCACCTGCAGGTTTTCCTTCTGATCTCAGACACTAGTCCTGGTCTGTGGGGATCCAGAAATACTCCACCACCTTCCTGCCTCTACGTGATGGGGCCGAGTCCGGACGCTCGCCCCCGAAGGCGGGTAGCTCATCAAAGTGACCCGGGCCCTGGACCCGTCCTGCCTGTGGAGCGCACGCCCTCAACATGGTCCTGGGTGAGATTACAGATGAAATGATTGGACATGTCTACTTTTGTTGATATGACATCATTGAAAATTTAGTGGCATTTATTTAGGTTTTCTTGGAATTGCTCAGGTGGGGGGGGGCAAGAGATCTACATGAAATGGAGTCTTCAATTGCACGTGGAACTTCTCTGAACCATACCCCTCCCACACATGAATACACAGACCACTATTATTACATTAAAGTCAGTAGGAATATGATGAGTCTGAAGTACTGAATTCTGTCGTATAATCCTAGTTCAGTCGATAGTATTACATTTTAATTAGTACTGTAGTACATATTCTATTTGAGTCAGTAGTATTACACATTTTACTGAAGTTTTACAGCACTAGAGCCTTTCTACTGAAGTCGGTACATCACATTCTAGAGAAATGAGTCCAACAGGCTTCTGTCAGTGGTGATGTACCAGGTACCAACACAGAAGGATCTACACGACAATTTACAGGCATTCAGTGGCTCAGAGGAGAAACTATTTCAAAGATAAAGATACCACTTTACATTTGCTTCTTTTAAAGAGTAGAAAAAAATGGATGTTTTCTACTTTCAACCTTTATGTATTTAAAAGGTTGATCCTTGATGTCAGACAGGTTTCCATATCTAACATTCCTCAAAATTCCAAGCATTTATTTTCTCAGAGCTGATTTCAAAAGCAACCTCAGGACCTTTATTTTGTTTAATCTTTATAATAGAGCCACACTTTGATATTTTAGACATATTATCCATATGTTTCTGTTCATATCTAACCTTTCTTGAGAAAGAATCATTTATTGGCTCTGAATAATAAACTCAGTATTTCCTGGATGAATCAGTGACACAGAATGTGATTATGTCAGTTATGTTCACTCTGTCTCAAAGTGTTCATGTGACATGTTTGTGATCCTGAAAACCTCAGAGTCTTTGGTTTAGCTGTCCTAGTGCATATAAAGTGGGTTAACAGAAGCATTTTTGATGTTTTTCTGAACATGAATTGTGATCCTACCTTCATGTTCTGTGGGAATTATGGTAAATACTAGTTCAAAACTCAAAAGTTGCACATGAATGACCCCTCACGTCATATTTTCCACTGAAGAACTATTAAATACCAAGATGGAAAATAACCTTTGACCTCGTCAACATGGCTGAGAGCAACAAGGGATTCGGGCCAATGATAAACGATGCTTTTATTAACATTCTGCTGCCTGTTAGCTCATGAGTTTTGCACAACTGTAGCATACACAATTGGCAAAAACTAAAAATTTACACACAAAAAATGCTCTACAAGATGAATTGGCTCATCCAAAAACTGTCTTTATCCAAATAGTAAGTGATGTTAAATTGTGTTTCAGACTTTTTTTTATTTTACTGCAACAACAAATGCCCTTGAACATGATGCGCTAATTTGGACTTGACCAGTGGAAAGAACCATCTTCCTGATAGCACATGAAGAGAGCATTAGTCCAAGTTTGTTCCAGGTTCAGAAAGTTTTTGTTTGGAAAATGTCTGTCTGTCTGCTGCCCCCTGGTGGTTGTATCATAAAAGACACATCAGGAAACAACAGAAGCAGGATGTAGAAGACTTTGAATCCTGTGAATGCTCCTGTCATTCATTTTGATCAGATGTGGAATGTAACATTAAGGTTATGAACCCAGATGTTAATTAACACTGTGTGCTATTAACACTTTAACACAGGGGTGTCAAATATGTGGCCTGTGGGCCAAAACCAGCCCACCATTGGTTCCAGTGTGGCCCACAGGATGAATTAGAGATGCTTCTGAAACTCTTTTTAGTTCCAAACTCTAAAATAGTAACAATATTTAGCTTTTTGCTAAATGTTTTGTGCCTTTGGAAATTCACTGAGATCTGTCATAGATCAGGGGGGCACAAACGTGGTGCTGGGGGGCACCAGGTTGCACATAGGGTCCACATAAGTTCACTCATAAGATACCAGGGGCCCACGAGGCTCTTTTACCAAGGGTCAATAATATCACAACACAAAGTTGATTTGTCTAAATTAAAATGCTAAAATGCTCTGGTTTTGCTGTTTGACACTAGGGAAGGAGGCCAGGATGAGCCAGGTACTAGACAGGTACTAGACAGGTACTAGACAGGTACTAGACAGGTAGTGGGTTTAACCCCACGACAACGTCAGCAGAGTCCAGTCATGACAGTAAGAGGAAAAAATATTATTTTCACAAACAATGACACACAAACTTCTGTTTGGCAAATGTGTGTGTGTGTGTGTGTGTGTGTGTGTGTGTGTGTCTGTGGTGGCAGCCCGGCAGTAAAAGATGCAGCGTGGAGCAGAATTTTACCGACCACCTTCTAGTTTGAATTCATTACCTGGATGGACTCCGGTCTGGTTCTTCAGGACTGGAATCAGGGCTGGAGATGTAGACCGGATCCCCCTCCTCAACAAAACCGAACAGAAACAGAGCTACGTCAACAGATTTCAAATCCACATGCAGTTCTGCTTCACTTCTGCAGCAGATGAATTCAACTCATCGTACTGTGAAATTCCTTGGCGTCCCATCTTGATTTTTGAGGATTTTAACCCGCTGGTCGCTTTCTGTCATGCAGAGGAAAAAGCTCTTGATGTTGGCTTGACACTATTGGAAAACATGAAGAGATTTTACATCAAACAAAGAAAAAACCGTTACTTGTACATTTAGAATTACAGACAGGTGAATGAGTGCAGATGCTCCTACACAGGAGCCCAGAATACTGCAGTGGGGCAGTTAATATCCCATCATGCTCTGGGGTTTGTGTAAAGTACGACACAAGGACATTTGATTTAGATTTCAGAAGAAGGAGGAAAACATCTAAATGTTGACAGTTGGTGGAAGCTTCAATTATGAGTACGAACAGTGACCAGATCTAATTTAACACTCATATCTGATGTAAATGATTCATTTGACTGACCCACATGTGCAAAACAACTACGATAAAAACATATGAAACATGGACTCTGATGATGTGCCGTGCAGGATAGACTCTGAGCAGATGATTATTATTACAGAAGCATGAGTGAGTCACAGTTATGATGAATATCAAACCACAATAAAGTCCATTATCAGATTTAGCTCTACATATGGAGGAGGCCCTGATCTAATGCTGCCTTCAAGTGTGATGGAAAAGATGGTAAATGCTAGTTACGAACTCAAAAGTTGGACATGAACACCTCCTCATGTCGTGCGTATAAACCGACACCTTTGGCACAGAAACAAATTCAGATTTTTTTTTGTTGTATGAGGTTCTCAGTCCTAAATGTGATGGTTCTCACTGCTTTGTTCTGCCTCAGCGCCTTCAGGTCCTCCTGGGCTCTGAACATGTCGGCTAAAACCTGATGTTTCTCCCTCCAGTTCAGGCACTCGGCCGTCCGCTCCTGGCGCTCCTTCTCGGCCAGACGCCTCTCGGCCTCGGCCTCCCGCTGAGCCTGGGTGGCCTTTTTGCTCTCCTCCTCCGATGCCGTCGCTCTCCGCCTCGAAGTCATTTCACTGTGAACACAAAAGTGAGATGTCATGTCTTCAGCCCTTCGAGGCTTTTTGTCTCAGTGATGAGAGGTGGAGGTCTGGAGGTCAAACAGACGACCTTTCAGACCAGCTTTGGAGTGAAATCCAAAATGGCAGCTGAGATGCTAGAGGTTTTTATAGAATAGA
>JAPSES010000249.1:12412580-12456249 GCA_029822895.1 Maxillicosta whitleyi
AGTGGAACTCCTGTTTTCTCATATAGTCCATGGACTTTTCTATAGACGTACCTTCAATAGTTCTGGAGCTAGATCCTGAAGAAAACCACCATTAAGGAAATGTGGATTTACACGAATAACTATTCAACAAATAATGGTATCAGTGTTATTCTAATTGCAAAGGGTATGTTTCCCGTGTCAAGAATCAAATAAAATAGATAAAAAACAAATGTGGGAGTAATATTGCGGGGTGTCAGTGCTGCTTGGCAGAGGTTTGCGCTCTCTGAGTGCTTTTCTAGTTTGTTAAATTCATCGTAGAGTGATGGTAACGTGAATGAAAACTTCATCTGAGGTTATGATTTAATCTTTATTTTACAGTTTGTTGCTCGTAGCACTATTGTGAAGATTACGTCATCTGGTTTTAATATATATTGAGGACTTTTCACTTTTATGACCTAGTTTCCAACATTTGCAGTACAAATAATCTATGCACAAACCAATATAATAAGTGTTATTTTGATAATTACATTATTAACAATGTGAAACATATTACATTTCAAAAGTACGCCTGGTTCTGATAGTCCACAGATTATTGTTATATTTACTGCAGAAATACCATATGTTCATTTCTAAATATAGTACACTTAATGAAGAACAGAAACTGATTGAAGATATTTGTCTTGTCTTTTTTTTTTAGCAACAGCATGACAAACTTTACACAATAAAATCTCTGTTTAACAATGAATGCTGTCTCTACTATCTACTGAAACACAGAGGGCTTTCATTTGAAACATTTGGATTTGTACAAAAAATAACTGCATTACTTGTGACCACAATCAAGATCAAAACTAGATTATGTACTAAATAAAGATACATTTGACTTATTTAACAGAGGAAATAAGAAATATTTCAAATAAAGGCCTGGTACTACATGAGCAAATATAATACGCAGCTTTTTGTTCAAAGTAATAAAATCAAGTATTCTCAAAAAATTAAATGCACTGCAGCTGTAAACATTTACAATTCAGTCCTACAGAAGTGTGAGCGATTTGTCTACTACAATACCTGCACATGTACTACGGTGTGTACTTCTCTGTGGTGTAACTACTGTTAATTACAACATTTAACATCAGCTGAGCTGACGGAGAGACACTTACATTAATAAACTTTTCCAGACCAGGAATATTGAGCAGAGTTTCAGATGGAGCTGGATCTTGACTACTCCTCATCACCTGGAGGACATCCCTCAGCACTGCCTCCATGTCCTCCTTCACTTTTGACAGTTCTTCCACTGGTAGTTGTGGAGACAAGAAACAGCCATATTACACATAGTAAATGCATTTCAAAACTGTTTTAATGTGTGTGTAAAATAAACGTCTGTGGAAATCATACAGACAGTAGGGTTTTACTTACATTTAACCTGAAACTGGCTCCTGTGAAGCTCCAGCTCTCTCTCCTTATTGCTCAGTTGTTTTTCTAGATACTCATTCTGCAAATAAATCAACATTTAAAATAAAAACCAAACAACAGAACTGATAAAACTAAGTTCATACCAGAGACAATGCTTAAAAGCTTCATATTCATCAATCTGAATTTCTCCATCTTCACCATTTCTGCACGTTAACGTTTCTGCTAATTCTCTGTTGGCTTCCTTTTCTTTTGTTTTTACTAAACAGGATTAACTATGATCAAATGAAATAGAAAAATCAAAAATAAGTAAAGCATTAAAGCAAGTAAATGTGCAAACAAAGCCAACAGTCATGTGGATAATACATGGACATGATTCAAACCTTTGGCTTAGTCTTGAATTTTCTACTTTTCAAACACAGAGTTTTTATTTGAGTTAAGCTTTTATTGCAGGAGATGGCGTCACAGCTCAGGAGCTTACCTTGTGCCTGATCTCTTCATCCGTGTAGGTGCTGCTGTGACTGAAAGGCTGCCGCAGCGTTCTACTGGGCCTAATGTCTGCGTCCAATGAGCTGGACTGTGGATTTCCTAAAGACACACAAGGTTCTTTACAGTTACACAAATCATAATTAACTAAATGATTAACAATGATTTGAGTTTTTCACAAACAAAGTGGCTGTTTATAGCAGATTTATATTATGATGCAATGTAATGTCTTTCTGCCCAAAGTTTTTAATTTCACTAGTTTTTGCATAAGGTGCAATCAGTTTCAATTACTTAGACTGAAGTTTACTGAGGATTTATCTGAACTTGTTCTAGAAATGTTCAATTTATTTTATTTTATTTCTTTAAATGACAGAAAACACAACATTAGCCCAAACACCAGCTGGCTGTGCTCTGGTAACTTCTGACTGAGCAGCACAGTTTGCATCGTACACACTGGCTGCATGTTGGTTTAGTTTTGTAGTTCTGTTATGGTGTGATCAGTACTAATCTTAATAAATATGAGAAAGGTCCTGAAGTTCCTGGAGCTCTGCAACAAAACATGATATTTTTTTATTCTTGTTTTTAAGATTTATCACACTAAATATTTTTCCCCTGAAAAAAAAAAAAAAAATCAGGCTTAAACAATATATACAATGATTCCTCTCAATCATCACTTTGGACCAACTATAAATTTGTATTTGTGTATGTAGCTACTGGAAACCCCAAAAGGGGAGACAAGGGGTACTGTTTTTGGTTCTGTTTGTTTGTTCAATACTCTAGCAGCAAAACTACTGGTCTGCGATGAACTGGCGGCTCATCCAGGATGTACCCCGCCTCCCGCCCGTAGTTGCTGAGATAGGCTCCAGCCCCCCCGCGACCCCGAAAGGGACTAAGCGGTTGAAAATGGATGGATGGAAAACTATTGGTTGAATCCATCCAAATTGGGTTTATAGTTTGGCAGAGACCCAGAATAGAGCTCAGGACAAATATATATGTAATTGATATGCTGACATCGATGCCAAAATAAGATACAATATGTGCGAGGGGTGGGGTTTGGTGTGACTGGCACCACTTGTTTTATATTTGTCATGTTTTAGTGTGCCTGGGACTTCTCTGGCTCTGGATCCTTTTTCAGTGACTTTGTATGTCCAGTTAACACAGTGTGTAAGAAGAACTCATAGTGACTCTGGTTAAGTGTCTGTCTCTTCACCTTCAGTTTGAACTTCAGGCTGCTGCAGGTTTGTGTTGCTTAAAGGCAGGGTGTCAAACTCATTTTAGTTCAAGTTCCACGTACAGACCAATATGATCTCAAATGGGCTGGACCAGTGAAATATTAGCAAAACTGCCTATAAATAATGACAATTCCAAATGTTTGTCGTTAAGTGAAAAAAGTCAAATGAAATAATGAAAATATTTATATTTTCAAATTGTCCTTTCACATAAAATGTGAATACCCTGAAAAAAACTGAAATTTCTTAACAACATTTCTTAATACCATTTTAATTTTAACAATATTATGCCAGACCTTTTCTCCTTTTAATTTTTACTTTACAACTTACACATCACATTGGATCTACAAAGGCACAAAATACTTACAAACAGGCAGAATATTGTGAAACTTTTGGGAGATTGGAACTAAAATGATTTTGATAATCTTGATAATATCTTCAGTGTAATTTTTGCCCTTCTCAAACTGATCCCGCAGGCCAGATTGGAATCTTTGGTGTGCCGGTTTTAGCCCACGGGCCGTATGTTTGGCGCCCCTGCTTTAAGGGGTGGAGAGGGAACGAGTTTCAAACAAAGCTACAGAGAAGTCATGGGGTTCCACTGCATTCACTCAGAAGGTTTGTTTATAGCGCAAAGGTTTGGACATATCTATGTATAATTTTTACATCAGTTTGACATTTTTTCATGGATGTACTCTTACTAAAACCACTCCCTCTATTCATCCACTCTCTAACTCAATCAGAGCTTTCCCACTGTTAAAATAATCATATAAATAATATTACATATAACGTTCATAGATGCACAGTATGTCATTTCTGTTGCTAGGCTTCTCTTAATCACAATAACAGCAATTGGATTAATAGCACTTCTCATCTACTGTTTACATTTTACATTTCACAGTAAAAGCCTTACACATGTACATGACTGAGTTTAGTCACTCACTTCTCACTTGATTTGATTGAAATAACTCAATGAAATAGATTTCAGTTTTAGTCATGTTATGTCATTATGAACAGGAAAAGACTGACCAGATGCTCAAAGGGAAAAAAACAAACAAAAAACATTACAGCAGATCAATTACTCCTGTTGGAAAAAACTGATCAGATGTTCAAAATCACATTCTAAGGAGGATGGTCATTTTTAGCATATAAGACCTAAAATTCAGATACTGGACTTTTTAAGACCAGGGGAAATTCTAATTGGACCTCTTTTAAACACATGACAGACAAATATCTTACTGAGGTACTCTAGATATTTTATGTTGTTTTTGTTTTTCCTTTAATAATTTGTCAAAACTATTTATCAGAAGAAAAAAAATTGTCAGAAAAAAGCTGTTAACTGGTATTTAGCCATGCAGGAAGTTTGGAATGTATTGACATATCTGCCCAAACCCTCAGGCTGGCATTTGAAAACATCCTCAGGTAATCTGTCCTCTGTGATTTTATCTCGGACTAAAAGTGTTCCTCTAACATGTGGCGGCATTACAGTGTGGTTTATCAGTCACCTCGTTCCTTCACCATGCGTCTGATTTGTTTCTTCAGCTCTAGTCTTTCCTCTTCCAGCCGTTCAATCTGAGAAGACCCGCAGCAGTGAAGTGAAAGAAATCACGTTAGAATTTAAAGACTGAAGCCGTAAAAGCCAGACTTATGACTGTGTCTGTGTCTCAACTCTACCTCTTTTGTGAGGACCTGGTTTTCAGCTTTGTACTGGCGTTGTCTGAGATTGTTGACTCGCCTGAATTCCGTCAAATCCACTTCCTGCTTTGGTTCCAGACCTTCGTTATCATTAAAAGAAAGATTAAAAAAAAACAATAAACAAAAGTAGAATTAATTTCCACTACTCCAGGTCAGTCTGTGTGGTCTAAACACATTGACAGTTGGAAACTGACCTAGTTTTTCTCTGAAATCCTCGTTTTCATCCAGGAGGTCACTGATTCTCATCTCGAGCTGGTTGATCTCTTTGGTCATGGCCTCTGCTTCGTGATCTCTCAGTCTAATTTCATTTTTACACTCTTTGATCTCAACAATAGCTTCTTCCAATCCATAAGTGCCCTGTCGTACAAAAACAGGACCGTGGTTACATACCCCAAAAAAGCATTTATTGTCTCACATTCTTTTTCTTGTTAATTCAAATTGTATGCTGTTTTTTTTTGGGAATTCAGGATGTGATTATGCACGGTGAAAACAAGCACTTAGCTTGTAGACCCAAGTGCACTGATCACACCATAGTCACATAGACCATTTAGCATCTCTTTTAAAAGTAGGAGCAAACAGGAAGGAGACAAACATACCATCTCTGATTCCTGGAAGTTAAGTCTCATTTAATTTGATTTGGATTGTAAAAAAAAAAAAAAAAGAAAGAAAGAAAGAAACAGAGCTCGAAGGAAAACAGAAAAGGGTAAAGAGGGAATTGTACACTTACAGCCTCATACTGGGTTAAACGGTTTGACGCCTCAATGAGTGCTTTGTCTTTTTCCTCAGCATGATCTTCAGCCAGCTTCCAGGCCTGCTCTGCTTCCATCGCTCTGGTCTCTGCAGCTTCCAGCTTGGACTTCAGCTCTTCCATCTTTCTCTGCTGGATGACTGATGGAAGGCCTTCAACAAGAAAAGGAAACAGAAGTGAGATCAAAACATCCCAGAAGTCAGATTTCACTTCAGTACAAATTTGTGGTAACTGTGTTGTTTATTGACTGTGCAGCTTTATATTTATCTTCCCCTACACCTCAGAGATAAATACTTTCCTCTTCTGATCCAAGAGAGTTTTGTCCATCAGGTTGTCAGGATGCTGAACTCCGCCCCCGCCCCCACCACTACACCCACACATTTACACAAGAACCCATCTCAATGGTTTTTGCACAAAAGACAGTACATCCTGTGATATGTGTATGTGTGCACTTCATGGGGAAACTCGAAATTTCATAATACTCTGTGTGATGACAATAAAGGTGTTCTATTCTATTCTATATTCTCACATTAGTTGCTGGCTGTTTCTGCACTTCATAAAAACACTGCCCTAGTGCTGTTGAGAAATCTGCTGCTGTTTGATCCCATTATGCACCTCCTCACCTCACAGCCATTACTCTAGTCCAGTACTGCTGCTGTAAGTAGACTGACATATACACATTGTATTCATATGTACTTTATTCTTTATATTACTTATTTATTCTTATTCGTGCTGGCATCTTTTCTAACATGCACGGCATTTAACAAGGTGAGAAAGTAACAATATATCCAATGTCTGTATGTACTGTGCATCTAGTTTTTTTTTATCTTTGTCTGACAGCATCACTTATTTACTTAACAAATTTTACAAATTTGTTTGGTCAAAATTTAACACAAAGTATTTTTTTATCACAATGTTTTGTTGTAAATTAATCTACCTAGCAGTGATAGGACATTTTACAGAAATGATTGGTAACAGAACTTGATACAGGTCCTGTTTCCTAAACTGTAAATAATGACTATGAGTGAAAATGTTTTGTAATAAAGAGAAAGACATGTATTATGTGTTTCCAGTGTAAAGTTTTCTGGTTTCTGATCTAACCTGCTTCTGTTGGTGTCTGTTAAGGTTAGTTAGCGGTCAGGACGCACCTCTGTCAGTCTTTGGAGACGTCCGTAGCTCTTCAATGAGTTGAGTGTGCTTCTCCATTTCACTCGTATATTCCTCTACCTGGTCACTCAGCATCTTGATTTGATTATCTCTGTCCTGGACAGCCTTTGGGACATTCACCAACAATGTGATATAATTAGATCAGAGGCGATAAACAAATGACCTGTGGGTCAAAACCACCTGCCAAAGGGTCCAATACGGCTGGTGGAATGAATTTGTGCAAAAATTACACTGACGGTATTAACGTATTAACAATCATTTTAGTTCAGGTGCCACATTCAGCCCAATTCCATCTCAGGTGGGTCAGACCAGTAAAATACAATCATAATAAATATAAAGACTGAAAACGTTTTTCTCTTTTAGTGTAAAAAAAAGAAAAGAGAAAAATTAGATGGCAATGTTTACATTTCCAAATTATCCTTTAATATCAAATGTGAACAACCTAAATAAACATGAACAACCTGAAATGTGTTAAGAGAGGTAAGTGTAAATTTATCAATATTCCAGTTATTAGTTGTGTTTTTGTACATCTACTGTGATCTGTAAGTTATAATTTACAGGTGTAGATGATAAACTGAGACATAACGTTGTTAAAATAACACTTTTTCAAAATAATAATTTCAGTTTTATTTGCATTTTTTAAGGAATAGTTTAGAAATGTAAATATTGTCAGATGTAATTGAACTTTTTCACTCTAAAAAATATAGAGAACAGTTAGGTGCTGACATCTATATTATAAAACCTAAATGGCATCTGTGTGTGGCCGGAAATTCACACAAAATCTGGAAAGAGCTGACTGCTGCAGTTTGGCACACTTCTGTATTTTTGGTCAAAGAGGAGACTAGCAAAAACGACAAGTTGGTAGGACCAATATTTTGGTAGATATTAGTAATTTTGGAATACAATATCCTGACAATCATGTTGCTATGGCCAGAAAGCTTTGGCGGTAACTGCTTGACAAATGTGGTACAGCATGCACAAATACACAACAGCATAAAAACTGCCACATCTAGAACCCATGGGTTATATACACACACACACACACATATATATATATATATGTATATATACAGTATAGTCTACTTCAGGTCATTTTGGGCTGAATGTGGCCCCTGAGATAAAATGAGTTTGACATGCCAGAATTAGAGGATTTCTGAAGCACAATATATTACTATTATTTTGAGAATAAAATATGAAATGAACAAAAAGGGGGAGGGCTAAGGATGAATAGCACAACAGATGTTGAACATAAAACAAAAAAACTTACAGCACAGAGTTCATATATGACCTGGCCCAAGGCAGCAAAGAACAGATGACATGCAAGAGGATGAAAACAAATGTAGAAAGTAGGAAACACAACAGAAATACTAGAAAAGAAAAAAAAATCCAGATTGAGGACTATTCTGAAGCACACAAAAAATGCTTACAGTATAGTTTGTGTACACTTTTCCACTGATGCAGCTTTAATTTTTTCTTATTTTGCCTGTAATATCATACAGTATGCTCAATCTGGACTCAAGCTTCTTTGACATATTTACCATCAACACTTTCAGCAGGAACATCCTTCCCTCCATACATGCCACAAAGTACAAGTACAAGTACAAGTACAAGTACTGACAATTGCAGCAAATGCATTTCACAACCTCAGTGTTCAGGGGGAGGGACTACCAGATGTGGCACAGCATACTTTGATACTATTAAACTACTTCAGCAGTAACTTGGATTCAGATGGCTGCTCAAGTATCATCTCACATAAAACATTGAAAGTATAAGCATTTCCACTAAAATCCAAACAAGTCTGCAGATATTTTAGCAGGTAAAACTCAAACGTGAATGTGAGTGCTAATGCTGCACCATTTATAAGTGCACAATGGCTGAGGTGAATGGGAGAGAAAAAGCCTGTGTGAAATCCACACAGCATACAAATAAATACAGCATGTGCACAATCTACTACATGAAAATGCACTAAAAGAAAGATAAATGTTTACAGTAATTAACAGTAAAGTAGTGGTTTGCATTCTAATATGTTTGGAATGACACTTTGTGTGTGTGTGTGTGTGTGCACCAAACACTGACTCAATCTACTCAGAGGACGTAAGGTTAAGTTCCTTTTAAATAAATTGTGTGTGAAAATACACTGTAGTCCACATTCCACACGTGCATGTTAATAGATTGTATTTCTCCAGACCTGCTGTAAGGCAATTATGTTGGTTTTGTCCAAGTCCATCTGAGCTGAACGCAGTTTTTCCCTCAGATCGCGGATCATCTGCTGGTACACCAAAATGTCATCATCCTTCCCAGACAGGACTCTCTAAATTCAAGAGGACACAAAAATATGTCAGTGAAACAGTACAGTTGGTTATGATTTGCTTTATATTTGTATTTACTTCCTTGGACCAAAAAGCCAAAGAGACTTGTTTTTATAATATTTATTTTCCTCTTTAGACTTCTTTTAAACCTCTGCTGTGTCGTACTAACTGTATCTGACGTAAAACACACAAGAGTGATCTTGTTTTGAATTTAAGGCATTTGATCAACACCCACCTTCCACTCCTCTACTTTGGCATTGACTGCTGCCATGATCGGATCATTGTCGTCTGTCATGCCTTGAATCTTTTCTGACAACTCTCTGACCTGCACAATAAAGACACACATTTACTGATCTCTTACACAATATTATGAAGACAACATCAAACATTCAATACAGTAAGAGAGGTATCACTGTATCTATTTTGAAATCCTCCCATGTGCTATATACAGGGTTTTCCACATGGATTTGGAAACAGAAAACTGGTAAAAGTCGTGGTTAGTGTCCACAGACACACCCCATGGAGAAATATTTTATACTTTAAAGACAACATTTAAGTGCCTCTGGTATAGTGTAATTGTATATTTCAATTATTTTGAACACAGCCTTAATTGATGCACATTCTAATGAGATCATCTATTAAACAGTAAATATGAAATGAATAAGAAATAAAGTGTAAAAAAGTACAGCTTGAGTCATTTCATACAACTTAATTATTCACTGAATCCACAAAACATGTGCATTATCATGAGATGTATTGTTTTGGACATGAAATTGCCTAGATATAATTTCACCTGGTATTAATAAAGTATTCTCACTCTGATAGATCAATAGTTTGGTCATATTACACAGTACATTTACTGACTAATTAATACCTGTTAATCAAACCACTCTTATTACAATCAAACTTAACATAATCAGTTGGAAAATAGCCAGTATTTATGAAAATCTTTGCAATCCAGAGGCTGACAGCATTTCAGGATTCCCATGAGATCAGAGTCGATTTAACTATTCATGATCATGACTGGGGTATGATGGGAAAAAAGTAGTAATATTAATCATAGAGTTTGTCCGTCTGTCCATCCGTCTGCATTCACAGACAAACCAGTTGTTGTATTGGAACTTTAAAAGAACTTTCAGAAAACCTCAGGTTCTCCAAAATCAAATGATGTGTGTTCTCAATACTGACAGCTAGAATAAGAGACAAAAGCAAAAGGCACCCCATAAACTGCTCTGGGTCTTTAACACTTCAGTCAGAACAGCATAAAATATAAAAATATGTGGACTAACCCACTCCAATTCAGAGTGAGAAAAGAAAAAAAACATATATAGTGAGTTAAAACCCTTTACTTGCAGTTTTGCGTGGTCCCTCTCTTTCCTGAGCTGATCCATGATGGAGTCCGTCTGCTGCACAACAATCTTCATCTTGTTGTACTCATCTGTCATCTTCTCCATCTCCTTCACCGACTCCTCCAGACTTTTCTGCATCTGTTCATTTTGTGTTCTCAGGTATAAGACTTCATCCTCAGATCGCTTACCGGTAAAAGAAAAAAAATTATCAATTCACTTCAACAAAGTAACATACTTTTACATGCGACAAAACAGTAGTACAAGCAAGTCAAAATATTAAAACCAGGTGTAAGCCATAAAAATAAGCACTACAACGTGAAAATGTGACCTGAAATCTAGACTGTTCTTTCATGTTTTCCACAGATTTAAAGGAGTTCTTTGCCAATACAAATCTTTGTAGTTCTTTATTCTGTGCTGCCAAACTTGTCAAATTGCCTTACTCACCAGTATAAGACAACAAAAGCACCCAAGTACCTGAAGGTCTTCTATATACTGGCAGATTTCACGATGGGCTGCGTTGAGCTTCCTGAGGGTCTCCGCATTCTCTTCTCGAGAAGGAACCGGCTCCTTCTGGTCCAGTTCTGATCGGTAGAAGCTGACATCCTGATTAAGCTGCTCATTCTGTTGCAGTACAGAAAGTTTCATTTTACTGCTTTACTCTCAGAAAAAAACAACTTTATCTAACTCTAGACACACCACATTTCATTTGGTAGATAGGAAAGAAGGTAGTGAAATAAAGTCAACAATGGCCCAACAGAAAGATGCATCTCATAGATGTGTTTTCTTCTTGTTTCTAATGAAAGGTCAATCCGTATTTTGTTTGTAATACACTTCATTAGGTCAAGTAAGCTTCAGAGACTGACGGTTAAACTCTGTAATAATGGAAATATAACAGAGTGCAGTCCTCATTAAAACTCAGTTTCATTCTATACAAATACCATCAAACTTAGAATTATTTTTAAAAACTAAAGTCTTATCTTTACTCAACTACAGTCCTATATTTCTTACCTCCCTCTTAAGGCTCTTTATCTTTGGTGATGGAAAGAAAGAGGAAAAGGAATGATGAATTTTGATAAAAGCACACATGCACATGAGACTAGACTAGCAGATGAAGTGAAGTGAGTGAAAAAAAGAGGAAAGGGTGAAATAATGCTGAGGATGAAGTGATGAACTGGCTGTTGCATACCTCTCTTTTCAATTTGCGAACTTGGGCTTCAGCCTCCTCTGCTCGTGCAGCCAACTGTAAAGAACACAGGGTGTACAGAACACAGAGACGCAACGATAATTTACCATTACCAGATGCACAGCACATTCTTACCTTGAACATACCATCTAGTACCTTCTATATATCCTTTATATTTTGCATACATTTCTTCAATCAATCACAAAATTATTGCCGTTAAAAATGACACTTCATTTACAAAATGCATTTTGTAACAGGACCCCCAGAAGCAGCTTATAAACTGGGGCCCTCAAACTACAGCACAATCTTCTGGGTGCTCCTATGAAGCTGGTCCCTAAAAACAGGACGGGGGGGCTAAAAATTCAAACCAGATGTGGACTAATAATAAAGATGTAGACAAATTATGAAGCAAGTTTAGAAGCACTTTGGGTGTATTTTAAAAATAAATACTTACTAGGATAAAATAGAAAGATATTTTTATATTATTTTAAATTACATTTAATACAAAAACTCACTTGTAACAGTCAAAAAGACACGAAAATTACACACTACTATTTTTTTTTTTTTTTAATAATATTTCTTTATTATCTCACAAGTACATTTTGGTAATTTAACTAATTATCCAAGGCAGAGTGTTTCACAAAAATGACTGCTGTTGCAAAATAATCTGCGATTTACACATGTGTAACTGCGCAGGATTCATATGTAATACAAGTGGACACAATGGTTTACATACAAAACCAGGAATGAGATGAAGATTCATGAAAAACCTGCATGTCTGGATTATAAAAACCAGTAGGATCGACACATTTAACATAGTATCTTTATTTATAACCATATACAAAATCATTTACAGCCATGTTTTCAGATTTAGGTAGTTTTTTATGTCCCGGTATTGGTCCAATTTTTGGCCCCGATATTTTATTAAAAATTAATTAATTGTGGGATGGTTCAGAGCAAGAGTATAATTTTTTTTGCATTTATCTGAGGTCATCATTAGGTATGTCCTGGGGAGAATTATTCAACATTTACCTTTTATTATTGGGTCAAAAAAGCTGTCAAAGTGCCAGGTACCAAAATGCACCCAGTTTCAAAGAAGCACCCACCTGTGGTATAGAGACGGCCTTTTTTATATCCAGTATTTTTTTTTTTTATAGTTTTTGATTATTACCAGAATCTTTCAGTATACATTTTCAGTATAATTCTCATGTGATAGTTTATATACACAATATTTCTTGTGCACTTTAAGAATCTGCTGTGAAACAGAGCAGGGCTGCTAAACTGATTTTCACTGTTACCGTTACAGAAACAAAAAATATATATTGGATTTTATTATATTTTATAACTCAAAGAAGAGCAACTGAAAGCACCACAATAGCATAGAGATTGCACCAGCTTTGGATTTAACATATGATGGTCCTGATGAAAAAACATCAGAGGTTTATTTTATGAAATTGACTTTACATATTTTTACAACATATTATTAAAATTAAACTTTCTACAGTTCAGTAAAACCAGTTGAAATCATCTCTTTTCACAGCAAAAAGCAGAGGAACATTACTTCCCTTGCAGGTAATTAGAAGGATGCACCAGCACAATGTCACTATGGCATGTACAAACCAGCCTTGGGCTTATGGGAAAAGTGCACATACCTCCTCATTTGTTTTCCTCTCCTTGCCCATTTCTTTTTTCAGCTGGGTCACCTCCTTTTCCCTCTGCTCCAGTTGGGTTTCAAGCTGCCGAATCTCATCCCTCAGGAAGCGAGAGTCTGGGCCTGTGCCGGTGTGCTGAGCCACGCAGACCAAAAACAACACAAACAAAGATGCAAATAACACACAGCCAAAAACCTGTTAGTGCTCAATATCCCCATCTAGTCTCAACACTAACTAGTTCCTTAGACTAGTAAGATCTAAAACATGGATTATTTTTCTTGTTCCAAAGCAAACAGGGCATGAGCCAATTCTTATTCCACAAATAATTAAAATAACAAAAATAATAATCAACTCAACACTAGTGCTGGCTGGAGGCAAGGAATTACTACGAGGAATTAACTGTAATCTTCTTAGGTGCTGTCTTTCAGTGGTCAGCACAGCCAATCCCTTTGCAGGCGGAGATTCACCCTCTGATTGGCTAAAAGACGTGTCTGTGAGTCACTAGAAGTAAATAAGTAGTCCAGCGATATTAGGCCATTTTTCGCCAAGGTCGGAAAAAATTAGTAGAAAGCTGAAAATTGCAGGGTCGGATCCTTTAACCATCCCAAATAACAAACTAATAGTCCCCATGTGTCCTCCTTGAGCTTTCACCGCTATGACATCATAACGTCATAGCTTATATTTACATAAGAAATGGCCTCATATGGATATATAATTCAGTATACAATGGTATACGATTTGATTATATTTTTATTATATGACCATACAGTGCATTGGAATATTGGTGCAAGCATTTAACTAAAGAAAAAAGCCTGATATTATAATGTCTTAACCACGTTATGATGTCACCATGTTGCATTACCACATAAACAGTCATTTCTAGGGATTTTAGCTAGAATGTGGAAGAACCCAAAAAATACTCATCAAAAGAGGACATTATACCCTCAAGGACAGGTGTTCCACACAATTTTTCAAATTTGGGGACGTGTTCACAATATACATTTTTCTTTTCATAGATTTTCAGTATAGCATCACAAAAAAAGGCATATCATGACACTTTACATTACAGGTGGTCTAAACCAGACTCATAAGCTGAATTCACAGACACTATGTATTATTATAAAATAAATATGTATTTAGATCCACAACAAACAAGGGGAGCCAAGTTTAACTATTCAAAGCTCTTTCAAAAAACTTGTTTTGTGTATGTACATTTTGTATCTATTTTCATTTCATGCAATTTTTGCTACACGACACAAACTACCTAGTGTTGTACAGAGAATTTTACCTATTGTAGCAGATTTGATGTGAAGCTTTTGTTTACACTACACAGCTATTTTTACTGTTATTCCTCATATATGCTATCAAAACTGATTAAACCATTTGTTTTCATATAATTCAAGCCTTTTCACTTTGGACACAAAAATATTTGCATCACACCAATGACACCTTTGTAAGTGAAACAACAGAATACTGAAACCATCTGTGATTTAACTGACAATACAAACACAAGAATAACTAAAAAAAAATTAAATAGATCAAAAGCTATATTGCAACAATTAGCATTACATCACCCAGCCCTCACCAGAATGTATGAATTACATTCATCATTTTATACAATTTATTATAATTCAGTAAAGACAAACCTTTCGCTCTTGTTCCAGCCTGTTCACCTTGGCATGTAGTTCTTTTTCTAAAATCCAAACCAGAAACAGCAATGCAAACAATGTTAAAGAATGATACATTTCGCAAAAAGTTTGATTTCTCTCCCACACGTACCAGTTTTGGCATGTTCTTCGCCCATGTCTTCAATGAATTTGTGAGAAATAGCAACCTCCCTGTCCTTGAACTAGTAGAAAGAAAAGGGTAAGTCAATTATGCTCCAAATGATGACCATATTGTTTCTATGGCAATATTTCAAGCAGCAATTATCCACCAGAAATAGCATCAAGGTTAATGACATGAATTAGACACTCAATATTGTTGCCTCTTGTTGCAGATTAGTAATGGGACTGTTGGAAAGGACACTAGTGATACCAATAAAGTAGCATTTTATTGTTGTAGGAACCTTAAAACGCAGGACATCACAGTAAAAACTAAACACATTATTAAGCAAGGAATACACATGTGGCAGCTAATGTAAGGAACACAAGATCATACTTTCTAATCCAAGTTAAAAATCCCAGTACATTTTTTTTTTTTTTAACCTATGATGCCAGAGGACAAGGCAGGCTATTACATGAGATATGTTTCCATGAATAACAGTGTCTTTGTTTTACCTCAAAATAAATACTCTACAACTTAAAATGTAGGGGGAAAAAACTATTACAAATATGCATACAATACCTTTAGTAGAGCCTGACACAGTCTGAAGACTTGTATAATTTTCTCTGGGGTTTTATCCTTCACCTTCCAATCTTCAGTCTATATAAAAAGACATTATGTGAAATACACACATTTAATAGGAGAGACATGACAATGGTAGTATGTGGCTGAACAAATCAGTTCAAATGTATTGAACAATGATGTTAAATTCTAGGCCATTACCGAAACGAACATGGTGAAGACCTCGTCCACTTTGGGTTTATCAAACTCCTGGAGGGCATCTGGATCTATTCTGCTCACTTTATCCCATTCCAGAGCAACAGGCATCTTGTCTCTTGCGTGTACGTGAGATTGTAACCAGGTGTGCACTGTAGAGCGGCATTTAATCTACCAAGGGCTGTCTGTGGCTGGTGAGAGTAGGAGACAGGAACAGGTATCCGGCGGCTTCCATAATGCAACGCTTTGGCTGCTAGGTAACAGCTGGTAGGTACCTTTCACTGCTAAGTTGCCGGGGAAGCTAGCTAGCTTGGTTAATGATCTACAAGTAACGTAATCTTACAAGTGAAACTAGCAAGATATTATACCGATAAATGAACGTATCGTGGATATAATGTTGTCACAATAATTTCATCAACAGTCGTACTAGTCGCAGTAACTTTAGCATCTCAAAGTTTCACGCCTAGCCTTGCTAAGCTAATGTTTAACTTGCGCGGTCACCTCTACACCGGAAGTAATAGGGGTGGTGTGTTGTAGTACGTTTGGGGAATGTCGGTTCATGAATTGTGTACTAGCTTAACCTACGCGTGTGTCTAACCAATCATTCCAGGTGTTTGATCAAACACATCTGCACTCGCCATTTGCTGTGCGATAGACACGGTAGGTCAGACGTTCCATAAAAAGCATCTGCGGTGACCCTTTTGTAGCTTCTAGAACAGTGGTCAGCTAGCTAAAATTAGCTGCTGAATTAGCTTTATGTTTAGCTAGCGTTAGGTTGCAATCCTCTAATGTTGATTATTCCTTTTAGTCTCATTGTGCTTTTGGGTACATGGTGCAGCGACATTATTAATTTTATTCACCACTGGTCTGTCCATTGTTTTTACTTGGCTGAGCAGTACTAGATATACTAACCTTGTACACTGCTAGTAAAGTACATCCTCCTTTGCTTTAGATGTGTGCAGCTGTCACTGAACCGTTTATGGTGCTGGAGGAAGTATTCAGATCCTTTACTTTGTGCTAACGCCTCACTAAAACCACAAACTCAACTTCAAGTAAAAAGTCTCCATTCACAACCCCACAGAGGTCCAAAGTAAATGTTGTCAGAAAAATGTCATTAAAGAATGAAACATCGAAGGTGTTGTGCAGTGAAACCTAAAACGTGGGATGTTCTGGATTCATGTTGTTACTGCTTTAATGTGTTCGTAGTATTATAAATTGATTTAAACTAATTCATACACGGATGTCTTGTTTAAACTAGTATATAAGTGGAAAAGATGAATATCTTAAAAGTAACTCATGGTGTCAGAAAAATGTAGTATAATAAAACGCATATTGTATATTATATTGAATTATATTGCTAAAGAGGATAATTCTACAATAAAACTACCACAATTTTAAACACTACCCTTATAAGTCTTGGACTCTGCACCAAAAAAACATTATGGCCATGACATAAGCCAAATAAACGCAGAGCATTAAGAATTAGTTTTTGCTTATCTAATTGCTCCACTTGGTCCCAGTGCACTTCAACAAGTATGCCTTTTTTTGTATTAATGTATGCCTTGAAGCTTATTAGGTGTTTTCAGCTGAGTTTTTGTAGACATACACGATAAATATGTTTCAGAACTATGTTAAATTATATTTACAAGGGAAAATCATTGTAGTAAAATAATTATTTGCTAGACTTGTCATCATATTAGTTACTTTGTTTATTGTTGCCTTAGGGAAATTTGTCTTCACAGATTTTATACATCTCCTTTTCTCGGCATAATAAACAGGCAAACATTTCAGTGCATCCATGTAACATTAGATTTCAACATGCATATTAAAGGCATATAGAGGACAGCATATTAATGCACACATATCATAGACACATAGAGAGGAAAAAGACATCATTATTACAACTTTTAAGTGTGGGCTTTTGCTGTGCATTTCTACCCTTTGTATCCATTGCATTGAATATAAACAGGTAAAAAAAAAAAAAAAAAACCTGTCTGACACGAATTGCACAAAAAACAGAGATACCGGGATATTTTGGATATAGGCCTATATATATAGTTCATAGAATGCTCCCAAAATCTGAATATCGGCATATCCCCAATGTCATAATCAGAACATGCTAAATTCACAATAAGGCTTAAATGGGAATATGTAACAGAATATGAACTTTATTCAACCTGTATGAAATTATGAAAAACTAGTATATTCAGAATAGGTGTGATGGGTTTTTTTTGTGTACATTTGAAAATTTTGACATTTGGATGTCATTTTTTTTTTTTTTACTGAACACTGCTTTGTGATATCTTGTTATTTTTGTGTTACTCATGAGTTTGATAATTTTTATTTCACCATTGATTCTCTTTCTGTGCAGTGATCAATGACGGCTTTGGTCAGCCATGGCTGCCGTGTCATGGAAAGAGATTTTACTTTTGACTGGACTGGTGGTGGGCTGCTACTGGAACAGTTTGTCATGCGGTTTTGTGTTTGACGATGTATCTGCCATCCTTGACAACAAGGATCTGCGTCCCTCAACCCCTCTCCACAACCTCTTCCTTAATGATTTCTGGGGTACTCCGATGGCTGAGGTAAAGGATGCTCTGCTACTTTATTAGTTTACTACATAGAATGCATTTGTGAGGGTGTATGGAGAATTCTGCTGTATATTATTTCAACAAAATTAGGTTTTTCATAGTGAATTCAATTTCAGGAGTCATTTGAGAGGCTGTAAAGCCTCTTACTCATCTGTCATGCATCTGACAGAATGTTTTCTTTTCCCTCTACAGGAGCGGAGCCATAAATCTTACCGACCTCTGACCGTTCTCACCTTTCGGCTGAACTACCTCTTTAGTGAGCTCAGTGCTTCATCCTACCATCTCCTTAATGTCATATTACACGCAGTAGTTTGTGTGATTTTTTTGCGAGTGTGTCGTTTGTTCCTGGATAAGACGTCAGGTTTAGTGGCAGCATTGCTTTTTGCTGTACACCCCATCCACACGGAAGCTGTAAGTACACCAATGGCATGTTGTGTATTTTAAGGTAGAAAATCTTTACTGTGTTAAGACTTTCAACCTGCCTTTAATTTAATCATCCATTAGTCCTGTTGAACTGAATACTGAAGAATGCACATGAAGTACTGTAATATTTTTATGTACAGCACTGGAACAAAATAGAGTATGGATGGTCACAAGCTTGTGTTTTTGCTGCAGGATTAATGTCATTGAAGATAAGGGATTATGACACCAAATATTAGTTTGTGGTCTCTTATGTCGAAATATTAGTAGGGCTTTGTTTGAAAATGAGTGCAAGTCTGTTTTCAAGGTCTCACAATACTTCATTTTATACACACATGCACACACACACACATTTTCTGCAAATAAATGATTCCTTTACAATATTGTTACTGGCAGACAGTTGAAGTTGAACATAAATGTTGTCAATAGTTTGTACAATGAACCACCAGTGGTTTCACCTCTTTATTTTCAGAGCTGTACATACACTGTGTGTGTTTATAAAACAGAGAAATGAGTAGGAAATCACTCCTCCACCAGTTACTTCACATGGAAAAAAAATACTTGCTTCATTGCTCCAACATGCCTGCTATCATCAACTCAAAGTGCTTCAAACAGACAGACAGTGCACACATGCACTGAAATTTAAAAAAGGTGAAGAATTTGTCAGAAATGAAAATATTGTACAAAGAACACATAAAATACTGTGAAACAAGGACAATGACACATAAAAGAAAGCATTTAAGATATCTGAATATGTTAATAAGTGTAATCACATAATTTGATTGCCTTTTAACTATAATTAAAGGGGAAAAAAATGAATATGTGACATAGTCTGTGATCCACAAGTGACCTGCAGCAACTTTGGAAGTCAACTATTCTCATTTCTCCTAAGCAGCCATGCAGATCATTCTAGACAAAAGCATCTGTAGATTAGATCTGAAGATCAGCTCAGTAGATTATGATTGATAGTCATGGTTGTGACAATAGTGACAGGTTTTTGGCTTCCTGTTCAGCACCAGTGCATTACTGATTCTGCGGGCCAGATCAAGTAGTGCCATGGGGACGCATTTCATGTTCAATAACTGTGTTGAAAACTAAATAACTGATCTCCATGTTTAATGCATGTATGAATAGGTCTCAGTAAGTACTTTCATGTGACACATGTAACAATTTACAGAAATAGAATTTTGGGGTAATTATACTTAATTTACTGCTGCATGACACAAGGACTCAAAATGAACTTTTTTTTTTTTCACTTTACGCAAATGTACATAACATGTTCTCATAAGAAATTGATACTAAATGAAACATAGGGCTTTAGTTATAATAAACTACAATTTTGATCAATATTGGTTCAAAATGTTTAAATTATACATTTTTATGAACACAAATATGTTGTGACACGAGGACAGCAGTTTGTACCTTTGTTTAGTATCATAATAAATTGCTGACTGGAACTAAAATGCCACAAATATGCTAATAAACTTTTATTAAACATACAAATTACAATTGAAGTGATACATATACAGCTAATGGCAGAGCATATTTTGCAAATAATTGGATTGTACATAACCTTTCTACGTTCTTGTATTGTTGAATAAATAGTTCCTACAAATTCACTCTATTAAAATATTGATACAAGAAAGAAAAAATATTATTATTATAAAGTAATCAATACATTTACATATTTTAGTACTTTTTAGATTTAATTTTACATTGATTATATCTTTATTTCTTTCTACAAGTGATACCAAAATTTTATAAACAGTTCCATAAAATAGAGTTCTTCAGCTAAAAAATGAGCCTATTTAAGAAATAATAAGGGAAACTTAACTTTTTGACAGTGATGTTCACTTTCACTTCATCTGGCTCATACATGACCATCACTGGACAGAATATGGTGCCACTGCCTTAATATAGGGTTCTTGTGCAGGTCTTGACAGTTTTAAGAACTATGGACTTTTAAAATGCTGTTTTCAAGACCTTCAAACATCTGGAATTTTGTGTGAAAGCCTGAATAAAGTATGGAAAAAATTCACATAGTTCAATGTTAGAGTATGCTCAAAGGCACATAATCTTATAAGATAAGAAATGCATGAGGGAAGCGTATGAAAACTTGATATGATTTCACTAGACGTTCAGTACTGGAATGATTCTAGTGAAACTTTTTTTTTTTTTGGTGATATCCATGCACTTTTGTAATTGTTCTGATTTTGAAAATATTTCTGTCAGTAAAACATAATTTACTGTGAATTATACATAAATACAGTTACACAATTATAAAATGAACAGGTACAATCTCAACCAAAAAAGTAGCAACAGAAGTTTGAAAGTACATAAAGTCAAAGTCTTGGGGGAGAAAATAGCTGTTTTGAAAAAGTCAAATTTTTTATTTGGATAAAGAGCAAGTACCCTGTAATAGTAACACTGCTACAATGGGAAGTCTTAATTTTTGTATTTTTTTTTTTTCATGTAAGTTTAGAAGTGACATGACATCAGGATATTGGAAATCATTTAATGTCAGTGTGATTTTCCTGATTAAATAAAGTTTAAAAAAAAAAAACAACACTTTTATTCATTGAGATATTTGTTACTTTGGTGTAGATGTTCAGGTCAACAGTTGCAATATAGACAAACAGTGTCTAATTATATGGAATGTAGAACATTAATATCAGCTGATTATTTTTCCCCAATAGAAACCAGCATTTTATCAATCTTTTAAAAAAAATGACTATCCTTCAAAGTGTTTAAATACAAGAATGTTCTTGTGCATTCCATAAATCTAGTTTGAATTCTAATTATACAATAACATCAGACACAAGACTTTGTTAAGGTTGATATTTATATGTATTAATGTGAATCTAACATGTATTTTCAAAAAGAATTATTGGCTTTTACTGCCATGTATCAGGGAAGTCATCCTGGAAACAGAAAAGGTGGAGGGAAAGAGGAGCTTATTGAACTTGATTGGTAACCAAAACCCTTGTGCTTCTTGTTGATCATTTGAGCTGGATCTCGTCATCTTCTATAGGCCCTGTCTGAAAACCTCTTCTCCAATTAGGACTTGTAATTCATCCTATTCATCACAGCTGAACTGATGACCAGACAGGCCTTGACCAGAGTAGAAAAACAAAGAAAACATTCTGCTTCTTGGGGTGGAGTGCTACTGTTACACAGCATGTACTACTGCGCCAAACGTCCTCATGGTGTGCTCTAATCTATGCAGAGTCTCTCAGACTCTTGAATGGAAACAATTTGCCTCACAAATGAGCCTTTAGAGTTAGTCCAGCAAATGCCCTTCATGTTATCTCCGTCTGGAATCTCACTCTGAAGGGATCATTTGTTTTTGAGTTGAGCTCGAAGCACTGAAGGTCCCTTCATGATAAGTGCGTACAAAGAGTCCCAGTGTGTCCCCATGTCTTTCTCAGTGATGTTGGTTATTTGTCTTCTTGAATGGGGGCTTCATTTTTTTAGTTATCTCCAAGTGTCGTCAAATACAAATTATTTGGTATACCCCAAAATGAGACCTCAAGACTCCAAAATGACGTAAAGGAAAAGAAGTTGTGATGCTCCACATAGACATGCACAAAGGAAACTGAATTTGTACTCTAATAATAATACTAATAGTAATTCAATCAAATTTAGCTAACAGTAGTCAGCCTTTCTGCCATTTTGCTGTATTAATGTTGATGCATTGACAAGAAAATGAAAGGCTGTCAATAAGCAGATGTACAGATGTATGTTCTCTAGAGGCTTAGATTTTCCAGTTCCCTTAACTTTTCATCTTCATTCTGTATATGAACAGAATGACCCACAATTCATTCATGCTGGGGCTACTGTGATTAGTCCAAGTAGTTAATGTCTAAACCATCCTAATGAATTTGTACTGAGGTTATTAGCTTGAAGACTTTTATTGAACTTCTCCAGAATATACTGCATGAATATATTTGTCCCAAACTCTTGTTGTTGTATTGTTTATTTGGACTTTGAATCATTAGAGCTAATGATGTCTCGCTCTAAAGTGGAGATGGCCAACAGAGAAAGAGTTCAGAATGGTATTCTGAAAACCCAGCGTTGACATCATTCACTTCCTTTATTCAGTCTGTTATGGTACACTATAATTAGAGATGCTCAGAAACAGCTAGCAGAGCGTTATTTGCTTATTGTTCCCGTAACCAAGAAACAAGGACTTCTGCTCCAGAATTAAGCCATTGTGGAAGTACTGTGTGTTAAAGGGTAATGCTGCTGACAGTGATATTACGACCCGCAATATGCTGGGGCTGGATCCAAGCTCCCATAGGCTAGCACTGAACAGGACTACGTCAGTCATTTTTTTGCAGGAGACATTCTGGTCTCCATTCAGGATTTCATCATCGGGCAGCTCACTCAGCCAGGCATTTTTTTAAATAACAGATTCCACTGACAAGATTGTAAGATGACTTTGTCGCCCAGTGTTTGATGAAATGCAGTTGCACAGTCAATAAGCTACTTAGCATTTAGCATTAGTTCACCAGTGACCACCCAAGGACAACTCTGGCCCCTTGAGCTCTTGTAACTCCACCTCTTTTATCCACATATAGTCACTGCTGGCTCCTTAAGCCACCATGGCCAAATAAAAAAATACTGACTTGGAAGCAAAAGTTTAGAAACCAGGGGGTGAAGGCAAGGTTCTTCCTTCCACTATTCATTTACAGTCTGGCTGTAATGCAGGAGTTACGACAGGCCACCTATCCTCTGAAGCTGAGTCTCCTCTGACTGGTCAACTCTACTTGGGGAGCCATGATCCATAGGAACTCACTGACCATCCATAACTGCTAGCTAGCTTAAAGGTGCTCCACAGGGAGAATAAAAATGATTCATTAAATGGTAAATTAGAATATACCCTAAGTACAGGAAGTTTTTTTCTTTCATTATAACTTTCAGGTGCAGATAAACTAAAATATCTGAAAAACAAATGTTATGTATGATATGTCAGATATGATATGTAGTTTAAGGCCAATCATATAAAGATATTTAAACACTGAATTTTATTTTATGAGGAATGAAACTAACAATATTTTTTTTTATATCTATATGTTTTTGTATAATCTGTCTCCTTCCTATAATCTCCTTTCATGGAACAAATTCAGAACAGCCTTTTTTGTGTGTGAAGTTTTTAATTTAAACCTATTGGGACTGATGACCTTTGTTTGGATAAAAGTGGGAATGTTTTTTTTTTCTTCCGCATGAGGGCAGTCATCATTTACACAAATGACTGTTATCAGTGAGGCAGCTATATGGAGATGTAGATCTCCTTGTCATTTCCTCAGATGATTTACCTGAACAGACTTGTTTTTACAGATGAATCCAGAAACATGTGGACTCTGGAAGCTGTGAAGTGTTAATGCATGTGATTCATGTGTGATTCTTAAAAAAAACAAAACATGAAAACACTGATTCATCACTTAAATCCTGACACTGAGTGTCCACTGCAAAAATAGCTTGTTTTTTATAAACATTGATTATTCGAGGTCATATTTTTCAATCAGTCCATGCATTACATTAATTAGTTCACAATGTAAGTTTAAATGTGTAAATGTTTACAGAAAATTTTAATGAATGTATTGTGTAGAATGTACTTGCAAAGTCTGTATGTACAGACTAGACACTGACTTGTGTCACTTTTTACCATCAGGTCACAGGTGTGGTTGGCAGAGCTGAACTTCTGTCTTCAATTTTCCTTTTGGCTGCATTCCTTGCATACACCAAGTCAACAGGCCCAGACCACTCCATTGGTAAGACTCTTGATTACTTTATATCAGTTTGTATCACATAACAAAATCTAGTCCTTGCAAAACACTGAAAACCAGGAAACAGTTCTTACAGATAAAATTCTGCCACATTCTCTGGACCTGTAAAAGGATAGATTTTTCCACTGAAGTGTTTTCAGGAAGGTCATTTGGTTAAATACATGATTGACAGCTGTGATTACTAATCGCTGATCAGATTTCTTCAGAAATGACTACCACGGTGTCATTTACTGGCAGCATTGTAAAACAGGGTCACATTATTCTGAATTCATAAAAAGTACTTTAATTTGGACAGAGAGAAGAGACCTACAGAACCAAGGTTTGTATTATCAAATTCTGGTGTTTTGTCCCTTGATTCTGACTCCTACACTTTTAAATCTAACCACAAGTTTGCAAAGAGGGTATATGTTTAGTCTGCTTTTAAAGGAAGACAAAGTGGAGGGGGCCACAATAACATAGAAAGGCAGGACTAAACCCATTGATCATAGTTACAGTTATTACAAAGTTACGAGTTTTAATGAGTGCCAGGCAGGAACTAGATAAAACAGCTGGTTCATTGTTTTATCTAGTAATAACATACCTGTGCGCTGCATTTGTTTTCATAACCTTCATTGTTCACATTTGCCTGTGGTGAAAACCTTATACATCTCATATACAGGTTGTGATTTATGGGTGATTCTACAGCTTATGAAGTAGGTCATATCGCCAATCAGATACACCCGTGAGTGTTTTTAATATGATTACACCCTGTGAAAAATATAAAATCTACAGCATCAATTATTTTAAGACTTGCTTTACTTAACAATCAGTAACTTTTCTCAAAAGCTTCATTATCAGTGTTGGAAAATTCAGGACCTAGAGTTTGACGTTTATTGGTATTTCACATATAGAGAGTAACTCTGAATATGGTAACAGAGCAGAAGGGGAGGAGAGCAATAATTTAAAAAAATCTACCTTGTGAGCCTTTCCACATAGACTGTGGCAATCAAAAAATCTGTTGTTTCTGCAATGATTTTAACACTGTATTTTCAAGCTTATGGTTTATCCTGATATCATAATGTGGCTGTAGGGCTAAGGTATGTACTTTTTTGTTTTTTGTTTTTTAGGTGTTTTTACATTTGAATATCAGTGTGCTGGATTCGCAAACTTGTTATTTCCTCTACAAGTACTACTTTCAGTTGCTCCCTTTAGTGGTCACCTTGGTATTTCTTCTGCAGTGGGTTACATTTTCAGTTGCAATCAAAGATATACAAGATTTCACCAAAAAAATGAACTCAATGGTGCCTGTAAAACACAGACTCCTGTGGATTTAATTGGATTAAGTCAACTCTAATGTTATGAACGAGCCATAATGTAACACTCTGAAAATAACACATTTACCCTGGTACTCTGATCATTTGCAAAGGATGTGTGTCTGTGAGAGGTAGAAAGTAGATGTCAAAACGCTACAGCAAATCTCATGTAGATGGCTTAAAAATATGACTGTGATAGTTTCTTCTATCATAATGCATGTTTTCCCATTAAAAGGCTTAGCTGCAGCTGTCCCTTTTGAAGACCACCAAAGCCAAAGTAATATAAAATCAATGTAGACAGGATCAGTATGAGCCAAATGACCTTTCCTCAAACTAATGGCTGGTTTTTAAGATTTTTAGCTGCCGTTTATCTGCACCAGCATTTCCAGATTTACACAAAGATAACACTGTAATAATGCATAAGGGAGTCAAAACTAGACAAATAATATTGCATTTCCGCAACCACACATTCCAACCATCACAAACCTGGAACCTAAGTCTCCTAGTCCTTCAGCCTTAAATAACTGACAAAAAACAAACAAACATTGCTTCAGTCTACAAGAAGGGCCAAAGCCCTCTATACTTCTTGAGTTGAGATCTGAGGTCATTGAACATCTGCCAGACAATGTCTTCTGTGAGACTGTTGTGGCCATTACTGTCCTCTATGCTGTTGCATGTTGGGGCATATACAATACATACATATACAACAATAGTTTTGCACACTTATTATTTATTTTATTTATTTCTTCAATGATCATATTGATCATATTTTGTCCAATGTTAATTTTGTGAGTCATTTTTCATTTTAGTCTTGTGTCAAAGTTCCCTATTAGTCTTATCATATTTAGTCATTCACATATAATTTTTTGTTAGTCATGTTTTAGTTGACTAAAAGTATCAACATTTTAGTCCAGTTTTAGTCAAAACATTTTAGTGTTTTTTAATTTTTATTTCAGGGATGATTGTTTATCATTCCTGATGAATTGTGTTTCACAGGTAAAATATTGATTAAATGTCATAATTACCTGGAAAAAAACATCTTAAATGAATGACTCTTTAATGCAACTTTGTTTAAAATGTCTGGTTTGTTGAGTCAATACACATTTCCAAATGATGCACTTGTTCTGATAAAATTTTATTTATAATCACCAACCAAATTTAAAAGCAAAATACAAAAACATAGTACAACTTGTGCAGCTGCAGGCTTATGTCTGAGCAGACATGTTAAAATAAAATAACTTAAAAGGATAGAACTACTATAGACTTAAAATACAATATGTCTGCCTGTTGGGCTCGGTTCTGTGCTTGACATTACAGTAGAACAAATGCATTTTGGAACACTTATGAACTTAACAGTCATGAGCAGGTATCATCAGACCTTGTCAGAGGCTCACAACCGAGCAGAGCTGGGCACATGCCCGACCAGCCAGTGGTTCCAAGGTGGGCACAGACAGGGTCGGCACATGAGCCCAGAGCAGACCTGGTCAGCGCCTTAGTCGGGCAGAGCCCTCCAGACCTCAGATTCAGTTCTGAGTTAGGCCATAAGCTCCCAGTTACCTCCCTTTGTCTCTCTTTCTCTCTCTCTCTCTCTCTCTCTCTCTCTCGCTCCCTCTCTCTCGCTCTCGATCTCTTTGTCTCTTTCTCTCGATCTCTCTCTCTAGTCACTCAGTCCGCACAGAAACTTAAATCCTGATCGTCTGGACAGGGGGATGTTGCGTTTCCTCTCATGTAGACAAAAACAAGGAGGTAATTCTTGTTTAGTTTTTATTTCATGCAAAACATTCTCATCTTGTTTTTATTCATCTATGATAAGGCACAGATAGATTAGGATTAATAAAGTTAATTTGTTTAATTTTGTTGTGAACCGTCAGGACACTACAGGCTTCATACATGTAACACCAATGCGATAGCAAAACACAAGTCAAAATAGTATAAAATACCCCTGTAAAAAAACCAAACAAAACATCGATCTTGGTATTCTAATTCTGATTGACTTAAAAAAAAAAAGTTGATTTACCCTCATATAATATCACTCTTTGGATCTGAGGACAAACTGTTCTCACTGACAATCTGATCATGTCTTTCACTGATAGGCCCAGTGACCTGAGGAAGAGTGGCTCTTCTGTTTTGCCACACATGGCATTCATGCACAAGCATCATGCTTATCAGATGTGCACTGTCGACCACTGTCCAACCCCGTTTCCATAGATCAAAATGCAGACAGCACTTTAGGCACCATTATATACTATGTCTCAAATCAAATGCTTAAAAGTCTAGCCTTCTTTATTTTATTAGAAGATTAAAATCACTTATAATCTTACACATTGTAATCTTTACAAGTAAAGTCTGTCTGGCCATCCTTAACAGGAAAAAATCTAAATGAATGAACCCAGTTAGATTAAATTCATCAAGGCAAATTTTGTTAAAAGTATTAAACAGTATTAGAATTTTCTTATTAATCAGATGAAGAACATTAAATGGTTTATTGTTGTTTGAGTGTATAAGCTGAAACTCATGACTCCCAGTGAGGGTGCATAAAAAACGGTTAGCATAAAATACAGATGGGTGACAAATGAAAGGAAAAATCTGACCGGGGTAGTCTCTTCTAGGATGATTCCCCTGTAGGTTATGACTAGCTGTTTTTCATCATTATGTCATTGGGGTTTGTGCAGCTGTGTATTTTTATGTACTCTGCAGTTTCACATAAATGTTTGGCTGATAACTTTAGTGGTGCTGAAAAACGGTTGCATCCCATGTGAAAGTACACAGCATGAGTAGCTGTTTGAAAAAAATACTATAACTGGAATTAATCACACAAGAAGCCCACAATGTGAAGGCCTTTGTTCTAGTACATGAATACACATGGACAGGCCACCCAGCTAAAGTCAAAATAAAGGAAACACTGACTGTGTAAGTATTTGACTAATATCATCAAAACCCACTATATCATTAATGACGTGTGTTATGTCTTTGTTTTTCCAGTTTGGGCTCCCATTGCTCTGACAGTCATTCTAGTCGCAGCAGCAACACTGTGCAAGGAGCAGGGAATCACTGTCGTCGGCATCTGCTGTTTCCATGAGGTGTTTATTGCACAAGGGGTAAGGCCTCTACACCACCTCTGTTCCCTTTGGTCAAATATATCACAACATCATGACTGACTTTCTGCAACATAGTTCATCTAAGTAAAAAAGTAGAGTTGGCAGTTTCTCCCCTGACAAAGTTTTTGACTCTGCCAATCAGATACAGTAGCTACCTTAAAATCTGAGCTGAAAACACAGATTATTAACATTCTAAGACTTATTTATTTCATTTATTTCACTTCATCTCTTTTTGTGATGCCTTGCTTCTCTCTCAGTTCACCTTGCCCATGCTGCTGGACACATTGCGGCAGGTACTGCAGGGTAAAGACGGATTTCCGTATGCTGTCCTTCAAACACTGCTGAAGCTCATTGTCCTCGTCATCAGCACACTGCTGCTCGTCATCATCAGGGTCCAGGTCATCCAGTCCCAGCTCCCTGTTTTTACCAGGTAGGCAACAGTACACTTCTTCAAATATACTTTTGACATTCTTTCCACAGAAGCCTGAACTGTCCACAATCAAACAGCACATATATGTGGTATGTGACACTTTGGGTTATGATAACAATCTACAGTAAGCTCAGCATCAGTGTCATCAGCCAAACTGGTGCTTGAGAAAACCGCCAGCTAAACATATTTTCACAGACTAAAAAATAATTCAATGTTTTTAGTTGTTCAGTGTTGCTGTCATACATGAACATATCCACTGTGTGTAAGTACCAAGGTTCTTAGGAATCTGTTGAGCAAAAATATTGGACAACTACTTTGCTGATTAGAATGTGTTCATAGAAATGAGTGGGATATTGTGATTTCAACATCTAAAAGCTTCTTATAATCTTTATTTTAATTTAAAATTCTATGGAAAGTACAAGGAATCAGTTGCAAGAAATAAGATACTCTGATTCACACGATGTAGTTCAATTAACAACTTGTCAGGGTTTTTGTGCTTTGCCATGCAAGATGGTATAGATTACAGGGTGTAAGCTATGCACCTGAAAGCACCATCATGTCCTGACATAAGACAGGACAGGATAGAATCAAAGTGCCTGTATATGATTGTCTCTTTGAAATACTGAACATGAACAGATAGCCATCACTAACATGAGACCATGGAACAGCCTGCCTTAGTGTACAAAGGAACACGGGTCGTTAGAACATAGTTACGACATTACAATAGCCAGTTCCAAGTAGTACAGAACATGATGTTATACTCCAGATTAAACTCTGCTGCAAGTGGGTTATTGTAAGTTAATTCTAATTCTTGTACAGGAACGTTTCCTTCATGAACAACGTGTTTTTCACAAATGGGAAAAGAAAATAATAAAGTTGTGTCCATAAACTAAGAGACCAGGTTCTTCTATAAAGCCGTATGCACAATTTTAACAAGAGCCAGATTCAGGTGTTCACAAACCTATTGCATCAACCAGTGCACAAGATGTGTAATTGCAAATTTTAAATCTTTTCAGGGCTCTTAATGGGCTCAAGTGAATAAATAAAAAAAAAATAAAATAATTTAAAAAATCAGTCTTGTAGTTCAACTCAGGTCTTGGAGTTGGACCAGTATTTGAAAGAAGGAACTGCTGGTTCTCATCTGTACAACAGGAAAAGACATGTAGCTACCAAAGAGCAGAGGAATACAGTTACTGCTATAACCCAAATGTAAATGGATTGCAGGATTATATAAACACATTATACTATACTGGCTCTCTATTTATTTCAGATTGTGTAATGGTTTACATAATGCCATTATTTAGTTGAGTAATGTACAAAGTCCCTCTGCAGCTTCCTCTCTTCTTTTTTCCTCTAGCTTCCAGGCCTCCACTTCCTGTACCCAGAGCACAGCACAGCATGACATACAACATATACAGTACATTTATTTGTAAATTATCTCTATTCAGAGTGAAATATTTCAAGTGTCTCCATAATTCTTCTCAAACTTTAAAAGCAAGCAGTGGTTCAAACGAGGTTAAAGGTCAGAGTGTCAGCAACCTGAAAATAGTTTAAATTAATATAAATGTATGGCTTGTATTTATAGAGTTTGTAGAGTAAAGGTAAACACAGATGAGGTAATTTAAGATGAATGCAACTAGGACACAGTGCTTCTAAAGATGTCAGGACACCTGCACTAATAACCAAATGGCTTCTGTATTTGGAAACAAGCTGCAACCCTTTTTCAGAGTTCAGCTCGCTTCTGTTGCAACAATATTGGACTTACAGTTCTTTTTCATAGCTGAGGTTTTATTTTCTTTTACTGTATATTATATAAATGCTAAGTCATCTCCATGGCTATCACATCTATAATGTACCTAGTCCATCTGACACTTCCTTTTTGGAGTGTGGAGTGTGTGACCTCTTTCAGATCACTCATGGTTCTCCAGTAAATGCTACTTTTTGGAAAATTGTTACCAAAAAAATCACCCTTTAAATGATTGGTTGCCTGTTTGGTCTTTTACCTGCTCCACTATCAAAGGACATAATTATCATTATTTATGAGCAGGGAGAGAACTGTTTTGGGTTTGTTCATGTAATCCTCAGGCAATTTTAAACATACAAGTGAATGGACTTTCTTATTGATATTGAGTCTATTACAGTTAGATACCACAGTTATTTTAAACATGGCCTGTTACCACCCAACCTGAACCCTTGTACTAGGCATTACTCATACTTAAGCATTCAGTGGTATAACACCCACCAGACACCATACCAACCTCAAGAGATTGTGTTTTTTAAATTAACTAGGATGAATTTCTAGCATCAGGAGTCCCACAGCACTGATTTCTGAGCTCCACTACATGTCAGTATTATCCCCAAACACTGTCAGCAAAAAAGTCAACACTGGATCATCAGCAAGTAACTTCTAGGTTGAGGTTGACACATTAAATCTGCAATAAAAATAAATAAATAAAGAATAACATCCTATATTCTGCTGTGTTTATGCTTATGTTAAATGGATGTGAAACTGTCTGTATGCACTGATAAGTCAGGCCACTGGGGGCAGTAGTGTGCCTGATAAATCAGGCTGAGGGTCTTTAAGTGCGCATGTTATGTTTGTTTTTACTAGGGTCCATATTACAAGAATAGGGGTTAACAAGGAGCAGAGTTCAACACATACCTGCAGAACTTGGTAATCAAGTCAGTTGTCATTAAGAACACTTGACTAGTAGACTGGGCTGCAGCATTTCCACAAATTATACTGAAAAACCTCAGCATCATCAAAAGTGGTAGACGTGTCTTGTTGTCTCTTTTCCAGAAAGGGGATTTCATTTGTTTTAGCGATCATGCAGCTTTACATATCAGTACATTTGTTTTTGCAAGGGCTTAGATCTAAGCCATGTTAGCTCTTAGCAAGGAATGCTGTGTACAGTACTGTTGAACAGACTAGTTGAATGTTGATACACTTAAGATTTGTGGGATTTCGATAGACAGGAAGGACCACCAACTTCTCTGAGAACAGCTACGAGGGGATTGATCGAGCAACCTGTCAATGACCTGCTTGAAAAGCAGAATGACAACCTTACAGCAAGAAAGAATATGAATGACAACTGAATCAAGTGGTTATGCATATCCTTCTTCATTAATAAATAAAGGAATATTCTCCTCATGACCACTTTTCAGACATTAACATGAAGATATCCCTGTAATTAGTGCCTTTGGACTCTGCTGGACTCTACAGACAGCACCTCTAGTGAGTACCAACTAGAAATCAGTACCAAAAAGACCAAAGTGATGGACGTAACCAATGAACCTACCCTAATAATAGCCACCTGCCGAACAAGTCCCAAGATTCAAGTACCTGGGGTCCATAACGGAACAAACAGCCAGCTGTAGCCACGAGATCAGTGTACACCTAGAAACAGCTCGTGGAGCCCTTCGAAGCCTTGAGGTAATCTGGAAGGACAGGGCCCTCAAAACAGCCACTAAACTGAAAGTGCCGAGGACTCTTGTCTTGCCCATGGTAACCTATGGCTGTGAGGCATGGGTTCTACATGCCAGTGACATCCGCAGGATCCAGGCCCTGGAGATGAAATGCTACAGGAAGATCCTGCGTATCAATTGGGCAGACCATCGCACAAACAACGTGGTGTTAGCAGAACTGGGAGTGGAAAGAACACTACTTAACATCATAAAAAGGTGGAAATTACAATACTTCGGACATGACACAAGAGCTGGTAACATCACCACGCACATGCTGTAAGGGACCATCAATAGTAGGAGGAGCCGTGGGAGACCACGAAGGAGGTGGAAAGTCCTGTGTACTACTGCGCCAACAACATAACATTATTGTTTAACGTCTGCTCTGCCCCGTAAATAAATTATAAAAACAAAAAAAAATACATGTGGAAAAATAAAGAACCTGCAATTCCAGATTTTTTTTTTTGTGTTATCTAAATACACAATGTGTTTTATTACTATTAACTATTTATGAAACTTATTTTTTAACAGTTGTTCTGAAAAATACTTTTAAAGCCGCCGTGGTTTGCGATCTCAGCAGTTGATCTTCTTCTTGCACAGATATGCTGGATTCGTCTTGTTTTTTACTCATTTTTGCAGACTTGTATGTTCCAATTTTTGACACTCAAGTGACCGAGATCTAACCAAGAGAATCCGGTCACTTTTCAAAATAAAACATTTTTCAAAATAAAAGATTGTGAAGACTCAGATAATAAATACAACAGAAATAATTAATTATTTGTTGGGCGGCCGGCAGCCCGGTACCAATTGATCCACGGACTGGTACTGGTCCGCAGCCCGGGGGTTGGGGACCGCTGATTTAGAGGACCCAGCTCAGCTGGCTCGGGCCCCCGATAAGGATGCCTCCCTTTAGCCCGGGAGCAGTTTGGGTTCCTGAAGAACACCTTTTCTTTCCCTGATGTCACCACGACCGTGAAGTGGACTAAGTTGTGGGGAAAATGTATGGATGAAAATGTTACTATTACTATAATTACAATTAGTTATTGCAGCTATCATGTGAATTATATACAGTGAACCATCCCTGTGTCACCCCCACTAACTTATTTAAAGATCACTCCACCCATTTACCACAATAAAGATATAATCTATTTTTTGAGCAATATATGTGAATATCAAAATGTCAACTCTCTTGAGGTAAAAAAACAAATAAAATAGTCACATTGTTCAGCATTAGCAATGATTTGATCATTTCGATCATTTGATTTTAAGGTACAACATGTACCGTAACGGTCAAATGGCTGATCTGACTTGAGTTCTGGTTTTATGTGTTGTTATAGACACTGTTTTGGCAAGAGTTAAAGGAAAGATGTGAAGAACTGGACTCTCCATACTTGCATACAAATGGATGTGATGATAAAGTGCTAAAGTATTGTATCATATATCAGTTTATGGATGGATGGTAAAACAATGAAATTAAGAATGTGACCAGTGAACCCAACAATCAGATTCCCCAAATACTGACAGTTCTGTTGGATTAGGTATTTGCACAGTCTGAACCCTTATAAAATGGTCTAAGCAGGAATCTGCACAGACTCAACCTCATGGCATTTGATCTCACAGATAAAATTCCAGACAATTAGCCTAGATATGCTAATCCCCTCAGTGTTAATCCTAAAGATGTCTCCAGATTGTCTGAGAGAATTTTTGTCATCACAAGCCGTAGAAGCCATAACAGTCGAGAATTATTATATTATCGCTATCACTGTTGTCCTCTAAAACATCTTTGTACTACCTGCTGGCCCACAGGGCGTGGGTAGACTTAGGGATCATAGCCCTTTAGCCAAAACAAACGCTTTTTACTCATATTTTATACCCTTTTCACTGGTGACTTTACCTAACTGCAAGAAATTTTAAGACATAAAAATGTTCTCTTAACCTCTAAACAAACCATTTGATCACTGCCATAGAAAGTTTTCATGGGAATTGATCAAACAAGCATATTGCCCATAAAACATGAGTATGTAAGCTGCTGTGGGCATGTAGGTACAGTTTTTATTCCCAAACTAATGTTTTCAGTTAATGCACTTTTCTGGTTAATCACTAAATGAACATGTTTTAAGGTTTAAAGTGATGCTGAAAAATAGGAAATGGGTTGGTACTGTGTGCGGCTGCCGGGATGAAGCACGTACATTATTTTTGTCTTTTTTACCCTCAAGGTATTGTTATCAGTCGAATGTCCGTCCATCCATGTGTCCATTAGTCCAAAAACTTTGCCATGCACTGATAAGTCAGGCTGAGGGTTTTCAAGTGTTGTTTATATATGATATGTTTATTTATTGATAAAAGAGATAATCACTTCTATGATTTCACATATAAAACACAGCAAATGTAATAAACAATGCAAGAAAGCTAGTAAAGAACAAGTAAAAGACAAATAAGGAAAGTAAAAAAGAGACAAATAGACCATTACTCATGAATAGCTGCAAGCAAATTATAAAAAAAAAAATCACTAATTCCATCTTTTTTTAGAATATTCAGCAGACTCTAGGCAGGACTGAACATATTCCAAATGTTGCAGAGTAGTCACTCATTGTGACTCATGGTTTTCTGAAGCTGTGTGTTCAGTTTCTGCTTCACCTCATCAGACCTGAACCATAACTGACCAGATCAAATCAATGTGCTGCTTTGTTCTACTTAATTTACGACAGAACTGGACTTGGCTCCCCTTCCCAAACATGTCACAGAGCAGATATCCTAAGGAAAGGGCAGATAAGCAGGAAATCAGGTCACCAGATACTGACAGAAGATAGCGGGGAGCCCACATTAATGCACCTTAAAACACTGAAAAATATCCGTTAAGTGCATGAAAATGACAGCTGATCCTGAGGTTTCAAGCAACACAACCTGCAGCATGGCCCTTACAAGTGGTTTCCACTTGTTTTTGACCAAAGAACAAAAACAGATATCATTATGTGCTGCCATTTAAATGATTAAATTAATTTGAAAGCAAATGGTTTGATGAAATGAAGGCAAAGAGTTTCAGAACAGTATCTTATATCTTTTGTTTGATATATACTAGTCCATGATAACCCATCAGTCAAAATAATCTGGAAATTCTGACCTTTCTGTTTTCCTTTTTTATTTATTTAACCTTTATTTTACCAGGTAAAATTGATTGAGAACAGCTTCTCATCTACAATGATGACCTGGCACGAGGTTCCATCAGACAAACAATGGACACGTTTTTAAACTTATGCACTGTAATTTGAGGTGTTTTGCCCTTAAAGTCTAAAAAGCAAATGTAAAATGTGTGATAATGACTTGGAATAATAGCCAGGTGGGGGCTGACAACCAGCCCTATAAGCGGTCACACCAGACCTGGACAATTTTGAGACAAGAACATTACAAGATGCCACAAAATCTGAGTAAAACAATCAGCAAATAAATATACAAACCCAAGCAAAATAGAGATGGTTGGTTTTTGTTTTTTTTTAAATTTTTTAACATGGCACTTCCCATCTTACTTTTTTATACATCGATAACAGAAACAGCACCATTCTGACATAAATACAGTGATGGTAGTATGAGCACAGTGACAATTTCTTCTGCTACTGTTAACATAATTAGTGTGGATTACTGTATCAACGTTGTTAATCAGTGTTGATTGAATTCTGTTATTTTCTAAATTCTTCAGTTAAATATGTTTAACCTCGGCGTCCTTTCCTGCCTTTTAGATTTGACAACCCAGCAGCAGTGAGTCCTACCCCAACGAGGCAACTCACATTCAACTACCTGCTTCCAGTCAATGCGTGGCTTCTGCTGAATCCCTCTGAGCTCTGCTGTGACTGGACTATGGGCACCATCCCTTTGGTGGAGTCACTCCTAGACCTCCGCAACTTGGCCACGCTGATTTTCTACACTTTTCTGGGCCTGTTGGCCTACCACAGCCTCTGTTACAGACACAGCTCTGCCAAAATAGTCATCATGGTAAGTTATTTTCCACTTTTATCTACTGAGGAAATTATATACTGTCAAAAGTAAGGTCCAGCAGAATGGTTCTGATGAGTGCTTCACTGACCTCACATTTTATGTCTGTAAATGTTAAAGGTTGAGCTCATTCAAACTGCTTTGTAAACTGTCTTTTATCTAATCCAGGGCTTGACATTGGCCATAGTCCGATCGTCCGGGGCAAGGAAAAAAAAACGTCCCAGACAGGCAGACTTGTCCAGAAGGTTGTCCTTAGAGCGAGCTTTATTTATATCATTATATATCATTTTGTAAAATGTACTAATTGTATACCAATTCTCTGGATAATAGACTCAAAATCAAATAAAAAATCAAAATAGCAAAGTTGCCTCTGAGGTAAGTATTTTTAGAATCACCCGGCCGTCGTGAGTGAGGGAGTGAGGGAGCGCTCGCTGATCCAGTGTGGGCGCTGTCCAGTGCACGCAAGCAGGTAAAACTAACTTAAAATTAAATTAAATCATCAGAACAGCATGCAGAGATGCACCATTGACAGCAGTCACTCCAACTGTCTTCACTACTATTGTTGGCATCATGAGTAAAGACAGAATTATACAGTGAAAGTGCACAGCAGACTGGTGAGGTCATTAGACACTGGAGTAAATACCAGCACAGAGGTCTACAGACAAAGAGGAAAGCATTCAAATACATATTACATTAAAGGGACACATTTTATATGTTAATAATTGAGTTTAAATAAAAATTTATCTAAAATTCAGATAAGTAGTTCTGGTTTCAGACAAGTGAAAGCTGACAGACACAGACAAGGGATTGAAAATTTCAATGTCAAGCCGTGTAATCTATATTGCATCTAAACCAGGGGTGTTGAACTTACGGCCTGGGGGCCAAGCCCGGCCTGCTAAAGGGCCTGGGGGATGTGTTTGTGAAATTATTTTACTGTTCCAGCCCACATGAGATCATATTGAATTGTATATGGACCCTGAACTCTTAAGTTTGACGCACCTGATGTAATGTATGAAATCCATATATCTTTCAAACAAACCTTTTCTGAGCTCAGTAACAGGTTTAGTTTCAGCATTATGATAACACATTTCCAATGAATCCATCATCCATTTAAAAGGCCAGAATATCCTTATTGTCATTACAACAAGTACAACACAATTAAAAGTGCCATTCCATCTGTGGGCCAATTTTCTACATTTACCTATTGTAAAATGATCTATACAAATAAAAGCAGATGAAATAAATGGCTGAATAGCTAAGACAGAGTTCTCCACCATCGTGAGCAAATTTGGTGTATAAAAGCAAAACAAACAGCTGATTCGGTATCGTAGATGCTGATTGACTGCTGACACACTCATGCCACACACTTGTGTTATTAGGTCCTATCCAACACTGGTGCCTTCCAAGCAGCTGCCAGTAACTGATGGCTCAAACACTCTTCCAAACCCTGGAAAGCCAATCTTTTGTTGTGTATCTCTGTAGCTGTTTACTTACTGCCCTCTAACAGAACCTATACTGGCAGGAATTCAAAGTCAGCATCCACCGATATGGACTGAAAATTATTCTTACAGAGTACTGCAATTACAAAAACAAGCTGTAGCAGATGAATTAACATGTTCAAAAGTGCTTTACCCAAGTATCAGATCACTGTAAAAAACGGTCAGCCATTTTTCATTTCGCGACCCCAACGCATTCGTAATTTCAAGGTCAAAGTGGAAAGAATCATCTTTCTGACAGCACGTGAAGGCAGCATCACACATGAATTTGTTCATCATACATACACTCCCAATTTTTTTTGTATATGTTTGAAGCTTCTCTATTTCATTGGTCGTTATCTTTCATGGTGAGCCAAGTGTAAAGCATCTACGTTTTACACAGCAGTCACTGTGTAACAGGGATGTTATTGCCTTTATTACTTCATTACTTAAAAATTCATGTAATGAAATATCTTTGATTTAAGGATTTCTGGAAAGATGAAATGCATTAGTAAAATTCAAAAGTATGACAGACAGACAGATGAACGAATGGACAAACAGAGAAACTCCAAATAATATAAACCAATTTGTAGGTATGCTGATTTTTTTCTACCTCATCTAAAGACCAAACTGTACCACAGATTTACCGTACACCAAATCCAATGATTCCTTGTATTAAGTGTGCTAATTATACACTATATATTATGCACACCTTGTCTTAGTCTTTGTGCAGTATATATGATATATTGGCTGTATATACTGTATCCTTATTTTTTAGTATAAAGTTAGCTTTTGTATATTTCAGTAGTTTTTGTAGTACTTTATTGACATATGTGTATTTAATCTTTTATCCTGCAGCTTTTTGCACATGCCTACATTTTTCAGTATTAGTGTGATATTTTGTGGTCTTTATTTTTTTGCTGCTAAAAAGAACAGAGCTGCTAAACTGATTTTCATTGTTCTTGTAACAGTAACAGTAAAGGTTTATTCTGTTCTCTTCTATTCTATTCTATATAACCAAACTGCAAATAATTTAACAAGCTTTGGATCAAAATCACTGACCATGGAATCATTGTTTTTTTTTTGTTTGTTTGTTTGTTTGTTTTTTAAAGATTTTTGACATTGTTATAATGACAACTGAGGACAAGATTGCATACCATGTTTTGATATTAGGGAAAGAAATGAGAAATAAGTAATATCACATTAAAAACAGGAAACATTTGCTAAAAGAGGGATTTAACATAAGCTCTTACTCGAGCTTTAAAGGAATGAATTAGTGGACATTGCTCATTGTGGCACATACAAAACAAATGATGTGTTGTGTAATGAACCCGTGAGTCCTGCCGCGAGGTCAGTAAACTTCACAGAGCTGCTCCTAGCATGTGCTGCAGAAAAGAGAACCACAAATCATCACAAAATAAATGGAATAATGACCTTTGTGGGGTTTCTTTGGGTTTTCTCCAAGCGTTTTGGAAAGTGTTGTATAACGCGTCAACCCACTTATCCATCTCACATGGAGCATGACACATGGGTTGTCCACTCATCAGAAGTTCAAGTCCTGATTATGTAGACGTTTTAGTCTATAAATTATCAAGTAAACAATGTATATCATTACTGTATGATTAATAATTTGTAGGGTTGAATTCTTTTTTTGTGAACTTTTGTCCAGCAATGGTCAGAGGTAATATTCGTCATCTTCAATTTTTGTGTTTTTGCTTAGAATTCTTGATTTAAAAAAATAAATAAATGAACAATGCATTATAGACTTAGACTTGTTGCGTTTATTTAATGTTCACTGATTCATTGTTCAAGTTTGACACACAGAGAAAAACAACCAATCAAATTCTTATTCATCTAAACCCAGGACCTTCTTGCTGTGAGGCAATGATACTATCCACTACACCACCACACTGTTCTGATAACTTTAATTATACATTTCTTTGTGCCAATGATTCAAGTAAGGGGCAATAAGTGAATTACTTTACATTGGAGGAACTTTCTGAAAATTAGCTTTAGATTTAGTTAAAACCTGGGTTAATCTGGACTATGCCAATCTTGGCAGTTATATTTGAACCATTGTATTTTCACCATTGAGCCGCTCACCTGCAGTAAGACTAAATTCCATACTAGCTCCTGCTACTCAGCCTCAGCTCACTTAGTTCATGTGTTCATCTCATGAGAGAAAACACCAGAAATGTTTTCACCTGATGTTTTGATGGAAGGAGATTCTAATCCCTCCTCCTTCTCTCACTCTAACAAGCTTGGTGTTGAAACTAATTAAATTTGTACTGTGAGTCTGGGTAAGTTAGTCAAATCCTGTACATGCTGCTGAGTTGAGGCCAAATACAACTAGGTCAGGTATTTATGTTGATGATTTTATAGTAAAAATAGGGGTCTACTGCACATGCACCATTTATAACCAGTCTATATGGTAAAGTGAGAGCCTTGGGGTGTAGATTTTTGCACCCAAAACAGGAAACGTGGCACTTGACTGCTTATTAAACAACTGAAAACATTTTTAAACTGCACTTGAATGCATATTATACACTGTTAGTAATTAAAACTTTCTTTATATAGCACTTTTTAAACCAACATGTTACAAAGTGTGTCATTCAAGGAGAGATAAATAGTTAATTGACAAATAGTTCATTTTCAATTCAATTTTATTGGTTGAGCCTTGTATCACAGCAAGTCATGTATAGTTCATTCATTTCAATATTTGTGTTTTTGTAAAATTATTTTATGTGAGTCATATCATCTTCATGTGAGGCAGGTGGGGCAGCGTCCCAGCTTCCTCTGTAAATGCGTTACCACTGGTTATATATCAAAGGGCCACACATTGCCAACGTTTAGCCTAGCAGCCGCCTTTAACCTGTCAAACAGCCTCAGGTGACGTTACTTTTATTAGTTGTGTTTGTCTGACCCTTAAAGCTGCAGGAGCTAAAGTCACCTTCTTTCTGCAGCTCTCTCCACTTTCCCAACCTCAGTGGAGCAGTAGAGTCACAACTGATTGAATGTGATCAGTGACTGTTGATAAATACAGGTGTCATTCATGTCGTGCAGGATGGCACATCACCAAATGTGCTGAGGATTCAGTGATGGTGTCGCTCTTCACCAGTGATGACCCTGATCATGTCCCTGTGGTCAGTGAAGTGCACTTTCTGGACATAAATGTGTCAAAAAAAACAAGGAGGACAGTCGATTTCAGGAAGAATCCCACTGTTACCTCTCCTACCCTGATCAGACAGTTGAAACGATAGAACATTGTAAATGTCTTGGCACAGTCACTGATGAAAAACTGTCTTTTAAGTCGATGTGGATGCTGGTTGGAAAAAAACAGATCGTCGCCTTTATCCTTATCTGAAGCTCTGGAATTTTAATGTTGACAGAACCTTTATTTTTGTTTTATTGAGTCAGTTCTTATCTTTTCATTATTTGTTGGTATGTCTCACATAACATCAAAAATAAAAACGGGCTCCATGGTGTTGTGAAGGTGTTGAACACAATCACAGGTGTGACCTTACACATCTGCATAAGGTCAGGTCTCAGCCCGTGGCCACACTCTGTGGTCAGAGTTCACACTGCTTCTGTCTGGTTGCATGTACGCCCTACCACGTAGTAGAACCAATAGACAGAAGAACTCTGTAGAACATGAGGTCACCATGACATCATCGGACAGGCCCAAAAAACATTAAAATGGTTAGCCATAGAGTTTCCACATAGTGTCCAAAAGAAGCCTGGGCTGTGTGCCTGTTTGCAGTGCTGTCACTTCTCACTACATTCTTCTAGCTCAGGGGTCACCAATCCTTTCCTCGAGGGCCACTGTCCTGCATGTTTTATGTTCCCTCTTCCAGCACACCTGACAGTCATTACCAGGCTTCTGCGGAGCTTGATGATAAGGTCATCATTTGAATTAGGTGTGTTGGAAGAGGGAAACATCTGAAACATGCAGGACAGTATCTGTGGAGGACCAGGATCAGTGAGCCCTGTTCTAGATGAAATCTTTCAGTGATCTTGTGTCTCATCTATTTCCATCCAGATCTCTTCTGATACTTATGGTTCTGACTCTCAGATATAGTGACTCTTATTCCTGCTGTTGTGGGCTTCCTGAATAGTGTGTGATTTGTGTTTTTGTATTATATTTGACATTTGTTTTTTTTTCTGTGTACTGTTGGCTGTACAGTGATTGTCCTCTGGGGGATAATAAAGTACTATGAACCTTTCTCCTCCTTAACTGTCTGAAACACCTGTGATTACACAAAGGCTGCATTATAGAGGGGGGTTGAGTCCTACCCCCTTCTCAGACCTCTTGAATTTCAATATGTTGAAGGCACTGCAGGTTTATCAAACTTCATATTTGACACCTCACTAACTAGTGCAGTGAAATAGTCCAGCAGTAATTGTTTCCTCTCTGTCCATCAGGCCCTGTCTTTGATCGTTCTGCCTTTCATCCCGGCCTCCAACCTCTTCTTTCCCGTGGGTTTTGTCGTGGCTGAGAGGGTCCTCTACGTGCCCAGTATGGGCTTCTGTGTTCTTGTTGCACATGGATTCAAGATTATCTTACACAAAGGGTGAGTGCTTACCACAGTAAGTGGATTGATTGTACCACAACACAAATGACTCCGACGTCATAAAAACACAAACAGAAAGTCATTGCTGACCACAGTGCTTTCTTCTTTTGACTCATATGTGTAAAAGGAGTTGTATCAACTTCTACAAACAGCAAACTAATCAATATGACCAATTTTTAAAAATATTTAAATTAACTAATTAATGGCACAATTTGTTGTGATTAAAGGTGTTCTACTGTAGTTTCAATGTTCCAAACTCAACAGCAGGAGGACGTCACATACCACTATGATAACATCACATAATACCCCCATACCTCCATAATCCAACTCACCTGTGTAGAAGAAACGCTGCCATTTCAGCATCAAACTCCATTGTTTTCATTTCGAGCTGCGTCCAGTGGAGAAAACAGCAGTGCTTCCAGCTTTCATTACTTTGTTACTTCCTGTGATTCTAAAAGTTGTTTCTTTGTGGGTCTCATCCTAACTGGTCAATTGCTGATGCTTTGGCCCGTGGTGTTAGATTTCTCCACTATAGTAGGTCAGCAGAGGGACTCACTACTTCCTCAAGTGGTGACATGAATCAATCGGCCAATTGACATAAATAAATTGAGCTCATGGTTCTACTATCAGATACACTGACATATTTGGAAGAACTTTATGGTTCTTTCCCACTCCATGATACCGGCTCGACTCTACACAACTCTACTCGACTCTTTCACTTTTCTTTTTTCACAGAAGGACCTGGAATCTGGACCTGATACTAGTTTTTTAGAACCGCCTCAGTCCAGGTTCCAAAATGTTGGACCGACACC